>CM038675.1:472107012-472707012 GCA_021605145.1 Aegilops bicornis | reverse complement strand
ACATGAGTTTGCCGCCTCCTCCTCTTCCACAAAAAAGCTAGAGTTTCTGCCTCCCGCCGCCGCCGCAGGTCCGCCTCCTCTCCGCTGTCCCTAGGGCCATGGAGGCGCGGTGGATCTCGGCAAGGGCCGACGGGAAGGCTCAGTTTTTTGTCGTTTCTTTCATTTTTGTTAGGGTTTGTGTCCTGCTCAGGAAGACGAGACGGCGGCGGCTTCCTGAAGATGGAATAAAGGTCTCCCCCCTAGCCCCCGTTCCGGCGGTGCGTCTAGCATCGTTGGTGGGCGCGTGGAGGTGTGTCTCCGGCGGATCTATCTTTGATGAATTTGCTCGGATCTCGTCGTTGTTCGTGTACGTTCGTGTGTCTTTGGATTGGATCTGTCTGATCTACGCTATTCTTCATCTGTGGCGGTTGCTGTTCTGGTGCGCTGGTCCTACAGGGCCTTAGCACGACGACTTCTCGACTGTCTACTACAACAAGTTGTGCCCGACTCCGGCGATGGAGGGGCGATGACGGTGGCGCGCCTTCGGCTCGCTTCAGTGCTGGTAGTCGTCGTTAGGTGGTCTACGGATTTGGATGTAATTTCTATTATTTCTGGTATTCGTTGTACTGCCATGATTGAAAATGAATAGATCAAAAAATTTCTCGCAAAAAAATCACATGAGTTTGAATTTAATTCTTGTCATCATGCCCATTTCTATTTTTCTCGTAACAAGCTCATTTTTGTGAGTCTGAGAAGAATACCCTCTTGCCCAAGCATCGCTCCTCACCTCTCCTCTTTCCTTTCTTTGTTCTGCTTTAATAGAGAAGGAGGTCCTTCTCTTTGCTTCCAGGCCACTGCAGCCAGTCGTCGCGGCCCAACGCCCAGCTGTTGGCCTAGGCCCATCCAACCGCACCTATAACCCTAGCCCGACCCCTGCTCGATCTCCTCGTCTCTGTCCCTCACCATCTCCCTCGCGCTTCCACCCACACGAACCGCACGCACTCGCGCCTAATCCCCTCACCCCCGCGTCGGCCATCGACTCCAGCTGCTCCCTTCTCCTCTCGATGGGCTGCTGCGCCGCCAGCACCCAACCTCTGCTCCAGCGACGACCGCGCCGCCCTGCCCGTCTTGCTCCGGCCATGTCCACATCGCCCAAGCCTCGCCTGCATCCCGTCGCTCCTCGCGCCTCGTTCCGGCTTCGTCTCCGATGTTCGACGACCCCATCACCTGCGCCTCCTTCCTCCTCTGCCACCATGAAGCGCCCGCGTCACCGGGCTCCTTCCCAGCACGCGCCCTTGGCTCCCTGCAGCGTCGCCCCTGCTGTCGTTGCTCTGCTGCTGTCCGACCGCCATCCTCCTTCGACCAGCCGGACCACCTCGTCCCCATGGCCACGCCTCTGCACCACCGGTCTTCAACCTCGACTCCCGCCCCAGCCATCTTCTTCTGCTGCCTCGAGCAGCCCCTTCACGGCCAACATCCACGAGAGTTCCACCCCCCTTGCTGGCCCGTTTGCCTTGTTGCCACTCTTGTCGCTGCCTACCCGGCAACCAGGGACGCCAAGAACGCCTTCGTGGATTCGCCAAGTACCCACACCGGCAAGACTACACGGACGTTCATTCCACTACAGCACTGAAACGTCAAGGTCGACTACGTTTTGCTGCCCCGTCCCGAATCGTCAAGTACCCGATGACCACATTGACACCGAGTACATCTACCGCCGTTTTCGGAATCACCAAGACCGCGTGTACCACTATTCCATGACGTCCACTACCGTCATCGTGGGATTCCACAAGTTCAAGGACGACCCGTGAAGACCTTGGATTCGTCAAGTTCCCCTCCGTCGCCGTGTACCACTACTTCTTCTTCATTGCACCCAACTTGGTCCGCCCTGAAATGCACGCTACAAAGGTATACCGCCGAGACGGCCGCCCGTGGAGGCGTGGATGAATGAATGTTATGTATGTGATGCTTGTGTCCGAATTGTTCGTTGCATGTTGTTCCTATTTTGCCATGCCACCGACATGGGACACCCGGTAACCGAGATCACCTCCACCGTCCTTATATGACTCGCTCCCGTCACACTTCTTTTGCACCATCAACTCAACGAGTTATCGGATCACCGGAACATTGTCATGGCATCGTTTTCGTTGTTGTTGCCGTGGCACCCCCTTTTTTCCGTCATGGCGACAAGTGCTCCATATCACTTATGTCAACTTTTACATAAAACTTGCATCATCTTGAATATGCCATCCTCATGCATGTTGAGAGCAAATGTGGTAGAAAAATGAATAGATTAACTTCGTGCACTTTATTATGATGTTTAACAACTTTAAAATATGATTTAGGGCGGAACAGTACCAAATTCAAAATTTGCACCATCCTAGCAAACCGTTGTTTGGCTATATTATCTTTTGTTTAGCCCCTCTTATAACATTGCTAGTTGTAGGTGCAGTTGCAGGTTGTTCTGTGTTGGGACATGGATATCATGAGATATGACAATATTTCTTATTTAATTAATGCATCTATATACTTGGTAAAGGGTGGAATGCTTGCCCTTTTGCCTGGTGTTTTGTTGCACTCTTGTTGCCCTAGTTTCCATCATACTGGTGTTATGTTCCTTGGTTTTGCGTTCCTAACACAGTCGGGGTTTATGGGCCCCCCGACAGTTCGCTTTGAATAAAACTCTTCCAGCAAGGCCCAACATTGTTTTAACATTTGCCCAACATAATAAACATGATATTAAATTTGACGCATAGGGAGTTAGCGCTACCCGGGGAGTAATTTAACATAATACTGGTGGGGCTAGTGCTGGTCCAAACTGGGCGATGTCCGGCGCCCCCTGGGCAACCAGGGTCTCAGCCAACCCGATGTCTTGCCCATCCGGTGTGCCCTAAGAACGAGATACGTGCGACTCAAATCAGGATTGTCGGTACATCGGGCGGTCTTGCTGTTTTGTTTTACCATTGTCGAAATGTCTTGTGAAGCGGGATTCCGAGCTTGATCGGGTTGTTCCGGGATGGAGGATTTTCCTCCGCTGATCGTGAGATTTTGTGATGGACTAAGTTGGGACACCCCTGCAGGGTTTAATCTTTCTGGAAGCCATGCCCGCGGTTATGTGGAAGATGGGAAATTTATAATATCCGGTTGTAGAGAACTTGACACCAGATCCGAATTAGAACACACCAACCGTGTGTGTAATTGTGACTGTCTCTTTTCGAGTGAGTTCGAGAAGAGAACACGGTTGGGTTATGTTTGACTCGTAAGTAGTTCAGGATCACTTCTTGATCATTACTAGATTGCGACCGTTATGCGTTGTTTCTCTTCTTGTTCTTGTACTCGTAAGTTAGCCACCATACAAATGCTTAATGCTTGCTGCAACCTCACCACTTAACCACTCCATACCCATTAAGCTTTGCTAGTCTTGATACCCATAGTAATGGAATGGCTGAGTCCTCGTGGCTCACAGATTACTACAAAAACAGTTGAAGGTACAGGTAAAGCGAAGCTTTGACGTGAGAGCGATGCTTGCTTGTTTTGGAGTTCTTTTGCCTCTTCTTCTTTGATCAAGGGATGGGTTCCGGGTCGGGAGCCTGGGATTAGCAGGTTGGGTGTCGTTCTTCTTTTTCTTTGATTTCATCCGTAGCCGGATCCTGCTCTTCTGTATGTATTCATGTATTCATGTTGTAGCTTGTGGTGAGTGTAAGCCTTTATCTTGTATTTTCATCTATTCAGTACATGGTATGTTGTAATGATATCCACCATGATATGCGCTTGAAATGCGATTGTGCCCCAATCATGAATTCATCACATGATTGGGATAGAATCGCATCTTGGGCGCTACAGAAAGACACTCAAATCAACGAGAACAATCACACATGTGCTAGATCCATGAACATAAAGAGTGATACAAGATCCAAATGCAACAAAGGAGGATACAAGAGGCGGTAGTTCTTCTCCATGAGGAGGTCTTGAGGATTCTTCCTGTGAGAGAAAGTATCAAGTGGATGAGCAAAGCTCTATCTCTCAAATGAGCTAAATCTATGCTAACCATAGAAAGAGGGGGGAGTATAAATAGTCTAGGGGACGAAGGGGTACATGGGCATCGGCCCTTTCACTGTGCGCAAATAGGAGGAGCCGGACGTCCGGATGTCTGGGCCTTCACAAGGAGCCGGATGTCCGGGTGGAGGGCCGGATGTCCGGGCTGGCGGGGTCGTTTTGGTGCGGTTCTGTGAAGGAGGGCTGGATTTCTAGGCCAGGCGCCAAATGTCAGGGGTCGTCGGGCCGGATGTCTGGGCCATGTAGCATTGCGGCGGCTGGGCTGAGGCGGTGTGGGCGTCTTCAGGGGCCGGATGTCCGGGCCTTGGGAGCTGCTCTCGGTTCTTTCTGTCGTTCCTCTTCATCCTTGTACTTGGGGACTTGTCCGTCTTCACGTGCATCCTCGACGGGGCCTTCTTGGTACCTAACCATGCACAACATTTCGGACTTAGGTAGTAGCCATGTCTCGAGTGGGTCATATGAAATATCACTAAGGAGAGATGTCACCTTGGTCTCAAGAGCTCTAGCTCGTGCTTGTGTCATCGGTCCCTTTGGCACTTATTGAGACGATGGTAGGTCCATGGGGATGACCGTAGCATGCTCCACGTCAATAAGCTTTTGATATTTCTTTCTCTTGCTTAAAAGTTTTTTTTGTATTATTTTTGCTCTTCTCTTCCTTTCCACTATGTTTATTGAGCCTCAACCACATACATGAGACAAGTATCACAAGATATGCACGGGAGCAAGCAATTACACTATATGATATATCAAATGATGCAACAATATGATATCGGATCACTATGGTGCACAAGTTTTCGTGAAGCCCGGCAATACTCGGATTGCTAGTCTCAATAGGTATGGAGGTAATTGCAAAGATGGTGGGGCTATCAAATTTTATTGGCAAGGAAGGAAAAGTATATGACGGAATGGATACCTTCGTCACACTTAACTTTTCATGAAGTCGGGGGGGGGGGGGGGTAACCAGCCGTGGTTCCGGTTGAAGATGGTCTCAAAGGATGGATGATCGTCATCGGTTGCGGAAGCTCGTGGTGGATGTACTCGATGGAATGATACAAGTATCCTGTGGTGGATGAAGATGTAACCGTCCCTAAGTAGACGAAACACCTTAGGAGACTCAAATCACAACTCAAACAACCACAAATGCAATAAGAACCAAATGGGTTAGGTTATGAAAGTTTTATGTGGTGGTGCGGAAGTTATGGCAGAGGGCCTAAGCAAAGATGTCAAAATTAGAAAAAACAATTAGGATTTAAAATGATGGTGTTAGGATTTTTTGGGGATGGAGGATGTAAATAGCTACAAAACAAGCTAAAGAACGCGAAAATCGGACTCCGGATGAATTAGTTATGGCCAAAACGATTTTTGAAAGTGGGATGCGGGCACCCGGGGGTGGGAGGGTGCGGGTGCCCGGGGTGGTCAGGGAAGTTGGGCGGAAAAGTGGCCGGGGGGCCCGGGTGCCCGGGGGTAAGGGGTGCGTGGGCCCGGGGTGGTCAGGGAGTTTGGGCGAAAGTTGCCCGGGGAAAAGGGGTCCGGGTACCTGGGGTACGCCGAGCGAAATTTTCATATCTCGAACTAGGTGCGGACGAACTTGATTTCAAGATCCAAAATTGGATGGGGAAAAAGAAAAATTGGGGCTAGGGAACGCCAAGGGAGGTAGATCCACTTGCCAAACACTAGATCCACGGATCAAAATCAACAAAAACTGACAAGTACCAACAAAATGCAAGAAATTTTTGAGGCTCTTTTTGTGGGGAATTTTTGAATTGGGACAAAAAAAGCAAAATTAGGCTAGAAAACGGTGGGGGAGACTCCAAATTCGTGATCAACGTGGCTCTAGATACCAAGATATTGTAGGATGGAGACCCTAAGTGGAGATTTTTCACGAATTGGAGGGGGGTCCACGAAGAACATGAAAAACAAAAGGGGAAATCACAAGAGGATCACTCAAGGACAAGTCCAATCACACATCCACTAGACTCAAATCCACACAAGATCCACAAAGGTACATGAACAACAAGAGGAACAAAGATACAAGGTAGAGTTCATCCCAAATCCAAAGGAGATGAGGTCTTGATGATCTAGATAGATCCTTCCCTAGATGGGGTCTTGAATCACTAGGCATCTTCTCCAAAGGAGGCCTTGAACTCCAATGGAGTCTCTCTCTCTCTCTCTCTCTCTCTCTCTCTCTCTCTCTCTCTCTCTCTCTCTCTCTCTCTCAAGAGGAGTCCCACAAGTGGAGGTACATGAGCTAAGCTCCAATGTGTAGTTCTAATCTTAGCTAACCCTAATTCTGAGCTAGGGAACGTCTACTTATAGTCTAGGGAAGATTTGGGGAGAAACATGGGTACATGGGTCATTTGGCCCTTAATGCACGCAGGCATCGCCGGAGGGGTCCGGGCACCCGGGGGTCGCTGGGATGAGGAGGCCGGGCACCCGGGGTAGCGCCAGGTGAGGGGTCGGGCACCCGGGGGGTTGGGGTGCGGGCATCCGGTGGTGAGAGCCCTGGGTGGTCAGGGGCCGCGCCCTTTGTGGTCCGGGCACTCGGGACATAGTAGGTCGGGCACTCGGGGTGGTCCGAGGCCTCTGGTGCTCCGCGTCTTGGGGTCCCTCTTCCTCCTCCTTCTCCCTTCTTGGATGGTGTAGATGTTCTCTTGCACTTGAACTCCTCCTCGTCGTCGATGAAGCTCTGGTAATACCTATGCATGGAGGTATGTCAAGTAGTATACCATACTCGAAGGGGTCAAGTGAACACGCGTAAAGGAGATGATTAACCTTTATGTATGTGAAGTAGATGTCGCACGTGTCACTTGCTGAATGGCCTCTTGACATGGTGATGTCCGTAGGATGCTCCACATCAACTACATATGGTCGCATGGTTGGAACAAAGTGCTCAACGACCTATATTTCGATACATAGGGAGTATACAGTACTAAAATGCTTTTGTTAACCAATTACTTCTGCAACTTTTTCTTAAGGACTATACTCATTCAGGGGAAACTTTAATTAGGACTTTGAAATTTCTTTTGTATTCTTAGACCCAGTAGATTGTAGACAAAAAGAGAAATGCTTTTATTAAGCAAGTATTGGAATGCTTTTATTATCCATGTATTCTTTTGTAATCACATATCACTTTCTAACTTTCCATGTAATTGAGTTAGAATGTGATATGTGATTACAACAGTCCTACAAACGATGCCAACTACTCTGGTTACATGGATTGCTGAATCTCACGTGTCATCCTTCTCTTGGAAGCTCCTTGCACTGCTATATATTTTTTGATACTGAATAACCTTCCTATTTTTGTTGCAGGAGATTCTGAAAGACACATCAGTCCTCACCACCACCAGCAGATGATGATGATGCACAAGTGGATGGTCCATATGAAGATGCTGCCTTGCTTACGGAACGCATACCGAACTTGATGCCGCCTTGCTTATGGGATGTACTAAATGCAATTAGCTATTGTAATCTTATGACCATGATGAACTCGATGATGTCTTGCTTCTGGTGCAAGACTGGATGTTTCTTTTTCTCTTGAACATGAAAATCAATTGTTCTCTTGAATAGATGTGTGCTAAACTTGCCTTCCTACCTATACAACATGTGTTTGATCTTTATTCGCTTGGACAAGTCGTTTAGACCGGCACCCTCACGCCAAGACGCGATCCCGACCTAGTTAGACTTACTACGAAGGGATCATAGTACATACCACATTGGTCATACTGATTCATTTAACCGATCAAAGAGGTAAGGCGCCTGACTAGGAAAACACGCCTATCTGTTTGGCTTGATCCCGGCCAACAATATCTCAAGGCGCCTTACTATGAGCAAAGACATGCCTATCAAATTAGTATGTCAGGGCATCTTCAAGGTGGACCAATAAACCTCCTGCAACCGTGCAAACCGCGGAAGCTATCCAACACCGACATGTATCGGTCCGCGGGACAGTCGGAGCATGATTTCTCCTGCAAACCGGAGACAAAAGTGGGGGAGGTCTTTGGTTTGCGGGAGTTTGGACCGATCCCAAGCATTTCTGACCGCCCTGGCCAGCCGAAAACCCCTGCCCCCTCCCGCGCGCGCTCCCGTTCGGCGCCACCTGCTCGCATTCATGTCGCTGTAGAGTGTGTCGCTCCTCATTGAAGACTGCTCAGGGCAGACGCGACCTCTCACTGCCTCGCCATTGAAGCGGCATGCCAACCGAGGGCGCCGCCCGCTGCACACCTCCTCGCCGCATTTATACGTCTCTATTAAACCTGCGTGGAAGCCGAGAAACCTACTCCGGTCACACGTCCGCTCATGAGCGGGCCGTCATTAAACACAACACCGGCCGAGCTCCTTCCTTTGCCCTCTATTTATACAAGGCCAGATGCCGGGCGAGAATTGCACCACCTCCGCCACTCCTATCTCCCCCTTCCATCATTTTCTCCACTCTTCCGATGGCTTTCGAAGAGCATTTCTCCAGCATACAAGCCGGATGGGTGGCCCGCCGAGCCCGCTGTTTATGAGCGAGGCAGCTCTCTACTCCATCTCCCGGGCCTGACCTGTCGGAGAAAGTTGCCGCCCCAAGTCGCCGCGTGGTTCAGCAGCTCACCGCTCCAGGGCCAGTCGATGAGGAGTGGCGAGTTGCTCCACGCGGGCACGGTGGCACAGGCGTCATTGCTGTCGCGATGACCGTGCCTCCCATATTTGCGACCGTGCCTCCCGTGCGTGTGACCGCACCTCCTGTGCCTGCGACCGCGCCATGCGGGCAGAGATAGAAGCCGGGTACGCGGAGAGCGACGAGTCGGTGGCCGGCGCCTCCGCCTCCACCGCTATCATCAGGAGAAGTAGAACACGGGAGTCCGACGCCGCTTGGGTCCCATGAAGGCCACCGCCTAGGCGACGCCGGCGTACACAGCTGGTGTCTTGCCCGGTTCTTCTCTTTCAAGGACCTCCGTCGATCCCACATGGGATTCACAGAAGTGGAGGCGCCGCCTTTCCCTCCCGCTGAAGCATCAGCCGAGGGTTCCACTCCGATGAGTGGTGGGGAAACGAGTTGTTCTTTGTGCTGAAGCATATACCTCCGGGGCTCCCGGCAGTCCGGTGATCGGACTGCTGGACATGAGGAAGACAAAGGGATCCGCGGGTGGCGATTTAGATAAGGTATTAATTATACCTCAAGAGCCTGACTAGCACCTTTGATGTAAATCTACTGAAACCCCTCATGTTTATATGAAAATCCGGCTTTTTTTATATGAAATCCGCAATGTTTATATGAAATCCGGCCGTGTTTGCATTTCATCCAGTTGGTTTTAGTTATTGTTAAAATGTATGCGGCTAGCGTTGGATGACGTCCTCCCGCTTCTGTGTCCGCGGACTAGTCCCCCTGTCCTACTAGTCCGCGAACGGATGCGGGAGGTTTTTTGTGAGTTGCCGTTGGAGATGCCCTTACAAAGGAAATTGACGCACCTTACGAAAAGATATATCCAACACTACATGTAACATGTCTATCCATGTGGCACATTAATGTCTTTGTTATGCGGGCCATATTATTTGGCCTATCTGGCAATATATTCTTGCACCTTAATTCAACTAAATATTTGACGCATTGCGGTAGACACACCTAACGGATTGATGCGTGGCACCAGCATGGAGTCCGACAACCATGGAAGGCAGAATATCAAAAGCGCCTATCTACATCGTGGGTAAGAGCCCTGCCGGTTAGGCGCAACACTAACATGACCAATGATAGCTCCAAGGTGATGCCTCGTATGTCATGTAGAATATCAAAAGCGCCTATCTACATCGTGGGTAAGAGCCCTGCCGGTTAGGCGCAACACTAACATGACCAATGATAGCTCCAAGGTGATGCCTCGTATGTCATGTAGGATCGGATGACAGAAAAAATAGGTTCAGATGGGGAAGCGGGATCCTCTGCAGGAGGCGGGTGTTTGAGAAGAAAAAGTGTGGTCCTATGTAAAAAGTTAAAAAAAATTGAAATAGAGAATAGAGATGCATATGTGCTAGTCTTTATTTTCTACTAGTTGACCTGTTGCGTCAAATGGTGCAGAGACCCGCTAAAGACATGTTGTCGATGAAAATAGTTTTATTTTGCAAGGACCTATTCGACATCGGTAGTAGAAAGCTCATTTTTTTAACCATGCTATATTGCAAATATGATTATCAAGCTGCAAAATCCAGGTTTGAAAAAAAAATGTATAAGTGTATAACACGTGCACCAGTTAAGGAAGCATTGTTTTAGTTGACAATATGGTTATCATGGACCCATTGTGCCAAATGACGCGGAGGCACGCTAAATCCATGTACACAATGAAAAAAAGTATCCATGGTTTAATACCCTTTAATAAGAAACATGGTGGATTGTTATCCATAATGAGATGTATACACACATTTCAATTTTGTAGCACAAACTACTTGCTACCATGTTTGCAGAAACCCATTTGAAATCATGTACGCAAATAGCGCTGAGACTCACTAACACGTGTGCTTTGAAAAAAGAACATGTATCAATAGACTTGTTCATGGTTACCGCAAAAAAAGACTTGTTCATGGGCAGGCATGTATGCCAACTTAAACGTCATAAGCAAGTACCGTGAACAAAATTATCCGTTGCGCCAAATGACACAAGGTCCAAGGTCAAACCCAGAGAAATCTGGAAAAATAATCTTTTCCAATGTAGCAATTGTTTGTATCTTTGTAATGCGTAAAGATAAGAACAATTCTTTCAAAGTATGTAATGTCATTTTCAGCCGTCTAATATCAAGATGTAATAAGGCGGGAGAAAAAATGGTTGTAATTATCTTCTCCGTATTCAAACAGTTGAGAACTTGAAACAAAGTGGAGCGAAAGCCCAATTTAAACGAAGAACTTAAAGCCACTATTTTCTCAACTTAGGCATATATGATCTTGACTTTGAACAGAGAATTATTTGCATATCAAAGCCTTTAGTTGGTGATAAAGTTTCTCCCTATGTCACAAAATATACAACGTTTTTGCAACCTATCCTTTACACAAAGGATCTCCTAGAACCTATGGAATAAAACTGAGTACAGAGCCTTTTTTTAGAGCAAGAGTGTCATCGCCAAATGGCGCAGAGACCTACTCAATCAAAATGTGTATTGAATAACAAAATTCATGGTTTAGTTGCGGTCAAGCACATATGGTAACAAATCCATAAGATTCTTCAAGTGTATCACGCACGCAGCTAAATTTAGTTATGGGCTTACTTGGCACAGATGCCAATACTATTAACAAGGGCATATTCATGTTATACCATTATTAAAAAAATCACGTATACTCCACTTAATTGTGGAACAAGCCGACATAACAAAATGTCAAAAAAAACTAAAATTGTGTGCCCCATAGGACTTATGAAAAATAAATGAAGAATTGTGATAAGCATTTCTAGTAAAAAGACCGGGGTTGACACAGATGAAAAAAAAACAGCCATCCACCCATATTTGGAACAAATATTATAATCCAAAAAGTAGTCTACATCATATTTGGAACAAATATTATAACCCTATTCTCTATGTTACCTCCAAAGGTACATTACATTAATTAAAAGCCATACTCTGCTGCAGATGTGAATTATATACATTGTCATGAACTGATGATTACAGATCATTTTAGTACATTTTTAAATCAAATCTACTCCCTCCGTCCAAAAAAAACTTGTCCGAAGTTTGTTCTTCAAATGGATGTATCTAGCACTAACTTGGTGCTAGATACATCCATTTGAGAGACAAGCTTTTTCGGACGGAGGGAATACAAGGTGGTAGAACCTCTTGCACAACCTGCTAAACTATGCTCCAGTAACTTATGCATGAGAATGAATTTAATTAACAGTGAGAAAGCATGGCGTACATGTAGTGCCAATGCGCTAGTATGTTTCGTCACCAAGAAATTGGTGAAATTGACAGGATATTACAAGCAAGAGTTGAACAACAGCAACCAAACAATAGTGAAATCCTTTTTGACCAGTTCTGTTGTAACGCCAACAACATTATCCTCCATAAAGAGGGTAGCAGCAAGCAAGAGAATGAGAACAATTGGAGCCATGTACAAGAGCAGGTTCATAGAATTAAGTTTCTCCCTACAAGACAACAAAGTAGTCAAAAGTCAGGATGTACCTTTTTTAGAGGGAAAAGCCAAGATATACCTAAATACCACAGCCTAGAAGTATATACAGAACACCCGGTATATATACCAAAAAAGACAAATCCTAGAAGCTTCTATATTTTATCTACATATTTTGCTCATGGATAGTATAGAGCATCCGTTCATAATCTGTCATCCACACAAATGCAGAGAAAAAATGATTACCCCTCGGACGACAGAAGAATTACTTGCAACACAGTGTTCAACGCTCTTGCAGCAGTGGCTCCAATGCACACGATGAATCCAAACAGATGGGAGCTAGTCTCGCCCTTTAAATTTAGCTCTCATAGACTGCAAGAATAGCAACAGTTTGCTAACTACAGAAGATACATTCAAAACCAAAAGTTTTTCCATCTCCAATCTTATAATATACATAGTTAAATAAACCAATAAAGTTGAGATACAAATAAATGTGAGTTTTTCCTGTATATGACCGAACGTCAACTTGGAAACTAAAATTTTCACAGTGAAGTTTTATGGCAGAACAATTAAATTTCCTGAGGAACTCAAACCAATCCCCCAAATGATGATATGATCATGCAAACAATAATTCAACCATATTATACTCTCCAGACAACCCAACTAAGTATAAGTTTATTAAACAGATAACTACATAGACATGCATCGGATAACTACATAGACATGCATCAGACATAGTAGATCATAGACACGCACACGATTTATCTACAGGATCAGACCGCCATGGGAACAATAAGGAAGAAAGCAAAATTCTGACAAAATGTAAACAAAGATTCTGCACACAGGCAGGCTGACCACACCAATGCATCATCTCATAGAATCTAAGGATAGATTCTGCATACAGGCAAGCTATCCACACCAACACATTCGCCCATAGATTTTTCAGCAAAAAGAGAAGCTTAGCAGACATCCTAAAATCATGGGAAGTGAGTTCAGATGCATGACCAATATACACCAGCAACCATGCAAATAAGCATATTTTATCCACTGGCCTGAGCCAAATTCTGAATCAGCTAAACAATGGAAGAACTGAACAAATGTACAGCAGTCTACCAACCCAATCTTTCAGCGTGTGTAGCAGCAGCTCAATGACATTCACAAATTAGAGATCAACCTAGGTCTTCATTTAAGTTCACAGTGGAGCAGACTACAAAACAATCATACAAGAAAAGTAACATGAACTTGGTGGCATGTAAAGAAGACAACAAATATTCAATGCGTCAGATGAAATGAGATCAAAATACTGCCCCATTTGCTGCCTTGATGCCTCCTTTCAAATCCGCAATGACTGAATGATCATTAAGTTCCCCAATCCTCATAACCGAATATCTCTCATATCTGTATGTCACTGGACTCACTCCATGGCTAGGATAGCAACAAAATCAGCATCTCAGCAGCAAGCAAGCAACAAGGTCAGTATATAACAAAGCATAACTGCATAGAAGATACAAGCATCATACAAATATATATAGCAAAGCATCAGCATCAGGCCAGCAGCAGCCCAACACCCAGCGACAAAGCACCAGCAGTAACCTAGCGAGCACGCACACAACAATCAAGAACACACGCACGCAGCAAGGCAGCAGTAAGGACGCACACACTGGATGATTCTTGTCGTTGCACCTAATAACAGAAAAAAGTAGGAACCTAATTGCATAAAATTAGGTGTTAAGTAAATGCTTCTATGCTCGAAATACAGTGAAACATGGTTTGATGAAATTTTGATACAAAGTAGTACTGAACTAACTACTGCAAAACTGAGTTCAACGCTTTAACTTTGAATTCAGTTGCAGAAGATCTCATAGCACAAAATATGAAAATCATATAGCATTATTTCCTTACCATGTAGTTAGCATCAATAAAAGGACTACTGACAGCCACGACTTCAATACCACCTCCACTGGAGCATTGATGCCTCTTTTAATCCTCAATGACTGAACGATCATTAATGTCTTAATCCTCATAACTGAATATCTCTTGTGTCCGTATGTCAGTGGACTCACTCCCTGACCAGCACAGCAGCAACATCAGCAGGTCAGCTGCAGCAAGCAACAAAGTCAGTATACAACAAAGCATAGCTTCATAGCTACATGGAAGATTCTGTCCCCATACTTGTACATGGTATTCAATCATAGCTTGTCGTGTAGCTTGCAGTTGGATTTGATGACGCATGTTTAGGGAGATCCTACCGACAGACACCACCTATTATATTGAGAAATGTCAGGATTCTTTTTAGAATCATGTAACCATGGATGTTCTACTGATGCAATCAACAATGCCACAAAATAAATAGTGAAATTGTCTGATGCAATTATTAAAACCCTGCAAGTTAATTATCAATTGGTCATGGCTACGGCATAAAAAAGACATACCCCAATGTAAGATTGAATTCACCATTATGAGAGAGAAAACATTCTGTATGCTATTACACAATGGGAAAGGTAAAATCACTAATGCTCACCGAGTATGTGTGTTGTAGTAAACCGTGTGATTGGATTTGGATCCAGCGTCTGTCGAACAAAGTGTTTAGCAGGCTCAGATACTCCGGGCATTGGGTCTCTTTTGAAATCTACCACAGAGCACATAATTGCTTGTGCTACTCCCTGTTCAGAATCTGCACAACATCACAACAATTTGTAAGGTGATTTATAATTTCTTCACAACATATATTCTGTCCAATCAAGGAAAGTAAGTACCTTCCAAAAATGTTTGCACACCACAAAGAAGTATGTAAAGTATAACTCTTACAATCCAGACATCGATTTCAGGGCCACACTTGTGCTTTAATACCTCTGGGAGCATGTAGTATGGACTGGCTACAATTTTAGTAAACCGCTCACCTGCACATAGAAGCCTTCATCTGTGAGAAACATTTATGCAAACACATGCTGTGCGACTTGTTCTACTGATCAAAGAGAAGCAGCAAAACAGGAGAAAATTCAGCAACCTGCAAGCTGAAGATGACCAGAAACGGATACCACATGGACGCCCTCTTCCGCCACGCACTGCCTCCCTCTTTCTCAGCCAGCTTCGGGTGTCCACTGTTCAGCCACCATTGTTTCTCCCATCATCCCTGTTGCCGGCTCCATTTTATGCTCTGCTGCACGGCCTTGTCATTTTGTCAAGAGCATAGTACAGAAACTAAATATCATGTAGAAGCATATATAGATTCAAAGCAAAACTAAGCTTGGATTGAAAATCCTGGAGGAAGTATGGAAGGCACCTAACTGAAGTGGTCCGTGGGAATCGGCGGTGTTTGCTCTGTCTTCCCCATCTTCCTCGCCGTGGATCACTCATCTAGCTCCAAAGAAGAGAAGATGGTGAGAAGAGAAGGGAAGGAGGAGACTAATCACACAGATTCCCTCTTCTATACCTTGCACTGTCAGCTGCTTCCTTGACATGAAGCACCTCGGCCAGCTCATGGAGTCCAGCCGCCGCCGCCCCAGATGCTAGCTGTTGCTCCCCTCCTTTCCCCTCCTCCTCCGTCGTCGCCCCAGATGCCGAGTCCCAATCGAGGCCGCACTCCTCGGCTCGAGGTCCTCCGGCTGAGGCCGGATCGAGGCCGTGCTCGTCGAGGCCGGCCATGGGGCGGCTGCATCTGGGCCACCACGCGACATGACCCTCTTCCCTGTAGCCTCATCCCATCGCGACGGGTCGCCTACCCTGCTCCTTCACCTCACCATTGGCCGACTCGGCTAACTTGCGCCGGATTTGGAACCAGGCGCCACCGACGGCCGCATAGACAGAGAGGAGAAGGATGGCGAGGTGGAAGGGCAGTGTGGTGGAGGAGTAGCACGCGGTGGCGAGGCTCCATGGCAGAGGACGTGGTGATGGGAGGACGAGGGATGGAGGAGGCGGGAGAGGCTGTGGGGATCGAGGGAAACGGGGGCTAGGGTTTGGGCGGCGGCTGGGAGGACGAGGGATGGAGGAGGCGGGAGAGGCTGTGGGGATCGAGGGAAACGGGGGCTAGGGTTTGGGCGGCGGCTGGCACGAGACTGAGGCGAGGAAGGGATTGGGCGATTGGTTGCGGAACACGCGGAGTGGATTGGCCAAGATCTCCTGCACGTGGGCACGGCTGACCCAGCCAATGAACGCCCGAAACGAGCCCACCCGTGCCAATGGAAATGACCGTGAAGTAAAAATCGAATTTGACTGCTGTGAAGATCCAACGGCTCAGGCGCGCTAGATGACCAGATCCAACGGCCAACGAAGCCCCAATCGAGGGAGCCTTGTGGAGATGAGTTGGCTAGCCTCTTTTTTGTTTTAAATTCGTTGATGAAACCCACTAGTAGTAGCTTCCGTTGGAGAGAAAAAGATCAATGTAGTTGCCTCGACCTATTTTTTGATTATTTTTTTTCTCATGGGGCATATTTGTTCATGCCCTAAGGAGCCAAACGAACAAACAAGTTTTCTGAGGGGATGGTAGGGGGCATTTATAGGAGAATAATACACGACTTGGTAAGTTCTTCCATCCTCGTATTTGACAAGGTAGTACACGCTAGTTAGATATCACTTGTCAGTAGTACAATAGACACAGATCCAACCAATCACCACCTGACCCATGACTTGTCAGATCCATTCCTTGCTGCAGCATTTGGTCAGCAGGAGAATATCAGTTCCAACTTCCAAGGGCATCATTACAAGTACATCAAAATATATTGTGGCTGCCGCAACATCTTTTACATTGGCTGATATGAACAAATGGGGGATCGCACTAGGATGGTTCATGCACATCCTCTTTCTTCTACAAAATACGAGACCTAATTTAGCAGCAGCCACCATCACCTTGGCCCTGATAGCGAGACCTAATTTAGCAGCAGCCACCATCACCTTGGCCCTGATAGCTCAACTGCGTGGAGGTTGTCAGTGGAATCGACGATCCACTCAGAGTTTCGATGAGAACCCAGCTCCACCTCCTGCCGTGAGACTTCCACCTTTTGCCACTCATCCCATCTCTCCGCAAGACCATCGCCTTCAAGCATCCTTACCACTTCCGACATCTTCGGGCGCTCTGTGGGGGAGCCCTGTGTGCAAAGGAGCGCAACCTGGATCAGCGATTCCACCTCAACATCGATGTAGTTGGTCTGTAGGTCTGGATCCACCAACATCTCCAACCTTCTCTCCTTGAGCAATCCTTTCACCTGCACAAGTAAAATCAACAAAAAAAAGGGATGACAATAAGGCAGCTCCCCTACAACTAAACGGAAGAATGTTTTAGGACTGCCCCTCTACACATACTTAACTCTGTTAATGATGTAAACATCAAATAGAAGCCTTGCTAAAGCTCTGTTAATCACTTTTTTTGTTTAGAATAAGTTTGCACATAAAGCATTATGAACCTGGCTAGCTATTTGAACCAAGGAAATCTCACTAGTTAATTACCCAGTCAAGTAGCATGACATCGTCGTCATTGGCAAGGCGAGCAAGATCAAAGGCACGCTGTCCTGTAATAAGCTCCAAAAGCATAATTCCATAACCGAATACATCAGTTTTCTCTGAGGATTTTCCTGTTGAAAGATATTCTGGTGCAATATGCCCAATTGTTCCACGCACAGCAGTTGTTACATGGGTATCCTTGTAATCCATTAGTTTGGCCAAACCAAAATCCCCCACTACAGCTTCAAAGTCTTCATCTAATAAAATATTTGCAGCTTTCACATCACGATGGATGATCTTTGGATCACAGTGATCATGTAAATAGGAGAGGCCCCTGGCAGAACCCAATGCAATTCTTCTTCTCGTTTGCCAATCCAGTGGCGGTTCAGCTGGCCCTCGTTCTAAAAATATAAGCCAGTTAAATATATTCTTTAGAATTATATTCTACTACCTCTGTAAACAAATGGTGACCTAAAACGTCTTATATTTATTTACAGACGGAGTACATTATATTAAGACTTACAACAATCTGAAATATACAAGGAAAAGTGGAGAAACAGGGCAAAGTACCTCTTAGACGTGATGCAACACTTCCATTAGCCATGTATGGATACACAAGCAACCTTTCTGTTGGTGTCATACAGAATCCACGAAGACGCAATAAGTTTCTGTGTACAGCCATACTAATCATCTCAACTTCTGTTTGAAATTGTAGCTCCCCACCAGGTGTCCTCTCCTCCTTCAGTCTCTTGACAGCTACTAGCGTACCATCTGTTAGTCTCCCTTTGTAGACCTTGCCAAATCCACCTCTTCCAAGAATGTTCTTATTGCTGAAGGTATCCGTAGCAACTTGTAATTCTCTTAGTGAAAATCTTTTAAGCTGACCAAGATGGACCTCTGGATCCTCCTCGGCTGTATCACATAAGAAATTTCAGGCTACTGTCATCTTACAAGTAATTTTCCTCATGCTGGCTGCTACTGAATGCTTACCAGGTACATCAAAGAAATGCTCTTGCGGTTTCCTGCGGCGCCAGTATGCAAAACCAATTGCAGGAATAGCAAATAGCAAGGCAGCACCAGCAGCCACTCCACCAGCAATTGCTCCAGTACTAAAGGAACTACTTCCTGAACGAATGAGAACAAAACCATCAATTCCATACCTTGTTAAGTATCTGTGGGCTAAATAAAATCGTGTGTTGCCAAGCAATGTTCCAGAATAGGATGACAACAAATAAGAGAACCAAGCCAGAAAACAGGTCACACCATGGACATGAATTAGCTAACAAAGATGCAATCAGTAGTGGAAGCAGCACTAGGAGGCCACACAGGCAGTGACAGTAGCAGCTACTTGAACATTTTTCCACTGATAGGGGTGGAGGTGTGCCATGAGATCTTGTATCATTGTTAAAAAACCAGAAGTTTTCATGCTGATTTATCATGCTGTGCGTTGGTAGCACATGAAGCACCAGATAATCTCCACCATAAAGGTAGGAAACAAGGAAGTCCAAAAAATGCATTCAATATTGACAGCAGTATCGACTCCAGCCTCTAGAACATTTTACTTGTTTCTGGACTACTCTCATAGTCTCATCCCATCTGGGATGTTACATCAATGAAAGAACATTGCAGCGGTCTTATTGCAATGGAAGGTATACATGAACTTAATAGCCAATCCGTAATTATGCATAAATCACCTGGTGATTGCTCAGGGGTTGGAGGGTTATATGGAGGAGGTGGGGAGAAGGGAGGAGCGCCGGGGCAAGGTTTTGAAGTCCCAGGACCGCATAAGGCAGGGTTGTTGCCAAAACTGAAATGATAAACAAATGTGAATTGTTGGCATAACTGCAAAATAAACAAGTGTGAATTGAAGCAGCGTCAAGGCAAAGAAAACTGAATATTATCAACTAACATGCTAGCTTTACCTGATAGGGGTGAATAATGAAAATGAACCGGTTGATGGAACTTCTCCGGACAGCTTATTATTTGACAAATCCCTATGAGTATTAGAAATATTCAGCTTTTGTTAATTAGACGCATCCTAGTTTGTACCAAAGGTTATGCTGAAGAAAAGGATGTACCATAAGAAGACAAATACTTACAGAACTTGGAGAGCAGTAATAGCAGTTAAAGATTTAGGAATTGTGCCCGAAAGACTGTTGTTGTTAAGACGCCTATGCTCATATATAAAATGAAAATGCACAAATTAGTATCACCTGGAGAGTGCTATACGGAAAATTAACACAGTGGTTGAGTCTTGACCAAAGTTTCTATTTTAATAACTTAACAACAAGATAGATGCCATAAGAAGCGAGAAGAATCCGATGGAAACCAAATAAAATGAAAACTCTGCTGAGACGTAAGAAGTTTTCAAAAATTATTTAGAAAAAATGCTATGTTAGAAAGGTGATGTTCTGTTAACATGTAAAATTTGAAGTTCAAACTCATATTATATGGGAGGTAAGAAAAATATATATACATGAATATTGATGGTGTAGTTTTGTCAGTATTGAATGCTGAAAGTAATTTGTTTTCATACCTCCTAAATGAATTTGATTTGAACTTAAAATCTTACATGTTAATAGAACATCATGATAGAACCAGGGATCCTACCGGACCTGCTCCGTAGGTTGTAGGGGAAGGATGGAGCAGGGCGAGGCGATGAGCGGGCGCGCCGGCGGCTGGGCGCCGTCGCGTAGGAGGAAGATGGCGGCGGCGGCTAGGGTTCCGGCTCCTCTGGGAGCCGGGCAATAGGGATAATAATATTCTTATTGCTTAATCTAAAAAAGAGTCTTACAACATATATTTATAACCTAGATAACTTGCATACGAATTAACCTAAGATAACTTGTGGGCTAAGATTGCCCGGTGGGCCTTCTACGGCCGTAAACTAAACCGGTCATAACACTTCTCCCCGCCTGCACAAACAGCTCGTCCGCGAGCTGTAAGGTGAGAAGCGCTCTTGAACTCCTCGAGGTGATCAACCAGCGTCAAACACCTTCTCGACAATTTGGGGCAGCCAGTGTCGGCTGACGGCGTCCTCCGGAATGTAGTCTGCAACCTCCGTGTAGAAGAGTCGCGGGCGAGCATGGCCGGGCGTGTAGGGCTCGTCGCGGTTGAAGCACAACCCTTGGCGGCGGCGACGCCGAGTAGCTTGGCTGAGGTGAGCCGGGCGGAAAGGGCGTGATCGCGGGCGAGGGTGCCGCGGAAGCTTCGCGAGCCGACCTGCGGAATCCGGCCTGGGTAGCGACCCAGCGGTCCGGGACGGTGATTCCTGCTGGATGGCCACCGCACGACGCTTGAACGCGCGGGCGTAGTACATGGCCGACTGGAGGTCCTGGGGTCCCCGAAGCTCCACGTCCACGCGGATGTGATCCGAAAGTCCACCGACAAAGAGGTCGGCCCGCTGCCGCGCCGTCACGCCCGACGCATGGCATGCCAGGGCCTGGAAACGGTCGGCGAAGTCCTGCACCGTGGAGGTGAAGGGAAGGCGGCCTAGCTCCGCCAGGCGGCTCCCGCGGATCGGGGGCCCAAAACGAAGGAGGCGAGCTCGCGAAGCGCTCCCAAGGGCATGCTGCCCTCGCCCCGCCGAGGGCGTGGGACTGTGTCTGGGCTGCACCGTGGAGGTGGTAGGATGCCGACCAAGTGCGCTCCGACGGCGTCTGGCAGGCCGCGGAAAAAACTGCTCCACGATGGTTGAGCGATTAAGCGGAGTCCTCCGTGCCGTCATAAGTGGCGAAGTCGATCTTGGCGAACCGTGGCGGCGTCTGGGTCGGCGCGCCATGGCCGACCGGCTCGGCGGTGCGGCGCAGTGATGATGACGGCGCCCGGTCAACGACCGGTGGGTCCCCGGCCTCCGTGTAAACTGGCGGTGGCGACGTCTCGGTTAGCCAGGCCGGGATCGGGGACGGTGATGGCGAAGCGGACTGCTCAATCGGAGAACCTCCGGTGTGGTAGCCCGGTCCGGGCTGGCGGCGATGGGAGGCTGGGCCGGCGGCGCAGCTGGGGCAGCGGAGCAGTCTGACCTTCTTGGCCAAGCGGGCAAGCCTTGAGGCCTTGAGGCGCCACGAATTGGCGAACCACTGCGGCGGGGCGGCAGCGGGCGGCGGTGGAAGCGACGGATGGGCCCAGCGATCGCCTTGGTACAAAGTACCGAGGCAGTCTGCCGTGGCGAAACCCGCCGGTGTAACCCGCTGGAAACAGCGAAGCGTCAGCCCAGGGCAGCAGCGTTCTGGATCGGCGATGCCTCGCCGGGTGGTGTGGCGAAGCGCAGCCGGCGGGGTGGTGTCTTGGGCCGGCAATCTGAGAGAGATGCCCTGGACGGCCATCACGAGGTCCCGCATGGTGCTGGTCATCTCCTCCGGCGTGAAGACGGAGGTTGTCGGCGGCGCGGAGGTGATCGGGCCGGCGGCGTTGGGACCAGCGATGGTCATCGGGGCGGTGGTGATGATGGGCAGCGGCGGCGTGGGTGTTGAAGACGACATGATCGAACCCGAGTCTCTGGATACCAAATTGATAGAACAAGGGATCCTACCGGACCTGCTCCGTAGATTGTAGGGGAAGGGTGGAGCGGGGCGAGGCGATGGCCGAAGCCGTGGCTGGCGCCGTCAGCGTGGGAGGAAGATGGCGACGGCGCTAGGGCTGTAGGCGGCTAGGGTTCCGGCTCCTCCGGGAGCCGGCAATAGGATAATAATATTCTTATTGCTTAATCTGAAAAAGAGTCTTCTGACATATATTTATAACCTAGATAACTTGCATACGAATTAACCTAAGATAACTTGTGGGCTAAGATTGCGGTGGGCCTTCTCTGACCGTAAACTAAACCGGTCATAACACATCAACTCCCCAACATACTGTATTCTTTTTCATGATTTTTATAAAGTTTGAGACATAGTGTTTACATGGTTTTCCCCGATTTCTACCGTAACTTGGTTTCCACTGGATATTTTGTCTTAATAAGAAACATAAAAGGAATGCCAAGTGGCAAACTACTCGTTGCCTGGAAAAGAGCAAAGAGCACAAATATAATGTGCACACAAATTCACAGCAAAGACCAAATCAGGCAAACATAAATCAAAATTTTTAAAAAATAATCCTACAAGGGGTACACACGGTACATTTCCCCCCATTTTTCAGCCTTTTAGTTGTTGGTGTTTTACACTTGCAATGGCAACACGTAAGTTGTTGCTTCAAATGGTTGAATCAAACTGCATGGCTACACTAGATAATTCTAAACACGAGGTTTTATGCTGCCATAATTGTAACTCTACCCAGGCAAATCAGAAAGCATCTCATTTTGGCCCAGTAGAGCTAAGTACCTCGTGTTACAATACATACAAAATCTGCACGTGTGCATTTTTCAGAATGATCAGATTACCTAAATATTGAACAGCTAAAATGTATTTAAACAAGTGATCTCACAAAATCCTAATAGCCATCTTGGCACGAACATGGTTAAAATATCAAGTAAATGACTATGTATGTGAGTCTAGCATGACAGCAAAAATATCCCTACTATAACATCGTGTTATCTATAATGAGGCAAATGAAGGGATCATACAGGAATCGTAGCTTCAATAGGTTCCCCAATGAATCGGGTATTGGACCAGTGAAGTTGTTTAAGTACAAATCCAAACTGATCAAGTTTGTGAGGTTTCCAAGTTAAGCTAGGTATTGTGCCAGTGATGTTATTACTGTAGAGCTCCCTGCAGCACAAAATTAAAACTGTTACTAAGTTGTATAAAAATAATTATGGGCCAAGACCCAAAAGTAGGTGATCACTGGCGCATTACAATAATTAGATTGACGGCACCAGCCTTATATGTAACACCCTTGCATGCACTAATCTAAGTTACTATCATCATGATCAATAGTCCAACTTTACTATTTCTTTTCCCATTATCTAGTGCAATGTGGTACAGTAAGTAGACATTGTGATGATCTAACCCTACTTACATTCCAACAAAAATACACTATGTGGTGAAGGAAATGAACATTTCAAATAGAATATCTGTTTTAATGCATCCATATATGTTATATTTTCGCCTGGGTTGGAAGATCAGAACGCTGACAAACTCTTCCACCATTTGCAGGTATCAGCAAGTATGGCATGTATGCAGGCACTTGGCAAAAGAGGATAGCTTACAGGTATTGCAAGTTTTTTAGCTGACCAAGCTGTGGCACCAAAGTACCAAATAATGCAGCATTTCCAAGATCACTGAAAAATGCACATAAACTTCAGTATGATATGCAGTACAGGTGTATCTGCATGGTAGAGAAAAAGGTGGACCTACACTCTGATAACGCTGTTGTCGTTGTTGCAAGTAACATGAAACCAAGTGCACGGATTGACCAGAGTTGGATCCCAACTTTGTAGCACATTATTGGGATCATTTAAGTTAGTTCTTAGGCTATGCAATGCATCACCTGTAAATAATAGTGAGAAATGAATAATTCCTACATAAAATTTAACTGACAAATAATCAGTACATCCTACAAAAAATGAGATAATCATGTCATCCCAAGAGGAGCAACATGACCCCAGTTACAGCATGCATTAGCACAATTAGCACCTAATATTCCTTGTGTAGATTGAATATATGATTTTTCATGGGGGGCAATCACCAGGTTATATCATACACAAATAAACAGAACAAAAAGGCCAGCTTGTATTCCCTTCGTGCTCATCTTGAATCTGACAGCTCTACCATCATAAGTCTGCTGTGCTGTAGATTTTTCATTACATTGACCTTTGGTATTTAGTAACGTTATATTGTGTGGGGAAAAATAGCATAATATGTTTTATACCAAAGAGCAAATAAACAGCACATTAGAGACACATAAGTATCAACAGATGGCATAAGTAACGAAAGCTGCAGTGCCAACTTTGTGGCTGTTGAGGTTTCTAGTGCAATGTCGAACAAACAATCACCATCAGGCTTCAGGTGATTTAGCCTTCCGGTTCAGACTTGTGACTTGAAAGACGCCCTCTAGCTTATAGAAAGAGCCACATACAGTATCAAAACGTTCAACAACACAACTGGTTAGGTGAAAAAACAGAATTTGGTACAAGAGAATTGCCCAATGACCATCAACTTTGACCGATTGAAACCTAGAAGAGCAACATCATTTTGAACTGGGAACGTAAAAGCACCCTGAGGCAACAACAAAAGTGCACAGTGGGATATCCTAATCAACCCCAGAGTACACCAATCAGGCTCAAGCAACCGCAGGCGACGAACAATTCACAGGAGTAAGCAAACCAACTGGAAGTGTACCAACGCGGGCACAAGTAAGCAAACCACGAGTTTAAATCTAACAAGAAGACGCTTCCAAAACCAAACAAAAAAAATCTAACAAGAAAACCACATCGTAGAAACGTCCTAATCAACCCTAACAACCACGACCACGACTGGACTAACGTTGGCAAGGCAGATAGATGGGCACATAAGCCATCATATTCATGGTCATGGGGCAACATACGCAGAGCAAACTAACGCAAGCCTATTATTAGTAGCCCTCTGAAGCAAAACGCAAAGCAGAGATCCCAGCCCCAAGCATTGTCGGGTTTTGTGACGCAGTATAAATATAAAATCATGTCAAAACCACAGCAAACGAGCGACGATGATCCGCTCCCATTTCCGGTCAAAATCGCCCCAAATTGATTGTGTGCCCTGGATTGAAGCAGCAGATTTAAATTTGCTCGACCAAGAGAGCCAGAAATGGGCATGAAAACGCCTCGCAAAACCCCAGCCTCGAGAACCTCCAACGGAAGCAAACCAGCAAAGCAAAGCAGACCTTCCGTGTTTGCAAGCACGCGCGCGGCCTGGTGAAGCAGCAGCAGCGCCCAGATCGCCCACGGCGGCGCCGCCATTGCCGCCGCCCTAGATCCCACAGCAGCAGCCGCCGCCGCGCATTCCACTCCCCGCAGTGGCCAAGCCTTTTTGCGACAGAGGCGAAGATTCGGGGCGCAGCTTTTTGCCCTCCTCCCGTCCGCTTCGATCTCCTCGGCCCGAAGCCCCGAACCGAACCCCTCTCCTCTCCTCTGCTCTGCTCTTTTCGGCGATTTTTTCTTTTAGGTCCGTCTCCTTGCTTATCACGATTGCTTATGGTCAATGTGTACATGCATTGCACTTAATTTGTAAGTATATATACAGTGCATCCGGATATTAAGTATGATATTATTTGCGTGTTATTATATGATTAACACTATTTTTGATATGAAATTAACTGTACGCTAAACATGTCGAGCGCTCGACATTGAAGCAGTCTAGATCGTTGGATTGACATGATTTGATGGACGAGATTAATTGGATTTGCCCCTTTAGGTCTTCTTATATTGGTATATAGATGAGACACGTGATTTTTTTTTGCACAGTACACATCATATATACGCGTATACACCCACCCTTATAAGCGCACACATATACCACTGTCCAGCTAACCATCCAACCACAAGTTGGTTCGCGACACGCGGTAGGTTGGAGAACTGGACCGTGGAGTACCCGTCTTTTTGGGCTGCTCACGGGTGGGGAGAGCCTCGTGACCGTTCATCCTGTTGTGGCTTACCGTAGGGGCTACTCGAGGTCGTTACAAGCCGTCTGATCTGCCCGGACGGCTCGTACCCGGGCAACTCGGCTGGAAGGTTGATGACGAGTGGACCGAGGGCGCGTGATCGCTATAGTCGGTGTGTGTCCATGACTGGTGGACCGAGGGCGCGATATCGCTACAGTCGGGACGCCGGGCTACCCACTATTCCGAAACCTCGGACTCGAGCTCCTGGAGCGAGTTAGAGTCATCCAAGGAGACCAGAGACAGTTAGCCCGCAACGAGGAGACTCTTCCACCCGATTCCACAAGCAGTATCACTGCAGCGGGTCCTGATGACAGAACCAGTGGGAACGACCACGCCCGCGACATCCCAGATACCAAATACCGCCCACGACGACCACAACGACAACCATCGCAAGGCTGCAAGCCTCGCGGGCCTCTAGGCCACGGGCCGCCACGACGCATGTTCCCACGACATCCATTATCACCGCATACCAGCAGGCCGACACGGTGGCCTCGGGGTTCGCCCCTCCAGGCTTTCGCGCACCTGCAGCCACCAACCCCAACTTCATGGATGCCACAACAACATTGTCGCTCGTCGCTGCGCATGGCATGAACTATATCACTACACCTATACTAGGCAGCGACCCGGCGTCCACGACATTGGAGGCCCTCCACGTATCACAACTAAACACACAACTGCACCTACAACAGCGCACCTTGGAGGCTGCCGCATGCGAAGCACTATGGCAAGAGACAATGACACATGAGCGGCTACGACGAGCCCACCGTCACCCCCGCGGCTCTCCTCAACGACCTAGTAGCCCGCGGACGAGAGACGTGCATACGCTTCGATGAGCCAACGGAAGCGACGCTGCCACCAACACCCGCACGCCGGCTCCAGGTCGTATCGGCGCTGGTAGACAAACTACAAACCACGCCAGGAGACCCGAAACGCTTGGTTGATCTAATGCGGGTCCTCCACAGAACAGTGGAGCTCCATGATAATGCCGAACGTTCACGAGACAGGCTCGCCGGCACCGCTAGCGTCCTTTCTGCTGCAAATCACCCATCCCGCAACCAAAGACAAGGGTCAGTGCAACGTCCAGAGGCTGCACCAGAGGCAGATGTAGGAAACCTCCGTCAGCCAATCTCAGTTGTGGCGATTAAACAAAGGACAACGCTCCACGCAAGAGGTCCAGTCGCAATAGGGCACATAGGGGCTTACCCTGACCCCCAAAGCCAGGGCGATGGAGCACTACAGGCAGAATCAAGGAGCCCCACCACCGCGTTTGAAGACGCTTACGTCCAACATCGCTCCACCATGTTTCGGTCACGTGGTGATCACACACCCATTCTCACATCCGTTCATAGTGCACTGCGTCGAGAAGTACTCCAGCGACACAAAACTAGATCATTGGCTCAACGATTACCTGGCGGCAATCGAGAAGGCCAACGGAGACATCGGCAACGCACTACGACACATTCCTATGTGTCTCATCGGACATATGTGCTCTTGGTTGAGCGGCCTCCTGCCCATCTCCATCAACACCCGGGCCGACTTCAAGCATGCCTTCTTCAACAATTTTGGGGCACATACCAGCGCCCAAGGAGTGGCGTCGGCCTCCAGAACATTATACAGGGCGACAACGAGTCCATCCATGACTTTGTTGCAGGGTGACTCAAGAAGAGAAATACTTTAACCAATATCTCCGATGGAAATGCCATCGAGACATTTGTCAATGGCGTGAAGGACCCCTTCTTCCACTGCAAGCTCGGTAAGAAGAGGGGAGAGAGCAAGCTAACATCAATGGCAACCCTCATGAAGATAGCCAACGACTATGCTAGAGGCGAGGAGATCACACAGACGGGTCGACAGCCTGAAAAGCGTGGAGCCCGCCGGCAGGGACAACTCCAAAGCCCGCGGTAACAAAGGCAATGAAGAACGCAAGAGGAAAGAAGAGCAAGACTCAGAGCTAGTTACTACAGAAAGCAAGCCGGAAGAAGCCGGGATAAAGAAGCAAAGATCAGGTGGCAAGTCCAGGTGGTTGATACGTCTCCGTCGTATCTACATTTCCTAACACTTTTGCTCTTGTTTTGGACTCTAATTTGCATGATTTGAATGAAAGTAACCCGAACTAACACTGTTTTTAGCCACACTACCATGGTGTTGTTTTTGTGCAGAAATAAAAGTTCTCAGAATTGGATGAAACTTTTTGGAGTTTTTTATGGAATAAATGAAGAATATTGGAACCAAGATCCACCGGAGGGGGCCACCCTGTGCCCACAAGGCACCAGGGCGCACCTACCCCCCTGGGTGTGCCCTGGTGGGTTGTGGGGCCCTCGTGGCTCCGCTGACCCTAATCTGGATACTATAAATTCCTATTTCCCGAGAAAAAAATAGGAGAGGAAGTTTAATCGCGTTTGGCAATACGGAGCCGCCGCCACCTCCTGTTCTTCATCGGAAGGCCAGATCTGGAGTCCGTTCTGGGCTCTGGAGAAGGGGATTCGCCGTCATCGTCATCACCAACCATCATCCATCACCAATTTCATGATGCTCACCGTCGGGAGTGAGTAATCTCTTTGTAGGCTTGCTGGACGGTGATGGGTTGGATGAGATTCATCATGTAATAGAGTTAGTTTTGTTAGGGCTTGACCCCTAGTATCCACTATGTTCTGAGATTGATGTTGTTCTGACTTTGCTGTGCTTAATGCTTGTCACTAGGGCTCGAGTGCCATGATTTCAGATTTGAACCGTTTGTGTTTTCACCAATATGTTTGTGTTCCTGATCCTACCGTGCAAGTTATATGCACCTATTACGTGTTATGATCCGCATACCCCAAGGTGACAATAATTGGGATTCTTTCCGGTGATTACCGTAGTTTGAGGAGTTCATGTATTCACTATGTGTTAATGCTTTGTTCCGGTTCTCTATTAAAAGGAGACCTTAATATCCCTTAGTTTCCTTATGGACCCCACTGCCACAGGAGGGTAGGACAAAAAATGTCATGCAAGTTCTTTTCCATAAGCACGTCTGGCTATTTACGGAATACATGCCTACATTACATTGATGAATTGGAGCTAGTTCTGTGTCGCCGTAGGTCATGACTGTTACATGATGAATATTATCCAATGATATTACTGATAAAATGCCTACGAGCTTTTCATATATTGTTCTTGATGAGTTACTATTACTATTGCTACTGTCACAACTGCTACAGAATTACTGCTACCATTGTTACCGTTACTATTAATGTTACCGTTTCTCCTATCACTACCAAATTACCGTACTACTATGCTACTGATCACTTTGCTACAAAATATCTAGTCACCGGGTGTGGTTGAATTGACAACTCAACTACTAATACTTCAATATTCTTTGGCTCCCCTTGTGTCGAATCAATAAATTTGGGTTGAATACTCTGCCCTCGAAAACTTTTGCGATCCCCTATAATTATGGGTTATCAAGACCTTTTTCTGGCGCCATTGTAGGGGAGCATTGCTATATTTCTTAAGTCACTTGGGATTTATATATGTTGATCACTATGAAGAATCTTAAGGATGATAGAACCAAGATCATTGCCTCTAAGACGAGCGGAGGTAAGGAACTGTTATCTAGCTCTGCACTTGATTCACCTTCTATTTTGAGTAAGCTTGCAACTCCACAACATGCTATTAATTCTGATATGTTGCAAGTAATTGATGATGCTACTTCTGCTATGAATGTTGCTAGTACTTTGCTTGATAAGACTGTGCCACTAGGTGAATTTCTTGATGAAACTACGCTAGAGCTAAAGAAATTGAGAATCTTTGAAACAAATGAAACTCTTGGCCGATGAAATTATTGAAACTAAGAATTATGATTCACCTCTTGGAACTAGTGGCCCTAGATATGAATTACCTAAGATACCTGAGGGTTATGTTATGGATGGAGAGATAGCCAGAGATTTTCTTGCTTGTAAAGATAGAGATGACCTTAAGACATTACTAAGCAAGTTGAAAGAAAAATCCTTAAATTCTAGAATGAAATATAATCATAAGTTTGATACTTCACCTATATTTATTACTGATAAGGATTATGAGCTCTCTGTTGATCCTGAGTTAATTACTTTGGTTGAATCTAATCCTTTCCATGGCTATGAAACTGAAACTGCTGTGGCACATCTCACTAAATTAAATGATATAGCCACCCTATTTGCTCAGGAGGAACAAATTTGATATTACTATATCCTTAAGTTATTTCCTTTCTCGTTAAAAGGTGATGCTAAGACTTGGTATAATACTCTTGCTCCTGGTTGTGTGTGTAGTCCCCAGGATATGATTTATTACTTCTCTGAAAAATATTTTCCTGCTCATAAGAAACAAGCTGCGTTACAAGAAATATTTAACTTTGTGCAAATTGAAGAAGAGAGTCTCCCACAAGCTTGGGGGAGGCTTATCCAATTTTCAAATGCTTTGCTTGATCATCCTCTTAATAAAAATGAAATACTTGATATCTTTTTACAATGGACTAACCGATGCTTCTCGGGGCTACCTAGATAGTTGTGCTGGTTGTGTTTTCAGGGAACGAACTATTGAGCAAGCAGAAGAACTATTGGATAATATCTTGAAGAATGATAATGATTGGACACTTTATGAACCACCGCCTAAACCCACTCCGAAGAAGAGGGGTATTTTATTTCTCAGTCCTGAAGATATGTAAGAAGCAAAGAAATGCATGAAGGAAAAGGGTATTAAAGCCGAGGATGTTAAAAATTTACCACCTATTGAATAAATACACGGTCTCGATGCATCACCACAGGTGGTAGAGGTAAATTCTTTTCTGAAGTTTGATGAAGGTGATATCCCTTACAATAAACACCCTAGACAATGCTTGTATGAGTTTGACAATTACATTATAAAGCAAGATCACTTCAATGCCTATGCTATGAAACAATTAAAGCATAATGCCAACATAATCGGTTTCTTGAGTGACTTGTTATTTAGAATTACTAATGATGTTAAAGGTGTAGGAAAACATGCTTCTATGGTTCAGACTCAGCTGGAACAAGTTGCTAAACCTCAAAGTGAATTGCTTAGTGAAATGAAAAATAATATGAATGATCATGTTGTTAGGGTGATGACTAGAGGGGGTAGATGAAGGAAATATGCCCTAGAGGCAATAATAAAGTTGTTATTTATATTTCCTTATATCATGATAAATGTTTATTATTCATGCTAGAATTATATTAACCGGAAACTTGATACATGTGTGAATACATAGACAAAACAAAGTGTCCCTAGTATGCCTCTACTTGACTAGCTCGTTAATCAAAGATGGTTAAGTTTCCTGACCATAAACATGTGTTGTCATTTGATGACAAGACCCATCCATTAGCTTAGCATAATGATCGTTAAGTTTCATTGCTATTGCTTTCTTCATGACTTATACATATTCCTTTGACTATGAGATTATGCAACTCCCGAATACCGGAGGAACACTTTGTGTGCTATCAAACGTCACAACGTAACTGGGTGATTATAAAGATGCTCTACAGGTGTCTCCTAAGGTGTTTGTTGGGTTGGCATAGATCGAGATTAGGATTTGTCACTCCGAGTACCGGAGAGGTATCTCTGGGCCCTCTTGGTAATGCACATCACTATAAGCCTTGCAAGCAATGTGACTGATGAGTTAGTTGCGGGATGATGCATTATGGAACTAGTAAAGAGACTTGCCGGTAACGAGATTGAACTAGGTATGATGATACCGACGATCGTATCTCGAGTAAGTAACATACCGATGACAAAGGGAATGACGTATGTTGTTATTGCGGTTTGCTGATAAAGATCTTCATAGAATACGTAGGAACCAATATGAGCATCCAGGTTTCGTTGTTGGTTATTGATCGGAGATGTGTCTCGGTCATGTCTACATAGTTCTCGAACCCGTAGGGTCTGCACGCTTAACGTTCGATGATGATTTGTATTATGAGTTATGTGTTTTGGTGACCGGAGATTATTCGGAGTCCCGGATGAGATCACATACATGACGAGGAGTCTTGAAATGGTCGAGAGGTAAAGATTGATATATTGGAAGATGGTATTCGGACACCGGAATGGTTTCGGACTGGTTCAGGAATTTTTCGGAGTACCGAGGGGTTACCGAAACCCCCCGGGGAAGTAATGGGCCTACATGGGCCATAGGGGAGAGGGAAGGCAGCCCACAAGGGGTGGCCGCGCCCCCCTCCCATGGGGAGTCAGAATTGGACTAGGGGAGGGGCGCCCCCCCCCCTTTTCTTCTCCTCTTCCCTCTCCCTTCCCCTTTCCCCCTCCGTAAGAAAGGAAGGGGGGCGGAATAGGACATGGAGTCCTATTCGGTTTCCCCCCATGGCGCGCCCCTCTAGGCCGGCGGCCTCCTCCCCTCCTCCTTTATATACGGGGGTAGGGGGCACCCCATAGCACATCAATTGTTCTTAGCCGTGTGCGGTGCCCCCCTCCACAGTTTACTCCTCCGGTCATAGCGTCGTAGTGCTTAGGCGAAGCCCTGCACGGATCACATCACCATCACCGTCACCACGCCATTGTACTAACGAAACTCTCCCTCGACCCTCCGCTGGATCAAGAGTTCGAGGGATGTCATCAGTGAACGTGTCTTTGAACTTCGGAGGTGTCGTACTTCGATACTTGATCGGTTGGATCGTGAAGACGTTCGACTACATCAACCGTGTTAAACTAACTGTAACATCCCAAACTTTCAATTTGGAATGTTATACATTAGATCATCATTGCATATCATATTTTATTGCATTTTTGGTTTGATCCTAGAAATTCTACGCAACTCAAGGACCCATGGAGATAGTTGGGGGTTTCATTATTTTCATATTCGAGTTTTCTCGAATTTTGAAAAGAGGATCGTTTGATTTTAATTATTTTCTCTACGAATATTTATTTTATAAAAATAAAAGAGAGAGGATAAAATGACTTCCTCAAAATAAATAAATAGCGGAGGTTTAATATTAAAATCAAATAAGAATTTTATTCGGAGTTTTATCGCTATTTTATTTGAATTAGGAAAATATGGGTTTTTCAAAATAGCATTTTAGGCCCAAATAAATGTTCAACTTGTCCGGCCTATTTTTAGAGGACGGGGAAAATTTATTACGGGATTTTTAGAGTTTGTTTAGTATTTATTTTCTTTCTTTTTCTGCATGTCGGAATTGTTTTTTAAAAAAAAGTCAAAGCGACTCGGCCGCACTCGAGCGGGACTCACCGGGGCCTTTATAAGTCAGCCGAGGCCCGCCAAATAACCCGCCTCACGCCATGCCATCAGCGCCACTGGAGCCCGCCGCCGCCGCTATTCGCCGACCCGCCGGAGGTAGCCGCCGCCTCGGTTTTCACGAGAGAACCGAGGTTTTTTTTTCTAAACCTATATCCGTTTTTTAGATCTGGTTCGGTTTTTTTCAGTTTAGTTATTTAGCGAACGCTCGTTCGTTAGTTCGTTTTAACGAACGGTTTTCACCGTTTAGTCATGAGGCAATGACGCTCGCTCGTTAGCACATTTGTCAGTTTTTCTTTTTCTCGGATTTTCCGCAATTATTTTTTATCGCGATTTCTGATCCGATTTTCGCTCTAGTATAACTTTTCGCTCGTTTATCGGAATCGGGCGATTCAAGCGCCTAGAGTTTCGTCTCGAAACCCTCTTTTTGTTTGACCAACTTAAACAAGATTTTGTACTGTAATATTTGACTTTAGTCCAGATTAGTAAACGAAGCTTGTTTCTTTCGCTGTTTGAGTTTTGTTTGATATTTACCCGTGCCCTTGCTTGATTGCTTATTGTATGCTTGTTTGTTTGTGATAGAGTACCCGGAGTGCGAAGCGTGCTACTATGAGTCTCTAGGTTTCGCAGATCATCAGCAAGGCAAGTAACACTTTGATCATACTTCTCTACTACCCAGTTTTATTGCATTAGATCAATCCTCAAACAATTGCATGGTTAGGATCTGATTTATATAGTGGGTTTGGGAATTAGATGAGGTAGTACCTATTCACCTGTTTATTATCAAACCCCGGGAGTTACTTCTACGTTGCTTATATTGCTATGCTATGCTCGTAGACGTGGTTTGGGTTTGATAGTTTTCATGACAGATGTGAGATTGTTAATTAATGGTTAACTTAAGGTGGCAACTTTAATACACATCTGGGTGGATTGAGGCACCTGGGGAATTCCAGTGATTGCTTGTATTTTTGGAAATCCCGAGGTACCGTGTAATTCTCCTATGGACTGCCACCCAGGCTCAAAGGGATCATAAGATTATTCATGCTAGAATCTTCCGTGTGCAGCCACATGCCATTATGGGCTCTGGCATAGTTGAGTAAGTTGTGGGAAACCTTTCCATGATGGGCTAGCAGATGTAGGGGATTGTAGGTGTACCGGCCTATCTATCGGTTAAAGGGACCTCTTCGGAAAGACTGTGTCTCGATCATCCGTTTCTCAAACATCATGTAGTGCGAGAAAACCAATGGAGGAGATCGAGTCTTGTGGGGAAAAGTGCACAAACCTCTGCAGAGTGTACGAACTAATCATGGTTAGTCGTGTCCCCGGTTATGGACATCTTGAGTATCTAGTTTCTTGGATTATCATGTGGATCTCATCACACTTAATTATAAAATTTGATTGGGTTATTAATTACTTTTTTAATTGGGATTGAGATGGGGTTTACCATTCTCAATGCTTAACAACCATCATGATAGTTAAATAAAACATATTCCTTTGTTGTAGGGAAAAATTGGCTTTTCGCAAAACATATTAACCATCTGACCTCCACCAGACCATATATGCATGTAGTGATAGCATTATTCTGTTCATTACTCTCTTGTGTTACATTGCCAAAGATATTCCATGTCTTGACCCGTTTGCTGCAACGTATCATCTGCAGACTTTTAGAACTGACGAGTAAGGAGCCTTAGGTCGTGGTCTTTCACTTTCGATGATGCCGTTGGTGTTGATGGACTCACTTTATCTTCCAAGCCTTCCGTTATCGTATTAGATGGCCTTAAGCCATATTTATTGTAATAAGTTCTCTTTGAGACATTCGATGTAATAAGTGTGTGATTGCTACTCTGTTATAAATCCTTCAAGTCTTGTGCGTGTCAAGATTACCGATTCGGGGATGACAACGATGCGCAGAGATCGATCGCTTTGAGGTCCGGTCGCTAGGTATCGAGCACACGCTGTTGTGAGACCACGACCACTAAGCTAAAGCCCTAGATCACTACTCTCTTCTCATTTCTGACTCCTCTCCATTTTTCTACTCTTTAGGATGGCGGATGCAAGGATCAAGTTCACGCAACCGGATGAAGACACCTCTTTTGGACGCCACTTGAAGGAAGTCACTAGGTACCTGAACATTGGAATACCAAGCTTCATCGGGACTTACAACGCCACTTTACCAGAAGAGGAGTGATGTCTACTACGCAACCTTCTTCTTGTAGACGTTGTTGGGCCTGCAAGTGCACATGTTTGTAGGACAGTAGCAAATTTCCCTCAAGTGGATGACCTAAGGTTTATCAATCCGTGGGAGGCGAGGGATGAAGATGGTCTCTCTCAAACAACCCCGCAACCAAATAACAAAGAGTCTCTTGTGTCCCCAACACACCCAATAGAATGGTAAATTGTGTAGGTGCACTAGTTCGTGAAGAGATGGTGATACAAGTGCAATATGGATGGTAGATATAGGTTTTGTAATCTGAAAATATAAAAACAGCAAGGTAACTAATGATAAAAGTGAGCGTAAACGGTATTGCAAATGATAGGAAACAAGGCCTAGGGTTCATACTTTCACTAGTGCAAGTTCCCTCAACAATAATAACATAGATAGATCATATAACAATCCCTCAACATGCAACAAAGAGTCACTCCAAAGCCACTAATAGCGGAGAACAAACGTAGAGATTATGGTAGGGTACGAAACCACCTCAAAGCTATTATTTCGGATCGATCTATAAAAGAGTTCGTACTAGAATAACACCTCAAGACACAAATCAACCAAAACCCTAATGTCACCTAGATACTCCATTGTCACCTCAAGTATCCGTGGGCATGATTATACGATATGCATCACACAATCTCAGATTCATCCAACCAACATAAAAGTACTTCAAAGAGTGCCCCAAAGTTTCTACCGGAGAGTCAAGAACGTGTGCCAACCCCCATGCATAGGTTCATGGGTGGAACCCGCAAGTTGGTCACCAAAACATACATCAAGAGGCACATGATATCCCATTGTCACCACAGATAAACACGGCAAGACATACATCAAGTGTTCTCATAAAAGACTCAATCCGATAAGATAACTTCAAAGGGGAAACTCAATTCATCACAAGAGAGTAGACGGGGAGAAACATCATAAGATCCAACTACAATAGCAAAGCTCGGGATACATCAAGATCGTGCCACAGAGGGAACACGAGAGAACACAAGAGAGAGAGAGAGAGATCAAACACATAGCTACTGGTACATACCCTCAGCCCCGAGGGTGAACTACTCCCTCCTCGTCACGGAGAGCGCCGGGATGATGAAGATGGCCACCGGTGATGGGTTCCCCCTCCGGCAGGGTGCCAGAACGGGCTCTCGAGAGGTTTTTGGTGGCTACAGAGGCTTGCGGCAAAGGAACTCCCGATCTATCTTGATATTCAGTGGTTTTAGGGTACGTAGGGATATATAGGCAAAAGAAGTCGGTTGGGAGGTGCTCGAGGTGCCAACGAGACAGCGGGGCGCGCCCAGTAGGGGGGCGCCCCCTATCTCCTGGCCTCCTCGAGGATCTTCTGATGTGAACTCCAAGTCTCCAGGATGATATTCTTCCCAAAAATAACGCTGCCGAAGGTTTCATTCCGTTTGGACTCCGTTTGATATTCCTTTTCCTCGAAATCAAACAGGCAATAAAACAGCAATATGGGCTGGGCCTTCGGTTAATAGGTTAGTCCCAAAAGTAATATAAAAGTGAATAATAAAGCCCAATATTGCCCAAAACAGTAGATAATATAGCATGGAGCAATCAAAAATTATAGATACGTTGGAGACGTATCAAGCATCCCCAAGCTTAATTCCTACTCGTCCTCGAGTAGGTAAACGATAAAAAGATAATTTTTGATGTGGAATGATACTTTGGCATAATTTCAATGTAAATCTTCTTAATTGTGGTATGAATGTTCAGATCCGAAAGATTCAAGACAAAAGTTCATATTGACATAAAAATAATAATACTTCAAGTATACTAACTAAGCAATTATGTCTTCTCAAAATAACATGGCCAAAGAAAGTTATCCCTACAAAATCATATAGTCTGGCTATGCTCCATCTTCCCCACACAAAATATTTAAATCATGCACAACCTCGATGACAAGCCAAACAATTGTTTCATACTTTTGACATTCTCAAAACTTTTTCAATCTTCACACAATACATGAGCGTGAGCCATGGACATAGCACTATATGTGAAATAGATGGTGGTTGTGGAGAAGACAAAAGGGAGAAGATAGTCTCACATCAAATCGGCGTATCAACGGGCTATGGAGATGCCCATCAATAGATATCAATGTGAGTGAGATTGGATTGCCATGCAACGGATGCACTAGAGCTATAAATATATGAAAGCTCAACAAAAGAAACTAAGTGGGTGTGCATCCAACTCGCTTGCTCACGAAGACCTAGGGCATTTGAGGAAGCCCATCATTGGAATATACAAGCCAAGTTCTATAATGAAAATTACCACTGGTATATGAAAGTGACAACATAGGAGACTCTCTATCATGAAGATCATGGTGCTACTTTGAAGCACAAGTGTGGTAAGAGGATAGTAGCATTGTCCCTTCTCTCTTTTTCTCTCATTTTTTTATTTTTTATTTGGGCCTTTTCTCTTTTTTTATGGCCTCTTTCTTTATTAATTTTTTATTTTTCGTCCGGAGTCTCATCCCGACTTGTGGGGGAATCATGGTCTCCGTCATCCTTTCCTCACTTGGGACAATGCTCTAAAAATGATGATCACCACGCTTTTATTTTCTTACAACTCAATAATTACAACTCGATACTTAGAACAAAATATGACACTATATGAATGCCTCCGGCGGTGTACCGGGATATGTAATGAATCAAGAGTGACATGTATGAAAATTATGAAGGTGGCCTTGCCACAAATACAATGTCAACTACATGATCATGCAAAGAGCAATATGACAAAAGTAATGCGTGCCATATAAACTGGATGGTGGAAAGTTGCATGGCAATATATCTCGGAATGGCTATGGAAATGCTATAATAGGTAGGTATGGTGGCTGTTTTGAGGAAGATATATAGTGGGTGTATGATACCGGCGAAAAGTGCGCGATATTAGAGAGGCTAGCAATGGTGGAAGGGTGAGAGTGCGTATAATCCATGGACTCAACATTAGTCATGAAGAACTCATATACTTATTGCAAAAATCTACACGTTATCAAAGAAAAGTATTACACGCATGCTCCTAGGGGGATAGATTGGTAGGAAAAGACCATCGCTCGTCCCCGACCGCCACTCATAAGGAAGACAATCAATAAATAAATCATGCTCCGACTTCATCACATAACGGTTCACCACACGTGCATGCTACGGGAATCACAAACTTTAACACAAGTATTTCTCAAATCACAACTACTCAACTAGCATGACTCTAATATCACCATCTTCATATCTCAGAACAATTATCAAGCATCAAACTTTTCTTAGTATTCAACGCACTCATAAGAATTCTTGCAAATCTTTTATGCTTAGCATATTAGGATTATTTAAGCAAATTACCATGCTATTCAAGACTCTCAAAATAATATAAGTGAAGCATGAGAGTTCATCTATTTCTTCAAAATAAAACCACCACCGTGCTCTAAAAGATATAAGTGAAGTACTAGAGCATGACAAACTACTCCGAAAGATATAAGTAAAGATCAATGAGCAGTCGAGTAATTATACAACTATGTGAAGACTCTCCCATTTAATAATTTCAGATCTTGGTATTGTATCCAAACAGCAAGCAAAGCTAAAGAAAATGACACTCCAAGCAAAACACATATCATGTGGTGAATAAAAATATAGCTCCAAGTAAAGTTATCGATGAACGAAGACGAAAGAGGGGATACCATCCGGGGCATCCCCAAGCTTAGGCTCTTGGTTGTCCTTGAATATTACCTTGGTGTGCCTTGGTCATCCCCAAGCTTAGGCTCTTGCCACTCCTTATTCCATAGTCCATCGAATCTTTACCCAAAACTTGAAAACTTCACAACACAAAACTTAACAGAAAACTCGTGAGCTCCGTTAGCGAAAGAAAACAAAACACCACTTCAAGGTACTGTAATGAACTCATTATTTATTTATATTGGTGTTAAACATACTGTATTACAACTTCCCTATGGTTTATAAACTATTTTACTAGCCATAGATTCATTAAAATAAGCAAACAACACAATGAAAACAGAATCTGACAAAAACAGAACAGTCTGTAGTAATCTGTAACTAACGTTAACTTCTGGAACTCCAAAAATTCTAAAATAAATTGGTGGACCTGAGGAATTTGTCTAGTAATCATCTACAAAAAGAATCAACTAAATAGCACTCTCCAGTAAAAAGTTGAAGCTAATCTCGTGAGCGCTAAAGTTTTTGTTTTTTACAGCATGATCATAAAGACTTCACCCAAGTCTTCCCAAAGGTTCTACTTGGCACAAATACTAATTAAAACATGAAAACACATCTAACCAGAAGCTATATGGATTATTTATTCCTAAACAGAACCAAAAAGTAAGAAACTAAAATAAAATTGGGTTGCCTCCCAACAAGTGCTATCGTTTAACGCCCCTAGCTAGGCATGATGATTTCAATGATGCTCACATAAAGATAAGAATTGAAACATAAAGAGAGCATCATGAAGAATATTACTAGCAAATTTAAGTCTAACCCACTTCCTATGCATAGGGATTTGTGATCAAGCATCTTATGGTAAGAATAATCAACTTGCATAGGAAGGTAAAACAAGCATAACTTCAAGATTTTATGCACATAGAGAGGAAACTTGATATTATTGCAATTCCTACAAGCATATGTTCCTCCCTCATAATAATTTTCAGTAGCATAATGAATGAATTCAACAATATAACCAGCACCTAAAGCATTCTTTTCATGATCTACAAGCATAGAAATTTTATTACTCTCCACATAAGCAAATTTCTTCACATGAATAATAGTGGGAGCAAACTCAACAAAATAACTATCATGTGATTGAAAATTAAGATCAAGATGACAAGTTTCATGGTTATCATTATTCTTTAAAGCATACGTGTCATCACAATAATCATCATAGATAGGAGGCATGCTTTCATCATAGTAAATTTGCTCATCAAAGCTTGGGGACAAAAATATCATCTTCATCAAACATAGCTTCCCCAAGCTTGTGGCTTTGCATATCATTAGCATCATGGATATCCAAGGAATTCATACTAACAACATTGCAATCATGATCATCATTCAAAGATTTAGTGCCAAACATTCTAATGCATTCTTCCTCTAGCAATTGAGCACAATTATCGGAATCCTTATTTTCACGGAAGACATTAAAAAGATGAAGCGTATGAGACAAACTCAATTCCATATTTTTTTGGTAATTTTCTTTTATAAACTAGACTAGTGCTAAAACAAGAAACAAAAAAGATTCGATTGCAAGATCTAAAGATATACCTTCACTTACCTATCCTCCCGACAGCGCTTGAGAAAAGAGCTTGATGTCTACTACGCAACCTTCTTCTTGTAGACGTTGTTGGGCTTGCAAGTGCACATGTTTGTAGGACGATAGCAAATTTCCCTCAAGTGGATGACCTAAGGTTTATCAATCCGTGGGAGGCGTGGGATGAAGATGGTCTCTCTCAAACAACCCTGCAACCAAATAACAAAGAGTCTCTTGTGTCCCCAACACACCCAATAGAATGGTAAATTGTATAGGTGCACTAGTTCGTGAAGAAATGGTGATACAAGTGCAATATGGATGGTAGATATAGGTTTTTGTAATCTGAAAATATAAAAACAGCAAGGTAACTAATGATAAAAGTGAGCGTAAACGGTATTGCAATGATAGGAAACAAGGCCTAGGGTTCATACTTTCACTAGTGCAAGTTCCCTCAACAATAATAACATAGATAGATCATATAACAATCCCTCAACATGCAACAAAGAGTCACTCCAAAGCCACTAATAGCGGAGAACAAACGTAGAGATTATGGTAGGGTACGAAACCACCTCAAAACTATTCTTTCGGATCGATCTATAAAAGAGTTCGTACTAGAATAACACCTTAAGACACAAATCAACCAAAACCCTAATGTCACCTAGATACTCCATTGTCACCTCAAGTATCCGTGTGCATGATTATACGATATGCATCACACAATCTCAGATTCATCCAACCAACATAAAAGTACTTCAAAGAGTGCCCCAAAGTTTCTCTGGGAGAGTCAAGAACGTGTGCCAACCCCCATGCATAGGTTCATGGGTGGAACCCATAAGTTGGTCACCAAAACATACATCAAGAGGCACATGATATCCCATTGTCACCATAGATAAACACGGCAATACATACATCAAGTGTTCTCATAAAAGACTCAATCCGATAAGATAACTTCAAAGGGAAACTCAATTCATCACAAGAGAGTAGAGGCGAAACATCATAAGATCCACATACAATATCAAAGCTAGGGATACATCAAGATCGTGCCACAGAGGGAACTCGAGAGAGAACACGAGAGAGAGAGAGAGAGAGAGAGAGAGAGAGATCAAACACATAGCTACTAGTACATACCCTCAGCCCCGAGGGTGAACTACTCCCTCCTCATCATGGAGAGCGCCGAGATGATGAAGATGGCCACCGGTGATGGGTTCCCCCTCCGGCAGGGTGCCGGAACGGGCTCCCGAGAGGTTTTTGGTGGCTACAGAGGCTTGCGGTGGCGGAACTCCCGATCTACCTTGATATTCGGTGGTTTTAGGGTACGTAGGGATATATATAGCGAAAGAAGTCGGTCGGGAGGTGCTCGAGGGGCCCACGAGACAGGGGGCACGCCCTGTAGGGGGCGCCTCCTATCTCCTGGCCTCCTCAAGGATCTTCTGATGTGAACTCCAAGTCTCCAGGATTATATTCTTCCCAAAAATAACGCTGCCGAAGGTTTTTGGACTCCGTTTGATATTCCTTTTCCTCGAAATACTGAAACAGGCAATAAAACAACAATATGAGCTGGGCCTCCGGTTAATAGGTTAGTCCCAAAAGTAATATAAAAGTGAATAATAAAGCCCAATATTGCCCAAAATAGTAGATAATATAGCATGGAGCAATCAAAAATTATAGATACGTTGGAGACGTATAAAGGAGCGCTGGATGATTCAAGTTCAAGTTCCAGGAAGGACATTCACGCCTGTCACTGAGCCCATAGAGTTTTCTTTTGATGCACTAACCTGGAGTCTAGGAAAGAGTATGGTAGCTCACATCACCATGGGACGCATTGGAGAAGTTTAGCACAATGATCTCAAGGACACTATCTACCAGATTTGTGGGCGCCGAGATGAGCAATGGGAGATGATCAGCACCAAGAAGGATAGATCGATTTTCGCTTTCATACAGGAGTTAAACCAGCACATTCGACGCTAGGAGAACCAGATGTGCACAGGCATGACAGATTTGAAGAAGGCGATGACAAGGATCACGGAGCTGGAGGAAGAACTCAAGGCTACACACGAAGATTATATGTAGGAGATCATCGTACTAGTGGAGAAGAATGACGACCTGACAAGGAAGCTCGGAGTTTTCATGGGAGACCCCGCGCCAGGAGGAGAAGATGACGATTCCACTTGCCCGGAGAACTACATCATCATCGACGACACCGACTCGGACCCTGACGATAGCGATGATGACTATGTTGATGAAGCTGGAGCAGATATCATGGAGTCTTCGACCGATCAATTTTTCTAGTCGACCACCATATCAGTAGTAGTATTCCACCATGTATATAGTATAGTCCAAGCACTTTTGTAACCATAGTTCTAGACCGATTGTATGCCCTTGTTTGATTGATTGAGTGAAATGTTTGTGTTTGTCTCATGTGCATATGGGTAGTGTTTTTTCCCCTAGACCTCATTCTATTCTATTTTCTCATCTCTTCTAAACCCAACAGATGCCTCCGAGACGCGACAATGGATTTTCTTTCCCACCGGAGCTCACTCGGTTGATCCACCAGCAGAATGCATTGATGCAGATACTAGTCCGTAATCGAACCGGGGAACAACAACAACAACCCACCACCACCACCACCAGTTGATCACTTAGCCCGTTTTCTTAGGCTAAATCCGCTGGTGTTCTCCAGTAGCACCAAGCCGATTGTTGCAGATGATTGGCTCCGCAAAATTGAAATGGAGTTGACTACTGCAGGATGCACAGATGCGGAGAGAGTGCGTTTTGCCGCACATCAGCTTGATGGACCCGCAGCATCATGGTGGGAGAATTTCATAGTCACTTACCCTATTGACACTATGACATGGGACCAGTTCCAGCAGGCTTTTTGCACTGCCCATGTTTCAGCAGGAGCGATGGCCATGAAGAAGCGCGAGTTTCGCAACCTATGCCAAGGAGGGTGCACTGTTGGCCAGTATGTGGATGAATTTAGTAAGCTAGCACGTTATGCCCCAGATGACGTCGCTACAGATGCAACTAAGAAGGAGAAGTTTCTGGAAGGACTGAATGATGAGCCGAGCATGCAGTTGATGGTGGCAAATTTCAATAACTACCAGGAGTTGGTGGATAGAGCTCTCATGCTTGAAGGGAAGCAACAGCAGATTGACAGCCACAAGAGGAAGTATGGACAAGGGAAGTATAATTCTGGAGCTCATCAGAGACCCCGTTTCACCCCGAACTCGGGAGGACTTGTTCATAACCATGGAGTCCACAATCATAATGGAGGAAGTTCACACAACCATAGTGGCCCCAAGAATGGGAATGGTAATGGAGGAAGCAGTGGACAGAACCGTTCCAACCCGGCAACACCCGCCAAGAAAGATCTAAGCCACGTTACTTGCTACAAGTGCCAGAAGACCGGACATTACGCCAATGAATGTCCTGAAGCTAAGAATGGGAACGACAATGGAAGCTCTGGGAAGAAGCCCAACCCTTTCAACAGGGGACAAGTGAATCACGTTAACGTGGAGGAGGTTGAAGCCCAGCCAGATGCAGTAATAGGTAGGTTTTTGGTTAAGTCATTTACTGCGGTTGTTCTTTTCGATACTGGTGCATCGCATTCATACATATCAAGGGGGTTTGTGGATAAGTATAAGTTGCCCACTAGAGTTCTTAAGACACCCATGCTAGTAACCTCACCCGGAGCAGAGTATATGGCAAGCTATGGATGTTTTCAGATGCCATTGACCATAGGTAGTCATGTTTTCCCCTTAGATCTGATAATTTTGGTGTCGCAAGGTTTGGATGTGATTCTGGGTATGGATTGGCTATCGATGTATGGAGGAAATATCGATTGCGCCAGTAAGATGATTTTGCTTACCACCCTAGAAGGAAGAAGGATTAAGTATGTATCCCGGCATGTTTCGAATATGACGCAAGTAAATTCCTTATTAGGAGTTGTACAGGAGGAAGTACCAGTGGTGAAGGATTCCAGGATGTATTTCTAGAAGAATTGCCAGGCATGCCACCGGATAGAGACATGGAGTTTTTTATTGAGCTTTTGCCAGGCACAGGGCCAATATCTAAGAGACCGGGCCCGCAAAGGATTTGGAGGAAATTAAGAAGCAGATTAAGGAGTTACTGGATAAAGGTTATATTCGTCCAAGTTTGTCACCTTGGGGATCACCAGTGCTTCTAGTGGAGAAGAAGGATGGATCGTTAAGGATGGTTGTTGATTATCGAGGATTGAATGAGGTGACGATCAAGAACAAGTACCCACTGCCGATGATCAATGATTTGTTTGATCAGCCGCAAGGAGCTAAAGTGTTTTCAAGATCGATCTGCGATCGTGGGTACCACCATTGAAGATTCGAGAGCGGGATATACCCAAGACAGCTTTTACCACGAGGTATGGGCTATATGAGTATCTGATTATGTCATTTGGCCTGACTAACGCACCTGCCTATTTTATGAACATGATGAACAAGGTGTTTATGGAGTTTTTGGATAAGTTCGTCATGGTGTTCATTGATGATATTCTGGTCTACTCAAAGAATGAAGAAGAACATAAGGAACATTTGTGTTTGGTACTTGGGAAGCTCAGAGAACATCAGCTATACGCCAAGTTCAACAAGTGTGAGTTTTGGCTGAAGGAAGTTGGATTTCTTGGACATGTTATATCTGGAGAAGGAATAGCAGTAGACCCCACCAAGGTTGTCACGGTGACAAATTGGGAGTCACCCACGTCAGTTGGAGAGATCCGGAGTTTTCTTGGACTCATAGGATACTACCGGAGGTTCATTGAGAATTTCTTAAAGATTGCGAAGCCCATGACGGAGTTGTTGAAGAAGGACACCAAATTCAAATGGACCGAGGAATGTGAGGCCAGTTTTCAGGATTTGAAGAGACGCTTGGTTACATCACCAGTGTTGATTCTACCAGATCAACGCAAGGATTATGAAGTGTATTGCGACGCTTCTCGTCGAGGGCTTGGAGCCGTACTTATGCAGGAGGGAAGAGTTGTTTCATATGCCTCACGACAGCTTAAACCCCATGAGCTAAACTATGCTACACATGATTTGGAGTTAGCAGCCGTAGTACATGCGTTGAAGACATGGAGACATTTTCTCATCGGAAACCATTGTGAGGTATACACGGATCACAAGAGTTTGAAGTATATCTTCACCTTGAAGGAGTTGAATCTCAGGCAGAGGAGATGGTTAGAGCTCATTAAGGATTATGATATGAGATTGCATTATCATCCCGGAAAGGCTAACGTAGTAGCCGATGCGTTGAGCCGCAAAAGTCATGTCAATACACTCATGACCGGAGGATTACCCAAGGAGTTAGCAGAGGACCTTCACGAGCTATGTTTGGAGATAGTTTCGAGAGGATATGTAGCAGCTTTGGAGATTCAATCTACTTTAATGGATAAGATCAGAGAAGCTCAGGAGACGGACAGGGAGATTGATGAAATAAAGGAAAGAATGAGTAAAGTAAAGGCTAAGGGATTTCGTGAAGATGAGCACGATACCTTATGGTTTGAGGACCGCGTATATGTGCCAAATGATCAGGAGATCAGGAAGTTGATTCTGCAAGAGGCCCATGATTCGCCATATTCGATTCACCCAAGAAATACCAAGATGTATCTGGATTTGAAGGATAGTTTACGGTGGACCGGAATGAAGAAGTATATTGCGAGTATGTAGCGATTTGTGATGTATGTCACTGAGTGAAGGCGAGAGCATCGAAGCCAGCGGATTACTTGACCATTGCCAATACCCGAATGGAAGTGGGATAAGTTAGGCATGGATTTTATCACGAGATTACCCAGGACTCGTTCAGGCTATGACTCGATATGGGTTGTAGTCGATCGTTTGACGAAAGTAGCTCACTTCATCCCAGTGAAGACCACTTACACCAGTGCTAAGTTGGCAAAGATATACATGACCAGGATCGTATGCCTGCATGGAGTTCCGAGGACCATTGTATCGGATAGAGGAACCCAATTTACTTCAAAGTTTTGGAATCAGTTGCATGAAACTTTGGGAACCAGGCTAGAGTTCGATCTGACTTTTCACCGCATGACGGATGGGCCGAGAGAGTCAATCAGATTCTGGAGGACATGTTGAGAGCTTGTGCATTAGACTATGGATCTAGTTTGGACGACAATTTGCCCTACGCAGAGTTCTCTTACAACAACAGCTATCAAGCCAGTTTGAAGATGGCCCCTTTCGAAGCTTTGTACGGAAGGAGGTGCAGAACACCGTTGTTGTGGGACGAAGTTGGAGACCGACAGTTGTTTGGACCAGATTTGATTAAAGAGTCTGAAGAGAAGGTTAAACTGATTCGCGGTAGACTCAAGGTAGCCCAGTCCAGGCAGAAGAGCTATGCGGATTCGAAATGCAAGGAGACAGTTTACGAAGTCGGAGATAGAGTGTATCTTCGTGTATCCCCACTTCGAGAGGTAAAGCGCTTTGGAGTCAAGGGAAAGTTAGCGCCACGTTTTGTGGGACCATACAAAGTTTTGGAACATATGGGAGAAGTTGCTTACAAGTTGGAATTACCCGAAGGATTGTCAGGAGTTCACGATGTGTTCCACGTTTCTCAGTTGAAGAAGTGCCACACAGAGATGGCTGACATTCCTCTGAGAGATACAAAGATCACCGAAGCGTCTGATTGAATAAAGATTTGACCAATGAGGAGAAACCAATCAAGAAAATCGAGTTTGCCAGCCGTGTCACACGCAGCAAGGTTATCAAGTTCTGCAAAGTTCAGTGGAGTCACCATACTGAAGATGAAGCCAGCTGGGAACGGGAGGAAGACCTATAGAAGGATCACCCGCACCTATTTTCTAGCCAACCCGAATCTCGAGGGCGAGATTCATCTTAAGGGGGGGGTAGGTTTGTAACATCCCAAATTTTCAATTTGGAATGTTATACATTAGACCATCATTGCATATCATACTTTATTGCATTTTTGGTTTGATCCTAGAAATTCTACACAACTCAAGGACCCACAGAGAGAGTTGGGGGTTTCATTATTTTCATATTCGAGTTTTCTCGAATTTTGAAAAGAGGGTCGTTTGATTTTAATTATTTTCTCTTCGAATATTTCTTTTATAAAAATAAAAGAGAGAGGATAAAATGACTTCCTCAAAATAAAAAAATAGCGAAGGTTTAATATTAAAATCAAATAAGAATTTTATTCGGAGTTTTATCGCTATTTTATTTGAATTAGGAAAAATATGCGTTTTTCAAAAATTGCATTTTAGGCCCAAATAAATGTTCACCTTGTCCGGCCTATTTTTCGAGGACGGGGAAAATTTATTTTGGGATTTTTGGAGTCCGTTTAGTATTTATTTTCTTTCTTTTTCCGCATGTCGGAATTGTTCTAAAAAAAAGTCAAACCGACTCGAGTACAGCGGGACTCACTGGGGCCTTTTATAAGCCGCCCGAGCTGCCCGAGGCCCAGCACCGCCCATTAACCCGCCCCTTCACCGCCGCTTGCCGGAGCCATGCCGCCGCCGCCGTTCGCCGACCCCGGAGGTAGTCGCCGCCGCCGCCTCGGTTTTCGCGAGAGAACCAACATTTTTTTTCTAAACCTATATCCTTTTTTTAGATCCGGTTCGGTTTTTTTTTCGGTTTATTATTTAGCGAACGCCCATTCGTTAGTTCGTTTTAACGGACGGTTTTCAACGTTTAGCCGGAGACAGCGAATGTTCGTTCATTAGCCTCTTCGTTAGTTTTTCTTTTTCTCAGATTTTTCGCGATTTCTGATCCAATTTTCGTTCTAGTATAACTTTTCGCTCGTTAATCGGAATCAGGCGATTCAAGCACCTAGAGTTTCATCTCGAAACCCTCTTTCTGTTTAACCAACTTAACAAGATTTTGCTACTGTAAAAATTTGACTTTAGTCCAGATTAGTAAACGAAGCTTGTTTCTTTCGCCGTTTGAGTTTTGTTGCTTCGTTTGATTTGATTCTTTTGGCAAACCGGAGTTCTTAAGTTGAACTTTCTGGTTAGATCTCTTATTTGATATTTACCCGTGCCCTTGCTTGATTGCTTATTGTATGCTTGTTTGTTTGTGATAGAGTACCCGGAGTGCGAAGCGTGCTACTATGAGTCTCTAGGTTTCGCAGATCATCAGCAAGGCAAGTAACACTTTGATCATACTTCTCTACTACCCAGTTTTATTGCATTAGATCAATCCTCAAACAATTGCATGGTTAGGATCTGATTTATATAGTGATTTTGGGAAGTAGATGAGGTAGTACCTATTCACCTGTTTATTATCAAACCCTGGGAGTTACTTCTACGTTGCTTATATTTCTATGCTATACTCGTAGACGTGGTTTGGGTTTGATAGTTTTCATGACAGATGTGAGATTGTTAATTAATGGTTAACTTAAGGTGGCAGCTTTAATACACATCTGGGTGGATTGAGGCACCTGGGGAATTCCAGTGATTGCTTGTATTTTTGGAAATCCCGAGGTGCAAGTGTAATTCTCCTATGGACTACCACCCAGGCTCAAAGGGATCATAAGATTATTCATGCTAGAATCTTCCGTGTGCAGCCACATGCCATTATGGGCTCTGGCATAGTTGAGTAAGTTGTGGGAAACCTTTCCATGATGGGCTAGCAGATGTAGGGGATTGTAGGTGTACCCGCCTATCTATCGGTTAAAGGGACCTCTTCGGAAAGACTGTGTCTCGATCATCCGTTTCTCAAACATCATGTAGTGCGAGAAAACCAACGGAGGAGATCGAGTCTTGTGGGGAAAAGTGCAAAAACCTCTGCAGAGTGTACAAACTAATCATGGTTAGCCGTGTCCCCGGTTATGGACATCTTGAGTATCTAGTTTCTTGGATTATCATGTGGATCTCATCACTCTTAATTATTGAATTTGATTGGGTTATTAATTACTATTTTAATTGGGATTGAGATGAGGTTTACCATTCTCAATGCTTAACAACCACCATGATAGTTAAATAAAACATATTCCTTTGTTGTAGGGAAAAATTGGCTTTTCGCAAAACATATTAACCATCTGACCTCCACCAGCCATATATGCATGTAGTGATAGCATTATTACATTCATTACTCTCTTGTGTTACATTGCGGCATATTCCATGTCTTGACCCGTTTCGGGCTGCAACGTATCATCTTTGCAGACTTTTCAAACGACGAGTAAGGAGCCTTAGGTCGTGGTCTTTCACTCAGTGATGCCGTTGGTGTTGATGGACTCACTTTATCTTCCAAGCCTTCCGCTGTTATCGTATTAGATGGCCTTAAGCCATATTTATTGTAGTAAGTTCTCTTTTGCGACATTCGATGTAATAAGTGTGTGATTTCTACTATGTTATAAATCCTTCAAGTACTATGTGTGTCAGCATTACCGATCCAGGGATGACACTGATGCACAGAGATCAAATTGTTTGAGGTCTGGTCGCTACACTAACACTTCCGCTTTCGGTCTACGAGGGTACGTGGACACACTCTTCCCCTCTCGTTGCTATGCATCTCCTAGATAGATCTTGCGTGATCGTAGGAATTTTTTTAAATTGCATGCTACGTTCCCCAACAGTGGCATCCAAGCAGGTCTATGCGTAGATGATATGCACGAGTAGAACACAATGAGTTGTGGGCGATAAGAGTCATACTGCTTACCACCAACGTCTTATTTTGATTCGGCGGTATTGTTGGATGAAGCGGCCCGGACCAACCTTACGTGACCACGTTCATGAGACCGGTTCCACCGACAGACATGCAACTTGTTTTGCATAAAGGTGGCTGGCGGGTGTCTATTTCTCCAACTTTAGTTGAATCAAATTTGACTACGGTCGGTCCTTGTTGAAGGTTAAAACAACACACTTGATGAAAAATCGTTGTGGTTTTGATGCATAGGTAAGAATGGTTCTTGCTAGAAACCCGTAGCAGCCACGTAAAACTTGCAACAACAAAGTAGAGGACGTCTAACTTGTTTTTGCAGGGCATGTTGTGATGTGATATGGTCAAGACATGATGTGATATAAGTTATTGTATGAGATGATCATGTTTTGTAAAAGTTAACGGCAACTGGCAGGAGGCTTATGGTTGTTGCTTTATTGTATGAAATGCAATCGCCATGTAATTGCTTTGCTTTATCACTATGCGGTAGCGATAGATGTAGAAGCAATTGCTGGAACTTTGTCTATTTTGGGCCTAGCCCAATAACAGTTTCAGAAATTCCTAATAAATCCTAGAGGCCCATGCAGCCCATTCGTGCAAGGCAAGAGGTGGAACTAAAGTTTAGTCTCACATTGCTAGTTTAAAGGGAGTTGGACATCTTTATAAGGGAGGCTCTTTCTCCACATGTATGAGGATGAGAACAAGAGGGACATCCACGCGCGCTCCTCCTCCGCCGCCCGCCTCGCCACGCCATGCCACGCCTCGTTATGACGCTTGTGGGTTGCGGAATGAGCCGAGCCGATGTCTAAATTTTTGCCACGCCACAGCGGGTATCTGGAAGGTCACTTGAAGCTGAAATGTTTTTCTTGTAGTGGAGATTGAATCTGAGCAGCGCACCTCTTCGCATCTTTGCTGTTCGTTTTGTCTCCCTCGTTCTCTTGACTCCGGCGCAGCCTCTCGCCTACTTCTCTTGCACCTATAAAAGGGTGGTCGATCCTCTCGAGAGACGCACTGAACCTCTTCTTCCTCTCGCCACAAGTTCACGAGCCTTTGCCTGCTGCTACTTTCTTCCCCATCCTAGCTTGCGGCGTGCACCACAGGTCGGGACAGTAGGCCTCCGAAACCGCACCTTTTGAGTCCTGTACGGGAGAAGGGTGATAAGGTTTTTGGGGAGCGCTTCGCGCGACTACTGACTTCTTCGTCACGGACGCCCCAGACTCCGACGACTACTTCCCCGATGACGACTTCTTCCCCGACGTTGACAACCTCCTCGACGACATGGCTAGCAAAGACACCGACCCCAAGTCCAGCGCTTCTGCTGCTGCTGTCCCGTACGCATTCTTCCTCTTTCTATTAGAGGCCCTCCTACAGTTCCTTGTTTTCGTGTTTTCCCTACATATGTTAGACTCTGTTTCATATATGCAACTTGCTATACTGTCTGTTCTAGATGTGTTTAGTTACAGTTCATATATGAAGATATTGTTTACCTTCTCTTTGTCAAATCGCATGACTTATTTTATCACTACTATACTAGTCGTGCTTTATCTAGTATTTCTGTTAATAAAATCATACGGTAAATTGCTCATATTTCCAACAATCCAAAAACCTTATTATAGGCAATTTACCTCGAGTGGTTTTGCTTCTTCCATGAAACCTCCTATGTTTGAGGGTATCCACTATAAGAGGTGGCGCATGAGAGCAGTCTTATGGTTTCAAACCATGAGTTGCTATGACGCCACTCTTGGCAAACCTGAAGGAGAGCTTGATGCTCAACAGGCACAAGCTTTTCAGAAAATGGATTCTCTATTTAAGGCTGCTCTCTTGAGTGTTCTTGGTGAGAACATAGTTGATGCTTATGCGCCAATTGATAATGGAAAAGATGTGTGGGATGCACTCGAGGCCAAGTTTGGGGTCTCGGATCTTGTACTGATCATACATCATGGAGCAATTCTATGATTACAGGATGGTGAAGAGCGCTCCGTGGTTGAGCAAGCTCATGAGATCTTGTCATTTGCTAGAGAACTTGAGCACTTGGGTTGTATGCTACCGGACAAGTTTGTTGCGGAGGTATCATCACTAAGCTTCCTACTTCATTGGAGGAACTTTGCTACCTTCTTGAAACATAAGAGACAGGAGTTTTCTGTCCCGGATCTCATTGGCACTCTTGATGTGGAAGAAAAGGCAAGAGCAAAGGACACACGTGCTCGAGGTATTGAGGGAGGATCTAGTGCCAATCTGGTACAGAAGAAGAACTTCCAGCCCCACAAGTTCAAGAACAAGGGCAAGTTTGATGGGAAGAACAAGGTTGTGCAACACACGAACTTCAAGAAGAAGAATGACAAGAAGAAAGGTGTTTGTCATGTGTGTGGGGATCCTGATCATTGGGCTCCTAGTTGCCCTAATCGCTATGACAAGTGTCATCCTGGGAAAGGCGGAAAGACCGCTAATGTTGTCATTGGAGACACTGACATGAAGGATGTTGGGTATGGTATATTTCCCACTATTCTTTCAGTATGTCATTCTCCTGATTGGTTGATTGACACGGGTGCTAATGTGCATGTATGTAGTGATATTTCCATGTTTTCGTCTTATCAGACCGCAGGGACTTCAACCGTGCTGATGGGCAACGGTTCAAGTGCTTCTGTTCGTGGCGTTGGCACGGTCGATCTGAAGTTTACTTCGGGGAAGACCGGGCGGCTGAAGAACGTGCATTATGTCCCCTCCGTCAATAAAAATCTTGTTAGTGGATCTCTTCTGTGTAGAGATGGCTATAAGCTTGTCTTTGAGTCGAATAAATTTGTAATATCCAAGTATGGAACCTTTGTCGGTAAAGGCTATGAGTCAGGAGGCCTGTTTCGTTTATCCTTATCAGACATTTGCAATAAAATTGTTAATCATGTTTGCAACAATAGTGAATCAAATGTGTGGCATTCACGTCTTTGTCATGTTAACTTTGGTTGCATGTCGCGACTAGCGAAGTTGAACTTAATCCCTAGTTTCACCACCGCCAAGGGATCTAAGTGTCAAGTTTGTGTGCAAGCTAATCAACCTCGTAAGTCTCACACGACTGCGGAAACGAGAAATCTTGCACCACTAGAGCTCATACATTCATATTTATGTGAAATGAATGGTGTTTTGACGAAAGGTGGAAAGAAATATTTCATGACGTTAATTGATGACTCCAATAGATACTGCCATGTGTATCTTCTGAAATCTAAGGATGAGGCTTTGAACTTTTTCAAGATCCATAAAGCTGAAGTGGAAAACTAACTTGATCGAAAAATCAAGAGGCTTAGGTCCCACCATGGTGGAGAGTATTTTTCCAATGAATTTGATGCTTTTTGTGCGGAACATGGTATAATCCATGAGAGGACGTCTCCCTATTCACCTCAGTCAAATGGGGTGGCCGAAAGAAAGAACCGTACTCTAACTGATTTGGTTAACGCCATGTTAGACACATCGGGTCTCTCCAAGGCATGGTGGGGGGAGGCGATATTGACTGCGTGGCATGTCCTAAACCGAGTTCCTACAAATAATAAAGAGATAACTCCATTCGAGGAATGGGAGCATAAAAGATTAAAACTCTCTTATCTACAAACCTGGGGTTGTTTGGCGAAAGTCAATGTGCCAATTCCAAAGAAGCGCAAGCTTGGACCAAAGACCGTGGATTGTGTTTTCCTAGGATATGCTTTTCATAGCATTGGTTATAGATTCTTGGTTGTAAAATCTGAGGTACCTGACATGCATGTCGGTACGATCATGGAGTCGAATGACGCGACTTTCTTTGAAGATATCTTTCCCATGAAGTATATGGCTACCTCATCTAATCAGGAGATGCCTAGTTCATCGAATCAGGAACCAGTTACAATTATCGAACCTGCCATTTCGATGGAACACTTTGAAAGTCTTGTGGAAGAGAACAATGAAGTTACTACTAGGAGCAAGAGATAGAGGACTGCAAAGTCTTTTGGTGACGATTTTCTTGTGTATCTCATAGATGACACTCCCAGTTCTATTTCAGAGGCATATGCATCTGAAGATGCTGACTACTGGAAGGAAGCGGTTAAATGGCGAGATGGATTCCATCTTGGCGAATGAAACTTGGGAGATAACTGATCGTCCTTATGGGTGCAAACCTATAGGATGCAAATGGGTATTCAAGAAGAAGCTTAGGCCTGATGGTACTATTGAAAAGTACAAGGCTCGGCTTGTGGCTAAGGGTTATACCCAAAAGGAAGGTGAAGACTTCTTTGATACTTACTCACCTGTGGCTCGACTGACCACTATTCGAGTTCTTCTTTTCACTAGCTGCCTCCCATGGTCTTCTCATTCATCAAATGGATGTTAAGACTGATTTCCTAAATGGAGAGTTGGACGAGGAAATTTATATGGAACAACCAGATGGGTTTGTACTAGATGGTCAGGAAGGAAAAGTGTGCAAGTTCTTTGAAGTCTTTGTATGGACTCAAGCAAGCACCTAAACAGTGGCATGAGAAGTTTGAAAGAACTTTAACAGCTGTAGGATTTGTTGTAAACGAAGCTGACAAATGTGTGTACTATCGCCATGGTGGGGGCGAGGGGGTTATCCTTTGCTTGTATGTTGATGACATACTGATTTTTGGAACAAATCTGAATGTTATTAAGGAGGTCAAGGATTTCCTATCTCGCTGTTTTGAGATGAAGGATTTAGGAGTGGCTGATGTCATTCTGAACATCAAGTTGTTGAGAGACAATGATGGCGCGATTACATTGCTTCAATCTCACTATGTGGAAAAGATCTTGAGTCGCTTTGGCTATAGTGACTGCAAGCTCTCTCCAACACCATATGATGCGAGTGTGTTACTTCGAAAGAATCAAAGAACTGCTAGAGATCAATTGAAATATTCTCAGATTATTGGCTCACTTATGTACTTAGCCAGTGCTACAAGACCTGACATCTCTTTTGCTATTAGCAAATTGAGTCGGTTTGTATCAAAACCAGGAGATGTGCACTGGAAAGCTCTAGAGAGAGTTTTGCGTTATTTGAAAGGCACTGCGAATTATGGAATTCACTACACCGGGCACCCAAAGGTGCTTGAAGGGTATAGTGACTCAAACTGGATCTCGAGATCTTTGATGAGATAAAGGCCACGAGTGGTTATGTATTCACTCATGGAGGTGGCGCTGTTTCTTGGAAGTCTTGCAAGCATACCATCTTAACGAGGTCAACAATGGAAGCAGAACTCACAACACTAGATACAGCTACGGTCGAAGCAGATTGGCTTGGGCTCTTGAATGACTTGCCGGTTGTTGAGAAACCTGTACTGGGTATCCTTATGAACTGCGACAATCAAACTGTGATCACGAAAGTGAGCAGCTCAAAGGATAACATGAAGTCATCAAGACACGTTCAGAGAAGGTTAAAGTCTGTCAAGAAAATGAGAAACTCCAGAGTTATTGCATTGGATTATATCCAAACGTCTAAAAATCTGGCATATCCTTTTACTAAGGGTCTATCACGTAATGTGATAGATAATGCATCGAGGGAGATGGGTATGAGACCCACAATATGATTTGTTCACAGTGGTAACCTATTCTTTGTGATCGGAGTTCCCGTGAATTAGATGTGGAGGACAAGTTGTTGATCAACTGAGAGGAGAGTATCCTTACTATTAACAATACCACTCCATGAAGATGCAATACTCTCCTAAAACTGCATGGCAGGTTTATGTATATCTTAATGTGTTCTAAGTGGCTCATTTAAGCAGAGATGTTGTCCTGTAGAACATCTTTTGAAGAACACACCTATATGAGTCTGATTGTTAAACGTCGCAGTCTATGAGAGTAGGGTTGCCTCTAGTAAACTCATGAAAGGTCTCGGAGTATGACGCATAAGCTCCACCCGCGGGGAACCACATATCGGTCAAGGCTTTATGTGAATCTAGATTCGCAGAAAACTTGCAGTTCAAGGCTCAGTCCACTGTTCAAGTTGCTTACTAGTGTAGCATAGAGTTCTAGGTGGAAGTTCAACTTAACAGTCTCCACTGCAGTACCGGTATATAAAATAGTGTTTTGGAACCAAAGGCAAATTGTGTGTGCCTCTGGGATCTGGTGGGGGATTGCTGGAACTTTGTCTATTTTGGGCCTAGCCCAATAGCAGTTTCAGAAATTCCTAATAAATCCTAGAGGCCCACGTAGCCCATTCGTGCAAGGCAAGAGGTGGAACTAAAATTTAGTCCCACATTGCTAGTTTAAAGGGAGTTGGACCTCTCAAAAGGTGTGTACAGCAAGGATGATTGTGGAAAACTAAAAAGCAAAGACTCATATAATACAAGACGCTCCAAGCAAAACACATATCATGTGGTGAATAAAAATATAGCCTCAAGTAATTTTCCGATGGATTGTAGACAAAAGAGGGGATGCCATTCGGGGCATCCCCAAGCTTAGATGCTTGGTTGTCCTTGAATATTACCTTGGGGTGCCTGTCACACCCAAGCTTAGGCTCTTGCCGCTCCTTATTCTGTAGTCCGTCGAAACTTCACCCAAAGCTTGAAAACTTCACAACACAAAACTCAACAGAAAACTCGTGAGATCGGTTTGTGAAACAAAGCAAATAACCACTTTTGGGTACTGTTGTAAACTCATTCCAATTTTATATTTGTATTATATCTAATGTATTCTAACTTCTCAATGGTTCATACCCCCGATACAACCCATAGATTCATCAAAATAAGCAAACAACACAATGAAAACATAATCTGTCAAAAACAGAACAGTCTGTAGTAATTTGGACTTTAGCCAAACTTATGTAAATTCAAAAATTCTGAAAAATTAATAAAATGTGGGAAATTTGTATATAAATAAAGTGTAAAAAATTCAGAATTTTTCGTCGCTCCAGTGATTTTTAACAATTCTTCTTCTGGACGTGAATGTTTCTATTTTTTCACAGAATCAAATCAACAATCTTCCAAACCATCGCAAAGGTCTTACTTGCCACAAACACTAATTAAAAAACTAAAACACAATCATAACAGAAGTATTATTGCATAAAATCATAAAAATAGAAAATAAAAATGTTGGGTTGTCTCCCAACAAGCGCTTTTCTAAGCCTTTTAGCTAGGCGTTGATAATTTTAATGATGCTCACATGAAAGATAAAAAAAACTGAAGCACAAAGAGAGCATCATATAGCTTGTGAGAAACAAGTTTAACTCTAACATAATTCCTATGCATAGGAATTTTATAGGGAAGAGATCTATCAAGACAAGAAAAAATAGCATACGCAAGGAAGAAGAAAGAAACAATAGCAATTTTAACATAATGAGAGGTAATTTAGTAACATGAAAATTTCTACAACCATATTTTCCTCTCTCATACTAATTACATGTGGGATCATAATCAAATTCAACAATATAGCTATCATATATAATTTTCTCTTCATGATCCACATGCATAAAAGTTTTATAATCTTCCAAGATAGTGGGATTAACATCAACTAAAATCATGACCTCTTCAAACCCACTTTTATCAAAGAATTCATAAGATTGAACACTCTCCAAATATGTGGGTTTATTTTTAGCTAAAGTTGACACTCTTCCAAACCCACTTTTAATATTATCGCAAACATATTCATCACGAGGCATAAATAAATTTTCAAGATCATAAGAAGAATCACTCCAATCATGATCATTGCAAATATGTAGTGAACATATCAAAATTAGCATCCCAAAGCATGGGGTTTTGCATATTATTAGCACAATTGACATTAATAGAATTTATAATAACATCATTGCAATCATGCTTTTCATTCAAGGAGCTATCGTAAATCACTTTGTAAATTTCTTCTTTTAGCACTTCATCACAATTTTCAGATTCACGAATTTCAAGCAAAACTTCATAAAAATAATCTAGTGCACTCAACTCACTAGCAATTGGTTCATAATAATTGAATCTTTTAAAAATTATTAACAAGTGGATGAGGATCCATAAGCTTTTTGTTTTCTTATTTTCAATAAACATACAATTATGCCAAGCGAACAAGCAAACAAACCAAGTAAGACATAAAGGCAAACAGAAAGAAGGCAAAGAAAAAGGAAAATATTTTTGTGTTTTTCCGAAAACATTTTTGTCGTGGGAAAACACGGCGACCTATGGGGCCATCAGCCCCTTGTGGTTCGACAGGGGGAAGAGCACATTGCACAAAGAGCAGAGGGCGCAGAGCAGCATGGCAGCCATCACACGGGCAGTTTTTACCTAGGTTCGGGCTGCCGCGAGGCCTAAAACCCTACTCCTGCTTTGGTGGATTGATGAGGGGACCGTAGTGGAGACACAACGCTCTAGCCCGGCAAGGTTGCCTCGAGGCGAGAGTAGCTACGTGCGTATGAGTGTACAAGGGTCCCCATCCTTTCTATGTTTCCATGACCCTCCTTTTATAGATCAAGGGGTCATCACAATGGCAAATCAGTCATCATGTATGATACGTCTCCAACGTATCTATAATTTTTGATTGTTCCATGCTATTATATTATCTATTTTGGTTGTTTAATGGGCTTTAATATACCTTTTTATATTATTTTTGGGACTAACCTATTAACCGAAGGCCCAGTGCAAATTGCTGTTTTTTTGCCTATTTCAGTGTTTCACAGAAAAGGAATATCAAACGGAATCCAAATGGAATGAAACCTTCGCGAGGATCTTTTTTGGAACAAACGCAATCCAGGAGACTTGGAGTGGACGTCAAGGAAGCAACGAGATGGCCACGAGGTAGGAGGGCGCGCCAAGGGGGGTAGGCGCACCCCCACCCTCGTGGGCCCCTCGCAGCTCCACCGACCTACTTCTTTCGCCTATATATACTCTTATACCCTGAAAACATCCTAGGGAGCCACGAAACACTTTTTCCACTGCTGCAACCTTCTGTACCCGTGAGATCCCATCTTGGGGCTTTTTCCGGCGCTCCGCCGGAGGGGGCATCGATCACAGAGGGCTTCTACATCAACACCATAGCCTCTCCGATGATGTGTGAGTAGTTTACCACAGACCTTCGGGTCCATAGTTATTAGCTAGATGTCTTCTTCTCTCTCTTTGGATCTCAATACAAAGTTCTCCTAGATTCTCTTGGAGATCTATTTGATGTAATTCTTTTTGTGGTGTGTTTGTCGAGATCCGATGAATTGTGGGTTTATGATCAAGATTATCCATGAACAATATTTGATTCTTCTCTGAATTCCTATATGCATGATTTAATATGTTTGTAAGTCTCTTCGAATTATCAGTTTGGTTTGGCCTACTAGATTGATCTTTCTTGCAATGGGAGAAGTGCTTAGCTTTGGGTTCAATCTTGCGGTGTCCTTTCCCAGTGACAGCAGGGGCAGCAAGGCACGTATTGTATTGTTGCCATCGAGGATAAAAAGACGGGTTTCATATCATATTGCTTGCGTTTGTCCCTATACATCATGTCATCTTGCCTAATGCGTTACTCTGTTCTTATGAACTTAATACTCTAGATGCATGCTGGATAGCGGTCGATGTGTGGAGTAATAGTAGTAGATGCAGAGTTGTTTCGGTCTACTTGTCATGGACGTGATGCCTATGTTCATGATCATGCCTAGATATTCTCATAACTATGCGCTTTTCTATCAATTGCTCGGCAGTAATTTGTTCACCCACCATAATATATGCTATCTTGAGAGAAGCCACTAGTGAAACCTATGCCCCCGGGTCTATTTTACATCATATTAGTCTCCCGTCATGTAGCGACCCGACCAGAATGGATCAAGTCTCTGTGCTTTCGTGTCATCCCTGGATCGGTATGCTGACACACACAGTACTCGAAGGATTTATAACAGAGGTAAATCACATGTATAAAGTAACGTAAATACTATTACCTCAATCCAAAATATAAGCGGAAGCAACAAGGTTGTGGATTCCCATCAACACCAGCAGCAAAGTTGAGTATAGGAAATCGTAACCCTAACGTATCACTTACTGTCGTAAATGCGAGAAGTACGCAACATGAAAAGTTGCAGCCCGAAACGGGTTGACACATGGAATATCTGGCAATGTAACACATAGAGAGTAATGAAGGAATAGGCTATACTATATGCATATATGGCTGGTGGAAAGCTCTATGGTTACAGTTTTGCGAAAAGCCAATTTTTCCCTACTTCAAAGGAATAAATTTATTTAACTATCATGGTGGTTGTTAAACATTGAGAATGGTTGACAGCATCCTCAATCCCAATTAAAAGTACTCATTAAACCCAACAAATTATATTAAGTAACGTGATGAGATCAACAGGATATCCGGTACTAGATACTCAAAATTGTCCATAACCGGGGACACGGCTAATCATGATTAGTTTATACACTCTGCAGAGGTTTAGCACTTTTCCCCACAAGACTCGATCGCCTCCGTTTGGTTCTCGCACTACATGGTGTTCGAGAGCGGATGACCGAGACATAGTCTTCGAAGCGCTAGCACCTTACATGTGGGTAGACCGTACCAACCTACATCCCCTACATACGCTAGTCTACCCGTAAGAGTTCGCACAACTTAGTCAACTATGCGAGCCCATAATGGCTTGTGGCTGCACACGGAAGTTTCTAGTTTGAATAATCTCATGATCCCTTTGGGCCTGGGTGGCGGTCAGAAGAAATACAGGCAAATCCTGTCTACCCAGTGCCTTGACAGCCAAGTCTGGAGTAGCGGTGCCTCAATCCACCAGATGTGTGTTTAAGTTGCCACCTTAGATAAACCATTAATTATCAATCTCACATCTGTCATGGATATTCACTCAAACCCAATCCACGTCTCTGAGCATAGCATGGCGTAATAAACAAACGTAGAAGTAACTCCCAAGGGTTCGATAATAAAGCAGGTAATAGGTACTACCTCAATCTACTTCCCATCCCACAATTTAATTAGATCCTAACCATGCAAGTGTTTGAGGATTGATCTAATGCATAAAAACTGGGTATGAGAAGAGTATGATCAAAGTGTTACTTGCCTTGCTGATGATCCATGAGACCTAGAGATTGAAGTAACAAGCGGCGCACTCCGGGTGATCTAACGCAGACAAACAACAAGCATACAATAAGTACTTATCTAATGCACGGGAAATCTTGAATAAAAGATCTAACCAGATAGTTCAACTTAAGAACCACAGCTGCAAAAGAATCGAATCAAATAAAGCATCGAAAGTCGAACTCGAGAGAGAACGACTCGGTTTAGCACTCTGAAACTAGGTCAAAATTTTACAGTAGCAAAACTCTGTGTAAGTAGGTTAGTCGAACGGCGGTTTCAGAATATGAAACTCGGTAGCTTGAATCACTGATTCGATAAACGAGCAAGAAATAAAACAGATTTGAAAATCGGATCGAAATCGAATCGAGAAAAATAACGGATTAAATCCGATTAAAAGAAAGCATTTAACGGATTAAATAACGGACGTTCGTTAACAGAACTAATCCAACGAACACATTCATTGAAGCGAACGGTTCGGTGAGCGTTCGTTAATTAAGAAACCGAAAAAAATAAAACCGTCTAGGTTTTTGAAAAAACCGAACATCTTAAAAAAACCGGATCGGTTTTATAGGGAAAACGGATCGGGCGGTGCGGCGAGGTCGGCTACCTCAAGGCTTGGCCGGCGGGGCTCCGGCTCGGTGGGGGCGAGGTCGGGAGGCGGCGGGTTCGGCGTCGGCGAGGCAATGGCGTCCTTGGCCAGGCTCGGCTTAGGCGGCGGGATGAGAGAGAGGGAGGCGGCGGTATTTAAGGCAGGGGTTGGCGGCTTAGGGAAGGGCGGTGTGGCGACCTCGTGTCCGACCGGACGGCAGCGGCGGGTGGCGTCTTGTGGCCAGGCTTGGGCGAGCGTGCGTCTGAGGAGAGAGAGGTGGGCAGGTCTTTGGGCGGCCTTGGCCAGTGGGCCTTAGCCCGAAGCCTTCGATTTTTTATTAAAACAAAACAAAGCGGATTAAAAAAATACCAAGCGAACTCCGATTTTAATAAAAATAATTTTCCCGACTCCTAAAAAATGAGTCGAACAAAATGAACTTTAAAAGCAGCAAACATGCATAAATTTTTAAAATGCTCATTTTCGCCTAAGCAAAATAAATCTTCCAAAACCAAATTTTGATTTATTTATAATATCTTCATTTTTCCTAAATGTTGGGAAAGTCATATTATTCCCTTCTCTTAATTTTTTATAGGAAAAACTTTATGAAGATAATTAAATAAATCCAATGATCCTATTTTCAAAATTTGAGAAATCCCAAATATGAAAATAATGAAACTTCCAACTCATATTTCATATGTTTTGAAGAAGTCATTTTATCTTCGCTCGTGAAAATCATTGAGTTGCATAGAGTTTTAATTGGAAATATTTCCCAAATGAAATTCAAATATTTTCAACACCCCTTGTCATTTAAAATAAATGGAAGAAGTCATGTCATCTTCTCTCCGTGGTTTTGTGATGAAAAGAATTTGAATTTCAAGATCATAAAAGCAAAATGAAAGTTTGGGAAAGTCCTTTTATTCCCTCTCATTTAACTTTCAAAAGTCTCGAATTTCACTCAATCAATCACACAACAATCAAGCAACAATCAAAACTATCTATTTGTTTATAACATTCCAAAATTTAGAATTTTGGGATGTTACAAACTTCACCCTTAAAATGAATCTCGTCCTCGAGATTCGGAGAGGCTAGCAAGAAATAGGTTAGGGTTTGGGGGTCTTCTCAAAGTCCATCGATCATCTCCGGGGTCTCGGGTACTACCACCCTTAAAAGCATGGTTACGGTTCCATCAAAACTTATATACTCCATCCTTATTGCTGACAGTGTCGGTCTTCTCAGATATTAAGGATAATTCCTTCTCTGGCTCTTACGGTAGTGGCATAACCTTTTCCTCAATTCCTTTGTCCTTTCCTCTTGGTAAGGTTATCCCGAAATTGGGTCTTCATAGCTGACGGGTCTGGCGCCAATTCTAAACAACTATCGATTTCTCATGGTGGTCAACAATTTATGGTTTCTCCTGCAGAAAATGGGTCTGGTTGATCCTCACCGTATAACCTACGGTTGGCAACAACTGCCGTGTACAAGGGAAAAAATGCTTATACCATTCTAAGGTTCAAACAAGGTTTTGATCGTCGTCTCTCTACTATAGGTAAGTCACTTAGATTTACCCTCCCATATAGCAAAGCGAATAATAAGAGTAAGTCGGTATGGTGATCAATCCATCCCTTTTAAATCATTTCCTTGTACATGGTTTAGCGAATCTCGCATTCTAACACTCGGTCATCCTCACAAGCATTGCAGAATTTCTCTTGTCGACGAACCAAGTTTGGAAAATCCATTGTTTCTGCAAGCCAAACAAACATCTATCGTTCCTTAACAACTCTCAGGTTTTGCGTAAACTCCTATAAGATCGTCGATTGATACAAGTCGTAACTTCTTCCAGGGTTTTTCCTTCAGCAAGAGTGTGCTTGCTTCTTAGCAGGTCCTGGGGCCTGTGGGTTATGGCCCATCTCATCACTTGCAAATCTTGAGCTCATCATCTGGGCAACTGATCATTATCCCAACATCCAACTTCCCGCATACTTAAAATCCATCCAAATGTACTGTCTCTTTTCCTTATATTTGCACCAAACGGGGACATGATTACTCAGACTCTTCATGGAATTTCCATTGATCCATACTTCCAACATCATACCTCATTTACGTCCAATAGTAATTTATCTCTTCATCCTCGTGGGATGTCCCACATACCAAGATAAAAAACAACTTATACTTATGAAGTCCATACTCCACTTCGTGGAACATCATTATCCTTTCCTGGGTCAAGCGTTCTTACAGGGGAATATTGGCCATCCACATGGCACTTCTTCCACTGGGAAACGTGAAACACATCATGAACTCTTGACAGTCCTTCGGGTGACTTCAACTTGTTAGCCTATTCTCCCTTACGCTCCAAAACTCGGTATGGTCCTACAAATCTCGGGGCTAACTTTCCCTTAACTCCAAATCGATTAACTCCTCACAGAGGGGGCACACAAAAATATGCTCTGTCTCCGATTTTATAGACTATCTCCTTGCGGTTTTGAGTCTGCATAACTCTTACACTGGGTGAGCTACCTTGATCTATTTCGAAGCAACTTAACATTCTCTTCTCACTCCTTGATCACATTTGGTCCAAACAACTGACGATCTCCAACTTCATCCCACATCAACGGTGTCTGGCTCCTTCTCCCATACAAAGCTTTAAAAGGGGCCATCTTCAAACTGGCTGGGTAACATTGTTGTATGAGAACTTCGCGTAAGGTAGATTATCATCACTACTAGATCCATAATCTAGCGCACACGCTCTCAACATGTCTTCCAGATTCTGGTTGACTCTCTCGATCTATCCATCCGCTCATGCGGATGAAAGGTCATCTTGAACTCTAGCCTAGTATCCAAAGTCGGGTGCACTGTTTCAAAACTTTGAGGTAAACCGTGTTCCTCTATGATGGTCCTCGGAACTCCATGCGGAACATACGATCCTTGTCCAATATATCTTGGCCAACTTCGTGACTCAGATTTCACCGGGATAAAGTGAGCCACTTTGGTCAAGCGAGTCAACTACTACCCAGATAGAATCATATCCCAATCGGGTTACGGGAAATCGGAAATGAAATCATGCCAAGCTTATCCCACTTCCATTCGGGTATCGGCATAGACTGTAGTAATCCTGCGGGCTTCGATGCTCGCTTTTACTTTCTCGGCATACATCACTTACGACTACATACTCCATAATATCCTTCTTCATACCAGTCCACGAAACACTCCTTCAAATCCAAATACATCTTGGTGTTTCGAGGCGAATCGAGTATGGTGAGTCATGAGCCTCCTGAAGTTTTAACTTCCTGATCTTTGCATTATTGGGTATATGTACACTGTCCTCAAACCATAAGGTGTCGTGCTCATCCTTACGAAAACCTTTGGCCTTTCCTTTACTCATCCTCTCTTTTACCTCAGAAATCTCTTTGTCATCCTCCCCGAGCTTCACGGATCTTTCCCAACAATGTAGACTGAACTTCCATTGATGCAACAAAACCTTTTGGGAATAATCTCCAATCAAAGTTCCCCGAAAATCCTCGGCTAACTCCTTTGATAATCCTCCGATTATGAGGGTATTCGTCCTTGTGTTCTTTATGGTTGTGTGCTATTTCTCCACAAATCTTGCATGCGCATGGTTTCTTCATATCACTTCCATCAGGCTTCAATTTCTAGGACACAAGACGAGACTTTGGCAAAGTCAACTTAAATTCTTTCCAAGTGGTTACTCCTGGCCACATTGATGGTTTGGTACATCCTCCACGAGATAGCGCACCTCTTTCAAAGCAATCAAGAGCATCTCGGGTCATATCCTTCCGCTATAGGGTTATTCTCCATGTGGTCCTTCATGTCACGAATCCATCGGTGCATCTCCAATTGACTCATTGGTCCGCATAATACAAGCTCGTCTCCATCCATCCTCTAATGGGTCCATGGGTTTGGGGTGGGATCGAGAGGGATGCACACAATACAAACAATGGTTTTGAAAAGACAGATTTTATTGTGGCTGTCGGAAAAACATCAAACAAATGACAGCTCACAATCGTCGCATCTAACGCATGTATAAATAGGGTTTTGGTCTTCTAAAGGTCAATAAATCTCAAAGTCATCAAACTCTTCAAGTCTTGTTCATGTCTCCGATGGCTTCTTCTGATCATGCTTGTCCTTCTCAAGTTCTTTTGCAAGATCATCTCTATTGACGCAGAGTCTCTCGTGACGCCCTTTAATATTCCCCGAGTTGCATTCCAAACTTGGTTTCAACTTCCTTGACAGGAATCATGATCCTACCGTCCTTCACCCCGATTTAATCTTTGATGTCTCAAGGTTTTTGCTCCTCCAGCTTGGCTACTTTCAGCTTCTGGGTCCTGAGTTCTTCATGAAATACTTCCTTGTCAAATATAGCTTCTTGCATATCCATCTTAAAATCCTTGACGAAATGCTCCAGATCACGGTGTTACATCATTAAGGTTAAACTGCATCCTTCACGACAGATGCTCCTTCAACCTTCTACCATCCAATCCTACGAGGAAATGCATGCTTAACTTCAAAGACGGTGGCAATAGCCTAAGCGGGTGATAACATCATGGATAGCCGTGTTTTTTGTTCTTGTCATTTTCATGAGCTATCATTCCATAGTTGATATCTCGCCTTAGGGTTTTCACGACAAAGCTTTGAATTCTAATGCTCCATGTTCCAGTCTTTCTACGATACACCTTGATCTCGGTTATTGATAACTTACATAGTCTGCCAGGTTCCATCAAGGTAGCCTTCCTGGGTCATAAAGATCTGGAAATACTTTAGAGCCTTCAAATCTCCTAGTCTTCGGAGTCTTCACCGTTGTAGTTTCCATTTACACGGTAAAATCCTCTTCATTCCAAATGGTCTTAGTTGTCCAGATATCTTGTCTCCTTGGAGTGGTCTCATCGACCAAATCTTCGAGTGGTCAAAAGGGAAAAGGGGTATGGTCTCACTAAAAGGGAATATTTGAATAAGCTCAGAAGAGAAGAGAGGTAAAAAATATCCTTTTGAAAAAGAAAGTTGTAGAGAAAAATCTTTCCTATGGACTTGCCATTTTCTAGGGTCACGTCCTCTGACCAACATGTGCTCGATACCATCTTGTAGCGACCCGACCGAATGGATCAAGTCTTCGTGCTTTCGTGTCATCCTCGGATCGGTATCTTTGACACACAAGACTCGAAGGATTTATAACAGAGGTAAATCACATGTATAAAGTAACGTAAATACTATTACCTCAATCCAAATATAGCGGAAGCAACAAGGTTGTGGATTCCCATCAACACCAACGGCAAAGTTGAGTATAGGAAATCGTAACCCTAACGTATCACTTACTCGTCGTCTGAGAAGTACGCAACATGAAAAGTTGCAGCCAAACGGGTCAAGACATGGAATATCTTTGGCAATGTAACACATAGAGAGTAATGAAGGAATAGGCTATACTATATGCATATATGGCTGGTGGAAAGCTCTATGGTTACAGTTTTTGCGAAAAGCCAATTTTTCCCTACTTCAAAGGAATAAATTTATTTAACTATCATGGTGGTTGTTAAACATTGAGAATGGTTGACAGCATCCTCAATCCCAATTAAAAGTACTCATTAAACCCAACAAATTATATTAAGTAACGTGATGAGATCAACAGGATATCCGGTACTAGATACTCAAAATTGTCCATAACCGGGGACACGGCTAATCATGATTAGTTTATACACTCTGCAGAGGTTTGCGCACTTTTCCCCACAAGACTCGATCGCCTCCGCTTTGGTTCTCGTGACTACATGGTGTTTGAGAGACGGATGACCGAGACATAGTCTTTCAGAAGCGCTAGCACCTTACATGTGGGTAGACCGTACCAACCTACATCCCCTACATCTGCTAGTCTACCCGTAAGAGTTCGCACAACTTAGTCAACTATGCCAGAGCCCATAATGGCTTGTGGCTGCACACGGAAGTTTCTAGTTTGAATAATCTCATGATCCCTTTGGGCCTGGGTGGCGGTCCAAGAAATATAGTAAATCCTGTTCACCTGTGTGCCTTGACAGCAAGTCCTGGAGTAGCCAGTGCCTCAATCCACCAGATGTGTGTTTAAGTTGCCACCTTAGATAAAACCATTAATTATCAATCTCACATCTGTCATGGATATTCACTCAAACCCAATCCACGTCTACGAGCATAGCATGGCGTAATAAACAAACGTAGAAGTAACTCCCAAGGGTTCGATAATAAAACAGGTAATAGGTACTACCTCAATCTACTTCCCATCCCACAATTTAATTAGATCCTAACCATGCAAGTGTTTGAGGATTGATCTAATGCATAAAAACTGGGTATGAGAAGAGTATGATCAAAGTGTTACTTGCCTTGGTCGATGATCCGCGAGACCTAGAGATTCAAGTAACAAGCGGCGACTCGGGTGATCTAACGCAGACAAAACAACAAGCATACAATAAGTACTTATCTAATGCACGGGAAATCTCGAATAAAAGATCTAACCAGATAGTTCAACTTAAGAACCTCGCTGCAAAAGAATCGAATCAAATAAAGCATCGAAAGTGAACTCGAGAGAGAACGACTCGGTTTAGCACTCTGAAACTAGGTCAAAATTTTACAGTAGCAAAACTCTGTGTAAGTAGGTTAGTCGAACGGCGGTTTCAGAATGAAACTCCAGCGCTTGAATCACGATTCGATAAACGAGCAAGAAATAAAACAGATTTGAAAATCGGATCTAAATCTAATCATAAAAATAACGTATTAAATCCGATTAAAAGAAAACGACGAACGGATTAAATAACGGACGTTCGTTAACAGAACTAATCCAACGAACACATTCATTGAAACGAACGGTTCGGTGAACGTTCGTTAATTAAGAAAACCGAAAAAAAATAAAACCGTCTAGGTTTTTGAAAAAAAACCGAACATCTTAAAAAAAACCGAATCGGTTTTTATAGGGAAAACCGGATCGGGCGGTGCGGCGAGGTCGGCTACCTCCGGGGCTTCACGGCGGGCTCCCGGGCGGGGTCAAGTGGGTCGGGAGGGGCGGCGAGGCGGCGGGAACGGGCGGCGGCGTCCTCAAGGGTGAGCTCGGCTTGGAGGCGGGCGCGCGGGATGAGAGAGAGGAGGGCGGGCGGCGGTATTTAAGAGGGGGTTGGCGGCTTGGGGAAGGGCAGGGCGGCGTGGCGACCTCGTGTCCGACCCGAGACGAGCGTGGCGGTGGCGTGGCGGCGGCGGGCTTCATGGGCGTGGCGTCTTGAGGAGAGAGGGAGGTGGGTCAGGCTGGGCGGCGCTACTGGTTGGGGCTGGGCCTTGGCCCAGGGGGGGGCGCTCAGTTTTTTTTATTAAAACAAAACAAAACGGATTAAAAATAAATACCAAACGAACTCCGATTTTAATAAAAATAATTTTCCCCGACTCCTAAAAAATGAGTCGAACAAAATGAACTTTAAAAACGGCAAACATGCATAAATTTTTAAAATGCTCATTTTTGCCTAAGCAAAATAAATCTTCCAAAACCAAATTTTTGATTTATTTATAATATCTTCATTTTTCCTAAATGTTGGGAAAGTCATATTATTCCCTTCTCTTAATTTTTTTATAGGAAAAACTTTATGAAGATAATTAAATAAATCCAATGATCCTATTTTCAAAATTTGAGAAATCCCAAATATGAAAATAATGAAACTTCCAACTCATATTTCATATGTTTTGAAGAAGTCATTTTATCTTCGCTCGTGAAAATCATTGAGTTGCATAGAGTTTCAGAATTGGAAATATTTCCCAAATGAAATTCAAATATTTTCAACACCCCTTGTCATTTAAAATAAATGGAAGAAGTCATGTCATCTTCTCTCCAGGGTTTTGTGATGAAAAGAATTTGAATTCTCAAGATCATAAAAGCAAAATGAAAGTTTGGGAAAGTCCTTTTATTCCCTCTCATTTAACTTTCAAAAAGTCTCGAATTTCACTCAATCAATCACACAACAATCAAGCAACAATCAAAACTATCTATTTGTTTATAACATTCCAAAATTTAGAATTTTGGGATGTTACACGTCAACTATCTATTTATGTAGCCGTTTATTTTGCAATCTTTACTTTTCCAATCTATACAACAAAAATACCAAAAATATTTATCTTATTATCTATATCAGATCTCTCTTTTCTATGTGGCCGTGAAGGGATTGACAACCCCGTTATCGCGTTGGTTGCAAGGTTCTTGATTGTTTGTGCAGGTACTAGGCGATTTGCGTGTAGTCTCCTACTGGATTGATAGCTTGGTTCTCAAAAACTGAGGGAAATACTTATGCTACTGATGACCCACAAGTATAGGGGATCTATCATAGTCCTTTCAATAAGTAAGAGTGTCGAACCCAACGAGGAGCAGAAGCAAATGATAAGTGGTTTTCAGCAAGGTATTCTCTGCAGGCATTGAAATTATTGGTAACAGATAGTTTTGTGATAAGGTAATTTGCAATGGGTAACAAGTAACAAGTGTAAATAAAGTGCAGCAAGGTGGCCCAATCCTTTTTGTAGCAAAGGACAAGCCTGGACAATTTCTTATATGATGGAAAACACTCCCAAGGACACATGGGAATTATCGTCAAGCTAGTTTTCATCACGTCATATGATTCGCGTTCGGTACTTTGATAATTTGATATGTGGGTGGACCGGTGCTTGGGTGCTGTCCTTACTTGGACAAGCATCCCACTTATGATTAACTCCTATTGCAAGCATCCGCAACTACAAAAGAAGTATTAAGGTAAACCTAACCATAGCATGAAACATATGGATCCAAATCAACCCCTTACGAAGCAACGCATAAACTAGGGTTTAAGCTTCTGCCACTCTAGCAACCCATCATCTACTTATTACTTCCCAATGCCTTCCTGTAGGCCCAAATAATGGTGAAGTGCCATGTAGTCGACGTTCACATAATGTAACACCCCGAAAATCACGCTAAAGTAATCCCCTGCTAATGGTGCCATGTCATCACATTACTGTTGTTAATCCTCACTTAATCCAAATTATGATTCAAATTCAAGCTCAAAATTTAAAGTAAAAAAATTCCAATTTGCCAAACATGAAAACTAAAATGTTCAAAGTGTGGCAAATAATCCCTGGATAATTGTCATGTTGGAACCAACCTCTTTTGGGTTCCGAAGGTGCCCCTGGAAATTATTTAGTGATCCAGCAGCATTTAAAATTGGCATTTTAAATTTCTAAAAATAGTTGGACAACTACTTTCGACCTTAAACTTTTTGCGACTCTTAGAATTAATGTGCTCGCTTTAGTTGACAAGTCTCTTTTCTATCAAAACTCTTTTAGTTTTGCAATTTATAAAAAAGGGCAAAATAAAAGGAAAACTCACCTTGACTCCTCCGGGCCTCGGCCCAGCCCCCACTCGAGCTGGACCACCTACCCCCACGGTCTCCTCCTCCTGTTGCTGTGGTGCGGTCGCTACAGGGGCATGGTTGCCCCCGACCGCCTCGCCGGCGTCGTGGGCGAGGGGATAAGATCCCCTGACGCCTCGGACTCCCCTCGTCCCCTCCCACTTGCCCTGGCGCTCCTCCTCATCCACTCCCCCACTCCCTCTCCCTCTTACTCCTCTCCCCTCCAGATCCGCCGCACCTGAGCGGGAGCTCGTCGCGCCACCATCGTCAGCATGCTCCGGCGCCCCCTCGGGGCGCACCAGAGCGTCCAGGAGCCCCCTCTTCCTCGCCTACGTCGACTACCTCGCCCCGTTCAAGCTTCGGTAGCACGCCGCGCCCGTTCGTGGTCGTCTTCAACCTCCGGACCCGATGTCGTGCGCCATCGACCCACCCCGAGCACGCTGCCATCCCCCTACCGCCCCGCCATGAGCATCGCATCGATTCCCATCTCTCCCTTCTCTCGTTTAGTCAGCAGCGACGCGACCTCCCAAAGCCGCGCACCGCTGTTTCGCGCGCATCGCTATCGCTTGCTGACGCCGGCCGCAGCTCGCCTTGCCAACGCACGTGCCTCCGCTGACCACCGGTCCCGTCGCTGCTCATCGCCGTCCCTCACCCGCGCTGCCATCCGCCACGGCCGGAGTCCCGCCCCCGCGAGCTCTTGGCGGCGCCGTCGTTGCCTCGCTCGCCCGCCGGACGCCGGACAGCCGCCGCTGGCTGCTCCTCGCTCACTCATTGGAACCGCCAGACGCTTGCGGTTGCCGCTGCACTATCAGGCGCAGATGGCCGCCGTCATCCGCTACGGCCAGTGGTCGCGCCGCTTCCGGTGGCGCCAAGGCTGGTCTCGGCCATTGAACTAGCGCCACCATGGCCCAAGGCTACTGCCACCTGGGCCGACCCCCTTTTAATTAGGCTAACTCCAATTAGTGTTAACCATCCCCACTAATTAGTCACTGACAGTGGGCCCCACAACCAGTTAGATTATTTTAAAACAATCTATTAAAATATGTGACAATGACAACCGGGCCCTGCTGGCGTTGTTCATTGGTGGACCAGTCAACCTTTGACTTGGTCAAATGGGCCCACCGGCCCACTGTCAGCCTCATCAGCCACTTGCTGGGTACACTTTCGGCTACCTCTAGCCTTTTTTCCATTTAATATTTTTTTATTAATATACCTGAAAATCCATAAAATGCATTAAAACTTTAGAAAATCATATAAAATAAACCGTAGCTCGGATGAAAACGTTTTCTACATGAAAGTTGCTTAGAACAATGAGACGAACCCGAATACGCTAACCACATACCTGTCAGCTGCCTCTAAATATCCGATCATAGAACTTTCCCCCTCCGGTCACCTGTCTTACACAGGTCCGGAACCGGGAATACATTCCCAGTTGAATTCCCCCTTCACCTATATCGTGTAGCCATACGTAAGGTCACACCCGGCACAACATATTGCCATGTTATTCTTTGTGATTCTATGATTTCTTTATATTTACTGTTTCTTCCCCTCTTCTCTTGGTAGACCCCGAGACCGATGTCGCCATTGTGATCGACTACGCCACCGACGACCCTCCTTGCCAGAGCAACCAGGCAAGCTCCCCCTTTGATCATCCCGATATCGTCCATTCCATTCTCTCATGCTTGCATTAGATTTTGCTACTGTTATTGATTGCTCCTATTCTGATGCATAGCCTGCTTTTGTAACCTTCTGTTGTACTTTACCTGCTTATCCTAAACTGCTGTATAGGTTGCTTAGTGACCCATCAGTGACCCCCCCCCACCTTGTCCTTGTTGCACCCGCTTCATCATCGAAGACCCGATCAACGGGATCGAAGACCAGGCCCCGGCACCGCACCTCACTTTCCCCTTAGTTGTTCGACACTCATCGGGTTACTATCGAGTACCGAGGGTGAGACCTCTTGACTTCCGATGTTAACCTCAGAGTGTAGTCATTCGGTCGTGGTCATCGAGGGTGATTTCCTCCTTAACCACTTCCGATACGACTCTGTCGTGCAACCCCTCAAGTGTGAACCTCGGGGGTGATTCCTCTTAAGTTCACCTAGATGATTACATCTAGTGGAATTCATCGGGGGTGATTCCTCGGGTTTTACCTTGATGTTTGGACACACGGTTACTTGGACTTTACCACTGTTACTTGGAAAGACGGGTCGACCCTGAGGGGTACCCGCGTGAGCTTAATGCAGTGATGTGGAGTCGGGTTGACCAAGGGTGCCCGCGAGATGATTACGAGGCGTGGTCGGCATTCCTAGCCCTTGCCGCTAGTCCTCGAGATGGGGCAACGGGTCACATCTTTCGTGAGTCTCTGCTTGTTACCGCGCGTTCCTAATCCACTACGATTTGGATCTTTGATCCGAGGGGCCTCTGGCCTGATAGCACTAACCATCATGTGGGCATAGTATGGGCGTTCTGCGTCGGATACATCAGCCGAAGCTAATAGACGTCAGCGACTGAGCGGCGCGCGTCGGGTTGGACTGCTAAGCGCCTGCCTTGTTGAAGGAGGTAGCTAGGTCTGCTCACCGGCCGCCCACGCAACGCGTGTGAGGAGTTCGGGGAGATGGCCCATGACCCCTGGGGCATAGGTTTAGTCCGTGCTGGCCGCCTCTCTATTAAGCCTAGGTCGGGTTGTGGCGTATTGTTTGGCCGAGGCGGGCATGACCCAGAAAGTGTGTCCCACGAGTTAATCGATCGTGGTGGGTAAGTTGGTGCACCCTCAGGGAAGAAAACAACTATCGATAGCCTGTCCCTACTGCAGAACGGACACTTGGAGTTGTATCCCGATCGATACAACTAGAACTGGATACTTGTGACGAGAATTGGATGGTGATGAGAACTGGATTGTGATGATAACTGGATAGTATGGCTATGGGTTTTCTTTCTCGCAGGGAGTCGAGAAAGGATCTCTGGCCGAGGTTGATAACACTACTACTTTGCTTTATGCTACTCTACTCCCTCCCTGCTTGCTGCAAGATGGTGGTTTCAAGATGCTAGTCTTCGATAGGACTAGGCCTTCTCTCTATTCTCGCATTTCGCAAATTTCACCCACATATACAGCCTTCCTTTGATAATGTTGCATATGTAGTGTAGATCCTTGCTTACAGTACTTTGGATGAGTACTCACGGTTGCTTTGCTCCCCCTTTCCCCCTTTCTTCTTCTTTCCGGTTGATGCAACCAGATGTTGGAGCCCAGAAGTCAGATGCCACCGCCGATGCCTACTACTACGTGGAGACCGCTGACGACCAGGAGTAGTTAGGAGACTCCCAGGCAGGAGGCCTTGCCTTTTCGATCAATGTTGCTTTTGTGCTAGCCTTCTTAAGGCAACTTGTCTAACTTATGTCTCAGATCAGATATTGTTGCTTCCACGACTCTTGTGTTTTCGAGCTTATGTAGTCGAGCCCTCGAGGCCCCCGGGCTTGTAACATAAAGCTTGTATTATTTTATTTTGTGTCTAGAGTTGTGTTGTGATATCTTCTCGTGGGTCCTTGATCTTGATCGTACACATTTGCGTGTATGATTAGTGTACGATTGAATCGAGGGCGTAACAAGTTGGTATCAGAGCCGACTACCTGTAGGATCCCCCTTTCCAACTCCATGGCCGAAGTTGAGTCTAGAAAACGAAACCATTTTACTAATTGGCTGTGTGGCTTACGGGCCCACGTCGCCAATTGGGTGGTATTAGGATCTTTTATTCCTCGTCTATACTCTAGGACTCTGATCTCTCTTCCATTCGGGTTAAATGATTTTGCTAACTCTAACATTAGGATCTCGTAACTACTTCCTCCCGGAGAGCCCCTTATTACAGATGATCACCTGCTGCACCAGAAGATTCTGAAGACACTCTCCGATGTTATCCCGATAACTTGTGCTCATCGCGTTTGCAATTCCCTACCACCGATAAGCCCCTATGACTAACTGCATATCCTTGTCGCTCATACCTTCATCCCCAGCTGTTCTTGTTATTACAAGATACCACGAAATCTTGTCGTTGTTCCGAGAATCCTTTTGTGCCCTCTTGCCTTGTAGTTCCTTGTCGCTTTGAATACACCGACAAATTAATCCTCACACATATCGAGGATTTGTTTTTCCCCAGTTGTTCATATGTTTCACAGAAGTCTTTGAAATACTATTCGATCTTTCGCTAATCCTCAACAGCCTGTTGTTTTTAAATTCTTGCTTGTTTGCATTATGGATAATCCCATAAGTCTAGTAATCTTATTGGCATCCTTTGTCACTATCCTTTTGAGTCCATTGATTCAATATGTTGCAGATGCTCGCAATCCTCAGCCGGATCGTAGAATTCATCCTTCCGGCTTGGACGTCATTTAACCAAGAGCTATTTCCCGACCAATCAAATTGTTGTCGATTGTATCCCTAAGGCTATTCAACTTACTTATCTTTTGATCAAAGCGTCTGCTTCTGATCTTCTATTTTTGAAATCATGATTTCTTTGCATTTAAGCATTGAATTATTCAGATGTTTCTATTATCTGAAGCCTCTGCATTCTTTCTTCTTATGGTTGAGTACCGATACTCACATCAGACCCTATGTGGACCGCCATATCCTTGGTTGGATTATTATCCGACAATGTCCTTCATATTCATTAAACTTGTGAGTTTTGCCCTGACACATAATACCTTTGGTAAAGTCTATCATCTGCTTTGGTCAACCATGCTCTGCTTTCGAAATGGTATATTTTAACTCAAGCTAGTGGTATATGTTCCTAAGATACCCCTACGGGTTGAACCTATGCCTTCCCTAATCCGTGTGAACTCAAAAGAGATGTGAGTTTTACTCTTCTGGTACTTCGCCAGATAAATCTTCTGCACTACAATTTCATCGAAAAATGAGGAGTGAATGAATGGTTATGCATTGAAGAGTGGGAGTCGACCTTGAACCCTTGTGTTCATGACCATGGACCCGATGTAGAACTTATCATGGAAGCTGCTCATAAAAATAATTATTTCTTTGGTACAAGCTCATCTTGTATGTATGAATTGATCCTTTACAATCGTGGTTCCGACCATATTTCCTCCTTGATTCCATTTACTGGATGAGTTAAAATAATTATGCTCTGCAAATCATTCCCCCGTCCAAGCTCTACTCCGATTTACCTTCCGCCATTTACACCTAGTACTTGATACTGGGAAGTTTTATACCTCATCACATCATTCCTAGCCCGATCGGCTATATTTTTATCATGCCAACTTTTAACTGTGCTACCTGGTACTTATGCCCGGAGCAACTTCCGACGATGGGCTAAGCTTACATCGATCTTCCTCATCTTATCTTTTCACCTCGAACAACAAGCTTGACTTCGAGCTTGTGTCGAATCCGTGGTTCTCATAGACTTTCCCTTCATCCTTCCTTTTCAGCTCAATGGCATCTTCATAGAGTCTCTCGACAAAATTTGTCATGATCACCATCTACACTTTGGCTTCTTCAGAGATGTCAATTAAATTCATGGCTAGAAATACCATCCTTGCCTCTCGAGGATTTGTGTCAGCATCGACAACATTCTTGTCTTCCCCCCCAACACAAACTTGTTCATATTAATTTTGGGAATACATACTTTTTGACATGTCAATGGATTTCTACTGAACCCATCGTCCACCTCCTCATCATTTCCCTGATAAAATAGCATGATATGTTCTAAAAATTTCGATGGATCCTTTGTGTTCCCAAGGTCCGACCTTTACCTGATGACCATGACAATGCTATCCCAAAGCATGATTGTGGTACTCCGAACCTGTTTAAAAACATTTGGAGGCGCAATGCTAAATGTTTTTTGATCACTTATCCAAACACTGTTGTATGGGTAACGTCATGAATTTCCTCCCCCCTTTACCTAAAAGGTAATCTACTACCTTGTCATGGATTTCATCCTCTGCTCGTCCTTGGGATTAATGTACTCCTGATATTTGTGTTTAAACACATTTTCCTTTCCATTGTTCTGATTAGATTAATAATCACATTTTCCTTTCCCTTGTTTTGTTTAAACCTTTCTTGTGATCTATATGATCTAAGCAGTAATATTCTTCTGCTTAAATAAACATCTTAGTGTACAACTCTTACAGTAAAACCCTCTTACTATTGTTGTTGACATTCTGGTAACCACCGATGGACAGGAACTTTGCCTAATGGTCCGCCTCGTTCTAACGAGCAGGAAAAGGGTTCTCTTCGTCCCTCGCCCTTGGTACCAACGTTGATGCCAACATAACTGACAGGCTATCCTATGACATGCCTTGTTATCTTATCCGTGCAAGATGTCGCCACTTTTCCTACTCTGAACACACAAGGTGGGTCCATAACCCACAGTTCCACAGGATGGAAACCTGACTCTCCTGTACAACCTTGATTCCAAAATATTCTTTGCACTTGGCTTCGTATGCAAATCACAAGCTAACTTCCTCACCATGATTCATTCCGGTATCAGAGGCAACATTATGCCTCATTGCTTTGAACCCCTTCCTCACCTGTTATAGGCATCAGCTTGATGCCTACCTGGTTGAAACTTGCTGAACCTCCTTATAGCACTCTCGATTTGTTTCTTGGTGCTTCTAAAATCTCCTTCCTTGAGATAATTACCGGATGCCAATCCTTTCAGACATCCGTCCTTATAGCTTGCCCCTTACTCCACCTCTTAAATCTCGGGACGAGATTTCTTATAGTGGAGGAGATTTGTAACACCCCGAGAATCACGCTAAAGTAATCCCCTGCTAATGGTGCCATGTCATCATGTTACTGTTGTTAATCCTCACTTGATCCAAATTATGATTCAAATTCAAGCTCAAAATTTAAAGTAAAAAAATTCCAATTTGCCAAACATGAAAACTAAAATGTTCAAAGTGTGGCAAATAATCCCTGGATAATTGTCATGTTGGAACCAACCACTTTTGGGTTCCGAAGGTGCCCTTGGAAATTATTTAGTGATCCAGCAGCATTTAAAATTGGCATTTTAAATTTCTAAAAATAGTTGGACAACTACTTTCGACCTTAAACTTTTTGCGACTCTTACAATTAATGTGCTCGCTTTAGTTGACAAGTCTCTTTTCTATCAAAACTCTTTTAGTTTTGCAATTTATAAAAAAGGGCAAAATAAAAGGAAAACTCCCCTTGACTCCTCCGGGCCTCGGCCCACCCCCCCACTCGAGCCAGCCCACCTACCCCCACCGGTCTCCTCCTCCTGTTCCCGTGGTGCGGTCGCTACAGGGGCATGGTTGCCCCCGACCGCCTCGCCGGCGTCGTGGGCGAGGGGATAAGATCCCCTGACACCTCGGACTCCCCTCGTCCCCTCCCACTTGCCCTGGCGCTCCTCCTCATCCACTCCCCCACTCCCTCTCCCTCTTACTCCTCTCCCCTCCAGATCCGCCGCACCCGAACGGGAGCTCGTCGCGCCACCATCGTCAGCATGCTCCGGCGCCCCCTCGGGGCGCGCAAGAGCGTCCAGGAGCCCCCTCTTCCTTGCCTACGTCGACTACCTCGCCCCGTTCAAGCTCAGCGCCGCCGCAACGCCCCGTTCGTGGTCGTCTTCAACCTCCGGACCCGATGTCGTGCGCCATCGACCCACCCCGAGCACGCTGCCATCCCCCTACCGCCCCGCCATGAGCATCGCATCGATTCCCATCTCTCCCTTCTCTCGTTTAGTCAAAGTAGGCGACGCCTGCGACCTCCCAAAGCCGCGCGCCCTTGTTGCTCATGCGTACTGCTACTGCTTCTGCTGTTGACGCCGGCCGCAGCTCGCCTCGCCAATGCGTGTGCCTCCGCTGACCACCGGTCTCGTCGCTGCTCATCGCCGTCCCTCACCCGCGATGCCATCCGCCACGGCCGGAGTCCCGCCTCATGAGCTCTGGTAGCGCTGCTGCGTTCTCGCCATCGCCCGCGCCGGACGCCGGATACCGCTGGCTTGCTCCTTGCTCCCATCGGAACCGCCAGACGCGCGTCTTTGTCGCTGCACTACTGCGCCAGATGGCCGCCGCCGTCATCCATCCGCGCCGTGGTCGCACTGCTTCCTCCGTGCGCCGGCGCTGGTCTCGCTCGCTGGAACTAGCGCCCAGCCATGGCCCAAGGCCACTGCCACCTGGGCCGGCCCCCTTTTAATTAAGCTAACCCCAATTAGTGTTAACCATCCCCACTAATTAGTCACTGACAGTGGGCCCCGCAACCAGTTAGATTATTTTAAAACAATCTATTAAAATATGTGACGATGACAACCGGGCCCTGCTGGCGTTGTTCATTGGTGGACCAGTCAACCTTTGACTTGGTCAACTGGGCCCACCGGCCCACTGTCAGCCTCATCAGCCTCTTGCTGGGTACACTTTCAGGTACCTCTAGCCTTTTTTCCATTTAATCTTTTTTATTAATATACCTGAAAATCCATAAAATGCATTAAAACTTTAGAAAATCATATAAAATAAACCGTAGCTCGGATGAAAACGTTTTCTACATGAAAGTTGCTCAGAACGACGAGACGAACCTACGCTAACCACATACCTGTCAGCTGCCTCTAAATATCTGATCATAGAACTTTCCCCCTCCGGTCACCTGTCATACACAGGTCCGGAACCGGGAATACATTCCCAGTTGAATTCCCCCTTCACCTATATCGTGTAGCCATACGTAAGGTCACACCCGGCACAACATATTGCCATGTTATTCTTTGTGATGCTATGTTTGCTTTATATTTACTGTTTCTTCCCCCTCTTCTCTTCGGTAGACCCCGAGACCGATGCTGCCGCTGTGATCGACTACATCACCGACGACCCCTCCTTGCCAGAGCAACCAGGCAAGCCCCCCCTTTGATCATCCCGATATCGTCCATTCCATTCTCTCATGCTTGCATTAGATTTTGCTACTGTTATTGATTGCTCCTATTCTGATGCATAGCCTGCTTTTGTAACCTGCTGTTGTACCTTACCTGCTTATCCTAAACTGCTTAGTATAGGTTGCTTAGTGACCCATCAGTGACCCCCCCCTTGTCCTTGTTGCCCCGCTTCATCATCGAAGACCCGATCAACGGGATCGAAGACCAGGCCCCGGCACCGCACATCACCTTTCCCTTAGTTGTTCGACAGTACTGGGTTACTATCGAGTACCGAGGGTGAGACCTCTTCAGCACTTCTGATGTTAACCCAGTAGTGTAGTCATTCGGTCGTGGTCATCGAGGGTGATTTCCTCCTTAACCACTTCCGACATGACTGTCAGGCAACCCTCAAGTGTGAACCTCGGGGGTGATTCCTCTTACGTTCACCTTGATGATTACATCTAGTGGAATTCATCGAGGGTGATTCCTCGGGTTTTACCTTGATGTTTGGACACACGGTTACTTGGACTTTACCACTGTTACTTGGAAAGACGGGTCGACCCTGAGGGGTACCCGCGTGAGCTTAATTGCGAGTGATGTGGAGTCGGGTTGACCTAAAGGGTGCCCGCGAGATGATTACAAGGCGTGGTCGGGCATTCCTAGCCCTTGCCGCAAGTCCTCGAGATGGGGCAACGGGGTCAAATCTTTCGTGAGTCTCTGCTTGTTACCGCGCGTTCCTAATCCACTACGATTTGGATATTTGATCCGAGGGGCCTCCGCCCGATAGCACTAACCATCATGTGGGCATAGTATGGGCGTTCTGCGTCCTATACATCAGCCGAAGCTTAATAGACGTCAGCGACTGAGCGGCGCGCGTCGGGTTGGACTGCGTAAGCGCTTGCCTTGTTGAAGGAGGTAGCTAGGTCCGCTCACCGCCGCCCACGCAACGCAAGGAGTTCCCGGGAGATGGCCCATGACCTGGGGCATATGTTTAGTCCGCGTCTTGGCCTCTCTATTAAGCCTAGGTCGGGTTGTGGCGTATTGTTTGGCCGAGGCCGGGCATGACCCAGAAAGTGTGTCCTACCGGAGTTAATCGAGCGTGGTGGGTAAGTTGGTGCACCCCTGCAGGGAAGAAAACAACTATCGATAGCCTGTCCTACGATAACGGACACTTGGAGTTGTATCCCGATCGATACAACTAGAACTAGATACTTGTGATGAGAATTGGATGGTGATGAGAACTGGATTGTGATGATAACTGGATAGTATGGCTCGGGTTTTCTTTCTCGCAGGAGTCGAGAAAGGATCTCCGGCCGAGGTTGATAACACTACTACTTTACTTTATGCTACTCTACTCCCTCTGCTTTGCTGCAAGATGGTGGTTTCGAAGATGCTAGTCTTCGGTAGGGACTAGGCCTTCTCTCTATTCTCGCATTTCTGCAGCCCAATCCACATATACTGACCTTCCTTTGATAATGTTGCATATGTAGTGTAGATCCTTGCTTGCAGTACTTTGGATGAGTACTCACGGTTGCTTTGCTCCCCTTTTCCCCCCTTTCTTCTTCTTTTCCGGTTGATGCAACCAGGATGTTGGAGCCTGTAAGTCGATGCCACCACGATGCCTACTACTACGTGGAGACCGCTGACGACCAGGAGTAGTTAGGAGACTCCCAGGCAGGAGGCCTTGCCTTTTCGATCAATGTGCTTTTGTGATAGCCTTCTTAAGGCAACTTGTCTAACTTATGTCTGTACTCAGATATTGTTGCTTCCGCCGACTCTTGTGTTTTCGAGCTTATGTATTCGAGCCCTTGAGGCCCCTGGCTTGTAACATAAAGCTTGTATTATTTTATTTTGTGTCTAGAGTTGTGTTGTGATATCTTCCCGTGGGTCCTTGATCTTGATCGTACACATTTGCGTGTATGATTAGTGTACGATTGAATCGAGGGTGTCACACATAACACCACAAGAGGAGAGACAACATACATCTCATCAAAATATCAAACGAATACCAAATTCACATGACTACTAATAGCAAGACTTCGCCCATGTCCTCAGGAACAAACGTAACTACTCACAAATCATATTCATGTTCATAATCAGAGGGGTATTAATATGCATATAGGATCTGAACATATGATCTTCCACCAAATAAACCAACTAGCATCAACTACAAGGAGTAATCAACACTACTAGCAACCCACAGTGTACCAACTGAGGCTTTGGGACAAAGATTGGATATGGAGATGAACTAGGGTTTGAGAGGAGATGGTGCCGGTGAAGATTTTGATGGAGATTGACCCTCCCGATGAGAGGATCGTGGGTGATGACGATGGCGATGATTTCCTCCCGAGGGAAGTTTCTCGGCAGAACAGCCTCACGGAGCCCTAGATTGGTTCCGCCAAGGTTCCGCCTTGTGGCGGCGGTTTTTCTTCCCGAAAACTTGCTTATGATTTTTCTAGGGTAAAAGACCTCATATAGGAGAAGATGGGCACCAGAGGCCTACCAGGGGGCCCACGAGGCAGGGGGCACGCCTAGGGGGTAGGGCGCGCCCCCACCCTCGTGGCCAGGGTGTGGGCCCCCTTTGGTATTTTCTTCGCTCAGTATTTTTTATTATTTCCAAAAATGACTTCTGTGGAGTTTCAGGACTTTTGGAGTTGTGCAGAATAGGTCTCTAATATTTGCTCCTTTTCTAGCCCAGAATTCCAGCTGCCGGCATTCTCGCTCTTCATGTAAACCTTGTAAAATAAGAGAGAATAAGCGTAAGTATTGTGACATAATGTGTAATAACGACCCATAATGCGATAAATATCGATATAAAAGCATGATGCAAAATGGACGTATCAACTCCCCCAAGCTTAGACCTCGCTTGTCCTCAAGCGGAAGCCGATAACGATAAATATGTCCACATGTTTAGAGATAGAGGTGTCGATAAAATAAAATACGGACATGAGGGCATCATGATCATTCTTATAACAGCAACATATATGGCTATTGTCATATGATTTCTTATGCTCAAGTAATAATCTATCCACAATGTAAAGTATGAATCAGAAACTTCATTGAGAACTAACAAACTATAATCTCAGTCATTGAGGCAATTGCAATTTATCATAACATCAGAAAGAGTCAATATACGAGCTTTTCAGCAAGTCCACATACTCAACTATCATTTAGTCTTTCACAATTGCTAACACTCATGCTATACTTATAATTATAGAGTTTTAATCAGACAAAGAGAAAGATAGGGGCTTATAGTTTTGCCTCCCAACCTTTTACCTCAAGGGTAACGTCAACAATAATAGTTCATGCCAACTTACATCCAATTGGATATATATATCAGGATCTTTCCAACACAATGTGCTTGCCAAAGGATAAATGTAAAAAAGGAAAGGTGAAGATCACCATGAATCTTTGCATAAGGGTAAAAGATAAAAGTAAAATATAGGCCCTTCGTAGAGGGAAGCAGAGATTTTCATGCGCTTTCATGGTTAGATGCACGAAATCTTAATGCAAAAGAACGTTACTTTATATTGCCACTTGTGATATGGACGTTTATTATGCAGTCCGTCGCTTTTATTTCTTCCACATCACAAGATCGTATAAAGCTTATTTTATGCACACTAATAAATCATACATATTTAGAGAGAAATTTTTATTGCTTGCACCGATGACAACTTACTTGAAGGATCTTACTCAATCCATAGGTAGATATGGTGGACTCTCATGGCAAAACTGGGTTTAAGGGTATTTCGGAAGAACAAGTAGTATCTCTACTTGGTGCAAAGAATTTGGCTAGCATGAGAGGGAAAGGCAAGCTCAACATGTTGGATGATCCATGACAATATACTTTATTTCAGATATAAGAAAACATAACCCATTACGTTGTCTTCCTTGTCCAACCTCAACTCTTTAGCATGTCATATTTTAATGAGTGCTCACAATCATAAAAGATGTCCAAGATAGTATATTTATATGTGAAACCTCTCTTTCTTTATTACTTCCTACTAATTGCAATGATGACCAAAACTATGTTTGTCAACTCTCAACAACTTATAATCATCATACTCTTTATATGTGAAGTCATTACTCTCCATAAGATCAATATGATGTCTTTATTTCTTTTTATTCTTTCTTTTTCTTTTATTCCCTCAAGATCATAGCAAAATAATCAAGCCCTTGACTCAACACTAATCTTTATTATATAGCTCACAGACTCGATTACATAGAAGGATCATAAGGCAAAACTCAAAACTAAATCATACTAAAACTTTATTCTACTAGATCAAAATATTACGAAAAGGATCGAACTAAGAAAAATGGTAAAGATAGGAGTGTGATGGTGATACGATACCGGGGCACCTCCCCCAAGCTTGGCAGTTGCCAAGGAGAGTGCCCATACCCATGTGATTATGTCTCTTTTGCTGGGGAAGGAGATGGAGTTGTTGATGATGGATAGTCGCACATCGAGCGTAGCAGATCTTCCAGCTTACGGATAATGCCCTTGAGTGCGATGATATGCTCCTTCAACAAAATATTTTCACGTGTGAGATACTTGTTTTGTATACGAGCTAACACAATCATCTTGAAAGCTTCAATCTCAGTTGGAGTAAAGAGATGTGGAAGGATGTCTTCTTCTTCTACTGTCGGAGCCTGATCCTGCATAGCCTTCTTGATCCCATCATCCTTGTTGATCTCCCCGGGTTCTTCTCTCTTCAGCTCTATCTTCATTAGCCAAGCATCGTTGTCACCATTGTTGGAGGAGGGGGACGACATGATGCCTAGCCTTGACAACCCTGGCAGAAAATTGCTCAAAACAAGAACAGAGGATAATTGCGTGATATGGTGGACAAAACCTTCGGGAGATTATATAATCAATTTTTACCGACCAAAAGAAGAATCATGCAAGAAAACGGAGTCCAGAGGGCACACGAGGTGCCCACGAGGCAGGGGGGTGCGCCCAGGGGGGTAGGGCGCGCCCAGGGGGGTAGGGCGCGCCTCCCACCCTCGTGGAAGCCTCGTGTCCTTCCCGGACTACTTCTTATTTTCCTATTTTTCTAAATATTCGAAAACGGAGAAAAATTGCCATTAGAACTGTTTTGGAGTCGGTTTACTTACTGTCGTGGAATCGTCACGGCAGATGTCCTCGTGAAAGGACTTAGTCGCGGGGCCATCGTACGGGTTAACCTAGAGGGGTTAAAGCGGACACAAAGACACAGGAGTTATACTAGTTCGGCCCCTTCGATGAAGGTAAAAGCCTACGTCTAGTTGTGATGGGATTGATGTGATTTCGGCGCCTAGGGAGCAATAGCCTCGCCTTAGCCTCGAATCCTCATCCTTAACTTCGCCTTGGTCGTCCCCTTATATACACGGGTTGACGCCTTGGCCGGTCTCTGAGTCCCGATCCGGCTCATACAAGTCTCCGGCTCGGTCTCTTCTCTCTTATCTTACAACTCAAGTTACAAGACTAAGGCGGTTTACATGAATGGATCCTAATCCGCCTCGGGCTTTGGGCCTCCTCCGTGGGCCACGATCATGGATGAGGGTAACCTGCCCTTGGGCGGTTTACACTCGATAGTTATATCCCCAACATTAGGCCCCAGATTGACTTGAACGGTTCATGTGAATCTTCAACATCTCCAGTAAACCGCCATTTGCTTGAACCGCCGTGACGTCATCCTCCGACCACCGCAACGGGCGCCTTGACGTCGGCTTTAATAAAGAAATCCAAACAGCAAGATTCCCTTTTCATTTAATGCTATCCTGAAATCGAGGCGGCCATTGCGCCGTCCGCCGCTTTTGACTCCTCGATTCTCGCGCTTTGTTAACTGCCCCGGTCCCTTATAAATAGACCGGCAGGCCCTTTCTCTTCTTCTTCCGCTCTTCTTCTTCCTCGCGACGTTCTGGCTCTGAAGCTCCGCCGCCGCTGCCGACCTTCGACTGCCGCGTCTGTGCCGCTGCATCGCCTCGACTGGACGAAGCTCTTTAGCGCTCCTCCGCCGCTTCGGCGCACTGGTAAGGCTCCTCTTGAACCCTAGATCCGCATCCAAGGTCCCTGCCTTCAGTAGTTCATAGGTGTTCATCGTAGTGTCCTTATACCTGTCTTGTCGTAGCCGTATGATTCGGCCGTGGTACACATCCTGTGCGGCGGCCGCCCCACCATCAGTTTTACTCCTTGTTCATCTTTTATTTTGCCCAGATGTTCTTGTTTAGGACGCACGAACATTCCTCGCCTCTCTACGAGGCTTGCTAGGTCGCAAAGATTTTCTTCACCGAACCTTCGTAGATCTAAATCACTTCCATTCGCGTGTGAACCCTGTTTCTGTCCATACTTAGTAAATTTTTCAGTGTCTGTCTCTTTTGGCGGTTTAACTTTTGATAACTAACCCGTCACTCCATTAGTCCTCGCTAAACCGAATCGTAAATCGGCCGCCGAATTGCCGGTTTAACATTGTATAATGCGCTGAACCGTTTAACGGTGAACCGCTTTTCCTTTCGCAGTCTTGATCTTCCGGAATGGCCCGCAATTCGCAGCGTGCAATTGGGTCCGGTCTAAGGCCACCGAGACGCAACTCAACGGATACGTCACCACCGGGCGCTTTGGCTGCTAAAACATCCTCCATTTGGCGGGTTCCGGATGGCGAATGCCCTCCCACTCCGCAAGAAGGAGAAGTAATTGTATTTGTGCAGCACTTAGATCGGGGATTCTGCCCACCCGGATCAAAATTCTTCCGTGATGTCCTTGCCAGTTTTCAACTCCATCCACAGGACATTGGTCCCAACTCCGTGTCAAACATATGCAATTTTCAAGTGTTACGTGAAGTCTATCTTCAAGAAGAACCCTCTGTGGAGTTGTTCCGGGACTTCTTTCACTTGAACCGTCAGACGGAATTTTCGGATGGTCCCAACACGTAGCTGGGCGGCGTTTCAATCCGTAAGAGGAAGGAAGCGGACTTTCCCCACGCCAAACACCACAGCCATCCAAAAGATTGGAACCAAACCTGGTTCTCATCGCCGAACACCGCTTCCTCGCTTAACGAGAATCCTTTGCCGGGTTACCGTCCTCACCGCTCAAGCAACAATCATCCGCTGCCTTCACGCTTAACCGCCATGAACGGAAGAACTTTGCACCTCGGATCATTAAACTCCGGGCTCTAATGGCCAATGGACTAACCGGTGTGGACCTTGTGCGATCTTGGGTTTCTTGGGGCATCTTGCCCTTAAGCCGCCGCCCGGATTGATGCACGAGTATCTTGGCAGCCTCAAAGACCCTCAAAGACGCCACGAATTACCAATAATCGAACTTGAGGTCACAGAGATCAGAAGAGGATGCTTGATGAACCAGTCTCCGCTCGGCCTCTAACCGGGTTGGCTCCAGATTACGTATTGCCAACCAGCACTTCTGATGAGCTCACGCTCACCGCTTTTAGGGCGCTTTAATACTTTTGATGTTCATTAATCCTTGTTACCTCGCAGGCTAACAACTCCTTCGAGGCGGACCAAACCGCCCGAGCTCCGCCAGATAAAGTCCAAGGCTACCAAAAGGTCGGCAAGAAAACCGCCGGTCTTCCGATCCGCGGAAGATGAAGAATCCGGCGAGGTAAAACTTGATATCCTTACGAGGGAGCCGCCAGAAACTGGTCTCCACCTTGTGTTTCTTCTTATAGTTTGTCCCTTTTATTCTTCCTTTATCGACAAATTTAATTCCCGGGATGATCTGAAGCTACCATGCCGACCATTTTGAGGTAATCCTTCTTTCTTCCGACCCCGACCTCGCGTCTTGGGTTAAAAAGAATTCGTCGCGCTGTTCGGAAAGTGAAAAATCTCATTCCTATGCTTATTTGAAGACACAAAGGCTAAAGAGCGCGTACAACCCGCACAGTTGGTCAACAGATTCTCTCCTCCGGTTTACCAGATACACCAACCCGGAAGCGTCGTCCGGAGGTGACTTGTTCTCTGAAAACGTTATCCCTTAAAGGGTTTCTTCCGATATCCTCTCAATCCGTCGACCGAATTATCGGGCCTCTTCCAACTCCTCCGGCGGTTCATCAACCACGCAACTGCCTCCGCTTAAAGTTGCTGCAGGTAAGTATCATACCTCATCCCGCCAATTCGATTGTATAGTTGCGTTGGTCGATTTATCTTACTCTAATTCCGAACACTGCAGCACCAAGGCTCGCTTGAGTAAAAAAGCAAAAACTCTTGAGCCTACTGCAGATGCTGATCCGGAAAAGACCCCAGAGCAACGGGGCGAAAATCCTGAAGTCGCTAAGAATAGCTCTGGCGAGTTGTACCGAGACGATATTGCTGATCCGCCAGAAACTGAACCGGAGGCCCAAGTGGAAACCTCAGATCTGCTCCACCGAGTCCGACCACAGAGCGGGTCGTAACTATTGAACCGCCGAGCGAGAGCATGAAGGCACCAAGCCCAAAGAAGATCACGATCCGCCAGCCCGCCAAAAATGATGATGTTATTGTGACGGGCACTTGCTACACCACCCCTAGCCAACCGGTCGCTTTAGCAAAACACAGCGCCAAGGGAGAGTGCGCCACTATGAGCAAAGATAAGGGAAAACTGATCTCAGCCTTATGACAACTTCTTCGCCCAAGAACTTCACTCCGCTTCGAACCGTCTCTACACAAGCCGTGACCTTGAAGCCGGTCCGTAAATCGCATGAAGGACCGTTATGAGGTAAGGATTTATGCTCGTCTTGTATCTTTGCTGCGTAGTAGCCCCCAAGGGTCGGTTCAACTTTAGCATAGTTAAACCGGGACTTAATTACTGTATCCCATACCGATCTGTGATCAATTAGCCATTAGGCCCCAAGTGCCAAGTTGAATACTTGTATTGAGCTTGGGACTTTATAATAACACAACTAACGTGCTCCCTTTGTTATCGTAATGAGATATACCAAAGAAACTGCGTAACTCAAGGACCTTCGGGCCAACTTGGAAACTCAACAAGCCGAGACCACCAAGGCCAAGGACGAATTGAGAACTGCCTTGGCCACTATGGAACAGCTAAAGGAGGGATATACGTCCGAGCGGGCCAAATGGGACACCGAGAAAGCCGGTTTGACAAAACGGGCAGAAGATGCTGAATCAGCTCTTAAACCGGTGACCGAAGAGCTTACCACACTGAAGCGCCAAGTTCATGCCATGACCTCTGCCATCTTTGGTAAGAAAAATTTGCACTGAATACACCTGCTTTGATGTTGCCGCCGGTTTAACTTGAGCTGTCTGAACACGTGCGAGCAAGCGTATTGCTCATTTGGGCTCGACGCGTGCGGAAGAAACTCAAAGCCACTTACACCTGATCGAGCAGTTGTATACCGCGCCCAAATGAGTCATATGTGCCACATCGTGCGACAACACAGCCCGCCCTTGATCATAGACACACCGGACCGGCTGTCCATGATTTCGCGCAGCTTGAAGAGTTGAAACGGTCCAGCGGCCGGGCTGGCACTCTCGGCTTTGACTCGCGCCAAGGCGTGGATAGCAGACCTTGATCCTACCGATATAGCCAAGGGTTTCCCAGCGCTCAAGAGAACGGTGAAGCCTTTGATAATGACGCTCAAACGAGTAACAAAGGAGATCGTCACCGGCGAGTCAACTGGCAGCAGAAGCCAACCTGGCGGTTTACCGCTCTTTTTATGATGCAAACAACAAGCGGGTGGAGTTTGTCATTCCAGAAGTGCAGAGCCTTGTTCCTCCAATCCGTAAGCACACTTATGCCCCTGATGTTGATCCGGCTGAGCTTATAAGTGAAGAGGCTGTCCTTCGTGCCTTAACCCGGATTGACCGGTCTACCAACGACTTCCGGGCTTTGGGTGATGAAGAAGAAGAAGTTGAACCGACGCCAAACGCCTCTTCCTCACGCCAACCCGGCGAAGAAGCTTAATCCGTCGAGCCGTGATGCATCGAGTTGCCGCCATAACGTCATGCGAATCCCTTTGGGCCTTGGACGGCTTTGTAATAGAATAGCTAGCACTTTGTTCTTGAACATGTTTTTATACCCTCCGTCTGTAACTTTTGTGCGGCGGTCTTGATACTTTGGTTTGAAGTATTTGAAACCTTCAATGTATTTTGCTGCAATCACAAATTCTTAAACCGCCACGGCGGCTTGCATCTCTAGCCGGTTTAGGACGCCTATATATTTACATAAGAAAGTATTGAGGTATATGATCGAAACCTTGTGATACCAAAAAATACCTGCCAGCGTTGGGCATGCAGTTGGCCTAGCCAAACTTGGGGCGGAGGTTGTATAAACCATTACCGTCAAAGGAGAACAACTCTGTAGGTATAATACCGGTTTACCGTGTAAACCGTGTCGGGTCATGACAAGCCCCTGTTACTCCATAATGGGATGTTAATAAAAAAATCAAACCGGAAAAATCGCCCGGATTAAGAAGGCAAACAAAAGTCAAATAAGCGGTATGCAAACCATATGGAAGCAAAGGCAATGATAAAAACCGTTTGCAAGAAGAGGCTTTATTGAGCTTCGATCGGATGATGCGTTACCATGGTCGGACAGGACCAAGCTCCCTATAAGGTGTAGCGATGGTTCAAGTCAGCCAGTCCCCAATCAGAATCGTGGCATTATGCCGATCAAGTGGCATTGCAATGGTTCGGGTTCGACCAAGCCCCAAGTGATTCTATGGCCTTAGGCCGACCAAGAGGCGTGATCGGTTCAGACGTGACCATGTCCCCATGTGATCCGGTGGCTTTACTTTGTCAAAAGGTGTTGCATTGGTTCGGACACGACCAAGCCCCCAAGTGACAAAAACTTATGAAAAGCAAGACCAAGGGTCAAACCGGAGGCTGCTTTACGACAACATCTCCATGTACCCAAACCGGACTTTTTACGTAAAGCAGATACCCGCTTTAGCCGAGGATCCGGTTTATTGCCTTTATTCATAATATATACATTGTCTTAATATGTACATAAGTGGAGCCGATGGCTCGGTATAATAAGGTCAAGATGAGCTATGTTCCACAACTGTTGGTCTCCCCTCGACGTGCGTGAGTCCTTTCGCTCTCGAACATCAATCGATAGTATGACCCACAGTGCAGATTCTTGCTGACCACAAAAGGCCCTTCCCAAGGTGGGGATAGCTTGTGCATATCTTTACGGTCTTGAATGAGCCGAAGCACCAAGTCTCCTTCCTGAAAGGTTCTGGTTTTAACCCGCCGACTGTGATACCGACGAAGATCCTGCTGGTAAACCGCCGAACGAGCAGCTGCCATATCTCGCTCTTCATCCAGTCGATCCAACGCGTCCTGCCGTGCAGCCTCGCTATCCGCCTCAACATAAGCTGCCACCCGAGGTGAGTCGTGGACGGATATCGCTGGCAGGACCGCCTCGCTCCATAGACCATAAAGAACGGCGTGTATCCAGAGATCTGTTAGGGGTAGTGTTGATGCTCCATATCACCGATGGAAGCTCTTCCACCCAACAACCCGGCGTCCTCTCTAAAGGGACCATAAGCCGGGCTTGATACCTTTCAAGATCTCTGATTAGCTCGTTCCGCTTGACCATTGGACTGCGGGTGGGCCATCGAAGAAACGCGTCAAGCCGGATATGCTCGCTCACAAAACGCCTTCATGACTCCCTTGGACAAATTGGTGCCATTGTCCGTGATGATACCGTGGAAACCCAAACCGAAAATCACCTTTTGATGAATCGAACCGTCGTGGCGCATCACACTTGCTAACAGGCTCGCCTCCACCCACTTTGTAAATTTGTCGACCGCCACCAACGGTGGTCTTCTCTTCCTTGGACCTTTTGAAAGGTCCGACCATATCCAGCCCCAAGTCGCAAACGGCCAAGTAATTGGAATCATCCTCAATTCTTGGGCGGTACATGAGCACGTCTGGAAAACTTTTGGCAACCATCACATCGTCGGACCAGATCTTCAGACGCAAGATGGGCAGTCAACCAATAGAAACCGTGGCGGAACGCTTTGGCCACCAAGGACTTTGAACCGGCGTGGTGACCACAGTCCCCTTCACGGATCTCTCGCAATATCTCACAACCCTCCTCAGGGGACACACAACGCTGAAACGCATACGACACATCGCAATGATGCAACTCGCCATTAACAATGGTCATAGACTTAGACCGCCGAACTATCTCGCCGGGCTAACGCGTCTCATCTTCCGGCAACTTCGCCCGGTTCATGTATGCCAAATAAGGGAGCGTCCAATCCGGAATGACATGCAAGGCCGCCACCAACCGAGCCTCCGGATCAGGAATAGCTAAATCAACTTCATCGGGAAGCTTAAGCGATGGATTGTGCAAGACATCAAGGAAGGCGTTAGGCGGGACTGGTTTACGTTGAGAGCCCACCGGCTTAAAGCATCGGCCGCCGTTCTTCCGACGATCCACATGTTCCACGATATCCTTTAAAGTACCTGCGACAACATCCACCTCCCGACGGTATGCAGCCATGAGTGGATCTTTGGAATCCCAAGTACACGATACTTCTTTGGGCCACCAAGTCCGAGTCACCAAAGCATTTAACCCGCTGAGATTCATTTCCTTAGCCATCCGGAGACCATGGAGTAAAGTTTCATACTCGGCTGCATTGTTAGTACAAGGGAACATTAAGCGGAGAACGTGTGAGAACTTGTCACCTCGCGGGAAGTTAATACGACTCCGACCCGAGCCCTCCAATTGCTGGACCCATCAAAGTGGATGGTCCAATAGGTATGATCCGGCTTTTCTTCAGCGCTTGCAACTCCGTCCAATCATTAATGAAATCCACAAGTGCTCGAGATTTGACCGCCGTCCGAGGCACATACCTTAAACCGTGCGGCCCCGACTCTATAGCCCACTTAGCAATCCGCCGCCGCCTCCTTGCTCACGTATGATGTCACCCAAGGGAGCTGAATCGACCACCGTGATGGGGTGCCCTAGAAATATTGCTTTAGCTTCCGGCTTGCCATAAAGACCCCATATACCAGCTTACGCCAATGTGGATATCTTCGCTTAGACTCAATGAGGACCTCGCTGATGTAATAAACCGCCGTTGAACGGATACTCCTTCCTCGCTTCCTTCCGCTCCACCACAATGGCCACGCTTAATCGCCCGGCATTAGCAGCAACATATAACAAAGCGGCTCTTTGTCAATGGGAGCGGCGAGAACCGCGGGTTGGCCAACCGCCGCTTCAAATCCTCCAATGCTTCATCGGTGGTGAACTCTGCATAAACTGATCCGTCTTCTTCAAAGATTCTGGTACAAAGGAATGGCCTTCTCGCCTAGGCGGCCGATAAACCGCTTAGCGCAGCAATCCGGCCTGCCAAGCGCTGGACATCATTGATGCACCTTGGCTTAGCCAAGGAGGTGATAGCCGTAATTTTGTCCGGATTAGCTTCGATCCCCCTGTTGGACACGAGAAAGCCAAATAACTTGCCTGCCGGAACACCAAAGACGCACTTGGCCGGGTTGAGCATCATCTTGTACACCCGCAAGTTGTCAAAAGTTCCCTTTAAATCCTCAATCAACGTTTCCTTCTGCCTTGACTTCATCACGATGTCATCCACATAAGTGTGCACGTTACGACCGATCTGTTCGTGCAAGCAATTCTGTACGCAACGCTGATAAGTTGTTTGGGCGCTCTTGAGCCCGAAAGGCATAGATACATAGCAGAAGGCTCCAAAGGGGTGATAAACGCCGTCTTCTCCTGGTCCTTGACCGCCATCTTAATCTGGTGATAACCGGAATACGCATCCAAAAAGCTCAAACGCTCACAACCCGCCGTAGCATCAATAATCTAGTCAATGCGGGGGAGGGCGAAAGGATCTGATGGACAAGCTTTGTTAAGATCTGTGTAATCCACACACATGCGCCAAGTGCCATTCTTCTTAAGGACCAACACCGGATTAGCAAGCCACTCTGGATGAAAGACTTCAACGATAAACCCCGCCGCTAAGAGCCTAGCAACTTCCTCTCCAATGGCCTTGCGCCTTTCCTCATTAAACCGGCGAAGAAACTGCCACCGGTGCGTACTTGGGGTCAACATTAAGAGTGTGCTCAGCGAGTTCCTCGGTACACCTGGCATGTCGGAAGGCTTCCATGCAAAATGTCGATTCTCACGATGAACTCGATGAGCGCGCTTTCCTATTTAGGATCCAAGTTGGCACCGACGGTGAAGCTGCTTGGACGAATCGCGGGCACAAAATCAACAAGTTTCGTCTCACCGCCGATTTGAACTTCAAATCCGGATTGTGCTCTGTAGTTGGCTTCTTTAAAGGGGTCATATCCGCCGGGTCAACATTGTCTTTATAATACTTTAGCTCTTGATGGCACAAACCGACTCTGCATAAGCCGCATCACCTTCCTCGCACTCCAAAGCGATCCGCGGCTCCATGAACCGTTATCGTCCCTTTGTGACCCGGCATTTTCAGCTACAAATAAACATAACAGGGCGCCATAAACTTAGCATAAGCCGCCGCCCGAAGAGGGCGTGGTAAGGGCTTTGAATTTTCACCACCTCAAACGCCAACGCTTCCGATCCGAGTCATGTTCGTCCCCAAAGGCCACTTCGAGCTATCTTACCGATCGGGTATGCCAACTTGCCGTGCACCACGCCGTGAAACACTGTGGCCGGACGGCCTAAGATGCATATCCGTTAACCCCATACGCCGGAAGGTCTCGTAGTACGTGATGTTGATGCTGCTCCTCCATCCATAAGCACCTTGGTAAACTTGTATCCTCCTACCGAGGCGCCACCACCAGGGCTAATCGGCCCGGATTGTAAACCCGGGAGGATGGTCTTCCGCTCCATACGATAGGTTGCTCGACCAGCAGAGGTAATGCGCGGCGCAGCCGGTTCAACAACACCGACCGCCCGCTTCGAAGTTTTCGGTCTCGGCTGTCCAAGCTGGTGGTAAAGACGTGGTATCGCCCACCGTTCAAGCTGCTTTGGGTTAATTTGGTAACCCATTGCTGCTGTTGTTGATTGTAACCCCTTGGTTCGATTGCTCGATTGTTACGATTACTCGATTGTTACGATTACTTCGATTGCCTTGCCGCCCGGATTACCACGAACCACGGGCGAATTTTCTCCACCGTAACCGGGCGGACCACGAACCGCCGCCAGGCCTTGATCATACCGGAAAGAATTAGAGTTTTGAACTCCTGCATAATATAACAATCCTTCCAAAGGTGGTTTGCGGTGCCTCCTTCGCCCCGTGCTTCGGACAAGGTTGATTCAATATGTAATTCAGACGATCCGGATTGTGACCGCCCGGTTTGATTGCTTACCCTTGCGCCACCGGGCCCTTGTCTTATGCGTTGGTGTTGGCTACAAAGCCCATGTTACCGTTGCTTTACGCTTGTTTCCTCCATTGCTGCCGAATGATCTGCTGGCCTCACGGAGTTGCTTTGATACATTTTCCCTTCCCCACTTCGTCATCCTCGGACTCGGGATCCTTGGTACTATCGAGAATAAGCATACTTTACCAAAACGCCCATTAGAGTGCCCATGTCATTGCAAAACGCTTCATGCGACCCAGCTTCAATTTCAACGGTTCAAACCGCAATTGGCTTCAAGGTTAAGATCGCAGAATCGAGGTTGATCCGGTGCGAAGAATGTAAAACTTCAAACGCGACGCACCCAATGGGTTGTGGATTCTCCTCCGCTTGGACACAAGCCGCTAAATCCACCATGACATGGGCTGCTTACGGTGTCTTTGAAATTTTGAATGAACCGGGTCCTGAATCGGGTCCATGAACTGATCGAATTAGGCGGCAAGTTCTTCAACCAGGTCCGGGCCGTACCTTCCAACATCATTGTGAAATACTTTGCACACGCAGCTTCACCCACATCCAGCATCTCCATGGCCATCTCATAGCTTTCTATTCATGCTTCTGGAGCCAAATCGGCAGTATAATTGGGCACCTTGCGTGGTCCTTTGAAGTCCTTGGGCAAACGACGCTATGCGTAAAGCGGGACGAGGCAAGGCACCCCAAAGAACCAGACGTGACCCCTGGTTCGAAGATGGTCAGACGAACCGGCGCGAGCTGATGATCCTCGATTGTCTGCTAACTCGGCCTCCCCTCGTGCCTGGCGCGGTCCACTACCACTTGAGCATCTTGAAGCCACCCGCCGGGTTGTTGCCTTGGCGGACCACGCCGCGCATTGCTTGACATGGCGGTTCGTCGGTACCGGCTGTGGCTCCGGCTTAGGCGGGGGTAGAGTGGATCCGATCCGTGTATGAATACACTTCCTGTTGAGCCAGGGCCGTCCTGAGGAGCTCCTTAACCCGGCGTGTCTCTACCGCCTGTGGTGAATCACCTTCAATTGGAATCGCCTCCAACCGTGCCGCAGCCGCAACAAGGTTATCCATCGGGTTGGAGTAGTGGCCCGGAGGTGTCTGCACAGTCTGGGGCGCGCCGGTACGATGGTGAGGCAGATCTATCACACGGGGCTGAACCGGCGCGGCCGTCCCAGGTGCCTCCGGCCGGTTTACCACCGGCGGCGGATTACTGGTCCCCTTACAGGGGTATTGAAAAGCTCTCTTCCCTCGAAAACCGAAGGTAAACGGGATCTGTACTTCCTTTTCATGACTTCATGCGACGCGCTCTGATCCAGCATGAGCCTATAAGCCTGCGCATCCAAAGCGGCCCGTTCCGCCGCCATCCTCACGTCCGCGGCTGCCAGGTCCGCTTTAGCTTTAGTGATCTGTTCCCTCACCTTTGCAATCTCCGCATTGTGTAGGTCCCGATCCGGCGGATTAGCCTCTGCCATGAGCACAGCCAATGCGTCGAAAAGCTCTGATAAAACTTGAGCCGGCAAGACAGGCCTCCTTCGGCTGCCATCATCATTGTTGAACCGGCGTGGGCGCCATGGTCGAAGAGTGAAGCGCCGCTATGCATCGCCATGAAGATTCCAACCGGTTGGGTAGATCAAAGGGTCCGGAATACTCTCACCGTCGGAACAGCCCCGATCCGCCATCTTGCGGTGATGCAGAGACTTCGGTTTCTCCGGTGACGACTTCGTCGCCCGGAGTAGACAACGGTTTCGCCGCTAGATGCTGATCCGTCCTCGTAGTCTCCGTGGGCGACTCCCACGAAGCACGCCTCGACCGCCCGGTTTAGCAGGCAGGACTCTTCTTCGCCCGAGCCGTCTCGGCGAGGTCGGTGCAGATGTCCGGCCCAGCCCTGGCTCGCCGATCTTGCCGATGAACACGTGTATGCCGCCGAAGGGGACCCGGTATCCAGATTTCGACCGAGCGGCCTCGGGCCCCAAATCCGCATCGTCGATGTAGAGCTTGCCACGGCGACTCTTAGTCATCCGCCCACAGCATAGCCTTCGAGTCGCCGAACTTGCCCTCTAAGATCATCAAACCATCGTGCGATAGCCCCACGGTGGGCGCCAACTGTCGTGGAATCGTCACGGCAGATGTCCTCGTGAAAGGACTTAGTCGCGGGGCCATCGTACGGGTTAACCTAGAGGGGTTAAAGTGGACACAAAGACAAATGAGTTATACTAGTTCGGCCCCTTCGATGAAGGTAAAAGCCTACGTCTAGTTGTGATGGGATTGATGTGATTTCGGCGCCTAGGGAGCAATAGCCTCGCCTCAGCCTCGAATCCTCTGTCCTTAACTCGCCGCCGGGTCGTCCCCTTATATACACGGGTTGACGCCTTGGCCGGTCTCTGAAGTCCCGATCCGGCTCATACAAGTCTCCGGCTGGTCTCTTCTCTCTTATCTTACAGCTCAAGTTACAAGACTAAGGCGGTTTACATGAATGGATCCTAATCCGCCTCTGGGCTTTGGGCCTCCTCCGTGGGCCCTGATCATGGATGAGGGTAACCCGGCCCCTTCAGGGCGGTTTACACTCAGTAGTTATATCCCCAACACTTACCGTACCACATACCTATTCCTTTTCGGAGTCTGAAACGTTCTGGAAAGTGTCCCTTATGTATTCCTCCAGGGTTACGGTTTCAATAATATTGGTTTCAACATTTATAGGATTACCTGAGATATAATGTTTGATTCTTTAACCGTTCACCACCTTCAGATTTGTTCCTTCAAAGTTATTGATTTTTATGGCACCTGAACGATAGACCTCCGCGATAACGTAAGGACCTTCCCATTTAGAGAGAAGTTTTCCTGCAAAAAATCTTAAACGAGAGTTGTATAGCAACACATAATCACCTATACTAAACTCACGCTTTTGTATCCTTTTGTCATGCCATCTATTAACCTTTTCCTTGAACAGTTTGGCATTTTCATAGGCTTGGGTTCTCCATTCATCAAGTGAGCTAATGTCAAATAACCTCTTCTCACCGGCAAGTTTGAAATCATAGTTGAGCTCTTTAATAGCCCAATATGCCTTATGTTCTAGTTCAAGAGGTAAATGACATGCTTTTCCATAAACCATTTTATACGGAGACATACCCATAGGATTTTTATATGCAGTTCTATAGGCCCATAATGCATCATCAAGTTTCTTGGACCAGTTCTTTCTAGATCTATTAATAGTCTTTTGCAAAATTAATTTGAGCTCTCTGTTACTCAATTCTACTTGACCACTAGACTGTGGGCGATGTGGAGATGCAATTCTATGATTAACGTCATACTTGGCAAGCATTTTACGAAAAGCACCATGAATAAAATGTGAACCACCATCAGTCATTAAATATCTAGGGACTCCAAACCTCGTAAAAATAACTTCTTTAAGCATCTTAATAGAGGTGTTATGATCAACACTACTAGTTGGAATAGCTTCTACCCACTTAGTAACGTAATCAACAACAACTAAAATATGTGTATACCCATTAGAGGAAGGAAACGGTCCCATATAATCAAAGCCCCAAACATCGAATGGTTCAATAACAAGCGAATAATTCATAGGCATTTCTTGACGTCTACTAATATTACCAATTCTTTGACATTCATCACAAGATAAGACAAACTTACGGGCATCCTTGAAGAGTAGGCCAATAAAAACCGGATTGCAATACCTTATGCGCATGATTCTATCTCCGATGTGGTGTCCACCATAAGCTTCGGAGTGACACTTGCGTAGGATACATTCTGTTCATGCTCAGGTATACAACGTCTAATAACACCATCTACTCCTTCTTTATAAAGATGTGGGTCATCCCAAAAGTAATGTCTCAAATCATAGAAAAACTTTTTCTTTTGCTGGTATGTGAAACTAGGTGGTATAAATTTAGCAACAATGTGATTAGCATAATCAGCATACCATGGAGTAGTACGAGAAGCATTAATGACATTTAAATCAAGAAAGCTATCATCAATAGGTAGTGGGTCATCAAGAACATTCTCTAACCTAGACAAGTTGTCTGCAACGGGGTTCTCAGCTCCCTTTCTATCAATAATATGCAAATCAAATTCTTGTAGCAAGAGAACCCATCTAATAAGTTTAGCATTAGCATATTTTTTTCCATAAGGTATTTAATAGCAGCATGGTCAGTGTGAATAGTTACTTTAGAATCAAAAATATAAGGTCTGAACTTATCACAAGCAAAAACAACTGCTAAAAATTCTTTTTCAGCAGTAGCATAATTTCTGTGGGCATTGTCTAGAGTTTTACTAGCATATTGAATAACATTTAATTTCTTATCAACTCTTTACCCTAGAACATCACCTACAACATAATCACTAGCATCAACAAATAATTTCAAAAGGTAAATTCCAATCAGGTGGCTGAACAATAGGTGCAGAAATCAATGCTTTCTTAAGTATTTCAAATGCTTGTACACAATCATCATCAAATACAAAAGGAATATATTTTTGTAAAAGATTAGTCAGGGGCCGAGAAATTTTTGAGAAGTCCTTAATGAACCTCCTATAAAAACCGGCATGACCAAGGAAACTTCTTATACCTTTAATGTTCTTGGGACACGACATCTTTTCAATAGCATCAACTTTAGCTTTATCAACTTCAATACCTCTTTCAGAAATTTTATGTCCCAAGACAATGCCTTCATTAACCATAAAGTGGCATTTCTCCCAATTCAAGACAAGGTTAGTTTCTTCACATCTCTGCAAAACTCGATCAAGGTTGCTCAAGCAACCATCAAAAGAGGATCCATAAACGGAGAAATCATCCATGAAAACCTCACAAATCTTTTCACAAAAGTCAGAGAATATGGCCATCATGCATCTTTGAAAGGTAGCAGGTGCATTACATAAACCAAAAGGCATACACCTATAAGCAAAAGTACCGAAAGGGCAAGTAAAAGTGGTCTTTGCTTGATCATTAGCTGACACAGGTATTTGAGAGAAGCCAGAGTAACCATCTAGAAAGCAAAAATGTGTATGTTTGGATAACCTTTCTAGCATTTGATCAATGAAAGGCGAAGGGTAATGATCTTTTTTAGTAGCTTTATTTAGTTTGCGGAAATCAATTACTATCGTATAACCTGTAATAATTCTTTGCAGAATCAATTCATCTTTATCATTAGGAACGACAGTAATAACTCCCTTCTTAAGCACACAATGCACAGGACTTACCCACTGACTATCAGCAATGGGATAAATTATACCTGCCTCAAGGAGCTTTAATATTTCCTTTCTTACCACTTCTTTCATCTTAGGATTCAGCTGTCGTTGGTGATCAATAACCGGTTTGGCATCTTTCTCCAAATTTATTTTGTGTTGACATAGAGTGGGACTAATGCCCTTAAGATCATCAAGAGTATATCCAATAGCAGCGCGGTGCTTCTTCAGAGTTTTCAATAATTTTTCTTCCTCCTTCTCTGAAAGGTTAGCACTAATAATAACAGGATATATCTTCTTTTCATCAAGATAAGCATATTTAAGAGTACCAGGTAGTGGTTTAAGCTCAAACACGGGATCACCCTTGGGTGGAGGAGGATCCTAAGATTTCAACAGGAAAGTGGTGTTTGAGAATAGGTCCTGTTTAAAGAATACTTCATCTATTTCCTTCTTTCATTCATAAACATATCATTTTCATGGTCTAGCAAATATTGTTCTAAAGGATCATTAAGAGGCACAACAATAGAAGCAAGACCAATAATTTCATCCTTACTAGGCAATTCCTCATCACGGGGTTGTCTACGAAATTTAGAAAAATTAAACTCATGAGACATATCATCCAAACCAATAGTAACAACATCCTTTTCGCAGTCTATCCTAGCATTGATAGTTTTCAAGAAGGGTCTACCAAATATAATGGGACATAAGCTATCTTGTGGGGAACCAAGAACGAGAAAATCAACAGGATATTTAACCTTCCCACACAATACTTCAACATCTCTAACAATCCCAATCGGTGAAATAGTATATCTATTGGCAAGCTTAATGGTAACATCTATTTCTTCTATCTCAGCAGGTGCAATATCATGCATAATTTCTTTGTATAAGGAATGAGGTATTGCACTTACACTAGCACCCATACCATATAAGCCATGATAACAATGATCTCCTATTTTAACAGAAATATCAGGCATGCCTACCACAGGTCTATGTTTATCTTTAGCACCAGGTTTAGCAATTCTAGCAGTTTCCTCACATAAGTAAATAACATGCCCATCGATATTATCAGCCAAGAGATCTTTAACCATAGCAATATTAGGTTCCACTTTAACTTGCTCAGGAGGTTTGTGTGTCCTAATATTACTTTTGTTGACTACAGTTGAAGCTTTAGCATGATCCTTCATTCTAACAGGGAAAGGTGGTTTCTCAACATAAGCAGTAAGAACAATAGGATCATTATAAGTGATAGTCTATTCTTCAACTTTAATAGGTGCAACTACTTTTACTTCAATGGGAGGATTATATTTAAACCACTTCTCCTTAGGGAGATCAACATGAGTAACAAAATATTCACAGAAAGAAGCTACTATCTCAGAGTCAAGTCCATATTTAGTGCTAAACTTACGGAAAACATCGGTATCCATAAAAGATTTAACACAATCAAACTTAGGTGTTATACCTGACTCCTTACCTTCGTCGAGGTCCCAATCTTCAGAGTTGCGTTTAATTCTTTCCAATAAATTCCATTTGAATTCAATAGTCTTCATCATACAAGAACCAGTACAAGAAGTATCGAGCATGGAGCACTTGTTGTCAGAAAGCCGAGCATAAATTTTTTGAATAATCATTTCTCTTGAGAGCTCATGATTGGGGCATGAATATAACATTGAATTAAGCCTCCCCCAAGCTTGAGCGATGCTTTCTCCTTCGCGAGGCCAAAAATTATATATATAATTACGATCACGATGAACAAGATGCATAGGATAAAACTTCTGAGGAGATTCCAATTTCAATCATTTGTAGTTCCATGATCCCATATCATCACATAGCCTATACCATGTCAATGCATCTCCCTTCAAAGATAAAGGGAAGACCTTCTTCTTGATAACATCATCGGGCATACCTGCAAGCTTAAATAATCCACAAACTTCATCCACATAGATTAAGTGTAAATTGGGATGCAATGTTCCATCTCCTGCAAAAGGATTCGCTAGCAGTTTCTCTATCATACCCGAAGGGATTTCAAAGTAAACATTTTCATTAGGTTCAGTAGGTTGAGGAGCAACTATTTGCTCTGCCGGTCGAGGTGAAGATACCCCGAACAAGCCCCTCAAAGGATTACTTTCCATAGTAACAAGTGACAGTAAATTTCAGCACACTATATAAATTTTTCCTTACCAGATTCCACCTACCAAAGGCGCTTCACTCCCCGGCAACGGCGCCAAAAAAGAGTCTTGATGACCCACAAGTATAGGGGATCTATCGTAGTCCTTTCAATAAGTAAGAGTGTCGAACCCAACGAGGAGCATAAGGAAATGATAAGCGGTTTTCAGCAAGGTATTCTCTGCAAGCACTGAAATTATTGATAACAGATAGTTTTGTGATAAGGTAATTTGTAATGGGTAACAAGTAACAAGTGTAAATAAAGTGCAGCAAGGTGGCCAGATCCTTTTTGTTGCAAAGGACAAGCCTGGACAATTTCTTATATGAAGGAAAACGCTCCCGAGGACACATGGGAATTATCGCCAAGCTAGTTTTCATCACGCTCATATGATTTGCGTTCGGTACTTTGATAATTTGATATGTGGGTGGACCGGTGCTTGGGTGCTGTCCTTACTTGGACAAGCATCCCACTTATGATTAACTCCTATTGCAAGCATCCGCAACTACAAAAGAAGTATTAAGGTAAACCTAACCATAGCATGAAACATATGGATCCAAATCAGTCCCTTACGAAGCAACGCATAAACTAGGGTTTAAGCTTCTGTCACTCTAGCAACCCATCATCTACTTATTACTTCCCAATGCCTTCCTAGTCGACGTTCACATAACACCACAAGAGGAGAGACAACATACATCTCATCAAAATATCGAACGAATACCAAATTCACATGACTACTAATAGCAAGACTTCTCCCATGTCCTCAGGAACAAACGTAACTACTCACAAATCATATTCATGTTCATAATCGGAGGGTATTAATATGCATATAGGATCTGAACATATGATCTTCCACCAAATAAACCAACTAGCATCAACTACAAGGAGTAATCAACACTACTAGCAACCCACAGGTACCAATCTGAGGCTTTGGGACAAAGATTGGATACAAGAGATGAACTAGGGTTTGAGAGGAGATGGTGCTGGTGAAGATGTTGATGGAGATTGACCCCCTCCCGATGAGAGGACCATGGGTGATGAAGATGGCGATGATTTCCCCCTCCCAGAGGAAAGTTTCCCCAGCAGAACAGCTCTGCCGGAGCCCTAGATTGGTTCCGCCAAGGTTCTGCCTCTTGGCGGCGGTGTTTCTTCCTGAAAACCTGCTTATGATTTTTTCAAGGGTAAAAGACCTCATATAGCAGAAGATGGGCACCGGAGGCCTACCAGGGGGCCCACGAGGCAGGGGGCGTGCCCAGGGGGGTAGGGCGCGCCCCCACCCTCGTGGCCAGGGTGTGGGCCCCCTCTGGTATTTTTATTATTTCCAAAAATAAATTTCGTGGAGTTTCAGGACTTTTGGAGTTGTGCAGAATAGGTCTCTAATATTTGCTTCTTTTCCAGCCTAGAATTCCAGCCGCCGGCATTCTCCCTCTTCATGTAAACCTTGTAAAATAAGAGAGAATAGGCATAAGTATTGTGACATAACGTGTAATAACAGCCCATAATGCAATAAATATCGATATAAAAGCATGATGCAAAATGGACGTATCAGCTACTTTGTTGCATCACCCTTTCCTCTTCAAGGGAAAACCAACACATGGTCAAGAGGTAGCAAGAAGGATTACTGGCGCCGTTGCCGGGGAGGTTTACGCCAAGTCAAGTCAAGATTTGATCTCCCGCCAACGTGCAGATTTCTGGCGCCGTTGCGGGGGAGATCTACGCACAAGTTAAGACATACCAAGTACCCTTCACAAACTCTTCTCCCTCGCATTACATTATTTGCCATTTGCCTCTCGTTTTCCTCTCCCCCACTTCACCCTTGCCGTTTTATTCGCCCTTTTCCTTTCGTCTCTTTTCGCTTGCTTTTTCTGTGCTTGTGTGTTGGATTGATTATTTGTCATGATGGCTCAAGGCAATACTAAATTGTGTATCTTTTCCAATACCAACAACAATGATTTTATTAGCACTCCGATGCTGAATCTTGTGAAATTAATGCTGCTTTGTTGAATCTTGTCATGAAAGATCAATTTTCTGGCCTTCCTAGTGAAGATGCCACTACCCATCTAAACAACTTTGTTGATTTGTGCGATATGCAAAAGAAGAAAGATGTGGATAATGATATTGTTAAATTGAAACTATTTCTGTTTTTGCTTAGAGATCGTGCTAAAACTTGGTTCTCTTCTTTGCCTAAAAATGGTATTGATTCTTGGAATAAGTGCAAAGATGCCTTTATCTCTAAGTATTTTCCTCCCACTAAGATCATCTCTCTTAGAAACGATATTATGAAATTTAAGCAACTTGATCATGAGCATGTTGCACAAGCTTGGGAGAGGATGAAATTAATGATAGGTAATTGCCCTACACATGGTTTGAATTTATGGATGATTATACATAATTTTTATGATGTATTGAATTTTGCTTCTAGAAATCTTTTAGATTCGGCCGCGGGAGGCACTTTTATGGAAGTCACTTTAGGAGAAGCTACTAAACTCCTAGATAATATTATGGTTAATTATTCTCAATGGCACACCGAAAGATCTACTAGTAAAAAGGTTCATGCGATTGAAGAGATTAATGTTTTGAGTGGAAAGATGGATGAATTTATGAAATTATTTGCTAATAAGATTGTTTCTTCTGATCCTAATGATATGACTTTGTCCACTTTGATTGAGAATAATAATGAATCTATGGATGTGAATTTTGTTGGTAGGAACAATTTTGGTAACAACGCGTATAGAGGAAACTTTAATTCTAGGCCATTCCCTAGTAATTCGTCTAATAATTATGGTAATTTCTACAACAACTCTTATGGAAATTTTAATAAGACGCCCTCTGATTTTGAGACTAGTGTTAAAGAATTTATGAATTCGCAAAAGAATTTCAATGCTTTGCTTGCAGAAAAATTGCCTAAGATTGATGAGTTTGCTAGGAACGTGGATAGAATTTCTCTTGATGTTGATTCTTTGAAACTTAGATTTATTCCACCTAAACATGATATCAATGAGTCTCTCAAAGCCATGATAATTTCCATTGATGAGTGCAAAGAAAGAACCGCTAGGATGCATGCTAAAAAAGATTGCTTTATAAAAGCATGTTCTTCTAGTTTCCATGATAATAATGATGAAGATCTAAAAGTGATTGATGTGTCTCCTATTAAATCCTTATTTTCCAATATGAATCTTGATAAATATGGGACTGGAGATGAGTCAAGTTTAGTTAAAAGGCGTCCCAATGATTCAGAGTTTTTAGATCTTGATGCAAAAATTGGTAAAAGTGGGATCGAAGAGGTCAAAACTTTACATAGCAATGAACCCACTATTTTGGATTTCAAGGAATTTAATTATGATAATTGCTCTTTTATAGATTGTATTTCCTTGTTACAATCCGTGTTAAATTCTCCTCATGCTTTTGATCAAAATAAAGCTTTTATTAAACATATCGTTGATGCTTTAATGCAATCTTATGAAGAAAAACTCAAATTAGAAGTTTCTATCCCTAGAAAACTTTATTATGAGTGGGAACCTACTATTAAAATTAAAATTAAAGATCATGAATGCTATGCTTTAAGTGATTTGAGTGCTAGTGTTTCCACGATTTCAAAGACTTTGTGTGGTGTGCTAGGTTTCCGTGAATTTGACGATTGTCTTTAAATTTGCACCTTGCGGATTCCACCATTAAGAAATCTATGGGAAGGATCTTATTGTTGCAAATAGGAATTATGTGCCCGTGGATTTCATTGTTCTTGATATAGATTGCAATCCTACATGTCTTATTAATCTTGGTAGACCTTTCCTTAAAACGATTGGTGCAATCATTGATATGAAAGAAGGAAATATTAGATTCCAATTTCCATTAAGGAAAGGCATTGAACACTTTCCTAGGAAGAAAATTAAATTACCTTATGAATCTAATATTAGAGCCACTTATGGATTGCATAGCAAAGATGACAATACCTAGATCTATTCTTGTTTTTATGCCTAGCTAGGGGCGTTAAACGATAGCACTTGTTGGGAGGCAATCCAATTTTATTTTTGTTCCTTGCTTTTTGTTCCTATTTAGTAATAAATAATTCATCTAGCCTCTTTTTGGATGTGTTTTTATGTTTTAATTAGTGTTTGTGCCAAGTAAAACCTATAGGATCTTCTTGGATGATAATTATTTGATCTTGCTGAAAAAAACAGAAACTTTTTGCTTACAGAAACAATTGTTAAAAATCACCAGAAAGAGATAAAATACTGATTCCAATTGCAGTAGATCCATAAAAAAATTATATAGGACGTCCTATTTTGGCATAATTTTTGGAGTTACATGTAACACCCTGGATGTAAAACTTCCCATTTTGGCAATATATCCATCTTATTCTTCATCAATACCAAGTGGTTCTCCTCTTTGTGGGTTTCATTTTGGTTTGTTGGTTGTTTTTGCTTTATCTTGTCATGTTTTCTCTATGCCATCTCATGTTGCATTTTGGTCATATCAAGTATAGCTTTGTGCTTGCCATGTTGCATTTTTGTCATTCATGTTGTTGCCATGAGCATCATGTGCACGACCCTTGTACCCCTTTCAAACCATTGCACCATCACTTCTCCTTCCTTCCCTTTTCTTCCATTCTTTGTGAGTGCCATTTTGCCTCCACCATAAATGTTCATCTTTTCCCCAATATTCTAACCATATGTACCTAGCCTCTCCGCCAAATTACAGCTCATTTGAAGTTGTTTTGGTTGGGTTTTAAAATGGTTCAAGTTTGAAATCAATTCGAACTTGAATTATTTTACTTCCCCTAAAAATACCCAGAGCAATTTTATCAAATACTACACAAATTCAGGACCTTGAGAATATTGTCGATTTCTCAAAATCCTTCCTGTTAACCTGTGCTTTTCCTTTTGTTTACATCTGAAGAAAAATTGGAAAAGGAGTGCAGAGGAAACTGCCTAGCGGCGGCGGTAGCCACACTGGCTCCGGCCCAGCCTAACCAGCCTCAAGCCACAGAGCGTGCGTGCCAGCCCGCTCGTTCCCTTCCTCCCTGTCTTCTTGCACCTGCGCGCGCGTACACCCCCGCTAGGACCTCTCCACGTGGCCATCCCGGCCCCGCTCGTCAGCGCCTACCACCGCTCCCGCACCCACCTTTTCCCTCTCCTCTCGTCGTCGCCATGAGGACCATGAGCACGAGAGCGCATGAGCTCGCACCACGCCCTAGCCCCTACTTATCCCCTCTCCTTGTCCCCACGCCCCCTAGGGTTTCCCTCTTCCTCTCGCCGCCGCCGCCAGGTGAGTAGAACCACCAGATCCACCGCAGCCGCTCCGTCCCGAGCGCACCTGAGAGCGCGCCTCGTCGCCGGCGTGCTCTCCGGCCACTCCCAACCCTGCAGATCGTGTCCATCTTCTTCCTCGTCGTCGTCTCCTTCCACGACGTCGACCACTGATGCCCAGACGACAACTTCCTCGACATCCCCTGCTTCCTCCTTCCTCTCGGTCAGAAACGCGCCAAGGTTCAGAGCTCCGATTCGTCGCCGTCAGCTCGTCTCCCTCGACCTCTCCGCGTCCTTGGGTGAGATTGGTAACGCACCTCCCTCTCCCATCCATTCCATGGCATGTAGGCGCTCAGAGTTCAGATCTGTTCCATGTCCTTCCCGCGCTCGCCGTGCTCCGGCGTCCTCTGAATGTAGTTGGGCAGCGAGGTTCGACCGTAGCGTGTTTTGCGTGTCCCCGCTCTGGTTCACCCTCGTCGTGCTCCCGTAGCGTGCTCGCGCACTCGTTCATGCCTCGCGCGCATCCTGCAAGCCTCCCGCAGCTCCGGCGAGTTCCTCTGCCGCTTCGCGGGACGCCATGGCCAGTCGAGCAACTGCCGAGCTCGAGCGCCTGCTTTCCCTCGTAGATGCACGCGTCCATTCCCTTTCCGCACGGGCCGGAGGCTCCGTGCCCATTGGATTGCCGTTTCCCTCGCCGGCGCCGTCGTCTTCTGCTTTGGCAACAGAGTTGCTCGACTTGCTGCTTACCTAAAAGGGGCCGAACCCCTTTCCTGTCAGTCACGCCCGCCTAGCCCAGTGGTGGCTGATGCAGAGCCACACCGGGGAGACCCGTGTTCAATCCCCCGCGGCCGCATATTTCTCCCCCCTTTTTTCCATTACTGGCACTGTTAGTATGACAAGGTGGCCCCACCTGTCATACTCTCTTAGTCGCTTGTTTTTTATTATTATTTATTTTATTTTTACTATTTGTTTTATTTTGATTCCCAGCAAATATTCCATTTCTGGCATATGGAATCTGTCCTTTTCGGGCAAGTCCATTGCTGGACGTTTCCAAATATGGAAAATGCCATTTACATTATTTACCATTTTAGGTGTTTTATCTTTGTGCATTTGTGATGATTTTTCTACAGCAACCCTAACATATTATATATGTTTTTGGGGTAGAAAAATCCCACCAACCCAGTGGTGGCATTAGTTTCTGCATTTGAGCAAGTGCATGAACATGTCATTTTACATCATGATGCTGTTTTGTCTTTTTCGTGCGATTTAAGTCAAACATGCCATGAGGTTTCTTTGCACATGGAGAGCTTCACTTTCATTCCTACTTTATGCTAGATTTTGTTCCATGCCATGAGATGCCTTGTAGTGAGTTAATAAAGCTTGTAAAGATGCCATGTTGAATTTGTTTCTGCTATGTCCTGAAATTTCACCAAGTCTGAATCTGTTAACCAAACTTGCGATATTGACATGGGTGCTATTACATTTTCTGATCCCTTTTGGCTCGTGGTCGGTAAGGGACTTTTGTTTTATGCTTTGAGTAGATTCATTCCATGCCTTGCTTTTCTATTATAAGTTCCTGTAGCATGTTGTTTGCTTGCTCTGAACATTGCTTCCTGATGCTGATTCTGCCATGTTCAGTATTTTCACCAAGTCTGTGAAGCTGATATATTTTGCACTTTTGCCATGCTTGTTTGGACCTGTTATGTTGTGATATAGCCGTAGCTCAGTGTTCATCTTTTGTCAAGCATCTTGAGTAGATCACTGCCATATGCTTCGTTGGTACGTTTGGACGCAGTAGCTTAATTTCTTGTTGCTTGCTATGTGGCATCATGCTGTTAATGGCAGATTTGTGCCATTTTTGTTTTGCTTGTCATTTTGCAAACGTGCATCCGATTCCGGCGATCCTTATATCGATTTCAACCGAAATCATCTCACCTTTCCAGCGGCATACTTGGTTTGCCAAGTTGATGCCTGGTTCATCATTTTCCTTCCGGAGCACGCATACGCATTGCATATCACATCTCGCATATCATGCCATGTATTGCATCATGTTGCTTGTGCATTGCACCGTGATTTATTGTGGTTCCATTGTTTGTGTTCTTGCTTTGGGTAGAGCCAGGAGACGAGGCACGTGAACGAGGAACCTGTTGAGAACGCTTACGAGGATCAAGCTTTCGACAACTCGAGAACTTTGCGAGGCAAGATGACCATACCCTCGAAATCACTTCTATCTTTGCTTGCTAGATGCTCGCTCTTTTGCTATGCCTATGCTACGATGCCTATCACTTGCTTATCATGCCTCCCATATTGCCATGTCAAGCCCCTAACCATCCTTTCCTAGCAAACCGTTGTTTGGCTATGTTACCGCTTTGCTCGGCCCTCTTATAGCGTTGCTAGTTGCGGTGAAGATGAAGTTTGTTCCTTGTTGGAACATGGAGATGTTGTTCCTTGTTGGAACATGTTTACTTGTTGGGATATCACAATATCTATTGTTTAATTAATGCATCTATATACTTGGTAAAGGGTGGAAGACTCGGCCTTATGCCTGGTGTTTTGTTCCACTCTTGCCGCCTTAGTTTCCGTCATACCGGTGTCATGTTCCTTGATTTCGCGTTCCTTACATGGTTGGGTGATTTATGGGACCCCCTTGACAGTTCGCTTTGAATAAGACTCCTCCAGCAAGGCCCAACATTGGTTTTACCATTTGCCACCTAAGCCTTTTTCCCCCGGGTTTTTGCGAGCCCGAGGGTCATCTTTATTTAACCCGGGCGGTGCTCCTTCGAGTGTTGGTCCGAATCGAGCTACTGCAAGGGCCACCTCGGGAAACTTGTGGTTGGTTTTACTCGTAGCTAGTCTCATCCGGATGTGCCACGAGAACGAGATATGTGCAGCTCCTATCGGGATTTGTCGGCACAATCGGCGGCTTTCTTTGGTCTTGTTTTATTCTTTGTCGAAATGTCTTGTAGTCCGGATTCCGAGATCGATCGGGTCTTCGGTAGAAGGAATATCCTTCGTTGACCGTGAGAGCTTATAATGGGCTAAGTTGGGACACCCTGCAGGTATTATCTTTCAAAGCCGTGCCCGTGGTTATGAGGCAGATGGGAATTTGTTAATGTCGGTTGTAGAAAACCGAAGTTGACCTTAATTAATACACATCAACCGCGTGTGTAACCGTGAGGGTCTCTTCTCGTGAGTCCGGGAGGTGAACACGGTGTTGGAGTTATGTTTGACATAAGTAGTTTCAGGATCACTTCTTGATCGCTACTAGCTTCACGACCGTGCCTTGCTTCTCTTCTCGCTCTCTTTGCGAACGTAGCCACCATACATGCTAATCGCTGCTGCAGCTCCACCTCACAACTCTGTCCTTCCTATAAGCTTAAATAGTCTTGATCTCGTGGGTGTGAGATTGCTTGAGTCCCGTGACTCACAGATTCTACCAAAACAGATTGCAGGTGCCCACGATGCGGTCAGATGATGCAACCGAGCTCAAGTGGGAGTTTGACGAGGAACGTGGTCGTTACTATGTGTCTTTTCCGGATGATCAGTAGTGGAGCCCAGTTGGGACGATCGGGGATCTGCGTAGCATTTGGGGTAGTCTTCTTTTATTTTGGTTCCGTAGTCAGACCTTGAGTGTAATCTGGATGATGGATGTTTATTTATGTATTGTGTGAAGATTATCTCACTTGCGACTTTGCTTTCAATGCGGTTATGCCTCTAAGTCGTGCTTCGACACGTGGGAGATATAGCCGCATCGAGGGCGTTACAAGTTGGTAATCAGAGCCATCCCCGACTTAGGAGCCCCTGCTTGATTGTTTGCTGGCGTTGTTGAGTCTAGAACAAAAATGTTTTGAGTCTTAGGATTATATATATCGGAGAGTAGGATTCTTTTTACTCCCCAGTCCCTTCGTCGCTCTGGTGAGGTCTCCTGACGTAGAAGTTTTGACTCTCCTCTCCTCAAATTTCACTAAAAATTTTTTTAGGATCACGCGGGTATCTTGGAATCGTTCCGATGGTTTTGTGACGAGAACATTGTTCTTGGTGCCTCCTGACATTTAGGGGTTGTGGCGGTGTCCCGGGAGTTGAGCTCCGAGGTGTTGTCGTCACAATTTTATCGTTGCAGTTACGGAATACCTTAGCTTTGCCGACATCGAAAATCTCTTTTGTACAGCTTGTTGGTGAGATAACCCGATAACTTGATCTTGGGGCGAGCTCGGGAGTATTGCCATGACTTCGTATAACGGATGCTTTTCAAGGTCGAGGTACACGATTCTGAAGGTTTCTTGGTTATGTGTTGACGGATGGATACAAGCTGGATCTAGGTATTGTTAGTTTGGGTGATATATTTTGTGTCCCCTCAGATCCCCAACACCGCATTGCATAACCGTAAAGTTTTGGGAGTTTATATGTGTGATTAAAGTAGCTCATAACATTTATTCCCGCATATATTTGGTTTGTGATTGGGTAATCCTTACCACTTATTTGTTCCAGTCGTACCTTGTTTTTTTTCATCAACCCTTAATCAAGTGGCTTCTCACCTTAATGGACGTGTGATGTTAACTTTGGAATTCATTCGTTCATCCTTGTTCGAATATTTATTGTGAAGACTATATGTTGCAATTTCTATCCGTTGATTCAACTTGTCTATACATCTATCAAAGTGCTAACGGATGTCACCCTCTTCAGATGGCTCCGCCAACGCGTCTGAATCCGAACGCAATGATGGGAGTCGATCGAACCCTCCACCTCCACCTCCGCCTCCGGAGGCATGGCAAGCTATCATGGCAGCCACCAATGCAAATGCTCGATGATTTTGCAACTCTTGCAAGAGCGTACCCAAGGGCAAGGCAATCAAGGAAATCAAGGCCAAGGCAACAACCAGCCGCACTTTGCTACCCTCAATCAGTTCCTCGCTAATCACCGAAGTCTTTCAGCTTACGTAGCCGAGGCCACAGACGCCGACGATTGGCTTGTGGACATCTACAAACATTTTGAATGTAGCAATGTCAGACCCGAGGACTTTGTCAAGTTTGCTTCGTTTCAACTCAAGGACCAAGCTGCCGAGTGGTATCAGCAATACAAAGATTCCAGAGGAGGTCGTGTAATTACCTGGGATGAGTTCCGCCGAGACTTCAAAGCTCACCACATTCCGAAAAGTGTTGTTGAGAGCAAGCGTGAGGAGTTCCGCAATCTCAAGCAAGGCAACATGTCGTGTATCAATACAATATCCAGTTCCAGAAACTCGCCGCTTCGCTAAGCAAGACGTCCACGATGAAAAGAGTATGATCTATCAATTCAGAGGTGGTCTCAGAGAAGATCTGCAATTAGCTCTCGTGCTTTTGAGCAGAAAAGTATGATGAATTCTACAACATGGCACTAAAGCAAGAAGCTGCCCAGCTCAAATGTGAGGCTTCTAAGAAGAGAATCGGGGATGCAGTTCAGTCTTCTTCTTCCTCTCAAGTGGCAGCTAAGCAACGAAGTTCTACCTTCCTCCTCCGTTCCGTCGGCCTTATCGCCAGAAGAACTCGGTGGTCGTGGATCTTCCCACCCGCCCAACCAGTGCTATCAGAACAATTCTAATTCTCAAGCTCCAAGGTCAAATGCTCCTTATCATCGTCCGCTCTCAGAGGTGACTTGCAACAAATGTCAGCAGAAAGGTCACTACGCGAACAAGTGCTTCAACCAAAGGCGCCGACAGCCTCCTCCTCCTGTGAGATCTTCCAGCAATGCAGTGGTCAAGCATAATCCAAAGCATGCCAAGGTGAATATGATGAATGCATCTCAAGCGGAGGAATCTACTGACGTGATAATGGGCAATCTTCCAGTTAATGATATTCCTGCAGAAGTTTTATTTCATACCGGTGCATCGCATTCTTTCATGTCATATCCTTTTGCATCGAAGCACAATTTTGACACAGAGGAATTACCTAAAGCTATGCAAGTTATTTCTCCAGCTAAGCGTTTGAGCTCTAGCATGATGGTTCCGAATGTCGGTATCAAGATGGGCGACTATAGATTGCTAAACCAATTGTCCTTGGTGACTCGGATATTGATCTTATTCTCGGATGGATCGGCTTTCTCAAAGACAAAGCTTCGGCTTTTGATTGTGCTGCCAGGGAAATTCAATTGACTCACTCTTCCGACGATGTGATCATCTATGCCGCTCGTGATGAAACCATTCGGTTGTTTTCTCTCAATGAGAAGGGCGAATTGGATGCTATCTCTCGATTCGATCGTTTGTGAGTACCAAGATGTCTTTCCAGAAGAGCTTCCAGGAATGCCTCCTCACCGGCCAGTTGAATTCTTTATCAATCTTGAGCCTGGCACGAACCCGTTTGCAAGCGTCCATACAAGCTTGGACCTAATGAGCTGGAGGAATTGAAGAAGCAGCTCGATGAACAAGAGCGTCTGGGTTTGATCAGACCGAGTTCATCTCCTTGGGGTTGTGGTGTTCTTTCTGTCCAGAAGAAGGATGGCACGGACCGACTTTGCGTCGATTACCGTCCATTGAACAAGAAGACAATCAAGAACAAGTATCCACTTCCCAACATCAATGAGCTTTTCGAGCAACTCAAAGGTGCTAAAGTGTTCTCCAAGCTTGACCTTCGTATGGGTTATCATCAGATTCGCATTCGTGAACAAGATATTCCCAAGACGGCATTCGTAACAAGCTTTGGTTCTTATGAATATCTTGTCATGTCTTTCGGCCTTGTCAATGCTCCTCCAACATTCTCTCGAATGATGAACTTCATCTTCAACCCCTACACCAATGAATTCGTCTTGGTCTATCTTGATGATATTTTGGGCTTCTCCAAGAATAAGAAGGATCATGCCAAACATTTGCGATTGGTGCTCGACAAGCTCAGAGAGTATCAATTCTATGCGAAGTTTTCCAAATGTGAATTTTGGCTTGATGAAGTTCTTTACCTTGGTGATATCATCTCCGCCAAGGGAATCGCTGTTAACCCCGAGAAGGTGTCTGCAGTTGTGAATTGGGAACCTCCTCGTAATGTCAAGCGACTTCACGCTTTTCTTGGACTTGCAAGCTATTGCGAAGATTCGTTGAGAACTTCTCTAAGATTGCAAAGCCTCTTTCCAACCTCCTCCGAGAAGCATGTGAAGTATGTCCGGTCTCCACGAGTGTGACGTTGCTTTCAATACTCTCAAAGAGAAACTCGTCACAGCTCCAGTCTTGACTCCTCCTGATGAATCCAAGCCATTCGAAGTTTTTTGTGATGCTTCTCTTCAAGGTCTCGGTGTTGTGTTAATGCAAGAGAAGAGAGTTGTGGCATATACCTCTCGTCAGCTGAAGCCCAACGAAAAGAACTACCCCACTCACGATCTTGAGTTGGCGGCAGTTGTCCATGCATTAATATCTTGGAGACATCTCTTGTTGGGAAGGAAAGTGGACATATTCACCGATCACAAGAGCCTCAAGTATATCTTCACTCAACCGAACCTCAACCTCAAAGTGACTCGATGGGTCGAAATGATTCAAGAGTACAACCCAAGTATTGAATATACTCCGGCAAGGCCAATGTGATTGCAGATGCTTTGAGCAGGAAGGCTTACTGCAATGCCTTAATCCTCAAGCCCTTCCAACCGGATCTTTGTGAAGCTTTCCGCAAGCTGAATCTTCAAGTTGTTCCTCAAGGCTTTCTTGCCAACCTCATAGTCTCTCCTACTTTGGAAGACCAAATTCGTGAGGCTCAACTCCTGGATACCATGGTGAAAAAGGTGAAACGTGGTATCGACAAGGGCATTCCAAATACAAGTGCTTCCACATTGATGACAAAGATACTCTTTTCTTTGAGGACCGGATTGTGGTTCCTAAGGGTGATCTACGTAAAGTCATTATGAACGAGGCACACGATTCCCTTCTATCCATTCATCCTGGAAGTACGAAGATGTACCATGAACTCAAGCAGTCATATTGGTGGACTCGAATGAAGCGAGAAATTGCTCAATTCGTGAATGAGTGTGATGTCTGCAGAAGAGTGAAAGCAGAACACCAACAACCAGCTGGTCTCCTCCAACCTCTTGCTATTCCAGAATGGAAGTTTGATCATATCGAAATGGACTTCGTGACTGGATTTCCAAAGTCCAAGCGTGGAAATGATGCTATCTTCGTTGTCATTGACAAGCTTACTAAAGTGGCTCATTTTCTTCCTATCAAAGAATCTATCACAGCAGCTCAGTTGGCAGAGTTATACACATCCAGGATTGTCTCCTTGCACGGCATTCCACAATTGATCTCTTCAGACCGTGGTAGCATCTTTACCTCCAAGTTTTGGGATTCTTTTCAGAAGGCCATGGGCACCAACATTCGTTTCAGCATAGCTTTCCATCCTCAAACAAGTGGCCAAGTCGAGCGAGTCAATCAAATCCTTGAAGATATGCTCAGGGCTTGTGTCATTTCCTTCGGTATGAAGTGGGAAGATTGTCTTCCATATGCCGAGTTCTCCTACAACAACAGCTTCCAAGCGAGTTCGGGCAAGGCCCCATTCGAAATTCTCTATGGCATAAAGTGCCGTACTCCTCTCAATTGGTCCGAGACAGGTGAACGCCAACTTCTTGGCAACGACTTGATCACAGAAGCCGAAGAAATGTGCAAAGTCATTCGTGAGAATCTCAAAGCCGCGCAATCGCGCCAGAAGAGCTATTATGATGACAAGCACCGTGATGTGGCTTTTGAAATCAGAGACCATGTCTACCTCCGCGTCTCTCCAATGAAAGGCACTCGTCGCTTCGGTATCAAAGGGAAGCTTGCCCCTAGATACGTGGGTCCTTTCAAGATCATTGGCAAAAGAGGCGATCTCGCCTATCAACTGGAGCTTCCGACCAACTTCGCGAACGTGCACGATGTTTTTCACGTGTCACAGCTTCGCAAGTGCTTCAAGACTCCTGAGCGCACTATCAACTTCGAAGAAATTGACCTCCAAGAAGATCTCTCTTATCATGAGCACCCGTTGTTATTCTTGAAGAAACCGAGCGCAAGACTCGCAACAAGTCAATCAAATTCATGAAAGTGAAGTGGTCACACCATTCCGACCGAGAAGCCACCTGGGAGCGCGAGGATCACCTCCGTTCCAAATATCCGGAGTTCTTTCAGTCCTAGATCTCGGGACGAGATCCTTTCGTAGTGGTGGAGTGTTGTAACAACCCGGATGTAAAACTTCCCATTTTGGCAATATATCCATCTTATTCTTCATCAATACCAAGTGGTTCTCCTCTTTATGGGTTTCATTTTGGTTTGTTGGTTGTTTTTGCTTTATCTTGTCATGTTTTCTCTATGCCATCTCATGTTGCATTTTGGTCATATCAAGTATAGCTTTGTGCTTGCCATGTTGCATTTTGTCATTCATGTTGTTGCCATGAGCATCATGTGCACGACCCTTGTACCCCTTTCAAACCATTGCACCATCACTTCTCCTTCCTTCCCTTTTCTTCCATTCTTTGTGAGTGCCATTTTGCCTCCACCATAAATGTTCATCTTTTCCCCAATATTCTAACCATATGTACCTAGCCTCTCTCGCCAAATTACAGCTCATTTGAAGTTGTTTTGGTTGGGTTTTAAAATGGTTCAAGTTTGAAATCAATTGAACTTGAATTATTTTACTTCCCTAAAAATACCTGAGCAATTTTATCAAATACTACACAAATTCAGGACCTTGAGAATATTGTCGATTTCTCAAAATCCTTCCTGTTAACCCTGTGCTTTTCCTTTTGTTTCGTCTCAAGAAAAATTGGAAAAGGAGTGCAGAGAGCTGCCTAGCAGCAGCAGCCACTGGCTCGGCCCAGCTAACCAGCCCGCAGCCTCAGAAGGCGTGGCGCCAGCCCGCTTGCTCCCCTCCTCCTGTCTTCTTGCACTGCTGCCACAGACACCCCTCTAGGACCTCTCCACGTGGCCATCCCGGCCCCTTCGTCGGCGCCTACCCTGCTCCCGCACCCACCTTTTCCCTCTCCTCTCGCTGTCGCCATGGGGACCATGAGCACGAGAGCGCATGAGCTCGCACCGTCGCCCTAGCCCCTACTTATCCCTCTCCTTGTCCTCACGCCCCTAGGGTTTCCCTCTTCCTCTCGCCGCCGCCAGTGAGTAGAACCACCAGATCCACCGCAACCTTTCCGTCCCGAGCGCACCTGAGAGCGCGTCTCGTCGCCGGCGTGCTCTCCGGCCACTCCCAACCCTGCAGATCGTGTCCATCTTCTTCCCCGTCGTCGTCTCCTTCCACGACGTCGACTACGGTGCCCCGGACGACAAGTTCCTCGACATCCCCTGCTTCCTCCTTCCTCTCGGTCAGAAACGCGCCAAGGTTCAGAGCTCCGATTCGTCGCCGTCAGCTCGTCTCCGTCGACCACTCCGTGTCCTTGGGTGAGATTGGTAACGCACCTCCCTCTCCCATCCATTCCATGGCATGTAGGCGCCCGTAGTTCGCATCTGTTCCATGTCCTTCCCGCGCTCGCCGTGCTCCGGCGTCCTCTGAATGTAGTTGGGCAGCGAGGTTCGACCGTAGCGTGTTTTGCGTGTCCCCACTCTGGTTCACCCTCGTCGTGCTCCCGTAGCGCCCTCGCGCACTCATTCACGCCTCGCGCGCACCCTGCAAGCCTCCCGCAGCTCCGGCGAGTTCCTCTGCCGCTCGCTGCGGACGCCATGGCCCAGAGTCGAGCAACTGCTCGAGCTCGAGCGCCCTGCTTTCCCTCGTAGATGCACGCGTCCATTCCCCTTTCCGCACGGCCGCCGGAGGCCCCGTGCCCGCTGGATTGCCGCCGTTTCCCTCGCCGGCGCCGTCGTCTTCTCTGTTTGGCAACAGAGTTGCTCGACTTGCTGCTTACCTAAAAGGGGCCGAACCCCTTTCCTGTCAGTCACGCCCGCCTAGCCCAGTGGTGGCTGATGCAGAGCCACACCGGGGAGACCCGGGTTCAATCCCCCGCGGCCGCATATTTCTCCCCCCTTTTTTCCATTACTGGCACTGTTAGTATGACAGGGTGGCCCCACCTGTCATACTCTCTTAGCTGTTTGTTTTTTTATTATTATTTATTTTATTTTTACTATTTGTTTTATTTTGATTCCCAGCGAATATTCCATTTCTGGCATATGGAATCTGTCCTTTTTGGGCAAGTCCATTTCTGGACGTTTCCAAATATGGAAAATGCCATTTCTGTTATTTACCATTTTAGGCGTGTTTTATCTTTGTGCATTTGTGATGATTTTTCTACAGCAACCCTAACATATTATATATGTTTTTGGGGTAGAAAAATCCCACCAACCCAGTGGTGGCATTAGTTTCTGCATTTAAGCAAGTTCATGAACATGTCATTTTACATCATGATGTTGTTTTGTCTTTTTCGTGCGATTTAATTCAAACATGCCATGAGGTTTCTTTGCACATGGAGAGCTTCATTTTCATGCCTACTATATGCTAGATTTTGTTCCATGCCATGACATGCCTTGTAGAGAGTTAATCAAGCTTGTAAAGATGCCATGTTGAATTTGTTTCTGCTATGTCCTGAAATTTCACCAAGTCTGAATCTGTTAACGAAACTTGCGATATTGACATGGGTGCTATTACATTTTCTGACCCTTTTTGGCTCATGGTCGTTAAGGGACTTTTGTTTTATGCTTTGAGTAGATTCATTCCATGCCTTGTTTTGCTATTATAAGTGCATGTAGAATGTTGTTTGCTTGCTCTGAACATTGCTTCCTGATGCTGATTCTGCCATGTTCAGTATTTTCACTAAGTCTGTGAAGCTGATATATTTTGCACTTTTGCCATGCTTGTTTGGACATTTTATGTTGTGATCTAGCCGTAGCTCAGTGTTCATCTTTTGTCAAGCATCTTGAGTAGATCACTGCCATATGCTTTGTTGGTACGTTTGGGTGCAGTAGCTTAATTTCTTGTTGCTTGCTATGTGGCATCATGCTGTTAATGGCAGATTTGTGCCATTCTTGTTTTGCTTGTCATTTTGCAAACCGTGCATCCGATTCCGGCGATCCTTATATCGATTTCAACTGAAATCATCTCACCTTTCCAGCGGCATACTTGGTTTGCCAAGTTGATGCCTGGTTCATCATTTTCCTTCCGGAGCACATATCATGCCATGTATTGCATCATGTTGCTTGTGCATTGCACCGTGATTTATTGTGGTTCCATTGTTTGTGTTCTTGCTTTGGGTAGAGCCGGGAGACGAGTACGTGAACGAGGAACTGTTGAGAATTCTTACGAGGATCAAGCTTTCGACAACTCTGAGAACTTTGCAGGCAAGATGACCATACCCTCGAAATCACTTCTATCTTTGCTTGCTAGATGCTCGCTCTTTTGCTATGCCTATGATACGATGCCTATCACTTGCTTATCATGCCTCCCATATTGCCATGTCAAGCCCCTAACCATCCTTTCCTAGCAAACCGTTGTTTGGCTATGTTACCGCTTTGCTCGGCCCCTCTTATAGCGTTGCTAGTTGCGGTGAAGATGAAGTTTGTTCCTTGTTGGAACATGGAGATGTTGTTCCTTGTTGGAACATGTTTACTTGTTGGGATATCACAATATCTATTGTTTAATTAATGCATCTATATACTTGGTAAAGGGTGGAAGACTTCGGCCTTATGCCTGGTGTTTTGTTCCACTCTTGCCGCCTTTAGTTTCAAATCATACCGTGTCATGTTCCTTGATTTCGCGTTCCTTACATGGTTGGGTGATTTATGGGACCCCTTGACAGTTCGCTTTGAATAAGACTCCTCCAAAGAAGGCCCAACATTGGTTTTACCATTTGCCACCTAAGCCTTTTTTCCCCGGTTTTCGTGAGCCCGAGGGTCATCTTTATTTACCCCGGGCGGTGCTCCTTCGAGTGTTGGTCCGAATCGAGCTACTGCGGGCCACCTCGGGAAACTTCGTGGTTGGTTTTACTCGTAGCTAGTCTCATCCGGATGTGCCACGAGAACGAGATATGTGCAGCTCCTATCGGGATTTGTCGGCACAATCGGGCGGCTTTGCTGGTCTTGTTTTATTCTTTGTCGAAATGTCTTGTAGTCCGGGATTCCGAGATCGATCGGGTCTTCGGTAGAAGGAATATCCTTCGTTGACCGTGAGAGCTTATAATGGGCTAAGTTGGGACACCCTGCAGGGTATTATCTTTCGAAAGCCGTGCCCGCGGTTATGAGGCAGATGGGAATTTGTTAATGTCCGGTTGTAGAAAACCCGAAGTTGACCTTAATTAATACACATCAACCGCGTGTGTAACCGTGAGGGTCTCTTCTCGGCGGAGTCCGGGAGGTGAACACGGTGTTGGAGTTATGTTTGACATAAGTAGTTTCAGGATCACTTCTTGATCGCTACTAGCTTCACGACCGTGCCTTGCTTCTCTTCTCGCTCTCTTTTGCGAATGTAGCCACCATACATGCTAGTCGCTTGCTGCAGCTCCACCTCACAACTCTGTCCTTCCTATAAGCTTAAATAGTCTTGATCTCGCTGGTGTGAGATTGCTGAGTCCCGTGACTCACAGATTCTACCAAAAGCGATTGCGAGTGCCGGCGATGCCGGTCTTGATGACGCAACCGAGCTCAAGTGGGAGTTCGACGAGGAACGTGGTCGTTACTATGTGTCTTTTCCTGATGATCAGTAGTGGAGCCCAGTTGGGACGACCGGGGATCTGTGTAGCATTTGGGGTAGTCTTCTTTTATTTTGGTTCCGTAGTCGGACCTTGAGTGTAATCTGGATGATGGATGTTTATTTATGTATTGTGTGAAGATTACCTCACTTGCGACTTTGCTTTCAATGCGGTTATGCCTCTAAGTCGTGCTTCGACACGTGGGAGATATAGCCGCATCGAGGGCGTTACATTACAGAAGTATGCGTTTGATACAGACTGTTCTGTTTTTGACAGATTCTGTTTTTCGTGTGTTGTTTGCTTATTTTGATGAATCTATGGCTAGTATCGGGGGGTATGAACCATAGAGAAGTTGGAATACAGTAGTTTTAACACCAATAAAAATAAATAATGAGTTCATTACAATACCTTAAAGTGGTAATTTGTTTTCTTATATTAACGGATTTCATGAGATTTTTTGTTGAGTTTTGTGTTGTGAAGTTTTCAAGTTTTTGGGTAAAGATTTGATGGATTTTGGAACAAGGAGTGGTAAGAGCCTAAGCTTGGGGATGCCCAAGGCACCTCAAGTTAAAATTCAAGGACAACCAAAAGCCTAAGCTTGGGGATGCCCCAGAAGGCATCCCCTCTTTCGTCTTCGTGTATCGGTAACTTTACTTGAGGCTATATTTTTATTCACCACATGATATGTGTTTTGCTTGGAGCGTCTTGTATGATTTGAGTCTTTGCTTTTTAGTTTACCACAATCATCCTTGCTGTACACACCTTTTGGACAGACACACATGAATCGGAATTTATTAGAATACTCTATGTGCTTCACTTATATCTTTTGAGCTAGATGATTTTGGTCTAGTACTTCACTTATATCTTTTTAGAGCACGGTGGTGGTTTTATTTTATAGAAATAATTGATCTCTCATGCTTCACTTATATTATTTTGAGAGCCATTTAGAACAGCATGGTAATTTGCTTTGGTTATAAAATTAGTCCTAATATGATAGGCATCCAAGATGGGTATAATAAAAACTTTCATATATAGTGCATTGAATACTATGAGAAGTTTGATACTTGAAGATTGTTTTGAGATATGAAGATGGTAATATTAGAGTCATGCTAGTTGAGTAATTATGGAATTGAGAAATACTTATGTTGAGGTTAGAAAGTCCCGTAGCATGCACGTATGGTAAACGTTGTGTGACAAATTTGAAGCATGAGGTGTTTCTTTGATTGTCCTCCTTATGAGTGGCGGTCGGGGATGAGCGATGGCCTTTTCCTACCAATCTATCCCCCTAGGAGCATGCACGCAGTGCTTCGTTTTTGATGACTTGTAGATTTTTGCAATAAGTATGTGAGTTCTTTATGACTAATGTTGAGTCCATGGATTATACGCACTATCACCTGCCATCATTGCTTACCTCTTCGATACCGTGCATTGCCCTTTCTCACCTCGAGAGTTGGTGCAAACTTCGCCGGTGCATCCAAACTCTTTGATATGATATGCTCTATCACATATAAACCTCCTTATATCTTCCTCAAAACTGCCACCATACCAACCTATTATGGCATTTCCATAGCCATTCTGAGATATATTGCCATGCAACTTTCCACCATTCCGTTTATTATCACACGCTTCATCATTGTCATATTGCCTTACATGACCATTTAGTTGACATCGTATTTGTGGCAAAGCCACCATGCATAATTTTTCATACATGTCACTCTTGATTCATTGCCCATCCCGGTACACCGCCAGAGGCACTCATATAGAGTCATATTTTGTTCTAGTATCGAGTTGTAATCATTGAGTTGTAAATAAATGGAAGTGTGATGATCATCATTATTAGAGCATTCTCCCAAAAAAAGGCCAAATGAAAAAAAAGGAAAGGCCAAAAAAAAGAAGGGACAATGCTACTATCTTTTTCCACACTTGTGCTTCAAAGTAGCACCATGATCTTCATGATAGAGAGTCTCTTGGTTTGTCACTTTCATGTACTAGTGGGAATTTTTTTCATTATAGAACTTGGCTTGTATATTCCAACAATGGGCTTCCTCAAACGCCCTAGGTCTTGTGAGCAAGCAAGTTGGATGCACACCCACTTACTTTTTTTTGGTTGAGCTTTCGTACATTTATAGCTCTAGTGCATCCGTTGTATGGCAATCCCTACTCCTTGCATTGACATCAATTGACAGGCATCTCCCTAGCCCGTTGATTAGCCGCGTCGATGTGAGACTTTCTCCTTTTTTTTGTCTTCTCCACACAACCCCCATCATTATATTCTATTCCACCCATAGTGCGATGTCCATGGCTCACGCTAATGTATTGCGTGAAAGTTGAAAAAGTTTGAAAATACTAAAGTTGAAACAATTGCTTGGCTTGTCATCGGGGTTGTGCATGATGAGAGCATTTTTGTGTGAAGAAAATGAAGCATGACCGAACTATATGATTTTGTAGGGATGAGCTTTCTTTGGCTATGTTATTTGAGAAGACATAATTGCTTTTTTAGTATGCTTGAAGTATTATTATTTTTATGTCAATATTAAACTTGTGTCTTGAATCTTTCGGATCTGAACATTCATGCCACAATAAAGAAAATTACATTGAAAATTATGTTAGGTAGCATTCCACATCAAAAATTCTGTCTTTATCATTTACCTACTCGAGGATGAGCAGGAATTAAGCTTGGGGATGCTTGATACGTCTCCAACGTATCTATAATTTTTGATTGTTCCATGTTATTATATTATCTGTTTTGGATGTTTAATGGGCTTTAATATACCTTTTTATATTATTTTTGGGACTAAACTATTAACCGAAGGCCCAGTGCAAATTGCTGTTTTTTTGCCTATTTCAGTGTTTCACAGAAAAGGAATATCAAGCGGAATCCAAACGGAACGAAACCTTCACGAGGATCTTTTTTGGAACAAACGCAATCCAGGAGTCTTGGAGCGGACGTCAAGGAAGCAACGAGACAACCACGAGGTAGGAGGGCGCGCCCAGGGGGTAGGCGCACCCCCACCCTCGTGGGCCCCTCGCAGCTCCACCGACCTACTTCTTTCGCCTATATATACTCTTATACCCTGAAAAAATCCGAGGGAGCCACGAAACACTTTTTCCACCGCCGCGACCTTCTGTACCCATGAGATCCCATCTTGGGGCTTTTTTCGGCGCTCCGCCGGAGGGGGCATCGTTCACGGAGGGATTCTACATCAACACCATAGCCTCTCCGATGATGTGTGAGTAGTTTACCACAGACCTTCGGGTCCATAGTTATTAGCTAGATGGCTTCTTCTCTCTCTTTGGATCTCAATACAAAGTTCTCCTCGGTTCTCTTGGAGATCTATTCGATGTAATTCTTTTTGCGGCGTGTTTGTCAAGATCCGATGAATTGTGGGTTTATGATCAAGATTATCTATGAACAATATTTGATTCTTCTCTGAATTCTTATATGCATGATTTAATATCTTTGCAAGTCTCTTCGAATTATCAGTTTGATTTGGCCTACTAGATTGATCTTTCTTGCAATGGGAGAAGTGCTTAGCTTTATGCTCAATCTTATGGTGTCCTTTCCGGATGTTAGGGCATCAAGGCACGTATTTTATTGTTGCCATCGAGGATAAAAAAGACGGGGTTTATATCATATTGCTTGAGTTTATCCTCTACATCATGTCATCTTGCCTAATGCGTTACTCTGTTACGATGAACTTAATACTCTAGATGCATCCGGATAGCGGTCGATGTGTGGAGTAATAGTAGTAGATGCAGGTGAGTCGGTCTACTTGTCGCAGACGTGATGCCTATATACATGATCATGCCTAGATATTCTCATAATTATGCACTTTTCTATCAATTGCTCAATAGTAATTTGTTCACCCACCGTAATACTTATGCTATCTTGAGAGAAGCCACTAGTGAAACCTATGGCCCCCGGGTCTATTTTCCATCATATTTATCTCCCGTCAACGAGCTATTTCTGTCACCGTTTATTTTGCAATCTTTACTTTTCCAATCTATACAACAAAAATACCAAAAATATTTATCTTATTATCTTTATCAGATATCTCTTTTGCAGGTGGCCGTGAAGGGATTGACAACCCCTTTATCGCGTTGGTTGCAAGGTTCTTGATTGTTTGTGCAGGTACTAGGCGATTTGAGTGTAGTCTCCTACTGGATTGATACCCTGGTTCTAAAAAACTGAGGGAAATACTTACACTACTTTGCTGCATCACCCTTTCCTCCTCAAGGGAAAACCAACGCATGCTCAAGAGGTAGCAAGAAGGATTTCTGGCTCTGTTGCCGGGGAGGTTTATGCCAAGTCAAGTCAAGATTTGATCTCCCGCCAACGTGGGATTTCTGGCGCCGTTGCCGGGGAGATCTACGCACAAGTCAAGACATACCAAGTACCCTTCACAAACTCTTCTCCCTCGCATTACATTATTTGCCATTTGCCTCTCGTTTTCCTCTCCCCCACTTCACCCTTGCCGTTTTATTTGCCCTTTTCCGTTTATCTCTTTTCGCTTGCTTTTTCTGTGCTTGTGTGTTGGATTGATTGTTTGTCACGATGGCTCAAGACAATACTAAATTGTGTGACTTTTCCAATACCAACAACAATGATTTTATTAGCACTCCGATTGCTCCTATTACGATGCTGAATCTTGTGAAATAATGCTGCTTTGTTGAATCTTGTCATGAAAGATCAAATTTCTGGCCTTCCTAGTGAAGATGTCGCTACCCATCTAAACAGCTTTGTTGATTTGTGCGATATGCAAAAGAAGAAAGATGTGGATAATGATATTGTTAAATTGAAATTATTTCCGTTTTTGCTTAGAGATCGTGCTAAAACTTGGTTCTCTTCTTTGCCTAAAAATAGTATTGATTCTTGGAACAAGTGCAAAGATGCTTTTATCTCTAAGTATTTTCCTCCCACTAAGATCGTCTCTCTTAGAAACGATATTATGAATTTTAAGCAACTTGATCATGAGCATGTTGCACAAGCTTGGGAGAGGATGAAATTAATGATACGTAATTTCCCTACACATGGTTTGAATTTATGGATGATTATACATAATTTTTATGCTGGATTGAATTTTGCTTCTAGAAATCTTTTAGATTCGGCCGCGGGAGGCACTTTTATGGAAATCACTTTAGGAGAAGCTACTAAACTCCTAGATAATATTATGGTTAATTATTCTCAATGGCACACCGAAAGATCTACTAGTAAAAAGGTTCATGCGATTGAAGAGATTAATGTTTTGAGTGGAAAGATGGATGAACTTATGAAATTGTTTGCTAATAAGAGTGTTTCTTCTGATCCTAATGATATGCCTTTGTCCACTTTGATTGAGAATAATAATTGTAACATCCCAAAATTCTAAATTTTGGAATGTTATAATAAATAGATAGTTTTGATTGATTGTTTGATTGTGGTGTGGTTGCTTGTGTGAAATTGAACGAAATTCAAAACTTTTGAAAGTTAAATGAGAGGGAATAAAAGAACTTTCCCAAACTTTCATCTTTGCTTTCTGATCTCCGTGAATTCAAATTCTTTTCAAATACAAAACCCTAGAGAGAAGATGACATGACTTCTTCCATTTAATTAAATGAAAAGGGTATTTTAATTTCATTTGAAAATATTTCAAATTCAGAACTTTAAGCAACTCAATGATTTTCATGAGAGAAGATAAAATGACTTCTTCAAAACGTATGAAATATGAGTTGGAAGTTTAAAAGGATCAAACTCAAAGTCCTTTTGAAGTTATTTTCAATTTGGAGTTATTTGGGTTTTATTCAAATTATTTTTCTCCATAAATAAAATATATGGAAGTTAGGGTAAAATGATTCCCTACATCAGAAAATTGGAGAGAAATAAAATTGAAATCATTTTGGTATTTTTAAAAATGATTTTTATTGGATTTATTAGGGCAGTAGCACTCTTTGAATTATTTGAATTTGTGTGGATTTTATTTGACTCTAGAAAAATGTTTACATTGTGGGAAATCTTTTTCTGAAAATTTGGATATATAATATGCCTATGGAGAAAATACGTTTTACTTTTCTCATTCTACTTATCTTTCCGTTTTATCTAAAAATAAAAAAGAACTGGACATGTGGCCCATCACTAACTGCCGCCCACATGCGCATCATAGTAACTGTGAGCGCCCCATCATTTTCTTTCCTATATGGGCCAAGCCCAACCGGCCATATTCTTTCCCCAGATTTTTTTTCACAAATGATTTTTTTGATGACCGAATAAAAAAAACTGTGGCCGCAGCGTACGCGCGCGCGGCCGGCCTAAGGCCTTTAGGCCCATTCGAGGCGCGCCTTTTCTTCTCTGTTATTTTCTTTTCATCTATGTTTAGTCCTATATTGCCTAACCTTTGACCTCTAAGCCTCTTTTCCACCAATAAATATAGACCCATAGAGCCTTCAAAAATCATCCGATTCGGGTTAAATTAATATTTTGGTTTGACTAGATTCACTAACGAAAAATATATTTCTCCTCTCTGGCGGGACTTTTGGAAGTTGTCTCCTCATTCCAAAGTCGTCTTTTCTATACCTTATAAAGGTATATTTATTCGTTCTCCGTATTTATACGTTAGACCTAGAATTCTTTTAGCCGTAGCTATTTTTCTTCTGTAAAACAGCTTGACCTTGATTTTTCAAATAGTCATAACTTTTTACTCGTTCATCCAAATTAGATGAAACCAGCGCCTATAGTTTCGTCTTGTTTTCACCTATTCAGTTAACCTGTCACGTCAACTTTTTAAAATTTTCAAATTTCAAAATTTGTTCAGATTCATATTCAAACTTCTTTTGTTCATAACTTGAGTTCCGTAACTCCCTTTGAGTTGATTCTTTTTGCAAATTAAAGCTCTTGACCAAAACTTATTGATAAGGCCAAATTCACTTAATTTTGGTACTGTTAGAAATTGTTTTCTGTTGCAAGAGTTATTTTCTTGGTTTTGATGTTTTCCAAATCGTCTTGTTCGTTCTTTCCGATCTTTTGAGTGATTGCTTATGTGTGGTTACTATTGCTTACGATAGATTGACCGGAGTGTGACGAGTAGAACTATCAAGAGTTTTGAGTGCGAATCATCTTCATCAACAGTACATGCAAGTTCACACTTTGATCATACTTTTCATTACCCAGTTTTTATGCATTAGTTTCAACCCTCAAACACTACATGGTTAGGACTTGATAACATGTGGGTATTGGGAAGTAGTTGATGAGGTAGGAACCTATTGCCCTGCATTCAAACCTTGGGAGTTACTATTATGTTATGCTTATATTGCCATGCTATGCTTGTAGACGTGGATTGGGTTTGAGTGTATTCCATGACAGATGTGAGATTGTTTACTTAATGGTTCAACTTAAGGTGGCTACTGAGGGAGTCCTGGATTAGGGGGTGTCCGGATGGCCGGACTATAACCTTTGGCCGGACTCCTGGACTATGAAGATACAAGATTGAAGACTTTGTCCCGTGTCCGGATGGGACTTTCCTTGGCGTGGAAGGCAAGCTTGGCGTCTGGATATGTAGATCTCCTCCCATTGTAACCGACTCTATGTAACCCTAACCCTCTCCGGTGTCTATATAAATCGGAGGGTTTTAGTTAAATGGGGACGAACAACAATCATACCATAGGCTAGCTTCTAGGGTTTAGCCTCTACGATATCGTGGTAGATCTACTCTTGTACTACCCATATCATCAATATTAATCAAGCGGGAGTAGGGTTTTACCTCCATCGAGAGGGCCCAAACACAGGTAAAAACATCGTGTCCCTTATCTCCTGTTACCATCCGCCTAGACGCACGATTAGGGACCCCCTACCGAGATCCGCCAGTTTTGACATCGACATTGGTGCTTTCATTGAGAGTTCCTACGTATGCGTCATCTTTAGGCCCGATGGCTCCTCCGATCATCAACAACGATGCGGTCCAGGGTGAGACTTTTCTCCCCGGACAGATCTTCATGTTCGGCGGCTTTGCGCTGCGGGCCAATTCGCTTGGCCATCTGGAGCAGATCGAAAGCTACGCCCGCCATCAGTCGATTTGGAAGTTTGAACTACACGGCCGACGTCCGCGGAGACTTGATCTTCGATGGGTTCGAGCCACAGCCAAGCGCGCCGCACTGTCACGATGGGCATGATCTAACTCTGCCGCCGAACAGTGTCCTGGAGGCCGCACCAGTGTCCGCTCTGACCCTTAGCTCGAGCCGACTGCACTGTCGAGGACGGGTGGCTGGACACCGCCTCGGGGGCTGCAATCTCTACAGCGATCGAGCCGAACACCATACCTGTCCTTTGCGAAGCTTGTGACTCCAAGGCGCCGGACTCCTCTACGGACTCCGAACCTTCCGCGCCCCTGCCAATCGAATCCGATTGGGCGCCGATCATGGAGTTCACCGCCGCGGACATCTTTCAGCACTCGCCCTTCGGCGACATTCTAAATTCACTAAAGTCTCTCTCTTTATCAGGAGAGCCCTGGCCGGACTATGGTCAGCAAGGTTGGGATGCAGACGACGAAGAAATTCAAAGCCCACCCACCACCCACTTTGTAGCCACTGTCGATGATTTAACCGACATGCTCGACTTTGACTCCGAAGACATCGACGGTATGGACGACGATGTAGGAGACGAACAGGAACCAGCGCCTATAGGCCACTGGAAAACCACCCCATCTCACGATGTATACATGGTGGATACACCTAAATGAAACGACGACGAGGAACAAAGGGGCGCAACGAGGGATCGTTCCCTTGAAAAGCAGTCAAAGCGGCGGCGTAAGCACCGCTCCAAACCCCACCTCGACAGAGACAAGAGCCATCTGAGACCCAGCCATAGAGCAGGGCGAACCGTGACGGATTTACGAACATGCCATCAAGCAACCGTCCGAACAGGGCAACTTGGATAAACAACCCGTCCCCGACGAAGATAACAGTCCGGACGACCTCACGCCGGACAGATTGCTGGAGCAGAAGAACCTCCAAAAAAGGCTCATCGCCACTGCGCGTAGCCTGAAAAAGCAAAAACGGAAGCTCAAAACAGCGGAAGATGCACTCAGAATTAGATGGAGCAAAGTACTCAACACCGTAGACAAATACGGCGACAGTCGCCGCACAAAGAGCTATCCGAAGCGAAAATTACTGCCGGAATTTGATGAAGAATCCTTAGAGCCTCCGCAATCAAAAAATAAGGAAGCCACCCGATCGGATAAACGACCCCATGGCCAACATAGTGCGGCAAATGGAGCCGCACACAAGCCGGCACGCGATCCGCACAAGGATTCACATCAATAAGATGGCCCAGCCAGATCTATCTATGGGCCAAGAAAGCAAGCTCTAGTAAGCAATGTAACACATCAAATATCCGAACATCATGGTACGCCCAGATATAGGGGTGCCACACACCCCCTATGTTTCACCGATGAGGTGCTGGATCATGAATTTCGAGCGGGATTCAAGCCCGTAAGCATAGAGGCATACGACGGAACAACATACCCTGGAGTCTGGATTTAGGATTACATCCTCCAGAAACACATGGCTAGAGGAGATGACCTCCACGCCATAAAATACTTACACCTCAAGCTCAAAGGGCCAGCCCGACATTGGCTTAAAAGCCTTCCCGAAAACACCATTGGAAGTTGGGAAGAGCTCGAGGATGCTTTTCGGGCAAATTTTCAAGGGACCTATGTGCGACCTCCGGATGCAAACGATTTAAGTCACATAACTCAACAACCCGGAGAGTCAGCCTGGAAATTCTGGAACAGATTCCTTACTAAAAAGAACCAAATAGTCGACTGTCCGGACGCTGAAGCCTTAGCAGCTTTCGAACACAACGTCCAAGACGAATGGCTCGCTAGACACCTCGGCCAAGAAAAGCCAAGAACAATGGCCGCATTAACAAGCCTCATGACCCGCTTTTGTGGAGGGGAGGATAGCTGGTTGGCAAGATGCAGTACCAGCAACCCAAGTACATCCGAAGTTAGGGATGGAAATGGGAAACCGCGACGCAGCAAGGACCAGCGCCGGACCAAGGGAAACAGCCCGAAGAGCACGGCAGTCAACGCCGGATTCAAAAGCTCTCGGCAGAATCAGAAAAAGCTGCCCCTCAAGGATAACAGGGATGAGCTATCTAACCTAAACAAAATCTTGGACAAGATATGTCAAATCCACAGTACTCCTGGGAAGCCTGCAAACCATACCCACAGAGATTGTTGGGTCTTCAAGCAATCCGGCAAACTCAATGCCGAACACAAGGGGCTCGACACACCAAGCGAGGACGATGACGAACCCCACAAGCAGAGCACCGTAAAACAAAAGAATTTCCCACAAGAAGTCAAAACAGTAAATTCACTTCACGTGACAAAAGGGGAGAATAGAGTGGCGCCCATAGAGATACGCGCCATACGGCCTATCCCAGAGGAGTCCCGCCACTGGTTGTTAGAACCAATCACCTTCGACCATCAGGATTACTCTGGAAGTATTCGGAATGCAGGCCGGACTGCCTTGGTATTAGATCCGATAATTGACGGACTCCACTATACACAAGTCCTAATGGACGGCGGCAGTGATTTAAACCTGCTATATCAGGACACAATCCGCAAAATGGGGATAGACCCAACAACAATTCGCCATAGCAACACTTCCTTTCAAGGGGTAACGCCAGGCCCAGATGCCCATTGTACGGGCTCTCTCCTGCTAGGAGTTATGTTCGGCTCACCCGACAACTTCCGCCGCGAAAAGCTAACCTTTCACATCGCCCCATTTTCAAGTAGCTATCAAGCACTACTGGGACGCGAAGCTTTCGCCCGCTTTAACGCAATACCGCATTATGCATCCCTTATACTTAAAATGCCCGGTCCATGAGGCGTCATCTCATTAAAGGGAAATATCGAGTGTTCCTCGAGCGCGGAAGATTGTGCGGCTGCCTTAACAGCCACACACTAAACCGGCTTCACTAATCAAAGCACCTAAACAGGTCGTTCAGACCCCGGACATGGCTAGACGAGTCCGGCATAAACATACAAGGGCTTACTAGCCGCATACCCCTGTTCAAGGGGCTCCGCGCATGTACAACAAGAGACAATAAAGCTCAATTTTATTCATTTTTTAAATTGTACTTTGTTCATTTAATATAACATACATTTTTGCACGATCTTTTTCAACTAAGTTCCTCTCTTTTACAGATGAACACCGTGCTACACCCGTCCAGGATACGGCACAACGGAGACACAGGCGCAGACATGTAGTAGGGACCCGTTGCAAGGATTCTTTTCAGATTAAGACCCTGCGTAAACCTTTTTTACTGTCTCTTGTTGATACACATCCCCCGGTTTCTTGCTATAACCGAGGTGGAGGCTGGCGTCTTGGCATTGGCCACATCAGGATTTTGCGCGTACCTGGACACCAGGAGCTTATTACTAAGGGCGTTGTTCAGCCCGTTTTCATAAAGACCGAATATCTTAGGGAGTGTTCAATGTCGCGAGTTTGGCCTTATATGCATCAGCTCCAAATCATGTCTTTGGTCAAATGTTGGGTTTGCCCGGCTCCTGTGTTTTGCTGCCTTATGTTCTGCTCTATCGGCTAAGGCAGCACCAGGAGAACTACTGCGATTGTGCCCCGGTTCGGCCAGGCGAGCACCTCAGTAGTGAAGGCCGAAAACTGACTGTCATGATATAGCGTGAGACTGGTCAACCACTCGATGACCCACTGGAATCTTTAGGATTCCTCCGCATTAATGAAGGGCCGTTTCCCGGTCAGGCACACACGCGCCCCGAATTCGGGCGAGCGCGGTGCCCCTAGGGGCTATATAGTAGCCCCATGTCCAAACTCCTATGGCTAAGTGAAAGTGATAAAGCATTATAGTCCGGTTGCCTAGTTCGCTACGCTTATCACCTCTATAGGACCAAGATGTTGGATCAAGTGTGAAAATGCGCCATGCGAACATCCCCGCATTATATGCGTGAAATGAAGTCAAGACTGCCATCTTCAGTTATATACACATATACATTAACGGCCGCACATGAGGTATTTTAATTCTTGCAGGCACAAGTATAAAAAGCTTTTATATTCCACCGAAACATTGTTTTACAATAATACATATTATTCGAACATGATATCCTTCGAGCACTGTGTCTCTATTAAACGAGCGCCCTGCAAAACTTCCTGGAAATAGTGCTCGGCAGGTACTCAGCTCCCGTCCGAATCTTGGGATGCAACATCGGTGGCCTTCATCTCTGCCCATTATGTCTTGACACGGGCAAGAGCCATCTGCGCCCCTCTATGCATGCTGACCTCTTCATTGCATTGATATGCGGCACCGCACCAAGGAACTGCTGCACCAAACCAAAATAACTCTTCGGCTCGGGCCTTTCCGGCCACAGATGACTCACGACATCCTTCATGGCGAGTCCGGATAACCTATTCAGCTTCGCCCATTCGGCCAAACGCCGGTTAATGGAAGTGGGCGCTCTGGATTGTGGAACTGCGACCAAAAAGCTTTTCCACTTTGTGATCCTGTTGATCTCGGAAGTGTTCGACGCGTCATGCACTTGCCGCCAAGTCCAGATAAGTATCCGCCGCACTCCATAGCCGGTCCAACTGAGCATATTTAGGATCCCCGAACTTCATCCGCGGCATAAAGGGCTTTCCAGCCGCGATATCTCCGGCCTGACGTAGCTCACCTTCATGGCTCTCATTGCAGAGCGAGCATCCTTGGCCTCGGTAGTGGCCTTCTCTAGGTCCTTTTGTTCCGCACGATCTTCTTTTTCAAGAAGCTTGCAGCGGTCGGCAGCATCCTTCAACTTCACAGCCATCTCAGCCATTTCCTTCATGCTTCGGCAGTGAGCAGCCTGTTCGGCTTTCAGCTCTTCGGCCGCCTTTAAGGCAGCCGCATCACTTTTTCTGGCCTGCTCCTTGGCTTGGGCGAGTTTCGCTCGAAGGTTCTCCATGGTAGAGGCACCGTCTGCATCAAGCATACATGTTGTAAGGCACAGGCATCAAGCCCCCTTACCAGGTGTCCGCGGAGAAATTGCATACCTTGTGACTCGTCAAGCCGCTTGTTGACAAGCGCGATGTCGGCATCCGCCACGTCAAGTTGCCGCTTTAGCTCGGCAAATTCATCAGTCCGGCTAGCCACCGGACACTTCGCCACCTATATAGGAAGATCGACATATTATACCTGGGATTATGATCCTCGGCGCGCTGTCATTTTTGACAACGCACCGAGTCTCGAAACTACTATCTATACAGGCGCATCTTTTATATGCGGAACTGTCAAAAGGTACATCATTTCGCGTACCTCAAAACCTGTCAGTAATCTCCTGACATCCTCGTGCAACCCGCTCTCCGCGGATGAAACCCTTTCAATCACCGTGCCCATCAATGCACGGTGTTCTTCTGAGATAGACGCTCGCCCAAGCAGATCCTTCAGCTCCTCCGACCGTGCACCGGATGGTGCCGGACTCGTCCGATGGCCTTTTTCGAAGGCCGGACACGGAGGGCTTTGGGGAGCCATACGGCTGCTTTCCGGCCCTGCCGGATTCGGAGAAACCCTCCGTGCGACACCTCAGGGTTGCCCGCCTCGCAAGGCGGTACGGCAGGGGGAGGCGTTCCGCTCTCCATCATCTCTGGACGAAGATCCCCTGAAGATGAGCTGTGACACTCCAATTTTTTTTTAACAAAACCCTTTTATTTTGATTTGAAGGAGGCTATTTAAAATCTTTCCAAAAGCCCCTCCTTCTCAAAAAAATTTCTCCCATGACAAGTATTTTATTTTTGTGTCTTCCTCAACCTTGGTGTTTGATTTTTTTTTAAAAACTTTCCTTCTGATGTTAACTCATCACAATAATTTTTCTTTTGGGAAATTATTTTTTTATTAAAAAGAAATCCTACGAGTTTTGGGGCTATTCTTTCTTTTGCAACCAACCATTTTTACCATGCCTCATATCAAAATTTCTCCCAAAACCCCTCCCTCCACTTTGGGTCAAGCCAAATATTCTATTCCAACAAGTTCAACCCATTTCTGTTTTTTATTCCATTTATTTTTACCCCAAAACTATTTCTGCCATTATTTTGGACCTAGGTGGTTTACCAAGGGAAGTACCAAATTTACTTTGAGTTTTGATTCCAAATCAACTCCTCTGACTAGTCCTTAGCACCCCCAACCTAGATCCATCAAGATCCACTCTTCCACAGTTCAAAATTTTCAAGTTTTGCTCACTGCAAGTTTGGACCAGATTTGGCAAATTTGGTGAAATTCATAATTTTCCTTTTCCAAAAATTCTGACAAAATTCAGGCAGCCCCCAGGTGCATTGAGAGATCACCTCACCAAAGATCAGCCCCAGATAAATTTCCCACATGCCAAAAACATTTCGTCGAGCACCTGGCATGCACTGTTGCTATCACAATTTCAGAAAAATTCAGATTCAGAGTTGGATTCAGACGACAGTGTCGTTTTCTTCAGAGATTGGCGTCCATCTCACCAGTGCTCGCGCTGGCCTCTTGCGCACTGCTCCCCCTCCTTATCCATTGCGCCGCAAGGTCGCTTGGCCGGGCGCGGGCGTCGGTGGCGACATGGCTCGCCAGCTCCGGCAGCTTCTGTGGCGGCAGAGCCACCCGTGGAGTCCGTCAGCGGCCGCCCGGCTTTCGGCGCCGACCAGCACCGCCCGAGCCACCCCAGGCCTCCGCATGGCGCTCTCCTCCTCTGTGCACGCTGCGGCACCGTCGCCGTGGCCTGGCAAGCACATGGCGTGCTCTCTGCCGCCGACGGGCCCGCGAGGCACCGTTCCGTCGAAACCACGGCACAGGCCAAACCCAGCCGAGGTTAGCGTTTGAGCGTAACCAGTGCACCCTCGCGATGATGCCCAGCCACCTAATCCACCCGTTCGGCCACCGCCTCGCCGTAATCGCCACCGGAGATTACCCCGTTCTCGGAACCGCCTCAGGCCGGCTATAAATAGTCGCCCCGAGCTCGCCTTCGACTAGCACCACTCACCTAACCTCGCCAAAGCTGCGATCAACCCCTAGGAGGACCCCGAGGAGGCCTTCTCCTCCGTCTCCGGCCGCCCCGATCCGCTTCGGGCTCCGGCGCGATCCACTCCGGTGAGGGCACCCCCTCATCCCAAATCATGCCCGTAGCCTCCTAGGGCACCAAATCACCTAACCCGCGCCTCGATTTGGCCTTTGCAGCCTTCCCCGACGAGACCCAACATCACCCGAGCCGCCGTCCGCCGGAGTAAGGGCCGCCGTCGACGTGGTGCTCGCCGACAACCACGTCCACCACCCACAGACACGGGAGGGCACCCTGAGCCCGTAGGTAACCTCCGCTCCTCCCAACTCGCCATGGATCGCACCGGCGACCACCGCAAGCTTCGGGCGCCGGCGCGCTCTGTTTTCTCTCTCAAATTTTCAAACCTGACGGGTGGGCCCCCTCGTCAGCCTCTCTTTTATATTCGAACCATTTTTTTCTGGAAAGCGCATTCGGGCAAATACACTTTCAATCTGAAACGTTTTCCTGTCCTTTTCTGTTCAGCCCCCTGGAAACTTTCTGTTTCATTACAGACAAGTCCCTGGACTAAAACTCTAATACCTCTTAAACAGAAAATGATTTTTGATTGATTCTTGTTCTGTCCTCTTTATTTTTCTGTCTAGTTTTTCATCATATTTATTTGAAAATATTTGGAACATTTTTTGTGCACCCACGGATTCACGTTAGTACACGTTTTCTTTGTACCGTAGATACCGGAAGAGGTGACGGAACCGCGAACTTCACCGAGCTAGACTCCGACTACTCCGAACCAGGCAAGCATGTTTGAACCTTTGATATGATGAGTGTTTTGCGTGTTTTCTTAAGTAGTTACTTCATGGCATAATTACATTAACACCCATGAATGTTATGTTGCATGCAAAGCCATTGCGAATGAGCTTCGAAACTCGATGTGTGATTCGATGTGAGTTTACTTGATCATGTGGTGACATGATGGGTGGTAAGATGGTATTGTTGTAGCATGCCAGTCTTATGCCAAACTATTTAACTCCAGTGTCAACGTGAATCAAGTCACGTTACCATCCGTTCCTTTTCTTGTACTACCACATGTTTTCTTTATGGAATATGGTTTAGTAAGTTGCAAACCTCTTTCCGGGTACACACCAAACAGAGGGGCCGGGATGAGGGTTCCATGGCCCTGGATTAAAGCCCGTCATCCGGTCAGGGAGCATGGGTGTTTTCGGTTGGGACCGAGAGGGGGGCACCCCTTAGAGCGCCATGAGATAAATTTGATCCCATGCTATTCGAGGTTGTGACCTCCCCGTCTTAGAGTTTTTCTTGAACGTTGCCTAGGGTGATTCCTGGCAGCGGAATGTGGAACTGGGTGTGTACTGGTTAGATGTGTTTCTTCTAAAATACTGTAAACGAAACTAGTCCCTTGCGACTACTGAAATCCGTTGGCTGTGGTTTAATAGTACAAACTCTGCAGTGTCAAACTCATTCAAGTAACCGTATCTATGGTCAATATATGTGTTCAACTTGTCCTGTCAATCTCAGTGTCAGTCTCCTTGACAAATCTCCGGCGAACAGACATGAGTGGTAGACTCGGCTACATGATTAATCCCGTGGATGGACTAACCCGCTTATTATTATGTGCTGAGTATCTTTCCTTGGAATGGTCTATACTGCTTGAATACGACAATGCAATATAAGCCCTTTATGTGATGTCGCTCAGACGTCCGACTGTGGCATTTATGCTGTTTACTTTCGATATGAGCCCTTTATGTGATGTCGCTCAGACGTCTGACTGTGGCACTCTTGTTATTTATTTTCAATATAAGCCCTTTATGTGATGTCGGTCAGACGTTCGACTGTGGCACTCTTGTTATTTACTTTCAATATAAGCCCTATATGTGATGTCGCTCAGACGTCCGACTGTGGCACTCTTGTTATTTACTTTCGATATAAGCCCTTTATGTGATGTCGCTTTGACGTCCGACTGTGGCATGCACTGTCATTTATTTTCCAATATAAGCCCTTTACGTGGTGTCGCTTAGACGCCCGACTGCGGCATGTTAATTTATATGTTCACCCTTCGAGGCGTCACTTCAGACACTCGATCGGTTTTCGATTATTTTGTTGGGATTTCGGGAGGATTACCGCCTGACTTCCTTTTATTTAACATGTCGTGCAAGTTTATCATTTGAGTGTGCATTGCCAATTGCCCATGATGCATCATGCTTACATTTGTTATATCTTATGTTCGAACTATCTTGCGAGTACATTCAAAGTACTCACCTGGCTTGTTGATTTGGCCACATGTTGACGAAGGCGATCTTATGGATGAAGAGTTCGATAGCGAGTCCGACGCCTAGAGGAGTCCCAGTCAGTCCCGTGCGATCCTGGAATTTATCACTTGTACCATATCCGCTTCTGCTACCCGAATAAACCAACGAGCCTCACTTCGACGCTCGATGAGCTGCAAGAGTAGGAGTCAATGTCACCCACTTCACTGTGACATATCCACCACCACTTTTATATACGAGTCAGTAGTATACCACCACACCCTTGTGTCATATCTGCCTTTATGTATATTATTGGCGTGCTTGTAATAAATTGTTGAGCAACCTCAGCTCAACCCTGTAATATATTTTACTACTGCTGGATTTCGGTATCAAGAATTTATCTACCAGTAAGGAGGACTCTCCTATACTGGAAATAAAAGGATCGGTTTCTCAATAAGTATTTTATTGAAAACCGGTCGTGACAAACTTGGTATCAGAGCCAGGCTGACTGTAGGAAGCCACTAGGTGCGATCGCTAATCGGTTATTAGCGTCTTAGTGCGATTTTAGCATTTTTGCAAAATGTAGCAATTTTCTGTTAGTCATCATAAATTTATGATCTGACTATTCGGAATTTTTGTCTACTTTTGTAGATGGCTAGCACATCGTGAGTCACAGGTGTTCGCCGATGTACTGAGGGGTTTATCAAGCTCCTCACCTACATCATCAAGATCGCGATTGGGCCATCGATTAGCCAGTTGTTCACACTCTAACAAAGACAAGATCAGCGACGATCTGTCTATGCACCAAAGTCAGCGGTGCAGTTCAAGGGAGGGCGTTTAGAGTCACGCCAATTCCGATTTGTTGGCAGGGCCATGCCTACGGAGAGGCATGCCATGCAGATGGCTGCCCGTGAGGCGATAACTCGTCTCCGGGATGTTCTTCCTTCAATGAAGACTCGTCGCTACCGCTACCTCCCATGCCACGTGCCATACACTTGTCACTATGCATTCGCTTGCCCCAGGGGAGAGCGAGATGAGGCTATTGAGATGCTTGTTGAATACCTCCAGGCACTTGAGGCAGCTTTCGATAACCTTGTGGATGACCTTGTGGCTGCTCGTATGGACTCAGTCCATGGCTGTGCCGCCAATAGGAGGGGGCTCCTCCACACAGCACCACCGCTGACTTTCGTCTCGTCCTCAGCATCGTATTCACCTACCATCCTCGCCACCGCTCGTCGCCTGCCTACCACTGAGGAGTTCGACCAAGTCATCGCGCCCACTCCAGTCCGCGTTGCACCACCTATTGCGCCCACTCCAGTCCATGTTGCACCACCTATTGCGCCCACTCCAGTCCGGGTTGCACCACCTCTCGCGCCTGCTCCAGCATCTCAGCGCAACACTTCACGCCTGGAGCCTATTAGTGAGGAGGAGGTTGAGTCCCCAAAGATCACTGGGCCTCACCTCGGCGAGCCAAGGGAAATCCTTACCATCTCCGATCGAGTGCGCCCTAGCAGCCCTACGTTGTGCCAGCTTGTATGATATGTTTATATGTATATAGGTTGTGAGAAGTAGTTTGTATGCGCATCATGTAGGAACTGGGAGAAGTGCACTAGCCTAAATAACATGCCAGGATTGTGTACGCGCATCCTGAGTGATGTATTGTATAATTACTGCTTGCGTGTAAGATATGTACTGAGCGGTCCTTCTCCATGCACAATCAAATGTTTTCTTGAGAAATCTTGGAGTGGTTAAATTTTTCGCCTTTGAGTATTTACTCCCTCCGTTCGGAATTACTTGTCACAAAAATGGATGTATCTACAACTAAAATACATCTAGATACATTCATTTGTTGGACGAGTAATTCCGAATGGAGGGAGTATTTATTTTTGCGGCTCAAGTTCTTTTTCTTATGGATTTTTACAAAATATATCCCCAGAGTGGAAAATGTCTCGTCCTTGGACTCGTTCCATGCCAAATCCGCCAGAAGAGAATTATGGCACCCAAACAAGCAACAATTTCACGCAGGGACAGTCAAGTCAACAGGGCAGTGAGACAAATTTTTCTCAAGTGTGCCGTCTTTATGAGCAAAGCCAGCAACAACACCAGGAAATGATGAACCATGTCATCAATATGGGAAATCACCGTGGACCGTATCAGCAGCAATCCAAATTGTCAGAACTACAAAAGACGCGTCCCCCAACTTTCTCGCACACTGACAAACCTCTTGAGGCCGATGACTGGCTTCGAGACATTGAAAGGAAATTGATCATTGTGCAATGTTCAGACCATGAGAAGGTACTATATGCACCTCACTACCTCACAGGAGCAGCTGCATCATGGTGGGAAAATTTCCTACACATGCACCCCCATGAGAATAACATCACCTGGGAAGAATTTAAAGAAGGTTTTTGTGGGGCGCATATCCCCCGAAGCATTATGAAGATCAAGAAGAGGGAGTTTGATGACCTCAAGCAGAGAGGCATGACGGTGACTGAGTACAACAGCCAGTTTACTCAGTTATCTCGTTACACCAACAAAGAGCACATGACGGAAAATAAGAAGATGGAAAAATTTCTGGACGGTCTTGCACCAGCACTTAAATGCCAGCTGGTTGTACACACCTTTCCAGATTTCAAAACACTTGTGGACAAGGCCATTACCCTGGAAAATGAGCGCCGCAGTTTGGAAGATTTTCGCAAGCGCAAGAGGGACCAAACTACTCAAGCTCGCAACAACCGAAGCAAGACCGACTTCCAGAAAAGTGGAGCAAACAAGTCCACAACCAATATCCCACGCTCGATCAAGAATTTTCATGCAAGGGACAAGGATTTTACATACCGCCCAGGTGTTACTTGCTACGCTTATGGAGAAGAAGGGCACTATGCTAAGCAGTGCCCAAAGCCAAGAAACTCGGCTCCCACACCAAACCACGGTGGGAATAATTCAGCACCCAAGCGTAACAACTTCAACCCCAATAATAATCACAAGAAGGGTCACTTGAACCATGTGACCAAGGAGGAAGCACAGAATGCCCCGGATATCATACTCGTCGTTCCTGTCAACACAATACCTGCCACGGTTTTGTTTGACTCTGGAGCTTCTCACTCGTTCATTTCAAAGAAATTTGCTTTGCAAAATGATTTTTCGATGCTTCCCTTGGAAAAGTCCATGATCATCAAGTCCCCCGAGATTACGCAAGTTACTCAGAGTTACTGCCAAGGTGTAGTTATTGAGTTTGAGGGATTAAAGTTTCACGCCAACCTTATCGTATTGGAAAATAAGGGACTAGATGTCATCCTAGGAATGGACTGGTTAACCACCAACAAAGGATTTATTGACTGCTTCAACCGGACAGTGATTCTTACCCATCATTACGGGAAGACAATAAAAGTTTCAGCTCAAGAGAGACAAATATCACGGCAACCAAGGTCGAACAAGGTGGACGTTTCTGAGTTAAGCAAAGTTCCAGTAGTGTGTGAGTTCCCAGACGTATTCCCCGAAGAACTACCAGGCATGCCACCAGACCGGGAGATAGAATTCAGCATTGAACTAGCACCTGGAACCACCCCCATCTACAAGAAACCATACGTAATGGCACCCTCAGAGTTGGTGGAATTAAAGAAGCAAATAAAAGAATTACTGGACAAAGGATTTATTTGAGCCAGCTCCTCACCTTGGGGCTCACCAGTTTTATTTGCCAAGAAAAAGGATGGGACACCGAGATTGTGTATAGACTATCGAGCACTCAACATGGTCACAATCAAGAACAAATATCCGATGCCACAGATAAATGATTTATTTGACCAGCTCGCTCAAGCCAAGGTTTTCTAAAAAATTGACTTGAGGTCGGGATACCATCAATTAAAAGTACGGACAGAAGATATCCCCAAGACAGCCTTCACCTCCAGATACAGGCTATATGAGTTTACAGTGATGCCGTTTGGTCTGACCAACGCCCCCGCATATTTTGTCAACCTCATGAACAAAGTGTTTATGAAATTTATGGACAAATTTGTTGTGGTGTTCATCGATGATATTTTGGTATACTCCAAGACACCAGAAAATCATGCCGAACATCTCAGAATTGTACGGGGAGAATTAAGGAAACATCAACTATACGCCAAGTTTAGCAAATGTGAATTTTGGTTAAGACAAGTTGGTTTCCTAGGCCATGTGTTAACCCAAGAGGGTGTTGCCGTAGACCCGGAAAAGGTCAAGGCCGTACTTGGTTGGAAACCACCAGCCAGTAATGTGAGATGTAAGAAGTTTCTTGGGAATGGCGGGTATTATCGAAGGTTCATTGAAGGGTTCTCCACCATAGCAAAGCTTAATGACGCAGCTTGCTCAAGAAGGACAAGAAATTTGTTTGGACGGAAGCTTGCGAGAAAAGTTTCCAAGATCTCAAAAGAAAATTAACAACAGCACCAGTATTGGTTGTGCCAGACATACACAAAAGTTTTGAGGTATATTGTGACGCATCCAGGAAGGGCCTCGGATGCGTATTAATGCAAGAAGGCAAGGTAGTCGCGTATGCCTCCAGGCAACTATGCAAGCATGAAGAAAATTATCCTACGCATGACTTGGAACTGGCAGCAGTCATTCATGCACTCAAGGAATGGAGGCACTTTTTACTCGAAAACCGTTGTGAAATATACACAGACCATAAAAGCCTCAAGTATATTTTCACACAACCTGAACTCAATTTACGGCAACGATGCTGGTTGCAATTAGTGAAAGATTATGATGTCGGTATTCACTACCTTCCAGGAAAGGCGAATGTAGTGGCTGATGCTCTTAGTCGAAACCCCAGTTCGGGCAACGACAGTCTGCCAGACTTGAGACCTGAATTTCAGCAAGAGTTCGACAAACTCAACATGATAATGGTCGCCGAGGGCGATGTGTCAAATTTGGAAATACAGCCTAACTTAATGGAGGAAATTAAGGAGGCTCAGCATGGACACCCCAACATCGAAGGCATAAAAAGGAAAGTATGTTTGGGCAAGGCCTCTGAATTTATCATAGACGACAAGGGAATACTATGGTACGGAGACAGACTTTGCGTACCGAATGTAGAAGACCTCAAACAGCAAATCCTAGCCGAAGGCCACAACGTCAGATTCAATCCACGGGAGGAACCAAAATGTACAAAGACATTCAGGAAAAGTTTTGGTGGCACGGTATGAAGAGGGATATAGCCACCTTCATTGCATGTTGTGATTCGTGTCGGTAGCATTAAGGCCGAGCATCAAAAACCAGCAGGGTTGTTACAGCCAAACAGGATACCTGAGTGGAAATGGGATGAGATTGGGATGGACTTTATTGTTGGACTACCTCGGTCACAACACGGGAATGATGCCATATGGGTAATCACAGACAGATTAACCAAGGTGGCACATTTCATTCTCGTAAAGACAACCTACACCACTCAGAAGCTTGCTAAGCTTTATCTCTCTCGCATAGTTTGCCTGCATGGAGTCCCAAAGACTATAATATCTCGACCGAGGCACTCAATTCGCCTATAGATTTTGGGATCAATTACAGCAAGCTCGGGGACTCAACCGGCATTCAAGACAAAGATATCACCCCTGCATCGATGGACAAACCGAACGCCAGAACCAAATATTAGAGGACATGCCGAGAGCGTGTGTCCTCACCTATGGGACCAGTTGGGAAGAAAGCTTGCCATATGCCGAGTTTGCATACAACAACAGTTACCAAGCCAGCCTGCAAATGGCACCCTTCGAAGCCTTGTATGGACGGAGATGTCGTACTCCATTGAATTGGTCGAGACAGAGAGGCCGTATCTTCGCCCAGATATGCTCAAGGAAGCTGAGGAGAAAGTTAAGCTAATCAGGGACCGACTCAAGACATCTCAAAGCCGACAGAAGAGTTATTACGATCGAAAACATCGGGGAGTCAGTTTTGAACCCGGTGAGTATGTGTACCTCCGAGTATCTCCTATGAGGGGCCTACATCGATTCAAAGTTAAAGGAAAGCTAGCACCAAGATTTATCGGACCCTTCTGTGTAGTTGCACGAAGAGGCACGATAGCCTACCAGCTAGACCTACCCAAAGAGCTGTCCGACGTCCATGACGTGTTCCACGTCTCACAGTTGAGGAAATGTGTGAGCAACCCAGAAAAGCAGGTATCTCATGGGGACATTGACGTACAGCCAGACCTCACCTACAGGGAACGCCCAATAAAAATATTAGAGGAGTCTGAACGGAGAACCCGTCAGAAGGCAATTAAGTTTTTCAAAGTACTGTGGAGCAATCACACCGAAGACGAGGCAACATGTTAAAGAGAGGATTTTCTTCGAGCAGAACACCCACACCTATTTGAGGATCAGCTGAAATCTCAGGGACGAGATTTTACCTAAGGGGGTAGGTGTTGTGACACTCCAAATTTTTTTATTTTGTTTTTTAACAAAACCCTTTTATTTTGATTTGAAGGAGGCTATTTAAAATCTTTCCAAAAGCCCCTCCTTCTCAAAAAAAATTCTCCCATGACAAGTATTCTATTTTTGTGTCTTCCTCAACCTTGGTGTTTGGTTAAAAAAAACTTTCCTTCTGATGTTAACTCATCACAATAATTTTTCTTTTGGGAAATTATTTTTTTTATTAAAAAGAAATCCTATGAGTTTTGGGGCTATTCTTTCTTTTGCAACCACCCATTTTTACCATGCCTCATATCAAAATTTCTCCCAAAACCCCTCCCTCCACTTTGGGTCAAGCCAAATATTCTATTCCGACAAGTTCAATCCATTTCTGATTTTTATTCCATTTATTTTTACCCCAAAATTATTTCTGCCATTATTTTGGACCTAGGTGGTTTACCAAGGGAAGTACCAAATTTACTTTGAGTTTTGATTCCAAATCAACTCCTCTGACTAGTCCTTAGCACCCCCAACCTAGATCCATCAAGATCCACTCTTCCACAGTTCAAAATTTTCAAGTTTTGCTCACTCCAAGTTTGGACCAGATTTGGCAAATTTGGTGAAATTCATAATTTTCCTTTTCCAAAAATTCTGACAAAAATCAGGCAGCCCCCAGGTGCATTGAGAGATCACCTCACCAAAGATCAGCCCCAGATAAATTTCCCACATGCCAAAAACATTTCGTCGAGCACCTAGCGTGCCTTTATTCTTTATCCTGATTTGAAAAATTCAGATTCGAGTTGGATTGAGGCAGCGGTGTCGTTTTCTTGAAGATCGGCGTCCATCTCACGGTGCTCATGGCCTCTTGCCTGCTTGCTCCCTCCTTATCGAGCGCTGCAAGGTCGCTTGGCGGGCGCGGCGTCGGCGGTGGCGTGGCTCGCCCGGCTCTGCGGCAGCGAGAGCCACCTGTGGCGTCCGTCAGCGGCCGACCCGGCTTTCGGCGCCGACCAGCGCCGCCCGAGCCACCCCAGGCCTCCGCGTGGCCCTATCCTCCTCTGTGCACACTGCGGCACCGTCGCCGTGGCCTGGCAAGCACAGGGCGTGCTCTCTGCCGCCAGCAGGCCCATGGCGCCGTTCCGTCGAAACAGCAGCGCAGGCCAAACCCGGCCGAGGTTAGCGTTTGAGCGTAACGGTGCACCCTTGCGTTGATGCCCAGCCACCTAATCCACCCGCCTGCCACCGCCTCACCATGTCGCCACGGAGATTACCCGTTCTCGGAACGCCTCGGGCGGCTATAAATAGCCGCCCGAGCTCGCCTTCGACCAAAGCACCACTCACCTCACCTCGCCAAAGCTGCGATCAACCTCTAGGAGGACCCCGAGGAGGCCTTCTCCTCCGTCTCCGGCCGCCCCGATCCGCTTCGGGCTCCGGCGCGATCCACTCCGGTGAGGGCACCCCCTCCTCCCAAATCATGCCCGTAGCCTCCTAGGGCACCCAATCACCTAACCCGCGCCTCGATTTGGCCTTTGCAGCCTTCCCCGACGAGACCCAACATCACCCGAGCCGCCGTCGACGTGGTGCTCGCCGACGACCACCTCCACCACCCACAGACGCGGGAGGGCACCCTAAGCCCGTAGGTAACCTCCGCTCCTCCCAACTCGCCGTGGATCGTCGCCGGCGACCATTAAGCTTGGGCGCCGTGGCGCCTGTTTTCTCTCTCAAATTTTCAAACTGTGGGTGGGCCCCTCGTCGGCCTCTCTTTTATATTCGAACCATTTTTTTCTGGAAAGCGCATTCGGGCAAATACACTTTCAATCTGAAACGTTTTCCTTTCCTTTTCTGTTCAGCCCCCTGGAAACTTTCTGTTTCATTACAGACAAGTCCCTGGACTAAAACTCTAATAACTCTTAAACAGAAAATGTTTTTTGATAGAATCTTTTTCTGTCCTCTTTATTTTTCTGTCTAGTTTTTTATCATATTTATTTGAAAAATATTTGGAACACTTTTTGTGCACCCACGGTATTCACGTTAGTACATGTTTTCTTTGTACCGTAGATACCGGAAGAGGTGACGGAACCGCGAACTTCACCGAGCTAGACTCCGACTACTCCGAACCAGGCAAGCATGTTTGAACCTTTGATATGATGAGTGTTTTGTGTGTTTGCTTAAGTAGTTACTTCATGGCATAATTACATGAACACCCGTGAATGTTATGTTGCATGCAAAGCCATTGCGAATGAGCTTCGAAACTCGATGTGTGATTTGATGTGAGTTTACTTGATCATGTGGTGACATGATGGGTGGTAAGATGGTATTGTTGTAGCATGCCAGTCTTATGCCAAACTATTTAACTCCAGTGTCAACGTGAATCAAGTAACGTTACCATCCGTTCCTTTTCTTGTACTACCACATGTTTTGTTTATGGAATATGGTTTAGTAAGTTGCAAACCTCTTTCCGGGTACACACCAAACAGAGGGGCCGGGATGAGGGTTCCATGGCCCTGGATTAAAGCCCGTCATCCGGTCAGGGAGCATGGGTGTTTCCGAATTGGACCGAGAGGGGGGCACCCCTTAGAGCGCGCGAGATAAATTTGATCCCATGCTATTCGAGGTTGTGACATCCCCATCTTAGAGTTTTTCTTGAACGTTGCTTAGGGTGATTCCTAGCAGCGGAATGTGGAATTGGGTGTGTACTGGTTAGATGTGTTTCTTCTAAAATACCGTAAACGGAACTAGTCCCTTGCGACTACTGAAATCCGTTGGCTGTGGTTTAATAGTACAAACTCTGCAGAGTCAAACTCATTCAAGTAACTGTATCTATGGTCAATATCTATGTTCAACTTGTCCTGTCAGTCTCAGTGTCAGTATCCTTGACAAATCTCCGGTGAACATACATGAGTGGTATCTTTCCTTGGATGGACTAACTCGCTTATTATTATGTGCTGAGTATCTTTCCTTGGAATGGTCTATACTGCTTGAATACGACAATGCAATATAAGCCCTTTATGTGATGTCGCTCAGACGTCCGACTGTGGCATTTATCTGTTTACTTTCGATATGAGCCCTTTATGTGATTTCGCTCAGACGTCCGTCTGTGGCACTCTTGTTATTTATTTTCAATATAAGCCCTTTATGTGATGTCGCTCAGACGTCCGACTGTGGCACTCTTGTTATTTACTTTCAATATAAGCCCTGTATGTGATGTCGCTCAGACGTCCGACTGTGGCACTCTTGTTATTTACTTTCGATATAAGCCCTTTATGTGATGTCGCTGACGTCCATTGTAGCACCTGCTGTCATTTTTTCAATATAAGCCCTTTACGTGGTGTCGCTTAGATGCCCGACTGCGGCATGTTAATTTATTTGTTCACCATTCGAGGCGTCACTTCAGGCACTCGATCGGTTTTCAGTTATTTTTGTTGGGATTTCGCGAGGATTATCGCCTGACTTCCTTTTATTTAACATGTCGTGCAAGTTTATCATTTGAGTGTGCATTGCCAATTGCCCATGATGCATCATGCTTACATTTGTTATATCTTATGTCCGAACTGTCTTGCGAGTACATTCAAAGTACTCACCGGCTTGTTGATTTGGCGGATGTTGACGAAGGCGATCTTATGGATGAAGAGTTCGATAGCGAGTCCGACGCCTAGAGGAGTCCCAGTCAGTCCCGTGCGATCCTGGAATTTATCACTTGTACCATATCCGCTTCCGCTACCCGAATAAACCATCGAGCCTCACTTCGATGCTCGATGAGCTGCAAGAGTAGGAGTCAATGTCACCCACTTCACTGTGACATATCCACCACCACTTTTATATACGAGTCAGTAGTATACCACCACACCCTTGTGTCATATCCGCCTTTATGTATATTATTGGCGTGCTTGTAATAAATTGTTGAGCAACCTCAGCTCAACCCTGTAATATATTTTAGTACTGCTGGATTTCGGTATCAAGAATTTGTCTACCGGTAAGGAGGACTCTCCTATACTGGAAATAAAAGGATCGGTTTCTCAATAAGTATTTTATTGAAAAACCGGTCGTGACATGAGCTCTGCTGAGAAGGGCTGAGATCCGAACTACAAGGTAAAAATTCAGTTATCTTTCTCAGGAATAGAATAGGGATGTCTCTTATTTTAAAACTCCCCTCTCTACTTACGGCTCGCTGGAGGGCTGATCCCCTTGAGGGCACGGTGCGGCCGAGGCACCTCCCGGCGCAGGACCCTCTGACGAAGATTTCTTCCCCCGCTTTGAGACCATGGTCTCCGAGTCTTCAGAGGCGGTCCTCTTCTTCCCTTGAATGGAGGGATTCTCGATCCCTCCTTTCCTGACAGCCTCCTTCGGGGAGGTGGTAGCTTCCTTGTTCCCCCCTTCGCCTTCTTCCAAAGGCGCAGCCTCCAACATCCTGGTTAACACGGGATCCAGCGTGGTCTCAGGGAGAGGGGGCCGGACACCTGGTTAGCTTTGCTTTCGCTATCCACTCTTGTTTAAGGGACGGCTCTTTTAAGGGCAATTTTATGATGAATATACGGATAACGTGTCTGGGTACAGGGCTACTTACTTGAGTATCCGGGCGATTGGAGCTCAGGCATGCGTCCTCGGTCGAGTCCGGACACATTGCTTGTGATCCGAAGAACAATTTGTACATCTCCATGGGCGTCGTGCACGTAAACTGTTGGAGAGCTCGTGGTCCCTCCGGATTAAACTCCCACAGGCAGAGGGGGCGGCGTTTGCAGGGCAAAGTGCGGCGAATCAACATGACCTGCGTCACTACGGCCAGGTTGATGTCTCCTTCCAGGAGATCTTGAATGCGGCCCTGCAACAAGGGCACGTCCTTGGACGGCCCCTAGTCGAGCCCTTTATTGACCCATGACGCCAGCCGTGGGGAAGGACCCGAGCGAAAGGCAGGTGGCGCCACCCACTTGGTGCCCCTGGGAGCTGTGATATAAAACCACTCTGGTTGCCATAAGCTGAACTCCTCTTGAAAAGAGCCCTCGGGCCATGGAGCATCAGCATTCTTGCTTATAACAGCCCCTCCACACTCCGCTTGCTGCCCCTTGATCATCTTCGGCTCCACTTTGAAGGTCTTAAGCCACAATCCGAAGTGAGGGGTAATGCGGAGGAAGGCTTCGCACACGACAATGAACGATGAGATGTGGAGGATGGACTCGGATCCAAGTCGTGAAATTCAACCCATAATAAAACATGAGCCCTCACGAAGGGGTCCGTCGGAAGCCTAGCCCCGAAGGAAGTGAGATGCGAACACCACGCTCTCACCAGGATTGGGAGTGGAATAACCTGCCCTTGAGCAGGCAGCCTATCTGAAATTTCGCGGTTAAATACAGCATCTCTTAGCTTTAGCACGTCTTCTTCCAGAACGGAGGAAGGCATCCACCACCTTGAAGGTCGGGGCGGACATCATTGAAGGTCAAGGCGCCCGAATCTGGAGCTTTGGGTGTTGGAACTCGAGGCGAGGGGCGGATTCGATTGAGATTGAAAGAAAGGAGTAGAGCCTTGGTCTCTTTATAAAGAGGTTGAATACCAAGAGCCTCCCCCTTGACCGTTTGGGACTCGCCTTCGATAGAGGAGACGTGCCAACAGGCACGATTGGGTTACCCACACCCGTATTAATGAGAATCCCGGAATAAGGGGACACGATCTCTGCTTTGACAAGACGTGCCAAGGAAACCGCTTCTCTAAACGCACTGAGGTGGGACAGTAAAAACGATTCGAATAAAGGCTTGGCCGTGGTGTGATGTCACGCTGCAAAATACGTCAGCAGATTGGATTTGTGTACATATTATTCTCTCTACGGTGGTATGTGGAAATTATTTTGCAGAGCCGGACACTATCCTTGTGTTCAAAATCTTCTATGAAGTACTCGGAGGAGGAACCCGCCTTGCAATGCCGAAGACAATCTGCTACCGGACTCGTCATCATTGAAGCCTGGTTCGAGGGCTCTTGAGGGAGTCTTGGATTAGGGGTGTCCGGATGGCTGGACTATAACCTTTGGCGGACTCCTGGACTATGAAGATACAAGATTGAAGACTTCGTCCCGTGTCCGGATGGGACTTTCCTTGGCGTGGAAGGAAAGCTTGGCGATACGGATATGTAGATCTCCTCCCATTGTAACCGACTCTATGTAACCCTAACCCTCTCCGGTGTCTATATAAACCGGAGGGTTTTAGTCCGTAGGACGAACAACAATCATACCATAGGCTAGCTTCTAGGGTTTAGCCTCTCTTATCTTGTGGTAGATCTACTCTTGTACTACCCATATCATCAATATTAATCAAGCGGTGAGTAGGGTTTTACCTCCATCGAGAGGGCCCGAACCTGGGTAAAAACATCGTGTCCCTTGTCTCCTGTTACCATCCGCCTAGACGCACAGTTCGGGACCCCCTACCCGAGATCCGCCGGTTTTGACACCGACAGCTACTTTAATACACATCTGGGTGGATTGCTTGTGGGCACCTGGAGAATCCAGTGTTGTCCTAGGATATCCCAGAGTATCTGTGTGATCATCCTACGGTCCGCCACCCAGGCTCAAAGGGATCATAAGATTATTCATGCTAGAAACTTCCGTGTGCAGCCACAAGCCATTATGGGCTCTGGCATAGTTGAGTAAGTTGCATGAGCTCTCGAAGAGGTGGACTAGCAGATGTAGGGGGATTGTAGGTGTACCGGTCCGCCTGGAGTAGAGAGTAAATGTTTCTGAAAGACTCTGTCTCGGTCATCCGTTTCTCAAACACCATGTAGTGCAAGAAATCCAACGGAGGAGATCGAGTCTTGTGGGCAAAAGTGCGCAAACCTCTGCAGAGTGTACAAACTAATCATGATTAGCCGTGTCCCGGTTATGGACATCTTGAGTATCTGGTTCTTGAATTATCATGTTGATCTCAACACTTTATTTAATTAATTTTATTGGGTTAATGATTATTATTTTGGGATTGAGTTGGAGGAACCTTCTCAATATTTATCAACCAACTTTGTAGTTAAATAATTCCTTTGCAGTAGGGAAAAATTGGCTTTTTGCAAAAACATTATAACCATAGAGCTTTTCCACCAGCCAAATATGCATGAGATAGCCTTTATTCATCTTTATCCTATGGTGTGAATTTGCCAGTACATTCAATGTATTGACCCTTTTGTGGCTGCAACGTCTCATGTTGCAGGATTCTTACGGCGAGTAAGTGATACGTTAGGGTTACGATTTCTACACTCAACTTTGTCGTTGGTGTTGATGGGAATCCACAACCTTGTTACTTCCGCTATTTGGATTGAGGTAATAGTATTTACGTTATTTATACATGTGGTTTACCTCTGTTATAAATCCTCGAGTATTGTATGTGTCAGCATACCGATCCAGGGATGACACTTAGGCACAGAGACTTGACCGTCTGAGGTCAGGTCGTTACAAGATGGTATCAGAGCACATGTTGGCTGTATGACGCGACCCCTAGAAACTGGCAAGCCCATAGGAAGGATTTTCTCTGCAACTTTCTTTTCAAAAGGATCTTTTACCTCTCTTCTTTTCCGAGCTTATTCAAAATTCCCTTTTTAGTGAGACTATACCCCTTTCCACTTTTTTGACCACATGAAGATCGACTGAAGATTCCACTACAAGGAGTACAAGATATCGGACAACTAAGGCCACTTCGGAATGAAGATGATTTTACCATGCATTATGATAATGGAAACTACAACGGTTGGAGACTCCGAAGAATAGGAGAATTGGAGGCTATAAAGAATTTCCAGATTTAGTATGACCTAGGAAGGCTACCCTTATGAAACTTGGCAGACTAAGGAAGCTGTCAATACCCGAGATCAAGGTGTATCGGAGAAAGACCGGAGCATAGAGCATTAGAACTCAAAGTTTTGTCAAGAAACCCTAAGGAAGGAGATATCAACTATGGAATGATAGCTCATGGCAATGACAAGAGCAGAAACACGGCTATCCATGATGTTATCGCCCGCTTATGCTATTGTCATCGTGCAGAGTTAAGCATGCAGATGCATGGAAGGATTGGATGACAAAAGGGCTAATGGAGCACCTATCAGCAAAATATGAAGTTTTAACCCTAGCTGGTGTATCACCAGGATCTGGAGTATTACACCAAGAAGTTTAAGGTGTACCTTTAGGAAGCTGTATTTGTCAAGAAAGTATTCCGTGAAGAACTCAGGACCCAGAAGCTGAAAGTAGCCAAGCTAGAGGAGCAAAACCTCGAGATACCTGAGATTCGTCAGGAACTGAAGGACAGTAGGACATGGTTCATGCCAAGGATGATGAAACCCAAAAGTTTGGGATGCAACTCCAGAATAATAAAGGGCGTCATGAGAGACTTCGCGTCAACAGAGATGATCTGGCAAAAGAACTTGAGAAGACAAACATGATCGGAAGAAGCCATTGGAAGCATGAACAAGACTTGAAGAGTTTGGCGACATTGAAGATTTATTGACCTTTAGAAGACCAAACCCCTGTTATACACTTACGTTAGATGCGGCGTTTGTGAGCTGTCATTTGTTTGATGTTTTCCCGACAGCCACAAAATAAAATCTGTCTTTTTAAAACTATTGTTTGTATTGTGTGTATCTCTCCCTCCCTATCTCTCTTATCTCACCCCAAAACCTTTGGACCCAATAGAGGATGAATGGAGATGAGCTTATTTTTTCTGGACCGACGAGTCAATTGGAGACGGACCGATGGATTCAGAACATGGAGGATCACATGGAGAATAACCCTATAGCCAGAAAGGATATGACCCAGCATACGCTTTAGTGCTTTGAAGGAGGTGCTGCTACTTGGTGGAGGATGTACCAGACCATCAATGGATGGCAAGGAGTAACCACTTGGAAAGAATTTAAGTTGACTCTGCAAAAGTCTCGGTTTGTGTCCCAGAAATTGAAGCCTTATGGAAAGGATATGAAGAAAACTTGTGCATGCAAGCTTTGTGGAGAAATAGGACACAACCATAAGGAACACAAGGATGAATGCCCTAATTGTGAAGGAAGTCACCCAGCTGAAGAATGCCCAACTAGGCAGATCACATGTTTCTTGTGTGAAGGGACTACCCACTACCCTGCTCAGTGTCACATCTACCCCATGGTTCGAAAAACCATCCAGCAGAAGCAAGAAGCAATGAAAGGAGCCCTCGTGGAAATTTTAGAAGAACCTACGATGAAGGAAGAGGTGGAGGACACACCTAAAGAAGAACCAATCAGATCTTGCACCAAGTCTTGCTATTCATGTGGAGAAGAAGGACACACCTGCCAAAATTGTTTGAATGGGGATCTAGTAGAATTCCCGACAGAGGAAGTAGAGTATGACCCACAGGAAATAGAAGCCCTGATTGGAACGGAAAAGTCCAGAAAGATAAGTAGATTGGATTCCAGGAAGGATCCGAGTCATATCACCTGTTATAGATGCAAGGAGTCAGGGCAGTACCTCAGCAGTTGCCCAAAAAGGAAGCCGAGGACCCAAGGAGGCTATATAATCACAAGGAAACCTCAAGACTTGTCAGAAGTAATATGGTTCTGCTGTAATGAAGCAGGGCACTTTGCCAGAGATTGTCCCAAAGAGAAGGAGACTTGTGATAATTAGTTGTGTCTGTGAGAAATATAGTAGTAGTAGTGAGGCCATTTCTTTTATTAGTAAGGTGTTGAGTTGAGGCATGTAATGGAAAACCAGGAGATTATAATCATTGGAGAATCAATAAAGTTAGCACCGTTGGTACTGATTTAGATTTTATGAGTTTTACTCTATGAAGAAAGATTTTGACCATTTTCGAGGATATGAGAAATATGGTCTATGGAAGATTGGAGCATTTTAAGGGTGATAGTACCCTGTGAGGATCCTTGACCTCTGGAAAGGATTATGATATTCCACGGAGTGGACTTCATAAGTATAAGTTTTACCTCGATATGTGGGATACCCCAAGAGTATGAAGGTATGGAGTATTATTGGATGTAAAGGAGGTAGAATGTTGGTAATATGGAGCAATTGCAACTCCATGATGAGTCTGAGTAATCACGTCTTAGTTTGGCACAAATAGAAGGAAGGGAGACAGTACAATTTGATGGATTTAAGAATGCTAGGAAGCTGGATGTTGGAATAATGATCAGTTGCCCCGATGATGAGTTCAAGGATTTCAAGTGATGAGATGGGCCATAACCCACATGCCCCAGGACCTGCCAAGAAGCAAGCACACTCTTGCTGAAGGAAAAACCCTGCTAGAAGTTACAATTTTATCGACAGACGATTTTATAGGGGTAACGCAAAACCTGAGAGTTGTGAAGGAACGATAGATGTTTGTTTGGCTTGCAGAATTAATGGATCTTCCGAACTTGGTTCGTTGACAAGATAAATTCTGCAATGCTTGTGAGGATGACCGAGTGTTAGAATGCGAGATTTGCTAAACCATATACTCGGTAATGATTTGGGTGCGAGATGGATTGATCACCATACCGACTTACTCTTATTATTCGCCTTGCTATATGGGATGGTAAATCTGAGTGAATTACCCATAGTAGGAAAAAATTGGCTTTTCGCAAAAACATTATAACCATAGAGCTTTTCCACTAGCCAAATATGCATGTAGTGATAGCCTTTATTCATCTTTATCCTATGGTGTGAATTTGCCAGTACATTCAATGTACTGACCCTTTGTGGCTGCAACGTCTCATGTTGCAGGATTCTTACGACGAGTAAGTGATACGTTAGGGTTAGAATTTCTACACTCAACGTTGCTGTTGGTGTTGATGGGAATCCACAACCTTGTTACTTCCGCTATTTGGATTGAGGTAATAGTATTTACGTTATTTATACATGTGGTTTACCTCTGTTATAAATCCTTGAGTAATGTATGTGTCAGCATACCGATCCAGGGATGACACTTAAGCACAGAGACTTAACCTTCTGAGGTCAGGTCTCTACAATAATGAATCTATGGATGTGAATTTTTTTGGTAGGAACAATTTTGGTAACGACGCGTATAGAGGAAACTTTAATTCTAGGCCGTTCCCTAGTAATTCCTCTAATAATTATGGTAATTCCTACAACAACTCTTATGGAAATTTTAATAATACGCCCTTTGATTTTGAGACTAGTGTTAAAGAATTTATGAATTCGCAAAAGAATTTCAATGCTTTGCTTGAAGAAAAATTGCCTAAGATTGATGAGTTGGCTAGGAACATGGATATAATTTCTCTTGATGTTGATTCTTTGAAACTTAGATCTATTCCACCTAAGCATGATATCAATGAGTCTCTCAAAGCCATGAGAATTTCCATTGATGAGTGCAAAGAAAGAACCGCTAGGATGCGTGCTAAAAAGATTGCTTTGTAAAAGCGTGTTCTTCTAGTTTCCATGATAATAATGATGAAGATCTAAAAGTGATTGATGTGTCTCCTGTTAAATCCTTGTTTTCCAATATGAATCTTGATAAAGATGGGACTGGAGATGAGTCAACTTTAGTTAAAAGGCGTCCCAATGATTCAGAGTTTTTAGATCTTGATGCAAAACTTGGTAAAAGTGGGATCGAAGAGGTCAAAACTTTACATAGCAATGAACCCACTATTATGGATTTCAAGGAATTTAATTATGATAATTGCTCTTTTATAGATTGTATTTCCTTGTTACAATCCGTGTTAAATTCTCCTCATGCTTATGATCAAAATAAAGCTTTTACTAAACATATCGTTGATGCTTTAATGCAATCTTATGAAGAAAAACTTGAATTAGAAGTTTCTATCCCTAGGAAACTTTATGATGAGTGGGAACCTACTATTAAAATTAAAATTAAAGATCATGAATGCTATGCTTTAAGTGATTTGGGTGCTAGTGTTTCCTTGATTTCAAAGACTTTGTGTGGTGTGCTAGGTTTCCGTGAATTTGACGATTGTTCTTTAAATTTGCACCTTGCGGATTCCACCATTAAGAAATCTATGGGGAGGATCTTATTGTTGCAAATAGGAATTATGTTCCTGTGGATTTCATTGTTCTTGATATAGATTGCAATCCTACATGTCTTATTAATCTTGGTAGACCTTTCCTTAAAACGATTGGTGCAATCATTGGTATGAAAGAAGGAAATATTAGATTCCAATTTCCATTAAGGAAAGGCATGGAACACTTTCCTAGGAAGAAAATTAAATTACCTTATGAATCTATTATGAGAGCCACTTATGGATTGCATACCAAAGATGACAATACCTAGATCTATTCTTGTTTTTATGCCTAGCTAGGGGCGTTAAACGATAGCGCTTGTTGGGAGGCAACCCAATTTTATTTTTGTTCCTTGCTTTTTGTTCCTGTTTAGTAATAAATAATTCATCTAGCCTCTGTTTGGATGTGTTTTTATGTTTTAATTAGTGTTTGTGCCAAGTAAAACCTATAGGATCTTTTTGGATGATAGTTATTTGATCTTGCTAAAAAAAACAAAAACTTTCTGCTTACAGAAACAATTGTTAAAAATCACCAGAATAGATAAAATACTGATTCCAATTGTAGTAGATCAATAAAAAATTTATATAGGACGTCCTATTTTGGTGGAAATTTTGGAGTTACAGAAGTATGCGTTTGATACAGATTACTACATATTGTTCTGTTTTTGACAGATTTTGTTTTTCGTGTGTTGTTTGCTTATTTTGATGAATCTATGGCTAGTATCGGGGGGTATGAACCATAGAGAAGTTGGAATACAGTAGGTTTAACACCAATATAAATAAAGAATGAGTTCATTGCAGTACCTTAAAGTGGTAATTTGTTTTCTTATACTAATGGAGCTCATGAGATTTTCTGTTGAGATTTTGGAACAAGGAGTGGAAAGAGCCTAAGCTTGGGGATTCCCAAGGCACCCCAAGGTAAAATTCATGTACAACCAAAAGCCTAAGCTTGGGGATGCCCCGAAAGGCATCCCCTCTTTCGTCTTCGTCTATCCGTAACTTTACTTGAGGCTATATTTTTATTCACCACATGATATGTGTTTTGCTTGGAGCGTCTTGTATGATTTGAGTATTTGATTTTTAGTTTAACACAATCATCCTTGCTGTACACACTTTTTGGAGACACACACATTAATCAGAATTTATTAGAATACTCTATGTGCTTCACTTATATCTTTTGAGCTAGATGATTTTGCTCTAGTACTTCACTTATATCTTTTTAGAGCACGGTGGTGGTTTTATTTTATAGAAATAATTGATCTCTCATACTTCACTTATATTATTTTGAGAGTCCTTTAGAATAGCATGGTAATTTGCTTTGGTTATAAAATTAGTCCTAATATGATAGGCATCCAAGATGGGTATAATAAAAACTTTGATATATAGTGCATTGAATACTATGAGAAGTTTGATACTTGACAATTGTTTTTAGATATGAAGATGGTAATATTAGAGTCATGCTAGTTGAGTAATTATGGAATTGAGAAACACTTATGTTGAGGTTTGCAAGTCCCGTATCATGCACGTATGGTAAATGTTGTGTGACAAATTTGAAGCATGAGGTGTTTCTTTGATTGTCCTCCTTATGAGTGGCGGTCGGGGACGAGCGATGGCCTTTTCCTACCAATCTATCCCCCTAGGAGCATGCGCGTAGTGCTTCATTTTTGATGACTTGTAGATTTTTGCAATAAGTATGTGAGTTCTTTATGACTAATGTTGAGTCCATGGATTATACGCACTATCACCATCCATCATTGCTAACCTCTTCGGTACCGTGCATTGCCCTTTCTCACCTCGAGAGTTGGTGGAATCTTCGCCTGTGCATCCAAACCCCGTGATATGATACGCTCTGTCACACATAAACCTCCTTATATCTTCCTCAAAACAGCCACCATACCTACCTATTATGGCATTTCCATAGCCATTCCGAGATATATTGCCATGCAACTTTCCACCTTTCCGTTTATTATGACACGCTTCATCATTGTCATATTGCCTTGCATGATCATGTAGTTGACATCGTATTTGTAGCAAAGCCACCATGCATAATTTTTCATACATGTCACTCTTGATTCATTGCCCATCCCGGTACACCGCCGGAGGCACTCATATAGAGTCATATTTTGTTCTAGTATCGAGTTGTAATCATTGAGTTGTAAATAAATAGAAGTGTGATGATCATCATTATTAGAGCATTGTCCCAAAGAAAAGAAAGGCCAAATGAAAAAAAAAGGAAAGTACAAAAAAAGAAGGGACAATGCTACTATCTTTTTTTCCACACTTGTGCTTCAAAGTAGCACCATGATCTTCATGATAGAGAGTCTCTTGTTTTGTCACTTTCATGTACTAGTGGGAATTTTTTCATTATAGAACTTGGCTTTTATATTCCAACAATGGGCTTCCTCAAATGCCCTAGGTCTTCGTGAGCAAACAAGTTGGATGCACACCCACTTAGTTTCTTTTGGTTGAGCTTTCATACATTTATAGCTCTAGTGCATCCGTTGTATGGCAATCCCTACTCCTCGCATTGACATCAATTGATGGGCATATCCCTAGCCCGTTGATTAGCCGCGTCGATGTGAGACTTTCTCCTTTTTTTGTCTTCTCCACACAACCCCCATCATTATATTCTATTCCACCCATATTGCTATGTCCATGGCTCATGCTCATGTATTGCGTGAAAGTTGAAACAGTTTGAAAATACTAAAGTATGAACAATTTCTTGGATTGTCATTGAGGTTGTGCATGATGAGAGCATTTTTGTGTGACAAAAATGAAGCATGGCCAAACTATATGATTTTGTAGGGATGAGCTTTCTTTGGCTATGTTATTTTGAGAAGACATAATTGCTTTGTTAGTATGCTTGAAGTATTATTATTTTTATGTTAATATTAAACTTTTGTCTTGAATCTTTCGGATCTGAACATTCATGCCACAATAAAGAAAATTACATTGAAAATTATGTTAGGTAGCATTCCACATCAAAAATTCTGTTTTAATCATTTACCTACTCGAGGACGAGCAGGAATTAAGCTTGGGGATGCTTGATACGTCTCCAACGTATCAATAATTTTTGATTGTTCCATGCTATTATATTATCTGTTTTGGATGTTTAATGGGCTTTAATATACCTTTTTATATTATTTTTGGGACTAACCTATTAACCGAAGGCCCAGTGCAAATTGATGTTTTTTTGCCTATTTCAGTGTTTCGCAGAAAAGGAATATCAAACGGAATCCAGACGGAACGAAACCTTCGCGAGGATCTTTTTTGGAACAAACACAATCCAGGAGACTTGGAGTGGACGTCAAGGAAGCAACGAGGCGGCCACGAGGTAGGAGGGCGTGCCCAGGGGGTAGGCGCGCCCCCACCCTCGTGGGCCCCTCGCAGCTCCACCGACCTACTTCTTTCGCCTATATATACTCTTATACCCTGAAAACATCCAAGGGAGCCACCAAACACATTTTCCACCGCCGCAACCTTCTGTACCCATGAGATCCCATCTTGGGGCTTTTTTCGGCGCTCCTATTACCGATGCTGAATCTTGTGAAACTAATGCTGCTTTGTTGAATCTTGTCATGAAAGATCAATTTTCTGGCCTTCCTAGTGAAGATGCCGCTACCCATCTAAACAACTTTGTTGATTTGTGCGATATGCAAAAGAACAAAGATGTGGATAATGATATTGTTGAATTGAAACTATTTTCGTTTTCCCTTAGAGATAGTGCTAAAACTTGGTTCTCTTCTTTGCCTAAAAATAGTATTGATTCTTGGAATTAGTGCAAAGATGCTTTTATCTCTAAGTATTTTCCTCCCGCTAAGATCATCTCTCTTAGAAACGATATTATGAATTTTAAGCAACTTGATCATGAGCATGTTGCACAAGCTTGGGAGAGGATGAAATTAATGATAGGTAATTGCCCTACACATGTGTCGGTGGGAAACGACACCTATGGGATCACAAGAATCCCTACTACGGTTGCCGGGGCGCGGGGTTGTGAGAAGAGCAAGATTAGCAGTCAACACAAGGATCGTTTACCCAGGTTCGGGCTGCGAGGATGCGTAATACCCTAGACCCGCTTTGGTGTGTATTTGAGAGAGTTCTTGAGCTCTCGAACTAGCTATGGTGGCTGCATAGTTCAATAGAGCCGAATCCCTCTCCAGTATGCCAAGGGCCTCCTTTTATAGTCGGAAGGGGCTGCCACAGTGGCACACAGGAGGTGGAAAGGCCTACAGTGATGCGAGCTTATCGCTCGTGTTATAGGACAAGACACATTTAATGCGTAGCTTAGGTGTCCCTTAGCTTTATTGGGGACGGGAACGAGGACCGTCTCGTCTGTTGCCACCTCGCCTTGCTTCAACACGCGCCCACGCCAGCAGTGCATGCGGCGCCATGTAGGCAGGCAGGCAGCTGAGGTGGCGTGGTGGTAGGGTCTTCACGAAGATCTGCATGCCACCACGCAGGTGCTTGCTGAGTTGGCGTAGAGGCCGCCTGCCGCCACGCAGTGCCTGCCCACTGGTTGAGCTAGCAGCTGCTTGGGGACGGTGGTGGAGTCTTGGTCGATGCAGCCTGGCTGTGGCCCCATCGACGCCTCGGCAAGGGCCTTGCCGGGTCCCGGCAAGGGTCTTGCTGTATGTTAGCTGCCCCGGCAAGGCGCTTGCCGGGGTCTTGTGGATCTCCTCGGCAAGGATCCCGCCGAGGGTCGCCGCCTTCTGGTTCTTATCTCGATCTCATATCTCTATGGTCTTGACAAAGATTTGCATGCTACCACGGAGGTGCCTCGAGCCCTAGTTCCAATGTGGTTGGTTGAGTTGGAACCCGTGGGCTCAAGGGTGGCTCGCTTTGTTAGCATCGGGCAAGTTGCCCCGGCAAGGCTCTTGCCGGGGCCGCGGAGGCTGCCCCGGCAAGGGCCTTGCCGGGGGAGTCCACCTCTCCCTCTCGCTCTTTGGTATCTTTGGTCTTGGCGTTGCCTTGGGCATCTTGTGCTTCGGCTTCTCTCCGGCTCCCCTCCTCTGCCCTGCTTAGTGTAGCCGTGGCATGCGGCTCCGACTGCTCGTGCACGAGTAAAGGGGTACAAAGGTGTGCCCCTACTTTTGTACACCGACAGGAGCCCCCGGGCGTGGGCCACACATAAGAGCGACACGTTATTGGGCCAGGCCCAGAACGGTGCGCGGGCAGGCGGGGCGGATTTTCACTGCAGTAACTCTTCGTCTGCTGTGCTTCCCCACGACCCGCGTTGAACGCGCGTCATGGAGGATCGTGCGTGACGTGGGGGGCATGCGTGGGGCGGTCCTCGCATGCATGCGTTAGATCACGGTAAAGAGGTGGCTCGCGCCTTCCCCATAAAAAGAGGGAGGCGTGGAGGCGCGGTTCCTTTACTGGATGGACTTGGGTCGCAGTCTTCAAGGCGCCCATGCCCCCCCGTTCACGGGGCGGGGAACGGTCGCCTCATCCGTCTGTTTGACCCTGCTCGCTCGCCACGCGTCCTTCATGCAAGTGGCGGGCGTTGGAGGCGGGAAACCGGGCCGTCGCTGATTGGGGCAGCGGGTCGGTCGTGATTCCCTGCGCCTCCGACGGCTGGATTGGCTGAGTGGGTCGGCCGAGCCTCGACCCTGCCCCTTTATAAGGAGGGGGAGGGGGGCGTCGTCCCACATTCCTTCAGCATGCATCCTCCTCCACCTCCGCTTCTTTCTTCCACCTGCCATGGCGAGAGGAGGCGTTGGGCCTTCGACGGTGGCGGCGAGGGTTGCTGCTCATCAGCGCGTCCCTCCTTCCCACGAACCCGTGGCGGCGGAACCAGCCATGAGAGGAAGGGGGAGGGGGCGTGGCCGAGGTCGCCGCGGTGGTCGGGGGAGAGGGGGACGAGGTGGCGCGACGGTCGTGCCTCCGCCAGCGGTGCCTCTCGCAATGGAGGGTCACGTCGTGGACCAGCCCCGCGAGTTCTTCATTAGGCTGCACCGACCACCGCATCGTCGTCTCCGTCTCCCCACCCCCTTCACTGAGGAGATGGAGCTTGATCTGCCCCAGACCCTCAGATTGCACATGAGGGGCTGCGGGACCGGCGGTACACGGGTCGACGTTGACTTCCCTGCTCCGCATGTTATGTATCTCCGTCGTGGATGGAAGACATTCGCTCGCATCCATAGCCTGACGGTGGGGCTCGTCCTCTATTTCAAGTTAATGGAGGGCGGCCTACTCTCTGTCAAGGTCTTTGGAGATCTTGGAACTCGCCTGAAGTGCTGTGTGGAGAGCTCCTCCGACGATGAAGATTCATCCTCGAGCTGGAGTGACAAGGAGGACAGTTACATCGACGACGAGGGAGTCGGGCGGCAGGATGCCGACCCCGACTTCGACTGATTGCGTCGCCCTTTGATACGTCTCCAACGTGACTATAATTTTTGATAGCTCCATGCTATATTATCTACTGTTTTGGGCAATTTTGGGCTTTATTATCCACTTTTATATTACTTTTGGGACTAACCTATTAACCGGAGGCCCAGCCCATTTATTTGTTTTATGCCTATTTCAAGTGTTTCGAGGAAAAGGAATATCAAATGGAGTCGAAACGGAACGAAATCAATCGGAGAAGTTATTTTTGGAAGGAAACCTACCGTATAGACTTGGACCCCACGTCAGAGATGAGGGAGGTGCTCACGAGGGTGGGGCGCCCTAGGCGCCCTACCTCGTGGGGCCCCCAAAGCACCACCGACGTACCCCCTGCACCCATATATACCTACGTATCGTAAAACTTCCAGAACAGAAGATAGATCGGGAGTTCCGCTGCCGCAAGCCTCTGTAGCCACCAAAAACCAATCGGGACCCTGTTCCGGCACCCTGCCGGAGGGGGATCCCTCACCGGTGGCCATCTTCATCATCCCGGCGCTCTCCATGACGAGGAGGCAGTAGTTCACCCTCGGGGCTGAGGGTATGTACCAGTAGCTATGTGTTTGATCTCTCTCTCTCTCTCGTGTTCTTGATTTGGCACGATCTTGATGTATCGCGAGCTTTGCTATTAGTTGGATCTTATGTTTCTTCTCCCCCTCTACTCTCTTATAAAGGATTGAGTTTTCCCCTTGAAGTAATCTTATCGGATTGAGTCTTTAAAGATTTGAGAACACTTGATGTATGTCTTGCCGTGCGTATCTATGGTGACAATGGGATATCACGTGATTCACTTGATGTATGTTTTGGTGATCAACTTGCGTGTTCCGCCCATGAACCTATGCATAGGGGTTGGCACACGTTTTCGTTGTGATTCTCCGGTAGAAACTTTGGGGTACTCTTTGAGGTTCTATGTGTTGGTTTGAATAGATGAATTGAGATTGTGTGATGCATATCGTATAATCATGCCCACGGATACTTGAGGTGACATTAGAGTATCTAGGTGACATTAGGGTTTTGGTTGATTTGTGTCTTAAGGTGTTATTCTAGTACGAACTCTAGGGCTGTTTGTGACACTTATAGGAATAGCCCAACGGATTGATTGGAAAGAATAACTTTGAGGTGGTTTCAGACCCTACCATAATCTCTTCGTTTGTTCTCCGCTATTAGTGACTTTGGAGTGACTCTTTTTTGCATGTTGAGGGATAGTTATATGATCCAATTATGTTATTATTGTTGAGAGAACTTGCACTAGTGAAAGTATGAACCCTAGGACTTGTTTCCTATCATTGCAATACCGTTTACGCTCACTTTTACCACTTGTTACCTTGCTGTTTTTATTATTTAAGATTACAAATACCTATATCTACTATCCATATTGCACTTGTATCACCATCTCTTCGCCGAACTAGTGCACTTATACAATTTACCATTGTATTGGGTGTGTTGGGGACACAAGAGACTCTTTGTTATTTGGTTGCAGGGTTGCTTGAGAGAGACCATCTTCATCCTACGCCTCCCACGGATTGATAAACCTTAGGTCATCCACTTGAGGGAAATTTGCTACTGTACTACAAAACTCTGCACTTGGAGGCCCAACAACGTCTACAAGAAGAAGGTTGTGTAGTAGACATCAAGCTCTTTTCTGGCGCCGTTGCCGGGGAGGTGAGTGCTTGAAGGTATATCTTTAGATCTTGCAATCGAATCTTTTTGTTTCTTGTTTTAGCACTAGTTTAGTTTATAAAAGAAAACTACCAAAAAAAATGGAATTGAGTTTGTCTCATACGCTTCATCTTTTTAATATCTTTCGTGAGTATGATGGAAAGGAAAATTTTGCTCAAATGCTGTAACATCCCAAAATTCTAAATTTTGGAATGTTAATATAATTAATTGAATTGTTTGTTTGTTTGCTTGAGTGAATTAAACTTGAGTGAAATTTGAACCATTTCAAAAACTTTTGAATGAGAGGGAATAAAAAGACTTTCCCATTCTCCGGTAAATTCAAATTCATCCTATTAAAATCAATGAGAGAAGATGACATGACTTCTTCAACTATAAAGAATTTGAACGGAGTTTCGCAATTTAATTCTTTCAAATATTTGCACTTGCTTCTCTATTTTTCTTCCCGAGAAATACCCGAAAAATAAATTCTTGCAAGCAAGAAAGAGCGGAGGAAAATGACCCTCCAAAATCAGGGCATTTTTGAAAATATTTGAGCCAAGAAAAACCAAAGTTTTTATTTACAAATTATTTGCAAAAAGAAATAAAGCCTTTAGGGATTTTCTGAAAAACATTTTTTAAGTTTTTATTTTGGCCGTGGAATAATGCTCATCATCTACATTTTATTTTTCTGATAATTTTAGTATATAAAAACTCTTTATTCTGAATTGATTTGATTTCCTTTTTATTGTTTTAGTTTCCTAATTTTAAAAATAGGAATGGAATCGTTTTTATTAGGAAAAACCTGCTGGCCCATTAAGCACTTTCCTATTCTAGCCCAACAAGAGATCATCTCCTTCCTTTGTTTCCTCTCACGTTACAGAAGCTTTCCATATCCATGGAGACAGGAAACTCCACCTTCCCGATCTCCTTCGTCTTTCCATCCCAGCGCCTCCCAAGACCGCCTATAAAACCCCCTCCCTCTCCTCGTTCCATTTTTCCCATCACCACGCCCCCTCCCTGCCCGTAGCCACCTCGCCACCGTCCTCCTTTTCCTGCCGAGAACGCTCACCAGGAGCTCTCCTGGAACCTCCCCATCGCCTCAGCGCCACCTCCCAAGCGCCGACCCTCCTCCGCCACCCCACCCTTTGGCGACCTCGCCCCCTGGCCGAGCAGCCCTCCACATCACCGTCTCCTTCCTGCCATCTGTGCCTCACGTACAGGTAACTCCTTGTTGTTTTTTCGTTTTCAGATTTATTTCCGTAACAGATTTAGTTCCGTTCTTGTTTAGCTTATAACGTTTGATCTAGAAGTCCAATGATGCTGATTCTTTTTGCGTTAGATCACAATTTTCTTGTAGTTTCCAAAAATATATAATTTGTCTATGTTTGGATTTATAAAAATTGAGTTAGATCAGATTTGAATTAAAGCTTGTTTTGGTTATTCGGGAGTTTAAAAATAGATTTTTATTTGATTCTTTTTCTACTGATCACTAGTGATCATATTTACCAGTGGTAAAAGTTCAAAATTGTTTGAGTATTTTAGCTTATTGTTTCATGTAAAACAAATTCTGTTTTAGTTCTATTGAATAATAGCTACTTCTTTTTCTATAGTTGTTTTTAAATTATTTTATTTTATATTTCAGAAAGTTTATGTTTGGTTTCTATTAGTTAAACAGTAGGTGTTCAACAAGTTTTTATATTTATTTTTATTTTGTTATCGTGAAATCAATTCAAGTTCGCTAATAACTTGCAATGGATTTCTCTACTGTTTTAACTCCCAATTGAAAATACTTTCAAAATAGCTTTATGAAAAAAATACTTTATTTTTTTGTATTAACTAAATTTATATTTTATTCTCTGTTATTTTAGTGTTTTATTTTCCGTTAGACAAAACTATTTTTGTGAATGTTGTAGAAGAAGACTCCCTAGTTTTATTTGAAGTTCCTTCGGATTCTTATTCGCTCTCTCTTTTGTTTTGATTGTTAGTGTGAGTGCTTATGTGAATGATATGTTTGTTATATAGATTTCATCAGAGAGTGACGAGTAGTCTATCAAGTTATTTCTTGAGAGCGATAATTCTTCTTCGTCAACATCACCAGGCAAGTTCACTTTGATCATTGCTTTCATACCTATGTTTTATTGCATTTAGTGGCATCCTTGCAACCACCCCTCAGTAGTGTTATTGAATCCTTGTAGTTGAGTAGTATGCATGAGGTAGGAACCCATCACCCTGTTACCAAGCCCGGGACGTTATTTATTTTAATGCTACGCTATAGTAGACGGGGTTTGGTATGAGTGCTCATGAGTGGTGTGAGAATGAAGGATCTACGTCAATGACGACAACTCCATGATGGAATCTGCAAGGACTGCATCTTCAAGACCTCAAGACTTCAAGACTCGAGACAGGAATTCAATACACACTACTGGGTGAAGGACGGTTGACGGGCACCCTGGAGAAACCAGTGGTTGGCCGGGATGCATGGAGAAGCGCCATGACATCTTGCGGAAAGCTTCACCCAGACCCAAAGAGACGGAAGAATACTTCATGCCCGGAAGCTTACGTGCAACCGCAAGTCATTATGGGCTCTGGCTTGGTTGACCTTAGTTGTGACTCTGGCTGGGGCGGTACTAGCAGATGTAGAACTACGGTAGGATGGGTTGAGTACCGGACGGTGGTCGAGGAACTCTTTGGAAGACCATGTTTCGGTCATCTTGTTCTCAAACACCTCAAGTGCGAGAATGTAAAGAGAGGGATCGAATCTTGCGGGTAAAGTGTACAAACCTCTGCAGAGGGTTAAAACCTAATCGATTAGCCGTGTCCCGATTACGGACAATTTGAGCATCCGGACTTGGATCTATCTCGGAACTCTCAACACCGGATCGATAACTTAATTGTGGGCAACATATGATGATTTTGGGCTATGAGACATCGGTTGGCGGAACCATGTCATGATAGAAAACTCCATAGTACAGACTTCATTTATTCCTTTGATGTAGGGAAAATAAAACCAGCTTTTACGCATAAACAAAACTCAGATCTGAGCCATAAAGCCATATTGCATATAGTATAGTTTTATCATCTGTTTTCTCATATTGTGATCTTGCGGTACATTCAATGTAATCGACCTACACGGCTGCAACGTATCATGTTGCAGATATTTCCTCGACGAGAAAGAGTACGATGTGGTTACGGTCTACACTCAACCCGCCGATGGCGTTGATGGGCCTCCACACCCCTTTGATTGTTTCCGCTGAGTATTATGAGGTATATATCAGTTTTACGTTATTTATGCATGTGATTGCACTTTGATATATACATTGATGTACTGTGTGTGCCAGCATACTGATCCAGGGATGGCACAGTAACACAGAGGCTTGACCGTCTGAGGTCGGGTCGCTACAAATGCTAGAAGAAGAATTACATAGAATGTTTGGCACTAAATATTTATATGATGAACATGATTGCAATGTTGTTAGTATGAATTCCTTGAATATCCATGATGCTAATAATATGCAAAGCCACAACCTTGGAGATGCTATGTTTGATGAAGATGATATTTTTTGTCCCCCAAGCTTTGATGAGAAAATTTACTATGATGAAAGCATGCCTCCTATCTATGATGATTATTGTGATAAAACTTATGCTATAAAGAGTAGTGATGATTATATTTATAAAACTTGTCATGATTATGAGTACCCTTTTTCTTAACATTACTCTTTTAATGTGGAAACAATTTATAGTATTCAAGTCTCTTATGATACTCCCACTATTCCGAATGAGAAGAATTTTGCTTATGTGGAGAGTAGTAAAATTTCTATGCTAGTAGATCATGAAAAGAATGCTTTAGGTGCTGGTTATATTGTTGAATTTGTTCATGATGCTACTGAAAATTATTATGAGGGAGGAATATATGCTTGTAGGAATTGCAATAATATCAAGTTTCCTCTCTATGTGCTTAAAATTTTAAAGTTATGCTTGTTTTGCCCTCCTATGCTAGTTGATTATTATTCCCGTAAGTTTTTTGCTCACAAAATCCCTATGCATAGGAAGTGGGTTAGACTTAAATGTGCTAGTCATATTCTTCATGATGCTCTCTTTATGTTTCAATTCTTATCTTTTATGTGAGCATCATTGAAATCATCATGCCTAGCTAGGGGCGTTAAACGATAGCGCTTGTTGGGAGGCAACCCAATTTTATTTTAGTTTATTACTTTTTGGTTCTGTTTAGTCATAAATAATCCATCTAGATTCTGTTTAGATGTGGTTTTCTGTTTTAATTAGTGTTTGTGCCAAGTAGAACCTTTGGGAAGACTTGGGTGAAGTCTTTATGATCATGCTGTAAAAAACAGAAACTTTAGCGCTCACGAGATTAGCTAGAACTTTTTACTGGAGAGTGCTATTTAGTTGATTATTTTTGCAGATGATTACTAGACAAATTCCTCAGGTCTGCCAATTTATTTTAGAATTTTTGGAGGTCCAGAAGTTTGCGTTAGTTACAGATTACTACAGACTGTTCTGTTTTTGACAGATTCTGTTTTCGTTGTGTTGTTTGCTTATTTTGATGAATCTATGGCTAGTAAAATAGTTTATAAATCATAGAGAAGTTGGAATACAGTAGGTTTAACACCAATATAAATAAAGAATGAGTTCATTACAGTACCTTGAAGTGGTGTTTTGTTTTCTTTCGCTAACGGAGCTCACGAGTTTTCTGTTAAGTTTTGTGTTGTGAAGTTTTCAAGTTTTGGGTAAAGATTCGATGGACAATGGAATAAGGAGTGGCAAGAGCCTAAGCTTGGGGATTCCCAAGGCACCCCAAGGTAATATTCAAGGACAACCAAGAGCCTAAGCTTGGGGATGCCCCGGATGGCATCCCCTCTTTCGTCTTCGTTCATCGGTAACTTTACTTGGAGCTATATTTTTATTCACCCCATGATATGTGTTTTGCTTGGAGCGCCATTTTATTTTGTTAGCATTTGCTTTCTGTTATTTATAATAATGTTTTACATCTTTAGTTTCAATAAAAAAGTCAAGGATAGCCTTTGCCATGCTTATTTTGCTAGTATACATATTGCTGTTTGAAAACAGAAAGTTTACCGATGTTGCGAAATTTCCTAGAAAAGTCAGAGAGTGGTATAATGTTGAATCTTTTTGCATATTGAGCTCTGGTAAATTTATTACAGTAGGAATTTTAGTTCATAATTTTTGGAGTTAGGGAAGTATTGATACTCTTGCATTCTTCACAGACTATACTGTTTTGGAAGATTGCTGTTATGTTTGCATTGTTTGCATATGTTTGCTTGTTTAATGATTCTATTTGAGGATAGGAGTATTAAGTATGCAGAGACATTTAGTATGCAATGTTGAATAATAATTTTAGTGATTTGTTACAATAGAAGATGATAAGGTTTTGCATTGGTTTATACTAACTTATCTCACGAGTTCTTGTTGAGTTTGGTGTGGATGAAGCTTTTGAGATTTAGGAAACCGAGATATAAAAGGAATTAAGGAGACACAAAAGCTCAAGCTTGGGGATGCCCAAGGAACCCCAAGATATTATTTCAATAAATATCAAGCATCTAAGCTTGGGGATGCCCCCGTTGTCATCCCACCTTTCTTCTTCAACAACTATCGGTCAGTATCGGTAGAACCTAAGTTTTTGCTTCTTCACTTGAGTTGTGCTATCCTTGCAATGTAGTTTTATTTAGCTTTGCTTTCTGTTTGAATAAAGTATCAAGATCTGAAATTATTAAATGGGAGAGTCTTCACATAGTTGCATAATTATCCGACTACTCATTGATCTTCACTTATATCTTTCAGAGTAGTTTTTGTTATTGCTCTAGTACTTCACTTACATATTTTAGAGCATGGTGGTAGTTTTATTTTGGAGAAATATATGAACTCTCATGCTTCACTTATATTATTTTGAGAGTCTTAAATAGCATGGTAATTTGCTTAAATAATCCTAATATGCTAAGCATACAAGATTTGTAAGAATTCTTATGAGTGTGTTGAATACTAAGAAAAGATTGATGCTTGATAATTGTTTTGAGATATGAAGATGGTGATATTAGAGTCATGCTAGTTGAGTAGTTGTGAATTTGAGAAATACTTGTGTTAAAATTTGTGATGCCCGTAGAATGCACGTATGGTGAACCGTTATGTGATGAAGTCGGAGCATGATTTATTTATAGATTGTCTTCCTTATGAGTGGCGGTCGGGGACAAGAGATGGTATTCTCCTACCAATATATCCCCCTAGGAGCATGCGCGTAATACTTTGCTTTGATAACTTCTAGATTTTTGCAATAAGTATATGAGTTCTTTATGACCAATGTTGAGTCCATGGATTATACGCACTTTTCCTTCCTTCCACCATTGCTAGCCTCTCTAATACCGTGCACCTTTCACCAGTATCATACACCCACCATACACCTTCCTCAAAACAGCCATCATACCTACCTATCATGGCATTTCCATAGCCATTCCGAGATATATTGCCATGCAACTTTCCACCGTTCCGTTCTTATGACACGCTTCATCATTGTCATATTGCTTTGCATGATATGTAGTTGACATCGTATTTGTGGCAAAGCCACCGTTCATAATTCTTTCATACATGTCGCTCATGAGTCATTGCACATCCCGGTACACCGTCGGAGGCATTCATATAGAGTCATATTTTGTCCTAAATATAGAGTTGTAATTGTTGAGTTGTAAGAAAAATAAAAGTGTGACGATCATCATTATTAGAGCATTGTCCCAGTGAGGAAAGGACGATGGAGACTATGATTCCCCCATAAGTCGGGATGAGACTCCGGACGAAAAAAAAGAGGCCATAAAAAAGGGAGAAAAGGCCCAAACAAAAGAAATAAGAAAATGAGAGAAAAAGAGAGAAGGGACAATGCTACTATCCTTTTACCACACTTGTGCTTCAAAGTAGCACCATGATCTTCATGATAGAGAGTCTCTCATTTTGTCACCTTTATATACTAGTGGGAATATTTCATTAAAGAACTTGGCTTGTATATTCCAATGATGGGCTTCCTCAAAATGCCCTAGGTCTTCATGAGCAAGCGAGTTGGATGCACACCCACTTAGTTTCTTTTGTTGAGCTTTCATATACTTATAGCTCTAGTGCATCCGTTGCATGGTAATCCCTACTCACTCACATTGATATCTATTGATGGGCATCTCCATAGCCCGTTGATACGCCTAGTTGATGTGAGACTATTGCTACCTCTTGAGCACTGCGTTGGATTTCCCCGAAGAGGAGAGGATGATGCAGCAAAGTAGCGTAAGTATTTCCCTCAGTTTTTGAGAACCAAGGTATCAATCCAGTAGGAGGCCACGCACAAGTCCCTCAGACTGCACAAAACGATAGCTACTCGCAACCAACGCGATTAGGGGTTGTCAATCCCTTCACGGTCACTTACGAGAGTGAGATATGATAGAGATGATAGATAATATTTTTGGTATTTTTGGTATATAGATGCAAAGCAAAAAGTAAAAAGCAAAGTAAAAACAAAGCAAGTATAAAAGTGATTGAGATTGATATGATTAGAATAGACCCGGGGGCCATAGGTTTCACTAGCGGCTTCTCTCAAGAGCATAAGTATTCTACGATTGGGTGAACAAATTACTGTTGAGCAACCGACATAATTGAGCATAGTTATGAGTATATCTAGGTATGATCATGTATATAGGCATCACGTCCGTGACAAGTAGACCAAACGATTACGCATCTACTACTATTACTCCACTCATCGACCGCTATCTAGCATGCATCTAGAGTATTAAGTTAAAAATAGAGTAACGCCTTAAGCAAGATGACATGATGTTGAGGAATAAATTCATGCAATATGATAAATACCCCATCTTGTTATCCTTGATGGCAACAATACAATACGTGCCTTGCAACCCTTTACATCCTTTGGTAAGGACACCGCAAGATTGAACCCAAAGCTATGCACTTCTCCCATTGTAAAAACTAGCAATCTAGTTGGCCAAACCAAACGGATAATTCGAAGAGACTTGCAAAGATAACCAATCATACATAAAAGAATTCAGAGAAGATTCAAATATTATTCATAGATAAGCTAGATCATAAACCCACAATTCATCGGTCTCAACAAACACACCGCAAAAAGAAGATTACATCGAATATATCTCCACGAGAGAGGGGGAGAACATTGTATTGAGATCCAAAAATAGAGAAGAAGCAATCTAGCTACTAGCTATGGACCCGAAGGTCTGAAGTAAACTACTCACACTTCATCGGAGGGGCTATGGTGATGATGTAGAAGCCCTCCGTGGTGGATGCCCCAAGTGAGCTCGAACAGGCCCCAAGATGGGATCTCGTGGATATAGGAAGTTTCCGGTGGAATTAGGTTTTGGCTCCTCTTACGATCGCTTTGGGGGTACGAGGTATATATAGGAGGAAGGATGCGTCGGTGGAGCAGGGGCCCACGAGGCGGGGGGCGCGCCCACCCTCGTGGCCGCCTCTGTTACTTCTTGGAGTAGGGTCCAAGTCTCTGGATCACGTTCGGTGAGAAAATCACGTTCCTCAAGGTTTCATTCCATTTGGACTCCGTTTGATATTACATTTCTTTGGAACACTTTGAAATAGGCAAAAACATCAATTACAGGCTGGGCCTCCGGTTAATAGGTTAGTCCCAAAAATAATATAAAAGTGGAAAATAAAGCCCAATATAGTCCAAAACAGTAGATAAAGTAGCATGGAGCAATCAAAAATTATAGATACGTTGGAGACGTATCAGGCATCCCCAAGCTTAATTCCTGCTCGTCCTTGAGTAGGTAAATGATAAAAAGAGAATTTTTGATGCGGAGTGATACTTTGGCATACTTTTAATGTAAATCTTCTTGATTGTGGTATGAATATTCAGATCCGAAAGATTCAAGACAAAAGTTCATATTGACATAAAAATAATAATACTTCAAGCATACTAATCAAAGTAATCATGTCTTCTCAAAATAGCATGGCAAAAGAAAGTTCATCCCTACAAAATAATATAGTTAGGCTATGCTTCATTTTCGTCACACAAAGATGTTCCCAACTTCTATACCCCCAATGACAAGCCAAGCAATTGTTTCATACTTAAATAATCTCAAACTTTTTCAACCTTCACGCAATACATGAGCGTGAGCCATGGATATAGCACTATGGGTGGAATAGAATATGATGATGGGGATTGTGTGGAGAAGACAAAAAAGGAGAAAGTCTCACATCGACGAGGATAATCAACGGGCTATGGAGATGCCCATCAATTGATGTCAACATGAGGAGTAGGGATTTCCATGCAACGGATGCACTAGAGCTATGAATGCTCAACAAAAGAAAACTAGTGGGTGTGCATCCAACTTGCTTGCTCATGAAGACCTAGGGCATTTTGAGGAAGCCCATCGTAGGAATATACAAGCCAAGTTCTATAATGAAAAAATCCCAATAGTATAAAAAGACAACTTATGAGACTCACTATATGAAAAACATGGTGCTACTTTGAAGCACAATATATGAGACTCACTACATGAAGAACAAGGTGCTACTTTGAAGCACAATATATGAGACTCACTACATGAAGAACAAGGTGCTACTTTGAAGCACAAGTGTGGAAAAAGAGATAGTAGCATTGCCCTTTTTATTTATTTTCTTTTTTTGGGCCTTCCTTTTTTCCTTTTTTGGCCTTTCTCTTTTTTTTGGGCAATGCTCTAATAATGACGATCATCACACTTCTATTGATTACAACATAAGGCTTACAACTCGAAACTAGAACAAGATATGACTCTATATGAATGCCTCCGGCGGTGTACCGGGATGGTGCAATGAATCAAGAGTGACATGTATGAAAAATAATGTATGGTGGCTTTGCCACAAATACGATGTCAACTACATGATCATGAAACGGCAATATGACAAAAGTAAAGTATGTCATGATGATGATGAATGGAACGGTGGAAAGTTGCATGGCAATATATCTCGGAATGGCTATTGAAATGCCATAATAGGTAGGTATGGTGGCTGTTTTGAGGAAGATATAAGGAGGTTTATGTGTGATAGAGTGTATCATATCACGGGGTTTGGATGCACTGAAGTTTGCACCAACTCTCAAGGTGAGAAAGGGAAATGCAGATCTTGAAGAGGCTAGCAAAGGCGGAAAGGTAAAAGTGCGTATAATCCATGGACTCAACATTAGTCAAAAGAACTCATATACTTATTGCAAAAATTTAGAAGTCATCAAAAATCAAGTACTACGTGCATGCTCCTAGGGGTAAGATTAGTAGGAAAAGACCATCGCTCGTCCCCGACCGCCACTCATAAGGATGCACAAGCCAGGTACACTTCATGTTTCAAATTTGTTACACAACTTTAACCATACGTGCATGCTACGGGATTTGCTAACTTCAACACAAACATTTCTCAAATTCACAACTACTCAACTAGCACGACTTTGATATTATCACCTCCATATCTCAAAACAATTATCAAGCATCAAACTTATCTTAGTATTCAACACACTCAAAAGAAAGTTTCACATATCTTGAATACCAAGTATATTAACATTAAGAAAATGACCATGCTATTAACGACTCTCAAAATAATCTAAGTGAAGCATGAGAGATCAATAGTTTCTTTAAAACAAATCCACCACCGTTCTCTAAAAGATCTAAGTGAAGTACTAGAGCAAAAATTATCACGCTCAAAAGATATAAGTGAAGCACTATGAGCAAAACTATAATGCTCAAAAGATATAAGTGAAGCACATAGAGTATTCTAGCAAATTCCAATTTATGTATGGCTCTCTCAAAAGGTGTGTTCAGCAAGGATGATTGTGGTAAACTAACAAGCAAAGACGCAAATAATACAAGACGCTCCAAGCAAAACACATATCATGTGGTGAATACAAATATAGCTCCAAGTAAATTACCGATGGAAGTAGATTTAAAGAGGGATGCCTTCCGGGCATCCCCAAGCTTTGACTTTTGGTGTCCTTGGATTATCTTGGGGTGCCATGGGCATCCCCAAGCTTAGGCTCTTGCCACTCCTTGTTCCATAATCCATCAAAAGAATTCAACCAAAACTTGAAAACTTCACAACACAAAACTCAATAGAAATCTCGTGAGCTCCGTTAGAGAAAGAAAACAAAAGACTACTTTAAATTACTGTAATGAACTCATTCTTGATTTATATTGGTGTTAAACCTACTGTATTCCAACTTCTTTATGGATCATAAACTATTTTACTAGCCATAGATTCATCAAAATAAGCAAACAACACATGCAAACCAAAATCTGTAAAAAACAGAACAGTCTGTAGTCATCTGTAACTAACGCAAACTTCTGGAACTCCAAAATATCTAACAACATTAGACTACCTAGACAATTTGTTTATTGATCATCAGCAATTTGAATCAGTATTTTATCACGTCCTGGTGATTTTTAACAATTCAGGCACTGAGCGCAAAGTTTCTCGAAATTACAGCAAGATCAAATAACTATTATCCAAGAAGATCCAATAGGTCTAGCTTGGCACAAACACTAGTTAAAACATGAAACCACATCTAAACAGAGGCTAGATGGATTATTTATTACTAAGCAGAAAGGAAAAATATTGGGTTGTCTCCCAACAAGCGCTTTTCTTTAAAGCCTTTTTAGCTAGGCATTGAGATTTCAATGATGCTCACAAGAAAGACAAGAATTGAGGCACAAAGAGAGCATCATAAAACATGTGACAAACACACTTAAGTCTAACATACTTCCTATGCATAGGCATATTATAGGCAAAAAATTATCGTAGCAAGCAAAAACTAGCATGTCAAGGAAGCGGAAAGGAACAATAGCAATCTCAACATAACGAGAGGTAATTTAGTAACACGAAAATTTCTATAACCATATTTTCCTCTCTCATAATAATTACGTGTAGGATCATTAGAAAATTCAACAATATAGCTATCACATAACATATTCTCAACACGATCCACATGCATGCAAAGTTGATACTCTTCCAAAATAGTGGGATTATCATTAACTAAAGTCATGACCTTTCCAAACCCACTTTTATCAAAAACTTCATAAGATTGAACATTCTCCAAATATGTGGGATCTAAAGTTGACACTCTTAGAACCCACTTTCAATATTATTGCAAACAATATTATCAATCTCATATTCATCATGGGGCTTAAATAAATTTTCAAGATCATAAGAAGAATCACCCCAATCATGATCATTGCAACAAGTAGTAGACATATCAAAACTAGCATCCCCAAGCTTAGGGTTTTGCATCTTATTAGCACAATTGACATCAAATTAATTTATAATAAAATCATTGCAATCATGCTTTTTATTAAAAGATCTATCATGAGTCACTTCATGAATTTCAGGCAAAACCTTATAAAGATAATCTAGTGCATCCAAATCACTAGGAATTGGTTCATCATAGTTGGATCTCTTAAAAAGATTGGCAAGCGGATGAGCATCCATAGATATTGGCTTATTTGTTTAGGAATAAATACTCAACTATTTCCACCAAACGAGCAAACGAGCCAAGTAAGACATCAAGGCAAACGAAAAGAGAGGGCGGATAAAACGGCAAGGGTGAAGTGGGGAAGAGGAAAACGAGAGGCAAATGGCAAATAATGTAATGCGAGAGATAGGGATTGTGATGGGTACTTGGTATGTTGACTTTTGCGTAGACTCCCCGGCAACGGTGCCAGAAATCCTTCTTGCTACCTCTTGAGCACTGCGTTGGATTTCCCCGAAGAGGAGAGGATGATGCAGCAAAGTAGCGTAAGTATTTCCCTCAGTTTTTGAGAACCAAGGTATCAATCCAGTAGGAGGCCATGCACAAGTCCCTCGTACCTGCACAAAACGATAGCTACTCGCAACAAACGCGATTAGGGGTTGTCAATCTCTTCATGGTCACTTACGAGAGTGAGATCTGATAGAGATGATAGATAATATTTTTGGTATTTTCGGTATATAGATGCAAAGCAAAAAGTAAAAAGTAAAGTAAAAACAAAGAAAGTATAAAAGTGATGGAGATTGATATGATGAGAATAGACCCGGGGGCCATAGGTTTCACTAGTGGCTTCTCTCAAGAGCATAAGTATTCTATGGTGGGTGAAAAAATTACTGTTGAGCAATTGGCAGAATTGAGCATAGTTATGAGTATATCTAGGTATGACCATGTATATAGGCATCACGTCCGTGACAAGTAGACCGAAACGATTCTGCATCTACTACTATTACTCCACTCATCGACCGCTATCCAAAGATGCATCTAGAGTATTAAGTTAAAAACAGAGTAACGCCTTAAGCAAGATGACAAGATGTTGAGGAATAAATTCATGCAATATGATAAATACCCCATCTTGTTATCCTCGATGGCAACAATACAATACGTGCCTTGCAACCCTTTACATCCTTTGGGTAAGGACACCGTAAGATTGAACCCAAAGCTATGCACTTCTCCCATTGCAAGAACTACCAATCTAGTTGGCCAAACCAAATGGATAATTCGAAGAGACTTGCAAATATAACCAATCATACACAAAAGAATTCAGAGAAGATTCAAATATTATTCATAGATAAGCTGGATCATAAACCCACAATTCATCGGTCTCAACAAACACACCGCAAAAAGAAGATTACATCGAATAGATCTCCACGAGAGAGGGGAGAACATTGTATTGAGATCCAAAAGAGAGAAGAAGCCATCTAGCTACTAGCTATGGACCCGAAGGTCTGAAGTAAACTACTCAAACTTCATCGGAGGGGCTATGGTGATGATGTAGAAGCCCAGTGGTGGATGCCCCTCCGTGAGCTCCTAATAGGCCCCAAGATGGGATCTCGTGGATACTGAAGTTGCGGCGGTGGAATTAGGTTTTGGCTCCTCTTACGATCGCTTGGGGGTACATAGGTATATATAGGAGGAAGGAGTACGTTGGTGGAGCAACAGGGGCCCACGAGGCAGTGGGGCGCGCCTAGGGAGGCGCCCCACCCTCGTGACCGCCTCACATTACTTGTTGGAGTAGGGTCCAAGTCTCTGGATCACGTTCGGTGAGAAAATCACGCCCCGAAGGTTTCATTCCGTTTGGACTCCGTTTGATATTCTGTTTCTTTGAAACCTTTGAAATGAGCAAAAACAACAATTACATCTTTGGGCCTCCGGTTAATAGGTTAGTCCCAAAAATAATATAAAAGTGGAAAATAAAGCCCAATATAGTCCAAAACAGTAGATAAAGTAGCATGGAGCAATAAAAAATTATAGATACATTGGAGATGTATCAACTATCTTCTCCTTTTGTCTTCTCCATAACCACCATTCTATTCCACCTATAAGTGCTATGTCCATGGCTCACGCTCATGTATTGCGTGAAGATTGAAAAAGTTTGAGAACATCAAAAGTATGAAACAATTGCTTGGCTTATCATCGGGGTTGTGCATGATTTAAATACTTTATGTGGTGAAGATAGAGCATAGCCAGACTATATGATTTTGTAGGGGTAGCTTGCTTTGGCCATGTTATTTTGAGAAGACATGATTGCTTTGTTAGTATGCTTGAAGTATTATTATTTTTATGCCAATATGAACTTTTGTCTTGAATCTTTCGGATCTGAATATTCATATCACAAGTAAGAAGAATTACATTGAAATTATGCCAACTAGCATTCCACATCAAAAATTATCTTTTTATCATTTACCTACTCGAGGACGAAGGTGAATTAAGCTTGGGGATGCTTGATACGTCTCCAACGTATCTATAGTTTTGATTGCTCCATGCTATATTATCTACTTTTTTGGGAAATATTGGGCTTTATTATCCACTTTTATATTACTTTTGGGACTAACCTATTAACCGGAGGCCCAGCCCAGATTTGCTGTTTTATGCCTATTTCTGTGTTTCGAAGAAAAGGAATATCAAACGGAGTCGAAACGGAACAAAATCAACTGGAGAAGTTATTTTTGGAAGGAAACCTACCGGATAGACTTGGACCCTACGTCAGGAGATGAGGGAGGTGCTCACGAGGGTGGGGGGCGCCCCCCCCCTAGGGCACGCCCCCTACCTCGTGGGGCCCCCGAAGCTCCACCGACGTACCCCCTGCACCCATATATGTCTACGTATCGTAAAACTTCCAGAACAGAAGATAGATCGGGAGCTCCGCCGCCGCAAGCCTCTGTAGCCACCAAAAACCAATCGGGACCCTGTTCTGGCACCCTGCCGGAGGGGGAACCCTCACCTGTGGCCATCTTCATCATCCCGGCGCTCTCCATGACGAGGAGGGAGTAGTTCACCCTCGGGGCTGAGGGTATGTACCAGTAGCTATGTGTTTGATCTCTCTCTCTCTCTCTCACTCGTGTTCTTGATTTGGCACGATCTTGATGTATCGCGAGCTTTGCTATTATAGTTGGATCTTATGTTTCTTCTCCCCCTCTATTCTCTTGTGATGGATCGAGTTTTCCCCTTGAAGTAATCTTATCGGATTGAAACTTTAAAGATTTGAGAACACTTGATGTATGTCTTGCCGTGCGTATCCGTGGTGACAATGGGATATCACGTGATTCACTTGATGTATGTTTTGGTGATCAACTTGCGGGTTCCGCCCATGAACCTATGCATAGGGGTTGGCACACATTTTCGTCGTGATTCTCCGGTAGAAACTTTGGGGTACTCTTTGAGGTTCTATGTGTTGGTTTGAATAGATGAATTGAGATTGTGTGATGCATATCGTATAATCATGCCCACGGATACTTGAGGTGACATTGGAGTATCTAGGTGACGTTAGGGTTTTGGTTGATTTGTGTCTTAAGGTGTTATTCTAGTACGAACTCTAGGGCTGTTTGTGACAGTTATAGGAATAGCCCAACGGATTGATTGGAAAGAATAACTTTGAGGTGGTTTCGTAAACTACCATAATCTCTTAATTTGTTCTCCGCTATTAGTGACTTTGGAGTGACTCTTTGTTGCATGTTGAGGGATAGTTATATGATCCAATTATGTTATTATTGTTGAGAGAACTTGCACTAGTGAAAGTATGAACCCTAGGCCTTGTTTCCTATCATTGCAATACCGTTTACGCTCACTTTTACCACTTGTTACCTTGCTGTTTTTATTATTTCAGATTACAAATACCTATATCTACTATCCATATTGCACTTGTATCACCATCTCTGCGCCGAACTAGTGCACCTATACAATTTACCATTGTATTGGGTGTGTTGGGGACACAAGAGACTCTTTGTTATTTGGTTGCAGGGTTGCTTGAGAGAGACCATCTTCATCCTACGCCTCCCACGGATTGATAAACCTTAGGTCATCCCCTTGAGGGAAATTTTCTACTGTACTACAAAACTCTGCACTTGGAGGCCCAACAACGTCTACAAGAAGAAGGTTGTGTAGTAGACATCACCCCTCCCTCGGCCTCGCGCCCTGCCGAGGGCCTTCCTCGTCAAGCTCTCCATCGGCGCGTTCCCCATCGCCTCCTTTGGCGGCTTGTGTAGGAGGGCCGGAGAAGGCGAAGAAGGCGGGTGGCGTCCGTCAACTCGGAGTACGCGGGCACCGACGCCTTCGTTGCATATTTTTAGGCCGTTACCTCATCTTCCAGCCCCTCCGCCGGCACCGGGATGCTCTCTTGGCACCTTCTACTTCTCGCACTTCGCCTAGGCGCTCCTTTCGCCCTCCTGCTGTCTTGTTTCACCTCCTGAGGAGAGGGACAAGAAAGGGATTACGGGCACCTTATCTCTTTTTAGTTTGTAAGCCTGTGGGCACTTGTTAATTTTTAGACTTGTAATCTCCTTGCTCATGTTTTTTATTCCGTACGAACTGTACCTGTATGGGACGTTTTTAATGAAAAAGGGTGTTTGCTGGGTTCTTTGTGCGTGAGCGAGGCCCATGCCAAGGACGAATCCTTGTTATTTCTAAGGTAAACATTGTCGCTCGGCAACAGGCCTTGCCGTCCTCCCGCTTTGGTCGACCATTCTTACGCTCTTGGCGGAGGCGAAGCGAGGTTAGGCCCCTCGTTCATTTCTCTTGCCACCGCGACTACGACCAAGTTCTGACCCAGGGGATAGCTCTTGGGTACGGGAAAAGGGGAGCACGGTGGTTTTAAGAATATAAACGAGGTTTCACATGTCCCAGTTCTATACGGAAGTGCATAACAGGGGATAAACGACTTATCTGAATCCGCAGCCCCCGACAACCTTGGCTTGCCGTGGTTGGATCCTTGTGTCTTCAGCCCCCGGCGATCCTGGCTTGCCGGGGCCGGAGCACCGGTCCATCCTCTTTCTCCCAAGCGGCTCAGGAGATATGTCCACATGCCCTGTGAACCAAAGAGGACACAAAGACGCACACTCGACCTCTAGGCTAGGGGTTAGTCACCACTAAGCACTATCAACCCTAACCGAGGAAGAGACTTAACCTAGCATGCATGCTATAACTTAGGGCGCCAACGCTTCATTTATTTATGCTCGTGGTCTCATACCGGCTTTGTCTGAGGGTTACATGCCTTGCCAGCAAAGCTTGCACAAAAGGTGGCTTGCCGGGGGGCCCGGCAAGCCGCGCCTTATGGGTAAAACTTGCGAAGATGCTTGATGTTCCAGGAGTTGCTCACTGGGATAGCAGCTTCGATCTCCAGGCGGACTACGCTGGGCCTGGTGACTCGTATTACCCGATAAGGGCCTCCCCACTTTGGCGTCAACTTGTTGGTATTCTTGGCTGACTGAACGCGCCGAAGAACAAGGTCGCCTTCCTCAAAGCTTCGGGCATGAACCTTGCGGCTATGGTAGCGGCGCAAGGCCTGCTGGTAGCGTGCTGCTCTCACAGCCGCCCAAAGACGATCTTCCTCAAGGAGCGTTGCGTCATCTTGCCGCAATTGCTCTTGCTTAAGCTCGTTGTAAGCGAGCACTTGAGGTGACCCGTATGTTAGTTTTGTGGGGAGAACTGCTTCTGCCCCGTATACCAGGGCAAAAGGTGTCTGGCTGGTGGCTCGATTTGGCGTCATCCTGATCGACCAAAGAACCACCGGCAACTCATCGATCCAGCGCCTTCCGCTCTTGTGCAGCTTGTCGAAAGTCTTTGTCCTAAGGCCTCACAACACTTCAGCATTTGCCGTCTCCGCTTGGCCGTTGCTCCGTGGGTGTGCCACGGAGGCAAAACAGACCTTGCTGCCGAGGTCTTGGATGTATTGCATGAAGGTGTGGCTTGTGAACTGCGTGCCGTTGTCGGTGATGACTCTGTTTGGCACACCAAAACGGCAGACTAGTCCCTTGAAGAACTTGACGGCTGACTGTGCTGTCACCTTCCTCACTGCTTCCACCTCCGGCCACTTTGTGAACTTGTCGATTGCAACGTACAAGTATTCAAAGCCCCCGACAGCATGGGGGAAGGGGCCCAGTATGTCGAGCCCCCAGACCAAAAATGGCCAGGAGAGAGGGATTGTTTGAAGGGCTTGAGCTGGTTGATGAAGCTTCTTTGAATGGAACTGACACGCTTCACACTTGGTTACTAGTGTCGTTGCATCCTGGAGGGCAGTGGGCCAGAAGAAACCCTGTCGGAACGCCTTGCTGGCAAGGGCCCTCGACCCTATGTGGGAGCCACATATGCCTCCGTGTATCTCCTCCAACAGCTCCAGTCCTTCCTCCCGGGGAATACACTTCAATTTCACACCGTTCGGTCTCTTTCTGTACAGGATGTCATCGACGAACTGATACATAGCAGACCGACGGGCTACTTTCTCCGCTTCTTCCTGCTCCTCAGGAAGCTCCCCTGTTTGGAGCAATCGGACGGTATGCTGCGCCCATGCCGGAGCCCGGGGCTCGATGGCAAGGACCAAAGGCATTCCTTCTGCCATGGGAGCGGCCGTCTCTACGACCAGGGCTTGACGGCCTGCCGGAGTCGGTCGCTCCTTGGCAGGCTCAGGGCCCACGGCAACACCCTTGCCGGCGGCCCCTGGGGCTTGGAGGGAAAGTACTTGCCGGGGCCTGATTTCCTCCGCTTGGTCTGCTCTGTTGATGGTTCGACGGATGGTTGAGTCAACCGAAGCAAAAAGGTACCTGGTTCCATAGGTAGCTTGAATGCAGCGCACTTTGACAGGTAGTCAGCGATGTTGTTCTCTGCTCGGGGAACGTGCTCCGCTTGTATAGCGTCTAAGCACTCTTCCAGCTTCCTCACCTCATCTACGTAGGCCTCCATCAATGGGCTCTGATAATCCTTGTTGACTTGTCTGACAACAAGCTGTGAATCACCTCGAACGATGAGCTTTTTTACTCCGAGGTCTGCCGCGATCCTGAGACCGGCAAGAAATCCCTCGTATTCAGCAGTGTTGTTGGTGGACATCTCCCTGGGAAAGTGCATCTAGATTACATACTTGAGGTGCTCTCCGGTGGGTGCGACGAGCAGCACACTAGCACTGGCGCCTTGCAGCGAGAAAGCTCCGTCAAAGTACATAATCCAGTCGCGAGCTGTTTCCTTGCCGGGGAGAGTGGTCTCCTGGATCTCTTCGTCAGGCGTTGAGGTCCATTCTGCAATGAACTCCGCCAGGACTCTGCTCTGGATGGTTGAAGTACTTTCAAACTTCAACCCAAAGCTTGACAATTCCAAGGCCCACTCCACAATCCTTCCGGTTAAGGCCCTGGGTTGTGTAGTATCCGTTGCAATGGGAGGCGGGTGACGACGATGATCTCGTGGGCTTGGAAGTAATGACGCAGCTTCCTCGAGGCCATAAGGAGGCCGAAGAGCAATTTCTGCACACCGGAGTACCTGGACCTAGCCCCCTGCAAGAGGGAGCTGACAAAGTAAACCGGGTGCTGCATCATCTTCTTCTTCTGCACCACCTCATTTGGCTGCGCGGGCCCCACCCTGTCGCGTCAGTCTCTGCCGGGAACCTTGCCTTGCCGGCACCAGGCCATGGGGGGAGTCTCTGACTTGCCGTCCGCTGGTCCTACCGTTGCCACTGCCTCTTCGTCAATCTCCCTCTGCGCCACTAGCGCGGCACTAACCACTTGGTTCATCGCCGCCAGATACAACAGCAACGGTTCTTGTGGTTTTGGCGCAACTAGTATCAGCGTAGAGGAAAGGTATCTCTTCAGGTCTTGCAACGCCGCTTCGGCCTCTAGGGTCCACTCCATTGGGCCCGCCTTCTTCAAGATCTTGAAAAAAGGAAGGGCGCGCTCGTCAGACTTGGAGATGAATCGGCTCATGACGGCAACGCAACCAGTGAGACGACGCACATCCTTGATCCGCTTGGGCGGCTCAATCTGCTCGTTAGCCTTGATCTTGTCTGGGTTTGCCTCGATCCCACGCTGCGACACGAAGAACCCGAGAAGTTTGCCGGACGGAACGCCGAAGATACACTTCTCAGGGTTCAGCTTGAGGTTGATCTTGTGCAGGTTGGCAAAGGTTTCTTCTAAGTCTTGTACAGGAGTTGCCCTGTCCTTGGTTTTGACCACTGTGTCATCCATATAGGCTTCCATATTTCTATGTAGCTGGGGTTCAAAACCAATTTAGACTCCCCTTTCAAACATTGAGCCAGCACTCTTCAACCCGAAAGGCATCCGTAAAAAGCAGTACGTACCACATGGGGTGATGAATGCTGTCTTCTCTTCGTCTTCTCTTGTCATAAAGATCTGGTGGTAGCCCGAGTAGGAGTCGAGGAATGATAACATATCACACCCTGCCGAGGAGTCAACAATCTGGTCGATGCGCGGCAACGGGAAGGGGTCCTTAGGACAAGCCTTATTGATATCTGTGTAATCAATACACAACCTCCACTTCCCGTTTGCCTTGCGCACCACTACCGGATTGGCCAACCACGTCGGATGGAGCACTCCCCTCACCAAGCCCGCTGCTTCCAACTTCCTGATCTCCTCTGTGATGAACTCCTGCCGTTCCAAAGCTTGCTTCCTGACCTTCTGCTTGACGGGTCGTGCATGGGGATAGACAACAAGATGGTGCTCAATCACTTCCGTGGGAACGCCGGGGATGTCAGACGCTTTCCATGCAGACACATCGACATTCGCCCGCAGGATAGTGACAAGCGCGCTTTCCTATTTGTTGTCGAGGGTGGAGCTTATGGTGAAAGCCCCTCCCATGCCATCCTCCCTGACGGACACCTTCTTGGTCTCTGGTGGCGTAGCTCTGGATTTCTTGCTCTTGCCGGTGGAGCTCTCTGGCACGTCCTCGATGGCAGCACAACACTCTGAAGAGGTGCGCTTGCCGGAGTGGGTGCGAGAGGTCTTGCCGGTCTTCTTCTTCCCCCCGGGGCTTCAGCGGCAGGAGAAAGTGCCTTGGTGGCAGCTGCTGCAACTGCTTCCCGGTAGAGTAGGTTGGCGCAGATCAGTGCGTCCTTCTTGTCGGAGGATACGGTGATGATGTTCATCGGCCCAGGCATCTTCAGCGTGTTGTAGGCGTAGTGCGAAGCCACCATGAACTTGGCCAGTGCCGGGCCGCCGAGGATCCCGTTGTAGGGCAAGGGGATCTCGGCTACGTCAAAGACAATGCTCTCCGTCCTGTAGTTCAGCTCGCCTCCAAACGTCAAGGGCAACGTGACCTTCCCCTTTGGCTGGCTCCTCCCCGGGTTGACCCCTTGAAACGTGCCCGTTTCCTCGAGGTCTCCATCAGGAATTTGCAGCCTTTTGATCACAACGGGTGAGATCAATTTTAGACCGGCCCCGCCATCAACCAACATCTTGTTCACCTTGAGGTTGCGTATCGTTGGTGAAACCAACAACGGCAAACACCCGACCGCAGTTGTGCGGTCAGGGTGATCCTCGGCATCAAGGATGAGGGGCGTGCTGGACCACTTCAGCGGCTTCTGAGCGTCGAACGAGGGCTCCGTCGCTGTAATCTCACACCCACTGTTTGAGTTGGCGGTGAGAAGTATGCAGCGAGGCGCCACCGTCGACGCACATGGCCTCTGTAGCCCTCTGGAACTCTTGCTTGCCGGACTCGTCGTCCTCGTCAAGATCATCATCTTCTTGCTTCTTGTCGCAACCCCGAGCGGGCCTCTCTTGTTGGTTATCCTTGCCGCGGCAGCCTCCTTGGCCGCCACGCTTCTTGCCGGATCCCTCGGCACCATCCTGGCCCTTCTCCTTGTCCCGCCTCTCGTACTCAGCTCTTTGCTTCTCAGCAAGCAGCTCGACTTGTCGGCAGTTCTGGAGGTCGTGGCCCTTGGTGCGGTGGATCTTGCAGTACTGCTTGTCGGAGCTTCCTGGCTTGTCGGCAGCCGCCAAGGCCCGGCAGGCGGCGCACCCGGCAATCTCCTTGCCGGGGTCGTCTGCCTTGGCCTTCTTGGCAGCGCCGGTGCTGTCGGATCCCTCGACGGCAAGCACGGTCTTGCCCTTGTGTTTCCTGTTGCGACGCCGACCCTTCTTCGTCAGGGCGGCGGTGTCTTCATTAGTAGAGTCGATTTCCGCGCCGGCGTCCTTGCCGGGGTACTTCCTTCGCTCTTCAGCTTGGGTGCACCTATCGGCCAGAACATAAAGTTCGGCCACATCCTTAACCTTGTTCATCGCCAACTCTTCGCACATCTTGCGGTTGCGCATGTTCTGATGGAACGCACTGATCACGGTGGCGGGATGAACATCGAGGATGTTGTACTGCACCCGACTGAACCTCTGGATGTACTTGCGCAGGGTTTCCCTTCCTTCTGGGGAATGATATGTAGATCACTGGCCTGGCCATGAGCTTGGTGGCCCCCTATGAAGGCACCAACGAACTCATGGCACAGATCCGACAAAGAAGAGATGGAATCCGCCGGTAAGTGCATCAACCAAGACATGAAGTTGAGCTTCAATGCCAACGGGAAGTAATTGGCAAGCACCTTGTCATCGCGAGCTCCGGCAGCTTGCATCGCGATGGTGTAGATGCTGAGGAACTCTGACGGATGGGTCTTGCCATTGTACTTCTCGCCAACGTCGGGCTTGAACGTGCGGTGGGACAGCCACTGGAACTGCCGCAACTCACGGGTAAAAGCTGGTCAACCCACCTCGTAAGGTAGGCCGCCGGAGCTCACCTGCGCCAGGTGGTCCATAGTGGGTCCCGCCCGCTTGTCCGACTGGTGGCGCGTATCGCGCCGGCGCTCGATAGTGGTTCGAGCATATTCGTGGGCTCGTTCTCGAAGAACTTGGCGTTGGTCGCGGTAGGTCAGTGGGTCGGACGATGCTATGGAAATATTATCACAAGCATCATCGCTACGGACCGGCACCCGCGGTGACTGGCGTGGAGGAGGAGAGTGCACCATGGCCGCAACAACCCCGGCCCCTCCACCACTGGCATGCAGTGGTTCGACGGAGCACCGGCCCAAAGGCCCCGCCGATCGCGGCTCATCTTTATTGGCGACGGCGACGAGGCTTCGGATGATGACTCTCCACTTGTCGAGCCTCTCTACAGCAGGAGGGAAGTCGAGGAGTAGCTGCATGCACGCCAAAGCTTCCGCTGGCGTGGGTGGTGGTGACAGCTGCGTGGACCGTGGTGCGCTTCGCCTTCTAACTAAGTTAGAAGGAGCTCTACCATGGCCCAGCGGCTGCGTGCCATTTTCGCCAGCACTTCGACGAGCATGCTGGACTCCTTTGTCCCGCGGACGATGCACAGGGCTCTTCCCACGGCGGTCTCCGGGGTCTCCGGCGTGGTGGCACTCCTTGTCGCGCGCACCCTGGGAAGAGCACGCTGTGGGCGCCGGCGTGGGCGTCTTGGAGGTTGCTGTGCCGCCCGTGGGTGGCACAACGACACTCCTCGAGGGCCCCGCGCCGCCTGCGGGGGCCCAGCTCTGTCTTTGGATTTGGCAGCGTGCGGCCCGTTGCCTAGCGCACAAACGATGCCGCTCGCCAGGCTCTGACTGCCAGAGCGATGCTGGTGCTCGCGGACTGCGGCACTGGTCTGTCCGCGACGCCTGGCCCGCTGCTCGCTCAAGACCAGCACGTGTCGTTCGGCTACCGGCGAGCCGATCGCCGTGATCGTCTTCTTCTTGGGAGCCATGGCGATGAAGAACGGCTAGGCTAACTACTAGACCAGATTCTCACAATTGCGCCCTCTGTTGGAAAAAGCAGTGCCTAGGAGGCGCTTAGGCACTCCTAGGCGCTAGGCAATAGCGAAACGCCTCGCCGAGGGCATAAATGGAGGTCTAGGCAGGGCAAGCAAGGAATTTCCTACCCAAGAAAGAAATCATTCCACATACTGCACTGATATGCCAAATGGGTTATATTCCAATGGCAGTAGACAGTAATTAACTTATTTGTATGCCCTAAACTAATGTCAACACCCATATAATAATCACAAATACACTATGAGTAAAAGCTATATTACCGCATAGGTCGCGCCTTGGGCGCTTAGGCACCGCCGAGGCACTAGGCGAAGGCCAACCGCCTCGCTTACGCCTACCGCTTTTTCCAACCTTGATTGCGCCCCCTACCTGGCGCACCAAAGATGTTGCTGGGGCGCGGGGTTGTCAGAAGAGCAGGATTAACAGTCAACACAAGGATCATTTACCCAGGTTCGGGCCGCGAGGATGCGTAATACCCTAGTCATGCTTTGGTGTGTATTTGAGAGAGTTCTTGAGCTCTCGAACTAGCTATGGTGGCTGCGTAGTTCAAAAGAGCGAATCCCTCTCCAAGATGCCAAGGGCCTCCTTTTATAGTCGGAAGGGCTGCTGCGATTTGCACACAGGAGGCTGAAAGGCCTCTGATCTTTGCGAGCTTATCGCTCGTGTTACAGGACAAGACACATTTAATGTGTAGCTTAGGTGTCCCTTAGCTTTATTGGGGACGGGAACGAGGCTCGTCCCGTCCGTTGCCGCCTCGCCTTGCTTCGACACGTGCCCAGGCCAGCGGTGCATGCAGTGCCATGTAGGCAGGCACGCAGCTGAGGTGGCGCGGTGGTAGGGTCTTCACGAAGATCTGCATGCCACCATGCAGGTGCATGCTGAGTTGGCGTAGAGGCCGCCCGTCGACAGGGAGGTGCCTGCCCAGCTGGTTGAGCTAGCAGCTGCTTGGGAAAGGCGATGGATTCTTGGTCGACGTGGGCCTGGCTGTGGCCCCGCTGACGCCCTCGGTAAGGGCCTTGCCGGGGGCCCGGCAAGGGTCTTGCCGTGGCCTTGCAGTCGTCCCCGGAAAGGCGCTTGCCGGGGGTCTTGTGGATCTCCTCGGCAAGGATCCCGCCGAGGGTCGCCGTCTTCTGGTTCTCATCTGATCTCATATCTCTATGGTCTTGACAAAGATTTGCATGCTACCACGGAGGTGCCTCCCGAGCCCTAGTTCCAATGTGGTTGGTTGAGTTGGAACCTGTGGGCTCAAGGGTGGCTCGCTCTGTTAGCATCGGGCAAGTTGCCCCGGCAAGAGCCTTGCCGGGGCCGCGGAGGCTGCCCGGGAAGGGCCTTGCCGGGGGAGTCCACCTCGCCCTCTCGCTCTTTGGTATCTTTGGTCTTGGCGTTGCCTTGGCCATCTTGTGCTTCGGCTTCTCTCCGGCTCCCCTCCTCTGCCTTGCTTAGTGTGGCCGTGGCACGCGGCTTCATCGCCTGCACGCAGTAAAGGGGTACAAAGGTGTGCCCCTACTTTTGTACACCGACAGAGCCCGGCCTGGGCCACACATAAGCGTGACACGTTGTTGGGCCATGCCCAGAGCGGTGCGCTGGCAAAGGGGCGGATTTTCACCGCAGTAACTCTTCGTCCGCTGCGCTTCCCCACGACCCGCGTTGAACGCGCGTCGTGGAGGATCGTGCGTGACGTGGGGGGCATGCGTGGGGCGGTTCTCGCACGCATGCGTCACATCGCGGTAAAGAGGCGGCTCGCGCCTTCCCCATAAAAAGAGGGAGGCGTGGAGGCGCGGTTCATTTCTTGGGCGACGGACTTGATCGCGATCTTCGGCGCCCATGCCCCCGATCACGGGGGACGGTCGCCTCATCCGTCTTTTCGACCTTGCTCGCTCGCCACGCGTCCTTCATGCAAGTGGCGGGCGTTGGAGGCGAGAAATCGGGCCTGTTGGCGTTCTGGGAACGGGGGTGCCCAGACTTGCCTACCGGCGGCGTGGCTCAAGGGGTGGCCCAGCACGGCCCATCTTCATCAGCACAAGCTCAAGACCCTCGCGAGGGGCCAAGCCTCGCGGGGCGGACGACATGAAGCTTCCTTACGCACGGCCTCGTCAGGCTGGCTCGCGAGGAGGCGGAGAGATCAAGGCGGGGTACCTCACGAGGTGCCCATGACGCAAGCCATGACGACCAAGGGCGCCAGCCCGCGCAGTGTCTCGTTTACTCTTTGGTGCAAAGGGGGCAAGCGCAGCGAGAGCATCAAGCAAAGGCACCCGTTTGGTGCAACAAGACCAAGTCCGTCTACAACGGCAGGAAGGAAGTCATCGTGGAGCCCAAGCCAAGGCGTCACCACCAGAGCCTTTGATAGGCGAGGACCAACTTTAGTCGAGGATAAGTGTACTAGATGTTCCCCTTCAAAATGGCCAATTGTTGGCGCCCTTCCCGCTCAATATTTGGGAAGAGGCCCAGGGCCTCTGCCTATAAATAGGACTAGCCACCCACAGAGCTAGAGGCACCTTGGAATCTAGAGAGAGAGAGAGAGAGAGAAGCGACTGAACCCCCCCTAGCAGTTCATCGCACCGGCCAAGAACAGACCCTCGCGAGGCTGTTCTTCCTTGTATTGTTCATCATCAACCCAAGAGGCAATCCACCACACCACACACTGGAGTAGGGTGTTACACCACAATGGTGGCCCGAACCAGTATAAACCCTGTGTCTCTTGTGTTGCTCCTTTCATAGTTTAGATCCTAGCGAGGCGGCGAGGTGCAGGTAGGTAGGGGGTGAGATCTCCGCATGCACCCCAGAGTTCAAACCTAGAGGGTCTGCCGGAACCCGAAATCCGACATTTGGCGCGCCAGGTAGGGGTGCACCGGAATCCGCCTCCCTCCGCCCTGTTCTTCGCCACCCATCGCATCCATGTCAGACGCTCGTCGGGCCCGCCGAGCCGCTCTCTCTCTACCAGCGTCGCCTGAGACGGCCCCGTCGGCCGCCCCTTGTTATTCCCGTCGCGCGCCATCAACACCGCCACCGGCCCGGTGGGGAACGAGCAGCAAGCGTCGTCCCAGCATCCGTCCGTGAGGCGAGACGGTCGCACCGCTACTCCTTCACTCGCCCCAGCTGGTTCTTCGTCTCGCGCGGCTCCGCACGCCCATGGAGGCTCGAGCTGCGCTCATCGCGGCAAACGAGCTCCTGCGCTACCGCCCTGTCGACGACGTCTACGAAGAGTGGCTCGACCGCGCCGCAGGGGGCTCCCCCGCGCCGTCCTTCTCGCTGCACCGCGCCCCGCCCTGCGCGGGCGATGAAGCTCCAGGGGCGCCTCAGCCGCCTCCCCCTCAAGAAGGCGCCTTGGCCCCAAGGCACGTGGCCCCGGGGCGGAACCCACTCCGTCCGGCGCCAGCGCAGCAAGAGCAGAGCTTTCAAGAGGTCCCTCGCCCCCAAGAAGCTGCCCGCGTGCTCCCTGCACCGGCTCGTCTCGACCGCGCTCCTGCTCCAGCACGCCAAGACCCCGCGCTGCTCCCAGCGGCAGCGCATGGGGACCCGCAAGACCAGGCTCTTTGTCACCAAAAGCCTCATGTGGCCACAAAGAAGCTGGCGCCTTTCACCACCGAGTCAAGCGTCGCGTGGCCCGGCAAGTTCAAGCCAGACCTGCCTCCCCGCTACGACGGCATGGCCTACCCTGCGGAGTTCCTTCAACTCTACGAGCTGGGCATCGAAGCCGCCAAAGGGGACGAGGAGGTCATGGCGAACTGGTTTCCCATGGCACTCAAGGATGGGGGCCCGCACCTGGCTCCTGGCACGATCTCCTCCTGGGACGAGATGCGCACCCGCTTCATCGCCAACTTCCAAGGTACTCGTGACCGGCCTCCTGCCGTGAGCGACATGCGCCGCATCAAGCAGCAGCCAGGGGAGACCCTGCAGAAGTACATCCAGCGCTTCAACAACGTACGCCTCAAGATTCCCAAGGTGACCGAGGAGGCCATCATCTCAGCCTTCTCCGACGGTGGCGAGACGTCAAGATGAAGGAGGAGCTGGCGATGCATGAAGATCTGTGTACATCCTTGGAGCTGTTCAACTTGGCGACCAAGTGCGCCAGGGATGAGGAAGAACGCCTTTCCCTCCTCGAGCTGCCAGCCGCACACCCAGAAGAGAAGAAGTACAAGGCAAAGGACATGAAGCGCAAGGGGGCTGCCGTGCTCGCGGCAGAACCAGACACCAAGCGAGGCAGAGATCAGCCCGAGCCTTCCAAGGGCAGCCGGTACTGTGTGTACCACGACCTCCACACCCACAACACCAACGAATGTCAAGAGCTCCGAGCCGTGCGAGAAGGGAGAATCGGTCGACGCCCCGACCGCAACGATCGAGGCTACAACCGAGGAGGAGGAAGAAACGCAGGACGCTGGGAAGACCGTGGCCCTCGCTAAGGGTGGCGTGACCGACCTCGCGAGGATCGCTGGCAGGATCAGCCTCGCAAGGGAGGCTGGAGGGATCAGCCTCGTGAGGATCGCCCGCAAGGAAACGCAGGCCTCCCTCCTCTGCCGCCGCAGCCAAGGAGAAATGACGACCATCATCAGGACGAGGGGGCTGGGGGCTTCCAGGAGCCGCGTGCGATCGCTTCCATCCTGGGCGGAGCTCAAGCCCCAGCCTTTCAACGCATCTTCAAGTAGTTTGCCCACGAAGTGAATGCAGTCCTCCCCAAGCTCGAGGCCACACGCCCTCTCAGGTGGTCAGCGTGCGCCATCACGTTCAGCTCCGCAGATCAGCTCAAGTGCGCAGCCACAACCGGAGTCCTCCCGATGCTTTGTTCCCCAATCATCAGCAACGTGCAAGTCACCAGGACCCTCATCGATGGCGGAGCAGGGCTCAATGTCCTGTCCGTAGAGACATTCAACAATCTCCAAGTGCCTTACAATCAGCTTCAGCCAACCAAGCCTTTCTCCGGAGTCACTGATGGCTCCACAGTCCCGATTGGGCAGGTCCGCCTCCCTGTCACCTTCGGGGCGCGCGACAACTACCGCACCGAGCTCATCGACTTCGATGTCGCCAACATTCGCCTGCCGTACAATGCCATCCTCGGGTACCCAGCTCTGGCCAAGTTCATGGCCGTGACTCATCACAGCTACAACGTCCTCAAGATGCCTGGAAGCGGCGGAGTCATCACGGTGCCTTGTGAAGAAAGAGACGGAGTGTGCTCCCTGGAGCGAGCTTTCCAAGCTGCGTCACTTGAAGACCCAGATCGCAGGAGCGGGAGGCTCCCCGAGACTGCTCCCAAGAAGAAGAAGACATCGCCAGGCCCGACCCCTCGGGAGGCAGGCCCCTCAGGGTCCGCGCCTGTTCAGGGGCACCTCCTTCGTCAGATAGGAAGGCGCGCCCGGCGCCTCCTCAAGCAAGGCTCGGGGCTCTCCTGGAGGGCCACCGACTTTGCTAAGGTCACGAGGGAGGCGCTTGGGCACCACTTGGAGGCGTGTTTCAAAGCACGTTTCCCTCGGGAAGGAGCGAGGCAAGGAGGGCCAAACCCTCAGGAGTTCGTCAGCCAGATCATTCAGGAGCTGCAGGAGTCAAGAGTCATGAGTGGCAGCCGCTTACCCGCCGTAGCTCCCCATCCAGGCGAGGATGGTGGGCTGCGCGTCTGCATCGACATACCAGGGCTCAACCGAGCCGCCTCTCAGGAGCGCTTCTGGCCCTCACGCGCGGGGCGCTGCGAAGGTCCACCCCACAGCTACGTTCGCATGCCTTACGGTTTGCTGAACGCGGCCGCCACGCACCAGCGCCTCGTGAGGGGCATCCTGGAGGCTCAAGAGGCCAGGCGTTCCGCAGTCCTGGCGGAGATGGAGATGGTCCGCGAGGAGCCACCAGCGCCTCCGGAGCCTCCCGAGGCTCCTGGGCCTGGGGGCTCGTGAAGGTTGGCTTCCGCAGCCCACGACGTCCGCTACTTCATCGTCCCTTCGTCTTCAATGTTATCAGGTGACATCCTTCAAGTTTCATTTCCGGTGGAGCGCCCCAGGCTGCATCATTCCTGTGCGCGTGGGTCCGTCCATGCGGCATGTATCCTTTTACTTCATGTCCCTAGCTTACTTTGTTGGGCGCCCTCGGGCTGCATCATCCCAAGTCGCTCGGGCTGCACCAATGACGCCCCGCCTTCCCTGCACCTATCTAAATGAACTTGCTCCTTCGTGATTAACATGCTTGACCTAGTTATCTGCTCAACTGACACCAACTGATGGAGCTGCTCCCCAATGACACGACGCTTGCGCATGGGTCCGTCCCTGCAACGCCGACAAACCTGAATGGCTGAGCTCTGGCCGTGGCAGCCCCGCACAGCGCCACCTTGTCAGGCCTTCAGTGCCTCGTCACCTCTCCAAAGCAACCAACGGCTGACCATCGCTTGTCATAGCGGACTCTTGTTCTTCTTGTGGTGAGCCTGTAGGATCTCTTCAAGGCGCATCGCCAGGCGAGGCCCTCACGGCGTCTTCTTCACTCTCGCCCGCGCGAACCGCTTGCACGTTAAAGGGGGGGGGGGGTACCTGAGCATCGCGACTCACGGTCTCCTACCGGCCCTCCAGCCCTCACCCTCTGGCCTTGACCACGGCATCGCGACCTGGCATACCAGCGACGGCTGAGACCCGCTCGAGGGCCGGGACCCGAGGACGTAGAGCAGAAAGGGGAGCAAAGGAGAGAGGGAAGAGGCACGCGGGGACCTCGCCAGGCAACCCCTCGCCTGCCCACGCGCAGACCTACCATCGCACCAGGAAGCGGTTCCTGACTCCCGAGATAAGTCACCGTCCAGAAGCACTGGCTATCGCAGCGCCGACCTCACACCTAATGCAATCCTGTGTTAGCAACGTCGAGCTCCTTTCTCACCGAACGATGGCTGCTTGAGCGCTAAAGGGGACCTCCTGAGCATCGCGACTCAGGGGCTCTTACTGGACCCCGGGCCGCTCACCTGGCCTTGACCACGACATCACGACACAGGCATACCAATGACGGCTGAAGCCGCCTTTGGGACGGGACACAGCCGGCGCAGAGCACCAAGCCCTCGTGAGGTTCGAAAGGAAGAACTAAGCTAAGACGGAATGAGCATCTCGCACTACATCACGACAAGGATTATATTAACAAACAGAACCACATGCACCTTACAAGCCCCCACGGGGCGCGCTTTTCGATTCCTCGCAGGGAACATAGGGAGCAGATCCTAAAGAATGCTAACTACACGCGCCTCCGCGAGAGACGCCATCATCAACAGTGGGCCGTCAGGCACCGGCGCCAACCTCATCCAAATCAGAGGCGACGGCGGCCTGACGAGCCCGCCCTGCTCCTAGAGCGACGCAGGCTCGGGGGCTCGTAGATGTCGTCGCTCGTATCCGGAGTCGCGAAGAGCTCGGCAGAGTCGCTGGACCCTCCGACGCCTCCGCCGCCTAAGGAGATGCTGAGGGAGCGATCGGCGAGCCTGGTCCTCGCCGCGGCAGGGCCCCGACCACCTCTCTCAGGGCAGCACTCCTGCCGGCGTCCTTCCATGTTGAAAACCTTGAAGAGCATCATGGAAGCGCCGTCGTACTCCAGGTGGATCGCGAGGGCGCCCCTCGTCCTGCAGGCTCGGGCGTTCTCGCCCCAGCCTCAAGTCATGAAGACCTTGCCCGGAGCGACGACCGCGACCTCCGCTTCGGTCGCGAGGGTGCTGCAGCCGGCGTGCTGCAACCAGAGCTCCAAGTATCCCCCCTGCGGCATCACGAAGGCGAAGGAGGGAGGAAGGCGGATCCAAGACTGAGGAGGCATGGTGGCGTGGAGCACAATCTCTCAAGAGGAGCCCTCGGCATGGACTCCGGGAGGGACAACGCGCACTGCCGTGACACGCCGACGCCCGACGGCGGCGTCGTCCATGGCGCTCGGCGTCAACTCCTTCAGGGCCCTCCAAGCGGGCGTACAAGGGCAGCGGGAACCCTGGCGGCGGCCGCTCGCACCAAGGCCTCGACACCTCCTGTCGGGCGCCCTCATCTCGACGGCATAGGGCTAGCCGTTTATTGGTGAGCGGGTCGGGACCCTCTCGGGGAGCCTTTCCCTTCTCTTCCACGTAGAACCGGCGGATCGAAGCCATTGCCACAAAGTGGAGCAAGGACGGAGAAGAAGGAGAAGCAAGAAGAGATGGACTGGAAGGGCACGTGCCGTTCCATACTTATAGCCGAGAAGGCCAACCGGCGACCTCCACGATCACAGGTAATCATGACCCGCTTTGCATGCAAGGACTTGTCAATTCGTGCAGTTGCCGAGGCGTCGTGGAGAAGCGGGGGCGCCCACGTCCAATCAACCGCCACGCGGCACCCAAGGCCGCAGGCTGTTAGGGCCCGCGGCGGTTCGCATTTGCCCCTTCGCTTCTCTGCTCGGCCAAGTCCGGGCGCGCCTTGGGCCCGGGGGCTACTGTCGGCGTTCTGGGAACGGGGGTACCCAGACTTGCTCGCTGCGCCTGCGGGCGTGGCTCAAGGGGTGGCCCAAAGACGGCCCATCTTCATCGGCACAAGCTCAAGACCCTCGCGAGGCCAAGCCTCATGGGCGACGACATGAAGCTTCCTCGAGCACGGCCTCGTCGGGCTCGCGAGGAGGCGGAGAGATCAAGGCGGGTACCTCACGAGGTGCCCATGACGCAAGCCATGGCGACCAAAGGGCGCCCGGTGAGCGCGCCAGCCCGCACATGTCCTCATTTCCTCTTTGGTGCAAAGGGGGCAAGCGCAGGCGAGAGCATCAAGCAAAGGCACCCGTTTCGGTGCAACAAGACCAAGACCGTCGTAACGGCAGGAAGGAAGTCATCGTGGAGCCCAAGCCGGCATCACCACCAGAGCCTTTGACAGGCGAGGACCAACCTTAGTCAGGATAAGTGTACTAGATGTTCCCCTTCAAAATGGCCAATTGTTGGCGCCCTTCCCGCTCAATATTTGGGAAGAGGCCCAGGGCCTCTGCCTATAAATAGGACTAGCCACCCACAGAGCTAGAGGCACCTTGGAATTCGGAGAGAGAGAGAGAGGAGCGACTGAACTCCCCCTAGCAGTTCATCGCACCGGCCAAGCATGAGACCCTCATGAGGCTGTTCTTCCTTGTATTGTTCATCATCAGCCCAAGAGGCAATCCACCACACCACACACCGGAGTAGGGTGTTACACCACAATGGTGGCCCGAACTAGTATAAACCTGTGTCTCTTGTGTTGCTCCTTTCATAGTTTAGATCCTAGCGAGGCGGCGAGGTGCAGGTAGGTAGGGGGTGAGATCTTCGCGTGCACCCCAGAGTTCGAACCTAGAGGGTCTGCCGGAACCCGAAATCTGACAGGGCCCTCACTGATTTTGAGTCTTTGCTTTTTAGTCTACCACAATCATCCATGCTATACACACCTTTTGGAGAGACGCACATGAATCGGAATTTATCAGAATACTCTATGTGCTTCACTTATATCTTTTGAGCTAGATTATTTTGCTCTAGTACTTCACTTATATCTTTTTAGAGCACGGTGGTGGTTTTATTTTATAGAAATAATTGATCTCTCATGCTTCACTTATATTATTTTGAGAGTCCTTTAGAACAACATGGTAATTTGCTTTGGTTATAAAATTAGTCCTAATATGATAGGCATCCAAGATGGGTATAATAAAACCTTTCATATATAGTGCATTGAATACTATGAGAAGTTTGATACTTGACGATTGTTTTGAGATATGAAGATGGCAATATTAGAGTCATGCTAGTTGAGTAATTATGGAATTGAGAAATACTTATGTTGAGGTTTGCAAGTCCCGTAGCATGCACGTATGGTAAACGTTGTGTGAAAAATTTGAAGCATGAGGTGTTTTTTGATTGTCCTCCTTATGAGTGACGGTCGGTGATGAGCGATGGCCGTTTCCTACCAATCTATCCCCCTAGGAGCATGCACGCAGTGCTTGGTTTTTGATGACTTGTAGATTTTTGCAATAAGTATGTGAGTTCTTTATGACTAATGTTGAGTCCATGGATTATACGCACTATCACCTTCCATAATTGCTAACCTCTTCAGTACCGTGCATTGCCCTTTCTCACCTCGAGAGTTGGTGCAAACTTGGGTGCATCCAAACCCCGTGAGTTGATACGCTCTATCACACATAAACCTCCTTATATCTTCCTCAAAACAGCCACCATACCTACCTATTATGGCATTTCCATAGCCATTCCGAGATATATTGCCATGCAACTTTCCACCGTTCCGTTTATTATGACACGCTTCATCATTGTCATATTGCCTTGCATGATCATGTAGTTGACATCATATTTGTGGCAAAGCCACCATGCATACTTTTTCATACATGTCACTCTTGATTCATTGCCCATCTCTGTACACCGCCGGAGGCACTCATATAGAGTCATATTTTGTTCTAGTATCGAGTTGTAATCATTGAGTTGTAAATAAATAGAAGTGTGATGATCATCATTATTAGAGCATTGTCCCAAAGAAAAGAAAGGCCAAATGAAAAAAAAGGAAAGTCCAAAAAAAAGAAGGGACAATGTGTCACACCCCGATTTTCATGGCACAACACTTAAGATGATAAATCATGATAAATTGTGGTTTGGCAAAAACTTTTGTGTGTGTTTTGGTCTATGCTTGATTTGATTTTTGTCTACTGTTTGCAAGTGCTTTAAAAATTAAATAAATCCTCCAACTCTTATACTCCTTCTCCTTGATCCAAAACTTATGCCCAATGATCATGCCATGTGTGTAGGTCATAAAATAATTTCTTGTAAAAATATTTTGGCCAAAAAGTATTTTCTAAATTTAGTTTTCCAAAACCCCTGAATTGAGGTTTGCAATCGCAAGTACTTAATTAAGGGCAGTAAAAATCTTTCCAAAAATATATTTGACTCCTATTAGATATAGGATACCCAGAAACCATAAAAATATAATTTTAAAAGTTATTTTAATACTATTTTATTTAAAAGCTTTTTCTTAAGGCCAGAAATGGTCTTTAATAGGTTAAAATTATTTTTATGCTTTAAAAATATTTGTGAAATTTTAGAGAAACTCAGTGGACATATATAAGGAAATATTCTCCAAAAATTCCAAGAAAATTCTAGCATGTCACATATGACATGTTGGATGATCTGGACAAGTATCATGTCATGGAGAATAGTATAACCCCATGAAATCCCCTCAAAACCATTTCTGTCCATTTTGAAGTTTGAGCAACTTTACATTGGCAAACATGTCCAAATGCTCTCAAATCTTGTGTACATGCTCAAATGGTCTAATCATTCATCTAGACCAAATGGCACAAGTTGGAGAACAAGTTAACTTGATCAAAGAGCCCCAAAACCCTCTCTCGACTGTAATCAAATTTGAACAACTTTGTACTACCAACTGTCTCTCCTTGACCCCAACTTTGGTGAGCATGTTCACATGACCAAATAAGGCCACCACACCAAGTGGTGCATCAAGGAGAAGTGATTTGCTCAACTAAATCTACACAAGTCCATTTATGCTAATTTCTAGGGTTTACAAAAGTTGCATTGGCAACTTTGCACAAATGAGCTCAAAATGGGAGGAAGGCCCTAATTACATGTGCCATTTGACCTGTCAAGCCTCATGACAAGAGGAGTTCATCTTCTTGCCCAAACCACCATCAAACACCTTCCGCGTAAATTTAAAATGCATGTTTTGGCCATTTCCACTAATCTCCATGAGCTAATCTTTCTCCCACAGCACCATCTGGTCCTGCTCTAACCCCTGCATCTTTCCCTACCCGAGGAGCCATGATTGTGGGGGTGAAAAGCTCTTTTTCCCTCTCTGGACAGCACCATTTCTCTCTCTCTCAACCTTCCTCCTCACTCTAGTGGATCCCCAGGGCATCCAATGCCATTGCCGCATTGTTTACTCCCCCTTGCAGCTGCCAGACACAAGTGGGCGCGTGAGGACGCAAGAAAAAGCCGTGGGTGCCGGCCATTGACGTGCTCTGGAGCCCGTCAGTGTGCTCCCGACCGTTGACGCCGCGTCCCCCGACCACCTCGAGCCTCCCCCTCGCGCCAGTCGAGGTGCCTCGACGTCCGCAACACGCCACCATCCTGGCCCCCTCCTCTTTCCCTCTCTCTCACCTCCCGCGGCGCGTGCCCAGAGCCGCCCGGCTCGGCCAATGCTCGCGCGAGCCCGTGGCTCCACCAGGAGCTCACCCCGCTCCCTCTCTCTCTTCCTGGCGCCCTACTCCACCCCCATGAACGCCGTAGACATGCCCTATCCCTCCCTCCTGGCCTCCCGAGCCGTTGCCGCGGCCACCCGTGCGCCGCGTCCACGGTAAGCCACGGGTCGGCTACATAAGGCCACCCCGAGCCCCCTCTCTACTCCTTTGGCTCTATCTCTCCCCAAAGAACCTCCCGGACAAGCTCTCTATCCCCCTCGTGCTCTCCTTGCCTCTCCATCGCCGCCATGGTGGCCCGTCGGCCTCCACTCGGCTCCCGTGAGCCAGGGGCCTCCCGGCCCTCCTTTGGCCACCGGTGGGCTGCAGATGACCAGTGAGCTCTCCCCCTCCTTTCCTCCTGCTCTGGTGCCCCATGGCACCACATCCATTTTCCCCAAAGCCCGTCCACTGGTGTCAAGGCCACCATTGTTGCGGTCCTCCCGGCTGCGTGAGGCCCATGGATGGGTGCGGCTCGGCCTCCCGAGTCCGTCGGTATGCCGAACGTCGCCGGGGACGGCCGGAGTCGCCGGGAAGAGCGCCGGCGCCGTCCGGCCTCGCTCCCTCTGTCTCCCGTCGCGCCGCGCGGGAGGTTGGGGATGGACCTGCAGGCGGGCCCCGCTTGCCAGTGGCCCAGCCTCCAGGCCACGCTGGCAAGTGGAGGCGTAGTCCGGTAAAACCGCCTCCGACGTGGCCCGTGCGCGCGTGCGGCTAAGCTGCTGGGCCGGCCCAGTGGTGCCCTGCCGTTAAGCCTCGCCCGGTGCACGCTGTTACCGCCCAGATCCAGCCCATTTAGGTAAATCCCTCTCCTTTTTCTTTTTCTGTAGACTTGTAAAACCCATAAACAATTCAAATGGACTCCAAATTTGATGATTCAAATTTCTAGTGACTCTATAAATCATGATCTACCTGTTGGTGCAACATGCACATTTTTCCAGAGACCTTTTCTTCACAAACATTTATCAAATCTTGTTTTTCCTATTTCTATGATGAACTTTAGAAAATCACAGAGAGCTCAAAATTGATCCAAATGCCATGATTCAAATTCCTAGATGTAGTTTATGAACATTTTCTTAATACTTTACGTACCCCACAAATTAATGAGCCATTTCTTCATGTTTGTCAACTTTGCAAATCCATAGAATATTCATTTGAACTCCAAATCCAGTGAAACCAACTCCTAGATGCTTCTAAAATCATGGTTTATTAAATGGGTGCCTTTGTTCATTTTTCAAAAACATGTTTCTGTACACTTCTTGCAAATCCATAAACCCCTTGATTCCATCATATTGAAATGCTCAGAGATATCCACTGATCCAATTCCAATGAAACCACTCTAGTTATTTTTCATATAACCAGAGATGTCCTAGAAAAGTCAAATTAATATTTTTGGAGCACTTATATTTTCTGCCTTGTTGTGTTGCTTATTGTGGTTGTTTCCGACGTTAGTTGACGAAGTAGACGGAGTACATGGAGAAGGACCAGAAGATTTCAAGACTCAGATGAACCAGGCAAGCAACCCTTTGACCATGTCCATGAAACCCTTTTTATGCATGTCATATATCACTTATTATTGTTGCATCGGAATCATGATGAGATGGTAAACCACGTTGGTTGGTTGCCTCTCACATTTCCTCATTGATACTTGCATTGTGCATGACCCTACCTCCTTATGAGGGTTATGCTGGTGGGAGTAGATAGGATGCTAAAGTAGTTGCCACACAAAAAGGGACGGGAATATGCATGGTGATGGACGCAAATATGTTCCCAAAGACTTTTTGAAAACCCCGTCGGGTGCCACTAATGCCCGAGGGAGATGTTGAGCTAGGTAACCACTTGACAAAGAAGTGGTGTACCGGAGAAGGATATGTGAGTGTGGTTTCAAAAACGGATTGGTTTAAGTTGCGAACGTTATTCCAACCTTATATGCGCAACCATTCTACCCTTGTATGGGAAAGGGCATTATTGATTACCTAGGCCGATACTAGCTTGGAGCCCGCATTACTAGTGTCTGGGGTGAGTTGGTGCTCTCTCTCGGGACGGGGTCGTGCCAGGTAGGGCAGCCAAGAACATTTTTATGGGGCACCGGACACACCATTGGTACCCCGTGCCAGTGGTGTGTGATGAATATGGGAGCGAGGCTCCACAATTTTAAGTTGTGAAATGTTGTGCACGGGGGTTACTGCCAATCGAGTGGACTCCATGTTAGTGTCGTCTAGGGAAAAGTAGTGATCGGGTGCTTACCCCGGGTACTTGAGGTATCGCGGGTCGTGGATGACACGGAAGTTCCCCGGATCTTGTGGGTAAAATGTGCAACCTCTGCAGAGTGTAAAACTATTCGAATAGCCGTGTCCACGGTCAAGGACAGTTGGGTAACCGCTCTTGGGCTACGTTCATATGTTTACGAAACCTGGTGAGTATGTTTGGATGAGTGGAGAGAACTACATGGGTCAAGTCCAAGGACTTGACATGATTGAGTTGGGTTGGTGCCCACTCCATTTATGTTGATATCTATCACTTGTCCTCAGGGATTACATGAATCCTCTTGATGCATGCTATGCAAGTTGTTGAACATGTCATTGCACTCAAAACTAGCTTTTGCAAAAATTTACCTATATCATGCATTGTTGAATCTTGAACCAAAACATGGGTTGCTTAAGTAGTACATTCAAAGTACTCATTGGCTTGCCACTGGTTATTTTATTGGCCAGGCATGAAAGAACAAGATATAATGAAGAGTACCTCGGTGACGAACATGCGATCTAGGACGCTTCCCAGTCAGAATGCCTTTAGGGTTAAGGCAGATGGCATGGGTCCAAGTTATCGACGAATATTTCCGCTGCAATGTTATACTCAAGACTTGACCATAATGATCCTACTTGTGTAATACGGTATGTATGGATGTAAGCCTCTTGTTATTCAGCTTCTGTGTGTTCAGTGAGCATTGATCTACGGGATCATCAGACACGTGCATTCGGTGATCACGACTTATGAGTCGGGGTCCCCACACAATGCTACTATCTTTTTTTTCCACACTTGTGCTTCAAAGTAGCACCATGATCTTCATGATAGAGAGTCTCTTGTTTTGTCACTTTCATGTACTAGTGGGAATTTTTTTCATTATAGAACTTGGCTTTTATATTCCAACAATGGGCTTCCTCAAATGCCCTAGGTCTTCGTGAGCAAGCAAGTTGGATGCACACCCACTTAGTTTCTTTTGGTTGAGCTTTCATACATTTATTGCTCTAGTGCATCTATTGTATGGCAAGCCCTACTCCTCGCATTGACATCAATTGATGGGCATATCCCTAGCCCGTTGATAGCCGCGTCGATGTGAGACTTTCTCCTTTTTTTGTCTTCTCCACACAACCCCATCATTATATTCTATTCCACCCATAGTGCTATGTCCATGATTCACGCTCATGTATTGCGTGAAAGTTGAAAAAGTTTGAAAATACTAAGTATGAAACAATTGCTTGGCTTGTCATCGGGGTTGTGCATGATGAGAGCATTTTTGTGTGACGAAAATGAAGCATGACCAAACTATATGATTTTTTAGGGATGAGCTTTCTTTGGCTATGTTATTTTGAGAAGACATAATTGCTTTGTTAGTATGCTTGAAGTATTATTATTTTTATGTCAATATTAAACTTTTGTCTTGAATCTTTTGGATCTGAACATTCATGCCACAATAAATAAAATTACATTAAAAATTAAGTTAGGTAGCATTCCACATCAAAAATTCTTTTTATCATTTACATACTCGAGGACGAGCAGGAATTAAGCTTGGGGATGCTTGATACGTCTCCGACGTATCTATAATTTTTGATTGTTCCATGCTATTATATTATCTGTTTTGGATGTTTAATGGGCTTTAATATACCTTTTTATATTATTTTTGGGACTAACCTATTAACCGAAGGCCTAGTGCAAATTACTATTTTTTTTGCCTATTTCAGTGTTTTGCTGAAAAGGAATATCAAACGGAATCCAGACGGAACGAAACCTTCGCGAGAATCTTTTTTGGAACAAACACAATCCAGGAGACTTGGAGTGGATGTCAAGGAAGCAACTAGGTGGCCACGAGGTAGGAGGGCGTGCCCGGGGGGGTAGGCACGGCCCCCACCCTCGTGGGCCCCTCGCAGCTCCACCGACCTACTTCTTTCGCCAATATATATTCTTATACCCTGAAAACATCCAAGGGAGCCACGAAACACTTTTTCCACCACCGCAACCTTCTGTACCCGTGAGATCCCATCTTGGGCCTTTTTCTGGCGCTCCTATTACCGATGCTGAATCTTGTGAAATTAATGCTGCTTTGTTGAATCTTGTCATGAAATATCAATTCTCTGGCCTTCCTAGTGAATATGCCGCTACCCATCTAAACAACTTTGTTGATTTGTGCGATATGCAAAAGAACAAATATGTGGATAATGATATTGTTAAATTGAAACTATTTCCCGTTTTCGCTTAGAGATCGTGCTAAAACTTGGTTCTCTTCTTTGCCTAAAAATAGTATTGATTCTTGGAACAGGTGCAAAGATGATTTTATCTCTAAGTATTTTCCTCCCGCTAAGATCATCTCTCTTAGAAACAATATTATGAATTTTAAGCAACTTGATCATGAGCATGTTGCACAAGACACCTATGGGATCACAAGAATCCCTACGACGGTTGCCGGGGCGCGGGGTTGTGAGAAGAGCAGGATTAGCAGTCAACAAAAGGATCGTTTACCTAGGTTCAGGACGCGAGGATGCGTAATACCCTAGTCCTGCTTTGGTGTGTATTTGAGAGAGTTCTTGAGATCTCGAACTAGCTATGGTGGCTGCGTAGTTCAAAAGAGCCGAATCCCTCTCCAGTATGCCAAGGGCCTCATTTTATAGTCGGAAGGGGCTGCCACAGTGGCACACAGGAGGTGGAAAGGCCTATAGTGCTGCGAGCTTATCGCTCACGTTACAGGACAAGACACATTTAATGCGTAGCTTAGGTGTACCTTAGCTTTACTGGGGACGAGAACAAGGCCCATCCCGTCCGTTGCCGCCTCGCCTTGCTTCGACACGCGCCCAGGCCAGCGATGCATGCGACGCCGTGTAGGCAGGCAGGCAGCTGAGGTGGCGCGGTGGTAGGGTCTTCACGAAGATCTGAATGCCACCACGCAGGTGCTTGCTGAGTTGGCGTAGAGGCCGCCCGTCGCCACACAGGTGTCTGCCCAGCTGGTTGAGCTAGCAGCTGCTTGGGGACGCGGTGGAGTCTTGGTCGACGCGGGCCTGGCTATGGCCCCGCTGATGCCCTCCGCAAGGGCCTTACCGGGGGCCCGGCAAGGGTCTTGCCGTGGCGTTGCAGTCATCCCCGGCAAGGCGCTTGCCAGGGGTCTTGTGGATCTCCTCGGCAAGGATCCCGCCGAGGGTCGCCGTCTTCTGGTTCTCATATCTCTATGGTCTTGACAAAGATTTGCATGCTACCACGGAGGTGCCTCCCAAGCCCTAGTTCCAATGTGGTTGGTTGAGTTGGAACCCATGGGCTCAAGGGTGGCTCACTCCATTAGCATCGGGCAAGTTGCCCCGGCAAGGGCCTTGCCGGGGGAGTCCACCTCGCCCTCTCGCTCTTTGGTAGCTTTGGTCTTGGCGTTGCCTTGGCCATCTTGTGCTTCGGCTTCTCTCCGGCTCCCCTCCTCTGCCCTTCTTAGTGTGGCCATGGCGCACGGCTCCGACTGCCCGTGCACGAGTAAAGGGGTACAAAGGTGTGCCCCTACTTTTGTACACCGACAACATGGTTTGTAATTATGGATGATTATACAGAATTTTTATGCTGGATTGAATTTTGCTTCTAGAAATCTTTTAGATTCGGCCGCGGGAGGCACTTTTATGGAAATCACTTTAGGAGAAGCTACTAAACTCCTAGATAATATTATGGTTAATATTTCTCAATGGCACACTGAAAGATCTACTAGTAAAAAGGTTCATGCGATCGAAGAGATTAATGTTTTGAGTGGAAAGATGGATGAACTTATGAAATTGTTTGCTAATAAGAGTGTTTCTCCTGATCCTGATGATATGCCTTTGTCCACATTGATTGAGAATAATAATGAATCTATGGATGTGAATTTTGTTGGTAGGACCAATTTTGGTAACAACGCGTATAGAGGAAACTTTAATTCTAGGCCGTTCCCTAGTAATTCCTCTAATAATTAGGGTAATTCCTACAACAACTCTTATGGAAATTTTAATAAGATGCCCTCTGAATTTGAGAATAGTGTTAAAGAATTTATGAATTCGCAAAAGAATTTCAATGCTTTGCTTGAAGAAAAATTACCTAAGATTGATGAGTTGGCTAGGAACGTGGATAGAATTTCTCTTGATGTTGATTCTTTGAAACTTAGATCTATTCCGCCTAAGCATGATATCAATGAGTCTCTCAAAGCCATGAGAATTTCCATTGATGAGGTTACCGTTGATGATGAGTCCCTTGGCGAAGGTGAGTGTCGGTGATGTCGATGTCGAACCGTTCCTAGTTAGCCGAAACACCCTAGGAAACGATGATCCACAAGTCAAATTCACAAAACCAAATGTTGCAAAATTTGTCGGAGTTGGCAGAGGTCAAGTGGTGGTAGGGTTTGGTTTAATGAAAGGGTTTGCAGAAGTTAGGTGGAGGTGGTGGGTATGCGTAGGTGGCGGTGGATTAAAACTGCAGAAAATGCAGTTTCGGCAGAGGAAGCCGGATGATCCGGGCTAGGAGCCGGATGATCCGGGTCAGTAGTCGGATGATCCGGGCGGGTCAACTGCGCACGGGGATGGCTCAGGATGAACTCAAGAACGGGAAAAAATCCGAGGATTTCATGGATTTTGGATGGATGACGGGGTGGAGATGGTGGGGAAAGGTAAGATCCACTTGCAACACAACAAATTCATGGATCAAAACCAACAAAACTTCGTCAAAACTCACAAAAAAATTGGGGGGGTTATTGTTGTGGGTATTATCGGATTAGTACGAAAAACAACAAAATCAAGTTAGAAAACGAAGAGGGGAGGCTCCGAGATCGTGATCAACGTGGCTCATATTACCAAGATGATGTAGGGTGGAACCCTATTCGTCCGATCTTTCACGAAAGGAGCGTATCCCTCGAAGAACACAAAGAACACAAGGGGAAAATCACAAAGGAAGACACAAGAGAAACACTCAAACCAATGAGATTAGGTCACACATGTGCTAGATCCTTGAAACACGAGAGGAGATACAAGATTCACGATCAACAAAGGATGATACAAAGGTAACTGGTTCTTCTCCTAGAGGAGGTCTTGATGGGGGCCACCCAAGAGGGGGTCTTGAATCCGCTTGGAAGGATCTTCTCTGAGGAGGCGCGATCTCCAAGGAGAAGGTAACCAAGTGGATGAGCAAAGCTCTCACACAAACATGAGCTAATGATTTGCTAACCCTAGAAAGAGGTGGTGGATTCCTATATATAGAAGTTGGGGGGCGAAGGGGTACATGGGCCTCGGCCCAACATAATGCACGCAGGCACTGTCCGAATGATCCGTAAGTTGGTTCGGATGATCCGGGCTTCGGGGGTCTAGATGATCCGGGTCGGTGTCCGGATGATCGGGCTGTGTCGTGGGCGCCGCGGGAGGTCCGGATGTCCGGGTCCTGGTCCGGACATCCGGGTATGTCCGGATGATCCGGGGCTGGGTCCGGATGATCCGGCTTCGTGGTGAAGCTTCGGGTGGCCTCGGGCGGGTTAGCCGGATCGTCCGGGCGGTGGTCCGGATCGTCCGGGCTTCTGCTGATTTTGCCCTTCTTCTTCTCCGTCTTCACGTCCATCTTCCTCTTCTGATTCTCCTTGCTCCTTAGCCTCTCCATGGCTAACTCCTTGATACATGAGTATGCACAATGTTTCCGTTTGAGGTAGTAGCCATGTCTCATGGGCATCGAAGTGGAATTGTGAGAGGAGAGATGTCACCTCGGTTTCGAGAGATCTTGCACATGCTCGTGTCATAGGTCCACTAGGCACTTGGTGAGACAATGTTAGGTCCATGGGGATGGCCTTGGGATGCTCCGCATCATCTCCCCTCCTTGTGAAAGATCCGACCTCGGATCGAAATTTTCATCACCATGGTAGGGCGAGAGATCCTTGACGTTGAAGACATCGCTCACGTTGTACTTGTCGCTTGCAAGGTCGATCTTGTAAGCGTTGTTGTTGTAGCGTGCTAGCACCTTGAAGGGTCCATCAGTGCGAGGTAGGAGTTTGGACTTGCATTCATTGGGGAAGCGGTCCTTGCGGAGGTGTAGCCACACAAGATCATCAATGTTGAAGATCATGGGTTGCTTGTTGACGATGAGCTTGGTCGCGAGTCATTGTACTTGGCGCTCGATGGTGTGCCCTGTATCTTCATGCATATTCTTGAGGTGGTTGACTCGGGCACTCGCGTCCATGTTGTTGCGCTCTTCTAAAGGTAGAGGAAGAATGTCCAATGGGGACAACGGGTTGAAACCGTAGACGACCTTGAAAGGGGACTTGCCGGTAGTCGAATGTCTTGCACGGTTGTAGGTGTACTCGGTGATGGGTAGGCACTCCTCCCACTCCTTGATGTTCTTCTTGATTAGCACGCGGAGAAGAGTGGAGAGCATGTGGTTCGTCACCTCTGCTTGGCCGTCGGTTTGTGGATGGTATGCCGTGGAGAATAGTAGCTTGATTCCAAGCTTGGCGCATAAGGTCTTCCAAAAGTAACTCAGAACTTGACGTCGCGGTCCGGGACAATCGTCTTTGGAACTCCATGAAGTCGCAAGATTTCCCTACAAAAAAGATTGGCAACATGTGAAGCATCGTCTATCTTGTTGCAAGGAATGAAATGCACCATTTTAGAGAATTGGTCCACAAAACCAAAGACGGAATCCTTTCCATTCCTTGTTCTAGGCAAACCAAGCACAAAATTCATGCTAATATCTTCCCATGGTTGGTACGGAATTGGAAGAGGCATATATAGGCCATGAGATTGAGCTTTAGACAGCTTTGTGGCATGTGGAGCATCGGTTGACGTCGCGGAACATCTTGGGCCAAAAATAGTTCTTGGAGAGCATAGCAAGTGTCTTGTCGCGTCCAAAGTGTCTCATTAGTCCTCCTCCATGAGATTCTTGCAAAATGAACAAACGAAGAGAAGACTCGGGGATGCAAAGTTTGTTAGCTCTCATAAGATAACCATCTTTGATGTAATAGCGTTCCCAAGATGTATGCGTCAAACATTTGGCATAAGGAATTGCAAAAGTAGGATCATGCGCATACAAGTCTTTTATGTGCTCAAAGCCAATGACATTCATTTCAAGTTGAGTAACAAGCATGCATATACGAGAAAGCGCATCCGCCACAACATTTTCCTTGCCTTTAATATACTTGATGACAAAAGGAAATGACTCGATGAATTCACTCCACTTAGCATGACGCTTGTTCAACTTAGTTTGGCCCTTAAGGTATTTAAGTGTTTCATGATCAGTATGGATGATGAATTCATGAGGGCGGAGATAATGTTCCCATTCACGCAAAACTCGCACTAAAGAATATAGCTCTTTGTCATAGATGGGATAATTGAGTTGCGCGCCGGAGAGTTTCTCACTAAAGTATGCTATGGGGCGCTTCTCTTGCGTTAACACACCTCCTATGTGAAGTGCGTTATATCGACTAGAGGGGGGGGGGGTGAATAGGCGATTTTTATGAATTATTCACTGAGGAATTTCAGGGTGAGGAAATTGCTAAGTGAAGAACTACTTGCAGCAGGATAAGTACTCGAGATGTAAACATAATGTAACACAAGCATGGTCATCATGATGAAATGAAAACAAGCACATAGTACGAAAGCGTAAACACAGGATAAAAGCAGGATGAAGATTTAACAGATCAAGAAATTGAACCGAGGAAATTGAGAAAGTCTTGATCAAAGTCTTCAAATAGATATGAACAAGCACACAACAAGCTGTAATGAGGAAATGAAAGAATTGAGGAAATAGAACCAAGAGGCTTGGTGAAGACAATGATTTGGTTGACCAGTTCTAATAAATGTGATGCTTGTACGTCTGGGTTGGAGCGGCTAGGTATTTAAACACGAGGACACACAGTCTAGGACACCACAGTCCTCCTTGTATTCTCCTTGAGCTAAGATCACATGACCTCGCCCAATCACTCGTGGTAAGTCTTGGTGACTTCCAAACCTTCACAAACTTCGGTCACTCGGCGATCCACAATTTCCTCTTGGATGCTCTAGACCATGACGCCTAACCATCTGGATGATGGACAGTCTTCAAAGGTAACAAGCGTCGGATCCACGCAGGATCAATCTCTTTAGTGTTGCTCAATCACTTTGGGTTTGTAGGTGTTTGCGTTTGGGTTTCCTTACTTGATGATTTTCGCTCAAAGTCCTCAGAGGATGGGATGCTCTCAAATGACAAGTGTCAGTTTCTCTCGGAGCAGCCAACCAGCTAGTGGTTGTAGGGGGCATCTATTTATAGCCTAGGGAGCAGCCCGACATGATAAGACATAAATGCCCTTCAATGATATGACCGTTAGGTGGGTAGATATTTTGAGACAGCTGGCGCGTAGCACAGCAATGGTCTGATATTTGAGGCTCAAATTCCTCAGGGCTATCATGTTCCTCACTTGTAGGCAATCCGCACTCGAATTCCTAACTCCTCAATCAGAACAAATTCCTCAGCGACCAGAAGAACTTCGTCTCTATCACTGAAGAAATTGACTGAACTGTATGAGATTTCCAATGGCTTCACTCGAAGGGATTGGTAGGTGTAGGATTTTGAGTTGAGCATCACGTGGAAAATTTTCCTTAGTATTTCCTCGACCCCCTTTAACAGTACGGTGTTTCCTATGAATCAAGAAAGAGAAAATGAAACTATAAAAAAAGTCTTCACGCTTCATGTTCCTCGAATGAATACCAAGTCTTCAGGTCACACCAATTTCTTCACTTTCAAAGTCTTTAGAAAGTCTTCAGAAAACCAAAATCTTCAGTCGAAGATATTTTTTAAGGGTCGACTTTCTCTGTAAATATCAAACTCCTCATAGACTTATGGACCTGTGTACACTCATAAACACATTAGTCCCTTAACCTATAAGTCTTCAATACACCCAAATCACTGAGGGGCACTAGATGCACTTACACTATCCCATTACCACTAGCATCGCAATGAATTTCAAAAGGTTTGTCAAAGTTGGGTAATGCAAGCACGGGAGCATGAGTAAGCAAATTCTTAAGCTCATTGAATTCGGTATCTTGGGAGGGTCCCCAAACAAAATGCGCATTCTTCTTGCTCAAAGCATGTAAAGGTGAAGCAATGGTGCTAAAATCCTTCACAAATCGACGATAGAAACCTGCTAAACCAAGAAAACTACGCACTTGTTGCAAGTTGGTTGGTTGGGGTCAAGTTTTAATAGCATTGATCTTAGATTCATCAACATGAACACCCTTAGAAGATACTACAAAACCCAAGAAAACAAGCTTATCAACACCAAAAAGGATAAAGTTGCTCTTTTCGAAGAGTTTGTAGCACGGTTCGAAGGTGGGTGACATGATCTTTGAGAGATTTGCTAAAAACAAGGATATCGTCGAAGTAGACAACAACAAATTCACCAATGTAAGGGCGAAAAACATAATGCATAAGACGCATGAAAGTACGGGTGCTTCCGATAAACCCATAGGCATGACTAACCACTCATACAAACCAAACTTTGTTTTGAAAGCGGTTTTCCATTCATCACCCTCTTGTATTCGTATTTGATAGTAACCACTTTTAAGATCAATTTTGGAGAAAATAGTGGCACCGCTAAGTTCATCTAGCATATCGTAAAGGCGTGGAATGGGGTACCTATATCTAACAGTGATAGCATTGATGGGTATACAATCGGAACACATGCGAAAGCTACCGTCTCTTTTTGGCACAATAATGACCGGCACGGCACAAGGACTCAAACGTTCACGCACATGTCCATGATCTATGAGATGCTTTACTTTCCTTTGTATTTTTTTGGTTTCTTCGGGGTTGACGCGGTATGGGGCCTTGTTAGGAAGAGGTGCTCCAGGGATGAGGTCGATGCGATGTTCGATGCCTCATAGTGGAGGTAGACTCGGAGGTAGCTCGTCGGGGAAAACGTCTTGGAATGCCTGCAATAGAGAAGATAGCACCAAAGGTAGATTGTGAGAGGTGTTAGTTTTTGGTGCCTCGTCCTTGCACAAGAGGACGTAGTGTAGGACACTTGATGGGTTCTCACACACTTCTCTCATCTCATGTTTGGTGGCAAATAGAACTAAGTTTTTCTTGTCGCTCTTCGTGGAGGCACTCAATTTTGGCTTGTGGCGCTCACTCTCTTTTTGGTGGTTCACTCTCTCACTATTCTCTCCATGATGGGTGGCTTGCTTGTCCACGATCACTTGGCTTGGAGACATAGGTCGTAGCACATACTCGTTTCCTTTCATCTTGAAGCTATGGTGATTTGTACGCCCGTTGTGAATGACACCTCGGTCATATTGCCATGGTCGTCCAAAAAGAAGGTGGCAAACGGTCATCGGGAGGACATCACACTCCAAAGTGTCTTCATAAGCTCCGATCTTGAAAGAAACTTGTACTCTATGCTCGACTTGGATGGTGCCGGTGTCGATTAGCCATTGAACCTTGTATGGGTGCGGGTGCTTCATCTTAACCAATTGGAGCTTGGAGCATAGTTCTTCACTTGCGAGGTTATGGCAACTGCCTCCATTGATGATGACCTTGACGGACCTTCCATTGATGCCGGCCTTGGTGTGGAAGATATGGCATCGTTGGTCTTCGTCTTGTTGATGTTGAAGAGTCAATACCTTGGAGACAACGAGAGTGGGGCTCGAATCTTCGTCACAAAAGACTTGATCATCTTCATCTTCGTTCATGCGCCGGTGCATGGCCACTTGCTCAAGGGCTTCCATCTCCTCTTCTCTCATGGAGTCATAGGTTCTGTCGTCGTTGAGGATCATGGTTTGCTTGTTTGTACACTCGAAGGACTTGTGGCCTCGGCCGCCGCATGTGAAGCATTTGAAGGAACTTGTCTTAATGGTCACATCGGTTGGGGTAGATGGTGATGAAGCTTTCGACTTGAAGTTGCTTGTAGTAGGAGGACGACTTGAGCTTGTCGAAGGTTTCTTGTAACTTGACTTGTTGGCGTTGCTCATAGATGGCTTGGTAGAGGTAGAAGGTGTAGGAGTCATTGAAGCTTGGGTGTTGGAGAAGCCATAGGACTTGGATGAGTACTTGGCATACTTGAAGTTATCTTGCACTTGCCGTTCCACTTTGGTAGCTTGATGCACTAGCTCGATGAGGTTTGAGTATGGTTGGAAGTCGGCAATCTTCTTGATAGGGTGATTGAGTCCATTCAAGAAATGTGCCATAGTTTTCTCATCGTCTTCCGTGACATTGGCTCTTATCATGGCAATCTCCATTTCCTTGTAGTACTCTTCAACGCTCTTGGTTCCTTGCTTGAGGAGTTGGAGTTTCTTGAAGAGGTCGCGGTTGAAGTAGTTTGGCACGAATCGTGCTCTCATGACATCCTTCATTTGTGCCCACATAGTGATGGGTGGTTCACCTTTGGCCGATCAGCGCTCAATGACTTGTTCACACCAAATGAGGACGTAGTCTTGGAATTCAAGGGATGCCATCGCGATCTTCTTCTCTTCGCCATAGTTGTGCAAGCGGAAGATTTTGTCAACCTTCAATGCCCATGATATGTACTCTTCGGGGTCATTGCTTCCGGTGAACTTGGGCATGGTGAACTTTAGCTTGCCGTATCGTTGCTCTTCATTGTGTTGGGGTCGGGGATGATGACGCCCATGTCTGTGAGGATTGATAAACTCATGTTGCTGTTGGCGAGGAGGGTTGTCGACCTCATGTTGATCTTGTCTTGGAGGAGGTCCATTGTCTTCATGCTCTCGATGAACTTGATGTTCTTGTCTAGCTTGTGGAGGAGCTTGTCGAGCTTGACGAGGAACTGGGGGAACTTGATGATGCAGACGTGATTGATAAATCCTTTCTTGGACTTCACCGTGAAGCGCTTCTTGTTGCTCACGAGCTTGTCGGCCTCAGTTGGCTACGTCATGACTTGAATCACGAAGGGCATGTTGCGCCTCAAGTGCTTGAGCTTCACGTAGTTGTTTTTCTTGACGTTGTGCCTCGGCATCTTGTGCATCTTGATGTTGTCATGCATGCTCCTCTTGTTCTTGTTGTCGTTGGCGTTGCCGTTCTTGTGCTTGCGCGAATGTAGCTTGGTTTTGACGGTGTCGATGCTCTTGAGAGTCGGTGTCGTGTAGAGGATTGCGGTTTGCTTGACGATCTTGATGTGTGGCACGACGAAGAGTGTTCGATGTCGGGGTACTTGAGCCGGAGATGGTGTCGTCGGAGTGTCGACTCGAGCGACTCCGTCTTGAGTAGGACGAAGCGGTAGAAGAGCGGTTGACCAACAAGGCACAAATCTCGTCCATTCTTGCGTCATTCTCGTGCTTGTGTTCTTCGAGCTTGTGGTTGAAGTAGTCTCTTGTACGTTGCTCGGAGAGTCGCAAGTCGGTGGCGAGGTTGTCGATGCGGTCACTCATGACTAGTTGCTCTTCATGCAAGGCTCGTTGCGTTCCAAATAGGTGTAGCTTGGTGACGTAGTTGTTCGGATCGTTGTCTTGCTCAAGGAAGACTGGGTTTGTAGAGGTACTTGGCCTATCCATCATTCCAAACAAAAATATGTGAGTGGGAGAAAGAGAAGAACCTATACCAAATGAACCTTGACCGATGTTGAAGATGGATCAAAGATCACTCCAATGTGGAACAAGGAAATAACACAATTGGTACCAATTCTTGTCGTTTTCTCACACCTACACAAGGAAAAGCTTATGGTGGAGCTTGGTTAGGATGGTGGCACAAAATTTGATGCAATTGTAAGTGAGACTCAATAATGTTGGAAAAGATTCGCAAATTTTCAAATGCAACAAGTAGACGAATAGCAAGATGGGTACATGAAACACACACGCAAATAGATAAGTGGGGTCGTGCACCCAAGGAACGAGCCAAAAATGTGGAGTCCACTAAAATGCTCTTATTGCACAACACGAGAGACGCTAGCATGATTGCACAATAGGTGGATACAAACTTGTGCACAACCTACTAAGAAAAAATGCAATGACTTCTATCCCAAGTATGCTATATGTATGGTATTCCGGTGATGTGATCCAAGATGATCGAGTATGACAATATTAATGTTGTATGATGCTATTGTTCTTGTTTATAAGCTCTTTCCTTATCTTTCCTGTCGGATTTCGGGTTCCGGCAGGTCCTCTAACTTCGAACTCTGGGGTGCACGCGGAGATCGCACCTCCAACCTACCTACGTCTCGTCGCCTCGCAAGGATCTAAACTACACGAAGAACAACCACGAGAGGACACGAGGTTTATCTTGGTTCAGGCCACCATTGTGGTGTAATACCCTACTCCAAAGTGTGTGGTGTGGTGGATTGCCTCTGGGGCTGATGATGAACAGTACAAGGGAAGAACAGCCTCGCGAGGGGCTGTTCTTGAGCTGGTGCGATGAACTGCTAGGGGAGTTCAGTCGCCTCTCTTTCTCTCTCTCTAAATGCCGATCCTCTAGATCTGGTCTCGATCTCTCTATCCTTCTAGATGCTAATCCCTAGATGCGCCCTTGCCTTGGTGGTGCCTAGCTCTATTTATAGTGGGAGGCCCTGGGCCTCTTCCCAAATATTGAGCGGGAAGGGCGCCAACAATTGGCCATTTTGAAGGGGAACATCTAGTACACTTATCCTGACTAAAGTCGGTCTTACTTTGCCAAAGACTCGACGGTGACGCCTTGGCTTGGGCTCCACGATGTCCTCCTTCCTGCCGTTCTGCTGGTCTTGGTCTTGTTGCACCGAAATGGTTGCCTTTGCACGATGCCTTGGCCTGCGCTTGCCTCCTTTGCACCAAAGGGGAAATGAGGACATCTGCAGTTGGCGCGCTACTGGCGCCCTCGGTCGTCATGGCTTGCGTCATGGGCACCTCATGAGGTACCCCGCCTTGATCTCTCCGTCTCCTCGTGAGCCAGCCTGACGAGGCCGTGCTTGAGGAAGCTTCCTGTCATCCGCCCCGCGAGGCTTGGCCCCTTGCGAGGGTCTTGAGCTTGTGTTGATGAAGATTGGCTGTACTGGGCCACCCCTTGAGCCACGCCGCAGGCAGGCAAGTCTGGGTACCCCCGTTCCCAGAACGCCGACAGTAGCCCCTGGACATGGCTTAGCAGAGAAGCGAAGGGGCACTTGCGAAGCGCCGCGGGCCCCAACAGCCTGCGGCTTTGGGCGCCGTGTGGCGGTTGATTGGACACGGGCGTCCCTGCTTCCCCACGACACGTCGGCAACTGCACGAATTGACAAGTCTCTGCATGCAAAGCAGGTCATGATTACCTGTGACCATGGAGGTCGACGGTTGGCCTCCCCCGGCTATATGTACGGAACGGCGAGAGCCCTTCTAGCCCATCTCTTCTTGCTTCTCCTTCCTCTCCATCCTTGCCCTTGCTCCACATTGCGACAATGGCTCCGATCCGCCGATTCTCCGCAGAAGAGAAAGGAAAGCCCCCCCGAGAGGGTCCCGATCCACTTCCGCCGAAGAAACGGCTAGCCCTTTGCCGCCGAGATGAGGGCGCCTGGCAGGAGGTGTCGAGGCCCTGGTACGAGTGGCCACCGCCCAGGGTTCCTGCTGCCCTTGTACGCCCGTATTGAGGGCCCTGAAGGATTTGACGCCGAGCGCCATGGACGACGCCGCCGTCGGCGTCGGCGGTTCACAGCGGTGCGCGTTGTTCCTCCCGGAGTCCATGCCGAGGGCTCCTCCCGAGAGTTTGTGCTCCACGCCGCCATGTCTCCTCAGTCTTGGATTCGCCTTCCTCCCTCCTTCGCCTTCGTGATCCCGCAGGGTGGCTCTCTGGAGCTTTGGTTGCAGCATGCCGGCTGTGACACCCCTGCGACTGAAGCGGAGGTTGCGGTCGTCGCTCCAGGCAAGGTCTTCATGACCCGAGGCTGGGGCGAGATCGCGCAGGTCTGCCGGACGAGGGGCGCCCTTGTGATCCACCTGGAGTACGATGGCGCTTCCTTGATGTTCTTCAAGGTCTTCGACACGGAAGGACGCCGGCTGGAGTGCTTCCCTGAGAGAGGCGGTCGGGGCCCTGCCGTGGCGAGGACTAGGCTTGCCGACCGCTCCCCCAGCAGCTCCTCAGGCAGCGGAGGCGTCGGAGGATCCAACGACTCCACCGAGCTCTTCGCGACTTCAGAGACGAGCGACGACTCTGAGCCTCCGAGGCTCGCCACGCCGGAGCCGGCGGGCGTCGAGGCTCCCAGCGCCGATGATCTGGATGGGGTTGGCGCCGGCGCCTGGCGGCCCACTGTTGATGATGGCGTCTCCTTGCGGAGACGTGCGTAGTTACCACTCTTTAGGATCTGCTCCTTTTGTTCCCTGCGAGGAATCAAAGAACACACCCCGTGGGGGCTTGTAAGGTGCTTGCGGTTCCGTTTGTTAATATGATCCTTGTCGTGAAGTGGTGCGAGGTGCTCATCCCATCTTAGCTTAGTTCCTCCTTTCGAACCTCGCGAGGGCTTGACGCTCTACGCCGATAGGTCCCGGTCCCAAGGCAGGCTTCGCCGTCGCTGGTATGCTGGTCGCGATGCCGTGGTGAAGGCCAGGAGGTGAGCGGCCCGGGGACAAGTAAGAGCCCCTGAGTCGCGATGCTCAGGAGGTCCCCTTTAGCGCTCAAGCAGCCATCGTTCGGTGAGAAAGGAGTGCGACGTTGCTAACACGGGATCGCATTAGGTGCGAGGTCGGTGCTGCGATAGCTAGTATTTCCAGAGGATGACTTATCTCGAGTCGAGAACCGCCTCTTGGTGCGGCGTTAGGTCAGCGCGATCGGCGGTGAGGAGTTGGCGGCGAGGTCCAGCGTGCCTCTTCCCTCTCGTCTTTACTCCCTTTACGCTCTCGTCCTCGGGTCGGCCCTCGGCGAAGCTCAATCGTCGCTGGTATGCCAGGTCGCGATGCCGTGGATAAGGCCAGGAGGTGAGGGTTGGAGAGCCAGTAGGAGTCCATGAGTCGCGATGCTCATGTACCCCCCCTTTAACGTGCAAGCGGTTCGCGCGGACGAGAGTGAAGGAGACATCATGAAGGCCTCGCCTGACGCTGCTCCTTGAAGAGATCCTGCAGGTTCATCACAAGAAGAACGAGAGTTCGCCATGACAGTCGACAGTCAGCCGTTGGTTGCTCTGGAGGGGTGACGAGGCACTGAAGGCTTGACGAGGTGGCGCCATGCGGGGCTGCCGCAGCCAGAGCTCAACCATTCAGGTTTGTCGGCGTTGCAGGGACGGACCCATGCACAAGCATCGTGCCGTTAGGGAGCAGCTCCATCAGTTGGTGCCAATCGAGCGGGCGATTAGGTCAAACACGTTAATCACGCGAGCAAATCCATTTAGATAGGCGCAGAGAAGGCGAACATCGCTGGGTCGGGCCCGAGCGACTTGGGGATGACGCAGCCCGAGGGGCGCCCCCAATAAATTAAACTAGAAACATGAATCAAAAGGGATACATACCGCAGGGACGGACCCACGCGGCCTAGGAATGATGCAGCCCTGGGGGGGCGCTCCCAGCTGAAAATGAAACTCGAAGGACGTCACCTGGTGATGTTGAAGATGAAGGGATGCTGAAGTAGCGGACGGCGTGCGCTGCGGAAGCCGATCTTCACGAGCCCCCAGGCCCAGGAGCCTCGGGAGGCTCCGGAGGCGCTGGTGGCTCCTCGCGGACCATCTCCATCTCCGCCAGGACTACGGAACGCCTGGCCGCTTGAGCCTCCAGGATGCTCCTCATGAGGCGCTGACGCACGGCACCCGCGTTCGGCAGGCCGTGAGGCATGCGAACATAGCTGTGGGGTGGACATTTGCAGCGCCCCACGCGTGAGGCCAGAGGCGCTCCTGAGAGGCGGCTCGGTTGAGCCTTGGTATGTTGATGCAGACGCATGATCCCACCATCCTCGCTGGATGGGGAGCTACGGCGGAGTAGCGGCGGCTGCCACTCATGACTCTTGACTCCTGCAGCTCTGAATGATCTTCTTGACGAACTCCACGAGGGTTTGGCCCTCCTTTCCTTGCTCCTTCTGAGGGAAGCGTGCTTTGAAACACGCCTCCAAGTGGTGCCCGAGCGCCTCCCTCGTGATGTTAGCAAAGTCGGTGGCCCTCCAGGAGCGAGCCCCCGAGCCTTGCTCGAGGAGGGCGCTGGGCGCGCCTTCCTATGCGACAGAGGGAGGTGCCCCCTGAATAGGCGCGGACCCTGAGGGGCCTGCCTCCCGAGGGGTCGGGCCAGGCGATGTCTTCTTCTTCTTAGGAGCAGCCTCGGGAAGCCTCCCGCTCCTGTGATCCGGGTCTTCAATTGACGCGGCTTGAAAAGCACGCTCCAGGGAACACACCGCGTCTCTCTCTTCGCAAGGCACCGTGATGACTCCACCGCTTCCTGGCATCTTGAGGACATCGTAGCCGTGATGAGTCACGGCCATGAATTTGGCCAGAGCTAGGTACCCGAGGATGGCATTGTACGGCAGGCGAATGTGAGCGACGTCGAAGTCAATGAGCTCGGTGCGGTAGTTGTCGCGCGTCCCTAAGGTGACAGGAAGGCGGACCTGCCCTATCGGAACTGTGGAGCCATCAGTGACTCCGTAGAAAGGCTTGGTTGGCTGAAGCTGATTGTATGGCACTTGGAGATTGTTGAATGTCTCGACGGACAGGACATTTAGCCCTGCTCCGCCATCGATGAGGGTCCTGGTGACTTGCACATTCGCGATGATTGGGGAACAAAGCATCGGGAGGACTTGGCTGTGGCTGCGCACTTGAGTTGATCCGCCGAGCTGAATGTGATGGCGCACGCTGACCACCTGTGAGGCGTGTGGCCGAGCTGGGAGGACTGCATTCACTTTGCGGGCAAACTGCTTGAAGATGCACTGAGAGGCTGGGGCTTGAGCTCCGCCCAGTATGCAAGCGATTGCGCGCGGCTCCTGGAAGCCCCCAACCCCCTCATCTTGATGATGGCCTTCATTTCTCCTTGGCTGCGGCGGCAGAGGGGGAGGCCCACGTTGCCTTGTGGGCGATCCTCGCGAGGCTGATCCCTCCAGCCTCCCTCGCGAGGCTGATCCTGCCAGCGGTCCTCGCGAGGTCGGTCACGCCACCCTTGGCGAGGGCCACGGTCTTCCCATCATCCTCCACCTCTTCCTCCTCCTGGCCATAGCCCCGGTTGCTGCGCTTGGGGCGTCGGCCGGCACGCACGTCCCGCACGGCCCTGAGCTCTTGGCATTCGTTGGTGTTGTGGGTCTGGAGGTCATGGTACACGCAGTACCGACTGCCCTTGGATGGCTCAGGCTGATCCCTTCCTCGCTTGGTGTCCGGATCTGCTGCAAGCACGACAACCCCCTTGCGCTTCACGTCCTTGACCTTGGGCTTCTTCTCTTCGGGGTCGGCAGCCGGTAGCTCGAGAAGGGAAAGGCGTCCTTCCTCAGCCCTGGCGCACTTGGTCACCAAGTTGAACATCTCCAGGGATGTGCACAAGTCTTCATGGATCGCGAGCTCTTCCTTCATCTTGACGTCATGCACACCGTCGGAGAAGGCTGAGATGATGGCCTCCTCAGACACCCTGGGGATCTTAAGGCGAGCGTTGTTGAAGCGTTGGATGAACTTTTGCAGGGTCTCCCCTGACTGCTGCTTGATGCGGTGCAAGTCACTCATGGCCGGGGGCCGATCGCGGGTGCCTTGGAAGTTGGCGATGAATCGGGTGCGCATCTCGTTCCAGGAGGAAATCGTGCCAGGAGCCAGGTTCAGGAGCCAGGTGCGGGCACCGTCCTTGAGTGCCATGGGAAACTAGTTCACCATGACCTTCTCGTCTCCGTTGGCGGCTTCGATGCGCAGCTCATAGAGCTGGAGGAACTCCGCAGGGTCGGCCGTGCCATCGTAGAGTGGGGGCAGGTCTAGCTTGAACTTGCCCGGCTAGGCCACGCTGTGCAGCTCGGCGGTGAAGGCACGGCAGCTGCAGTGTACGGAGGCCTTTGGTGATGGAGAGCTTGATCTTGGAGGTCTCTGCGCTGCCGCCGGAGTAGTGCGAGGTCTTGGCGTCTTTGGAAGCGGGAGGGCGGTCGTGTGACGGGCCGGTGCGGGGAGCACTCGGGCAGCTTCTTGGGGACGAGGGACCTCTTGGCAGCTCTTCTCTTGCTGTGCTGGTGCCGGATGGAGTGGGTTCCGCCCAGGGGCCACGCGCCTTGGGGCCAAGGCACCTTCTTGAGGGGGAGGCGGCTAAGGCGCCCCCGGAGCTTCATCGCCCGCACAAGGCGGGGTGCGATGCAGCAAGAGGGATGGCGCAGGGGAGCCCAGTGGCCGACGAGCTTCGGTGATGCAGGCGAGCCACTCGTCGTAGAGGTCGTCGGCCAGGACGGTAGTGCAGGAGTTCAGCGCCAGAACAGCGGCGTCTTGGCGTCCATGAGCGCGATGGGCGTGGGACGAAGAAGCATTTGGAGTCAGCGACGGGGTGGCGGTGCGGCTGTCGGATTTCGGGTTCCGGCAGACTCTCTAGGTTCGAACTCTAGGGTGCGCGCGGAGATCTCGCCCCCTACCTACCTGCACCTCGTCGCCTCGCTAGGATCTGAACTACCAAAGGAACAACACAAGAGACACATGGTTTATACTGGTTCGGGCCACCATTGTGGTGTAACACCCTACTCTAGTGTGTGGTGTGGTGGATTGCCTCTTGGGCTGAAGATGAACAATACAAGGAAGAACAACCTCGCGAGGGTCCGTTCTTGGCCGGTGCGATGAACTGCTAGGGGGAGTTCAGTCGATCTCTCTCTCTCTCTCTCTCTCTCTCTCTCTCTCTCTCTCTCGATTGCTTGATCTCTAGCTCTGTCTTTGATTTCCGGATCCCCGATCCTGTGGGTGGCTAATCCTATTTATAGGCAAAGGCCCTGGGCCTCTTCCCAAATATTGAGCGGGAAGGGCGCCAACAATTGGCCATTTTGAAGGGGAACATCTGGTACACTTATCCTGACTAAAGTTGGTATTCGCCTGTCAAAGGCTCTGGTCGTGACGCCGGCTTGGGCTCCATGATGACTTCCTTCCTGCCGTTCACGGCCAGTCTTGGTCTTGTTGCACAAAGCGGGTGCCTTTGCTTGATGCTTTGTCGCGCTTGCCCTGTTTGCACCAAAGAGGGAATGAGGACACTGCGCGGGCTGGCGCCCGCCTGGCACCCTTGGTCATCATGGCTTGCGTCATGGGCACCTCGTGAGGTACCCCGCCTTGATCTCTCTGCCTCCTCGCGAGCCAGCCTGACGAGGCCGTGCCTGAGGAAGCTTCCTATCGTCCGCCCCGCGAGGCTTGGCCCCTCGCGAGGGTCTTGAGCTTGTGCTGATGAAGATGGGTCGTACTGGGCCACCCCTTGAGCCACGCCGCAGGCCGCAGGCAGGCAAGTCTGGGTACCCCCGTTCCCAGAACGCCGACAGTAGCCCCCGGGCCCAAGGCGCGCCTGGACTTGGCTGGCGAGAGAAGCGAAGGGGCAAGTCTGGCGCCAGCGGGCCCTAATAGCTTCTGACCTCGAGCGCCAGCGTGGCGGTTGATTAGACGTGGGCGTCTCCACTTCCCCACGACGCCTCGACAACTGCATGAATTGACAAGTCCCTGCATGCGAAGCGGGTCATGATTACCTGCGGTCATGGAGGTCGACGGTTGGCCTTCCCCGGCTATAAATGCAGGCAGTGCGTGCCCTTCCAGCCCATCTCTTCTTGCTTCTCCTTCTTCTCCATGGCTCCACCAAGAGGTTCTCGGCCGCAGAGAAAGGAAAGGCCCGCCAGGTAGAGCCTGACTCTCCCCCGGCCAAGCGCGGTCGAGGCCGTCCTCGCAAGCACCCTGTGGCTCCCGTAGCGGCTCCCCGCGGCCATGGAGGCGATCTCCTGCGCGGCGATGGGCGTCAGGCCGTTGATGCGGGGCGCGCTACGGCCGCGCGACCCCCTAGGCCACGCTTCCGCTCGGCGGAGGTGCTGCCAGAGTTTGTCCTGTGGTCGGTGGAGCCGACCAGCACCCGGTTCCGGCTTCCCCTCTTATTCTTAGGTGAACTTTCGGCCGGCGCCCGGCCCTCTCGGCTCCAGCGGACGGTTGCTGCAGCCGGGCCTCTGGCTTCATTGGAGGTCTCCGCGGCCGAGTGTGGTCCCGACCCGCTGGTGGCAAGCGTTTGCCAGCGTGTGGTCGAGCGGCGGTGCACCCTGCACTTCAAGTTCAACGGCGATGCCACCCTCTACGTGAGGGTGTTCGGGGAAGATGGTCGCCGCGCTGGGTGCTGCCCGGAGGACGACGACCGCAGCCGTGATCCTAGCCCTGTCGACATTGAAGATGGCAGCGCACGCGTGATCGGCGACGCTCGGGGTTCGTCGAGCTTTGGCGTCTCTTCTTCGGACAGCGGCTCCTCCAGCGGTGGCCACGACCAGCCCCCGCGCCTCCGCGCCCGCTTGGAGGGAGGTAGCGGGTCTGCCCGCCGTCGCGCCTCGGTGAAGCGCGAGAAGGAGTCCGCTTGAGCTCTGGAGGCAGTCCGAGCTCTCGCCACGAGTTGCTGTCGGGCGGGTCGCGCCTGTTTTGTTCTTTTCCTTTTCCTGCGCAAGGAGACAGTAGTGTAGGGCCCCGCGGGGGCGTGCTTGGACTATTGCTGTTAATTATCATACTGCTTCCGCTATTTCGATATTATGCTTTTGTGCCGCACGCCTGCGCGTAGAAATTACTTAGCTCGGGGGGGCCTGTCGTGGTCTTTGCTTCCCGAGGCCGAGGCCTCGTCGAACGCTTCATGTCCTGCAAAGGTTAGTATGGAGAGGTAGCTCCCGGCCTCAGCTGTGGAGGCGACCGACCCAGGTCCTGTGTTTGTGTCGCGGTGCCCGTGGGGCGCAATTTGGAGGTGCTCTGTAGTGGACCCAGTAGGGAAGCCTCAAGCGATAAGGGCAGAAAACACTTTGAGGGTGCTGCGCTGCTCCCTCGCGAGACTTGCGCGAGAGAAATCGAGGCAGGAGAGTGAAAAAGGCAGAGAGTCACAAGCCAAAGACGGCAACAACTTCAATAAAACTTCAAATGGGAATGAACAAGCCAACTGTAGAAAGCAAATGAGAAAGCAGCGTCCGGCACCTAATCTAGTCTTCGACGTCTTCTCACCAAAGACGGAGCTAAGTGCTGCCCTTTGGCGTGGGAGGGAGCCCAGGGCTGAGGCCGGGCGCTCTGAGATTCCAGGCGTGTACATCCCCAACTCATTATTATGTGAGAGTGTCACGGGCGGCGAGCTTCACAGGCACTGGCCTTCTTCACAGGCTCCGGGCCTTTCTCAGAAAAATAAACTTCACAGGCGTTTGCCTTCTTCACAGGCACCGGGCCTTTCATAGATAGATAAGCTTCACAGGCATTGGCCCTCTTCACAGGCTCCGGGCCTTTTTCCAAAACGCAGCGCTTCACAGGCACCGGGCCTTTTTCCAAAACACATCGCTTCACAGGCATTCGCCTTCTTCACAGGCACCGGGCCTTTTTCCAAAACGCAGCGCTTCACAGGCATTCGCCTTCTTCACAGGCACCGGGCCTATTTAGGGTAAAACCTCCGGAGGTGCTGGATGTTCCACAGCGTTCGACGGGCACCCCTCCCCGAGTCTCAAGCGGCGGAGCCGGGCCTAGAAACATGAAAAACCTTAGCGGGCCCTCCCACATGGGAGATAGCTTATGCAGTCCTTCCACGGAGAGAACCCGCTTTGAGCATGAGGTCCCCTACCTCGAGAGTCACAGGGCGGATGTTGCAGCGATGGTATCGCCCTTGGCGCTTGTTGGTATCTTGCCGCTCGTAGCGCGGCTTCCCGACGATGCTCCTCCCCCAGCACGAGGTCCGTCACCCTCATGGCGTCCTGCCGCGCCTCGTCGAACGCCAGGACCCGTGCTGAACGACGTCTGACCTCATGAGGGAGGACTGCTTCAGCTCCATAGACCAGGAAGAACGGGGTCTCTCCAGTCGGCTTGGTCGCGGTTGTGCGGATGGACCACAATACGGACTGAAGCTCATCGTACCAGCCTCTGCCGCAGGCCTCCAGCTTCTTCTTGAATGTCCTGGTTTTTAGGCCCCTCAGGACCTCTGCATTAGCCCGCTCGGCCTGACCGTTGCTCCGCGGGTGTGCTATCGAGGCGTAGCATATCTGCGTCCCAAGGTTAGCACAATATGTTTTGAAGAGGTTACTAGTGAACTGGGAGCCGTTGTCGGTGATGATGCGGTTCGGCACCCCGAACCGGCTCACGATGCCCTTGATGAACTTGACCGCAGAACCTGCGGGGATGGTGCAGACGGCTTCCACTTCAGCCCACTTGGTGAACTTGTCCACGACGGCGTAGAGGTAGCGATAGCCCCTGGCGCCCGAGGAAGCGGGCGGGATATCCAGCCAATGCGAATGGCCACAAGAGGGGTATAGTTTGCAGACCTCGGCCCGTCTGATGGATCTGCTTGGCATGGAATTGGCAGGCCTCGCAAGCCTTCACCAGTTCGACGGCGTCATTGAGCCTGATGGGCCAATAATAGAACCCGCTGGAACGCCTTTGCCAACGAGGGTCCGTGATGATGAATGATGCCTGATCTCTACCGTGTATATCTGCCGGTTCCTTCCCTTGCTCCACGGAGATGCGGCGTAAGGACACATCATTTGGTCGCTTCGGTAGAGCTCTCCATCCCTAATGCGATATCTTTGTGGCTTGCCGCGCCACACGCTCCGCTTCCTCCTCCTTCTCCGGCAAGGTCCCTTGCGTCGAGTAGCTCGAGCTCTGTGATCCAGCACCCCTCCGAGGCTCCGGCGTCAAGAGCGAGCACGCTCTGAGGTGGGCCTCCAGGGCTCCTGAGGCTGGTGGCTGGGGGAGCTCCTCCCGAGTCTGCACCGTGCTTGACAGCGATGGCGTAGCCGAGGGCTTGAAGAGCCGCTCCTCGAAGACGCCAGGCTCCTGAGGTAGCCGCCTGGATGCCCGTTTGGCGATGTCGTCGGCCTCTTGATTGGTGCTACAGGGGCACATCTTGCAACTCCGGCCCTAGAACTGCTTCTCCATCCTGCGGACCTCTGCGAGGTAGGCTTCCATGTGCTCATCCCTCGGCTCGTATACCTTGTTGGAGAAGTTGGCGAGGAGTTGTGAATCACCCTTGATGGTAGGCGCTTCACTCCTAGGGCAGCTGCGGCCTTCGGGCCTGCTATCGAGCCTTCATATTCTACTATGTTGTTGGAGACCTTTTCTCCGTCTTTGGAAACAGAGCTGCACGGCGTAGTAGAGCTTGTCTTGAGTAGGAGATATAAGCACTGCTCCAGCCCCCGCGTCGTTCCTGGAGAATGCCCCGTCGAAGTACATGACCCAACCATCCGGCGCCTCGCTTCCCGGGGAGAGGGATCGATCCTCATCAGCCTTGAGGCCCGGCGCCTTTGTCCATTCCGCCACGAAATCCACCAATGCGGCCCCCTTGATGACTCTGGTTGTGCTGAATTTGAGCTGAAATGCTTGCAGTTCAATGTTCCACTCAGCGACTCTTCCAGCTGAGTTGGGGCTCCTGAGCACCCTTTCCAAAGTGCTGTTGAGACAACCTTGATGGGGTGGCCACGAAAATAATGCCGCAGCTTGCGAAGCCACCAATAAGCGAGGAGGAGTTTTGAGGCATGGGGTACAGCGCCCTCGCGTCCCGCAACACTTGTCTTTGACGAAGTACACAGGGTGTTCAACGAGGTTGGGAGTGCTGGTGTCGATGGGGCCCTCCGGAGACCGTGGTGCCTCCTGAGACAGTGGAGCCTCCAGCGGCTGGTCGCCAGGGGGAGGGGTCTCTTCTGTCCCGAGTGCGTTTCCCTGCGGCGGCTGATCCTTCTCGGCTGTGGTAGTGGTCTCTGTGAGTCTTCCTTGATCCTGCTTCGCCTTGACCCGGGCAGCTGCCGCGGCTTTGGTCCGACGCTCCTCCCTAACCGCCACCAGGGCTGCGCTGGCGGAGTAGGGAGTGGCTGCAAGGTAGAGCACCAGGGGTTTTTGAGGGTGCGGGGCCACCATTACCGGAGGGCTGGTTAGGTACCTCTTGAGATCTTGGAACGCCTTGTCGGCCTCTTCAGTCCATTCAAAGGGCCCCTTTTTCTTCATCAGCTGGAAGAAAGGCAGCGCTCGCTCCCTGAACTTGGAGATGAAGCGTCCTAGTGCTGTCACGCGCCCAGTGAGCTTCTGCGTTTCTTTGAGGGTCTTTGGCGGGCTCATGTCCTCGACCGCCTTGACCTTTTCTGGGTTAGCCTCAATGCCTCGGTGGGACACGAGGAAGCCCAAGAGCATGCGAGGGACCCCAAACACACACTTCTCCGGGTTGAGCCGCAGGTTCACTGCGTTGAGGCTCGCGGAGGTTTCCTCTAGGTCTTGTATCAGGGTTTTGGCCTCACGAGACTTCACCACAATGCCATCGATGTAAGCCTCAACATTCTTCCCGAGCTGCGGGCCCAAGGTGATGTGCATCAGCCGCTGAAAGGTCGCCCCTGCGTTGTGCAGCCCGAACGGCATGCATGTGTAACAGTACAACCCACACGGGGTCAGGAAAGCCGTTTTTTCCATGTCTTCTACCGCCATCCTGATCTGGTGATACCCAGAGAAGGCGTCCAAGAAACACAACGGGTCGCACTTGGCGGTAGAATCGACGATCTGATCGATATGAGGGAGCGGGAATGGATCCTGCGGGCAGGCTTTGTTGAGGTTGGTGAAGTCGACACACATACGTTCCTTCCCACCTTTCTTTGGCACGACCATCGGGTTAGCCAACCAATCCGGTGTCGGACCTCGCGAATGACCCTGCAGCTTCTAGCTTGCGGGTCTCTTGGATGATGAAAGCCTGCTTTTCGATTGGATCGCCGCCTTGCCTTCCGCTTCACGGGCGTATGTTGGGGCACACGTTGAGGTGGTGCTCGATTCGCCTCTAGGGATCCCCTTGGTGATCGAGGCTCCCATGCGAATACCTTCTTGTTTGGCGGCGAGGAACTTGACCAGGGCCTCCTCCTGCTCGGGCTCGAGGTTGGCGCCTATGGTGAAGGTGGTGTTAGTGGATCCGTCCTCGTCGACCAGTATCTGCTTGGTTTCTGCCTTGTCTTGGGTGAACAGCTGCTTCTTGTTGGCCAGCGCAACCCCCTTGGGCTCAGGGGCGTCTGAGTCGGCGGGCTGCACCGACGCTGCCGTCTCGAAGACGACCTTGAGCACTTGCAACGCATCCCCAGTGTCCCTGGACACGGTGAGGACGCCGTTGCTCCCGGGCATCTTCATGAGGTTGTACGCTGGGTGAGTCACGGCCATGAATCAGGATAGTGCTGGGTAGCCGAGGATGGCGTTGTATGGGAGGCCGATGGGAGCGATGTCAAAGTCGATCAGCTCCGTGCGAAAGTTGCCGTAGGTGCCGAAGGTTACCGGGAGACGGATCTGCCCCAGGGAGCTAGATGAACCGCCCCCGACGCCCAAGAAGGGCCGGCTGGGCTGAAGCCGCTCCGGCGGTATGTGGAGGAGGCTGAAGGCTTCAACCGAGAGCATGATGAGGCCCGTGCCGCCGTCGACGAGAGTCCTGGTGACGGCCAGCTGGTATATTGTGGGGGTGCACAGCATTGGGAGCGCGCCCGAGCAGGCTGAGTTGGAGGGGTGATCCTCCGAGCTGAAGGCCAGATCGGCCCTGGGCGCCAACCGACCCGGAGGAGCCCCATGCTGCGCAGAGGCAGCGCCGATCTGGCTAGCAAACGACTTGATGTGGCGGTCTGAAGGTGGCGCCTGCGAGCCGCCCAGGAGAGCTGCGACGACCGGGGCACCGGCCCGGCGATGCTGGCGAGGAAAAAGGCCGCCTGACTCCTCCCAAGAGCCACGGAAGCCGCTGGCGGTGGAAGCGACCACACGCTGGGCGCCGGTGAGGGCCATGGGAAGCCAGCTAGCCATGGCCTGTCGTCACCCCTGCTTTGAGGCGGCGGCCTCCTCATACGCCAGCAGGAAGGCCAGCGGATCGGTCGTGCCGTTGTAGCGCGGTGGCGTCTCCGGCTTGAACTTGTTCGACCACCGCACCTGTCGCAAGGCTGGGGCCAAGGCTCGGAGCCCCCTGGCCCCCATGCTAGCGCCGGCGGTCGGAGTGGGCGGCGCGCTGCTCATCGTGGGGTGAGTCGCAATGTCGGCGGAGAGCAGGTCGGCGGAAGGGAAAGCTCCGGCGCACCCCTACCTGGTGCGCCAAATGTCGGATTTCAGGTTCCGGCAGACCCTCTAGGTTTGAACTACAGGGTGCGCGGAGATCTCGCCCCTACCTACCTGCACCTCGTCGCCTCGCTAGGATCTAAACTACCAAAGGAACAACACAAGAGACACAGGTTTTATCTTTGGTTCGGGCCACCATTGTGGTGTAACACCCTACTCCAGTGTGTGGTGTGGTGGATTGCCTCTTGGGCTGATGATGAACAATACAATGAAGAACAGCCTCGCGAGGGTCCGTTCTTGGCCGGTGCGATGAACTGCTAGGGGGAGTTCAGTCGCTCTCTCTCTCTCTCTCTCTCTCTCTCTCTCTCTCGATTGCTTGATCTCTAGCTCTGTCCTCGATTTCCGGATCCCGGATCCTGTGGGTGGCTAGTCATATTTATAGGCAAAGGCCACAGGCCTCTTCCCAAATATTGAGCGGGAAGGCCGCCAACAATTGGCCATTTTGAAGGGAAAATCTAGTACACTTATTCCGACTAAAGTTGGTCCTCGCTTTGTCAAAGGCTCTGGTGGTGGCCTTGGCTTGGGCTCCACGATGACTTCCTTCCTGCCATTGCGACGGTCTTGGTCTTGTTGCACCAAAGCGGGTGCCTTTGCTTGATGCTCTCGCATGCGCTTGCCCCTTTGCACCAAAGAGGAAATGAGGACCTTGCGGCGCTGGCGCCCTGGCGCCCTTGGTCGTCATGGCTTGCATCATGGGCACCTCGTGAGGTACCCGCCTTGATCTCTCCGCCTCCTCGCGAGCCAGCCTGGACGAGGCCGTGCACGAGAAACTTCCCATCGTCAGGCGCGAGGCTTGGCCGCCAGCGAGGGTCTTGAGCTTGTGCTGATGAAGATGGGCCGTACTGGGCCACCCCTTGAGCCATGCCGCAGGCCGTAGGCAGGCAAGTCTGGGTACCCCCGCTCCCAGAACACCGACAGCGGCCTTCTCGCCGCACCGAAGGATGCAGAGACGACTCCTGCTGCTCGTTCCCCGCTGGGCCAGTGGCAGCGTTGGCGACGGCGAAGCGAGCAGCGAAGCGGCCACCAATGGGAGCCGTCTGGGCGGCCTTGAGTAGCGAGCGGCCCGGCGCTTCGGCGGCTCGGCGAGCGTCGGCGTGGATGCGAGGGTGGCGAAGAACGGGCGGCGGAAGGCGGATTCGGTGCACCCCTACAGTGCGCGAATGTCGGATTCGGGTTCCGGCAGACCCTCTAGGTTCGAACTACAGGGTGCACGCGGAGGTCGCACCTCCAACCTACCTACGTCTCGTCGCCTCGCAAGGATCTAAACTACACGAAGAACAACACAGAGGACACGAGGTTTATACTGGTTCAGGCCACCATCATGGTGTAATATCCTACTCCAGTGTGTGGTGTGGTGGATTGCCTCTCGGGCTGATGATGAACAGTACAAGGGAAGAACAGCCTTGCGAGGGGCTGTTCTTGAGCTAGTGCGATGAACTGCTAGGGGAGTTCAGTCGCCTCTCTTTCTCTCTCTCTCTAAATGCCGATCCTCTAGATCTGGTCTCGATCTCTCTATCCTTCTAGATGCTAATCCCTAGATGCCCCCTTGCCTTGGTGGTGCCTAGCTCTATTTATAGTGGGAGGCCCTGGGCCTCTTCCCAAATATTGAGCGGGAAGGGCGCCAACAATTGGCCATTTTGAAGGGAACATCTAGTACACTTATCTGACTAAAGTCGGTCTTCGCCTTCCAAAGACTACAGACGGTGGCCTTGGCTTGGGCTCCACGATGACCTCCTTCCTGCCTCGATGGTCTTGGTCTTGTTGCACGAAATGGTTGCCTTTTCACGATCCCTTGGCCTGCGCTTGCCTCCTTTGCACCAAAGGGAAATGAGGACACTTCTTGGCGGGCTGGCGCCACTGGCGCCCTCGGTCGTCATGGCTTGCGTCATGGGCACCTCGTGAGGTACCCGCCTTGATATGTCCGCCTCCTCGCGAGCCCGGCTGACGAGGCCGTGCACGAGGAAGCTTCACGTAAATCCGCCCAGCAATCTGGCCCCTCGCGAGGGTCTTGAGCTTGTGTTGATGAAGATGGGTCGTACTGGGCCACCCCTTGAGCCACGCCGCAGGCCGCAGGCAGGCAAGTCTGGGTACCCCCGTTCCCAGAACGCCGACATTTCCCTTTTGCTTAAAAGCTTGTTTGGCTCTTTGTGTTTTGAGCTCTTTTCTCATGCAATGCTTCACGAACCAAGATAGCAATTGTGTATGCGATGACAACTTTGTGACACAACATATGATACCGAGATATGCAACACGTTGATATGGTGTGTATGCTATGGGAAGTATGATCACTAACGTGCACAAGTCACGTTGCCGGCAATACTCAAAGGATAGTCTCGATGGGTAAGCTACACAAAAATTAAGGCTATGTGGTTATCAATGCAATGTCAAGAAAGTATGATGATATCACACTACCAAGATGAGGTTACCGTTGATGACGAGTCCCTTGGCGAAGGTGAGTGTCGGTGATGTCGATGTCGAACCGTTCTTAGTCAGCCGAAACACCCTAGGAAACGATGATCCACAACTCAAATTCACAAAACCAACTGTTGCAAAAAAAATTGGAGTTGGCAGCGGTCAAGTGGTGGTAGGGTTTGGTTTATCGAAAGGGTTTGCGGAAGTTAGGTGGAGGTGGTGGGTATGTGGAGGCATAGGTGGCGGTGGATAAAAACTGCAGAAAATGCAGTTTCGGCAGAGGAAGCCGGATGATCTGAGCCACGAGCCGGATGATCCGGGCGGGTCAACTGCGCTCGGGGATGGCTCGGGATGAACTCGAGAACGGGGACAAATACAAGGATTTCATAGATTTTGGATGCATGACGGGGTGGAGATGGTGGGGAAAGGTAAGATCCACTTGCAACACAACAAACTCACGGATCAAAACCAACAAAACTTCATCAAAACACCCGAATCACAAAAAATAAATTTGGGGTGTTATTTTTGTGGGTATTTTTGGATTAGGACGAAAAACAACAAAATCAAGCTAGAAACGAAGAGGGGAGACTCCGAAATCGTGATCAACGTGGCTCATGATACCAAGATGATGTAGGGTGGAACCCTATTCGGCCGATCTTTCACGAAAGGAGCAGATCCCGCGAAGAAAACGAAGAACACAAGGGGAAAATCACAAAGGGAGACACAAGAGAAACACTCAAACCAACGAGATTAGGTCACACATGTGCTAGATCCTTGAAACACGAGAGGAGATACAAGATTCACGATCAACAAAGGATGATATAAAGGTAACCGGTTCTTCTCCTAGAGGAGGTCTTGATGGGTGCCACCCAAGAGGGGGTCTTGAATCCGCTTGGAAGGATCTTCTCCGAGGAGGCGCGATCTCTGAGGAGAAGGTAACCAAGTGGATGAGCAAAGCTCTCACACAAACATGAGCTAATCCTTTGCTAACCCTAGAAAGAGGTGGTGGAGTCGTATATATAGAAGTTCGGGGGGCGAAGGGGTACATGGGCCTCGGCCCAACATCATGCACGCAGGCAATGTCCGGATGATCCGGATGTTGGTCCATATGATCCGGGCTTCGGTGGTCCGGCTGATCCGGGTCGGCGTCCGGATGATCTGGCTGTGTCGTGGGCGACGCGGGAGGTCCGGATGTCCTGGTCCTAGTACGGACGTCCGGGTATGTCTGGATGATCCGGGGCTGGGTCCGGATGATCCGGCTTCGTGGTGAAGCTTCGGGTGTCCTCGGGCGGGTTAGCCGGATCGTCCGGGCCGTGGTCCGGATCATCCGGGCTTCTGCTGATTTTGCCCTTCTTCTTCTCCGTCTTCATGTCCATCTTCCTTTTCTGATTCTCCTTTCTCCTTAGCCTCTCCATGGCTAACTCCTTGATACCTGAGTATGCACAATGTCTCTGTTTGAGATAGTAGCCATGTCTCATGTGCATCGAAGTGGAATTGTGAGAGGAGATATGTCACCGTGGTTTCGAGAGCTCTTGCACGTGCTCGTGTCATAGGTCCACTAGGCACTTGGTGAGATGATGGTAGGACGAGAGATCCTTGACGTTGAAGACGTCGCTCATGTTGTACTTGTCGTTTGGAAGGTCGACCTTGTAAGCGTTGTTGTTGTAGCGTGCTAGCACCTTGAAGGGTCCATCGGCGCGAGGTAGGAGTTTGGACTTGCATTCGTTGGGGAAGCGGTCCTTGCGGAGGTGTAGCCACACAAGATCGCCAATGTTGAAGACCATGGGTTGCTTGTTGAAGTTGAGCTTGGTTGCGAGTCGTTGTACTTGGAGCTCGATGGTGTGCCTTGTATCTTCATGCATCTTCTTGAGGTGGTTGACTTGGGCACTCACGTCCATGTTGGTGCGCTCTTGTAAAGGTAGAGGAAGAATGTCCAATGGGGACAACAAGTTGAAACCGTAGACGACCTCGAAAGGGGACTTGCCGGTAGTTGAATGTCTTGCACGGTTGTAGGCGTCCTCGGCGATGGGTAGGCACTCCTCCCAGTCCTTGATGGTCTTCTTGATTAGCACGCAGAGAAGAGTGGAGAGCGTGCGGTTCGTCACCTCCGTTTGGCCGTCGGTTTGTGGATGGTATGCCGTGGAGAATAGTAGCTTTATTCCGAGCTTGGCGCATAAGGTCTTCCAAAAGTAACTCAGAACTTGATGTCATGATGCGAGACAATCGTCTTTGGAACTCCATGAAGTCGCAAGATTTCCCTACAAAAAGATTGGCAACATGTGAAGCATTGTCGATCTTGTTACAAGGAATGAAATCATAATTTTAGAGAATCGGTCCACAACAACAAAGGCAGAATCCTTTCCATTCTTAGTTCTAGGCAAACCAAGCACAAAATCAATGCTAATATCTTCCCATGGTTGGTAATGCGAATTGGAAGAGGCATATATATGCCATGAGATTGAGCTTTAGACTTAGCTTTGTGACATGTGGAGCATCAGTTGGTGAAGCAGTTGACGTCGCGGAACATCTTGGGCCAAAAATAGTTATTGGAGAGCGTAGCAAGTGTCTTGTCGCGTCCAAAGTGTCCCATTAGTCCTCCTCCATGAGATTCTTGCAAAAGCAACAAACAAAGAGAAGACTCGGGGATGCAAAGTTTGTTAGCTCTCATAAGATAACCATCTTTGATGTAATAGCGTTCCCAAGATGTATGCGTCAAACATTTGGCATAAGGAATTGCAAAAGTAGGATCATGCGCATACAAGTCTTTTATGTGCTCAAAGCCAATGACATTCATTTCAAGTTGAGTAACAAGCATGCATATACGGGAAAGCGCATCTGCCACAACATTTTCCTTGCCTTTAATATACTTGATGACATAAGGAAATGACTCGATGAATTCACTTCACTTAGCATGACGCTTATTCAACTTAGTTTGACCCTTAAGGTATTTAAGTGTTTCATGATCGGTATGGATGATGAATTCATGAGGGCGGAGATAATGTTCCCATTCTCTCAAAACTTGCACTTAAGCATATAGCTCTTTGTCAAAGATGGGATAATTGAGTTGCGCGCCCGAGAGTTTCTCACTAAAGTATGCTATGGGGCGCTTCTCTTGCGTTAACACACCTCCTATGCCATTACCACTAGCATCGCAATGAATTCCAAAAGGTTTGTCAAAGTTGGGTAATGCAAGCAGGGGAGCATGAGTAAACAAATTCTTAAGCTCATTGAATGCGGTATCTTGGGATGGTCCCCAAACAAAAGGCACATTCTTCTTGCTCAAAGCATGTAAGGGTGAAGCAATGGTGCTAAAATCCTTCACAAATCGACAATAGAAACCTGCTAAACCAAGAAAACTACGCACTTGTTGCAAGTTGGTTGGTTGGGGCCAAGTTTTAATAGCATTGATCTTAGATTCATCAACATGAACACCCTTAGAAGATACTACAAAACCCAAGAAAACAAGCTTATCAACACCAAAAAGGCATTTTTCGAAGAGTTTGTAGCACGGTTAGAAGGTGGGTGACATGCTCTTTGAGAGATTTGCTAAAAACAAGGATATCTTCGAAGTAGACAACAACAAATTCACCAATGTAAGGGCGAAACACATAATGCATAAGACGCATGAAAGTACCGGGTGCTTCCGATAAACCCATAGGCATGACTACCACTCATACAAACCAAACTTTGTTTCGAAAGCGGTTTTCCATTCATCACCCTCTTGTATGCGTATTTGATAGTAACCACTTTTAAGATCATTTTTGGAGAAAATAGTGGCACCGCTAAGTTCATCTAGTATATCGTCAAGGCGTGGAACGGGGTACCTATATCTAACGGTGATAGCATGTCAGGCACGACACATGCGAAAGCTACCGTCTCTTTTTGGCACAAGAATGACAGGCACGACACAAGGATTCAAACTTTCACGCACATGTCCATGATCTATGAGATGCTTTACTTGCCTTTGTATTTCTTTGGTTTCTTCGGGGTTGACGCGGTATGGGGCCTTGTTAGGAAGAGGTGCTCCGGGATGAGGTCGATGCGATGTTCGATGCCTCTTAGTGGAGGTAGACCCGGAGGTAGCTCGTCGGGGAAAACGTCTTGGAATGCCTGCAATAGAGAATATAACACCAAAGGTAGATTCTGAGAGGTGTTAGTTTTTGGTGCCTCGTCCTTGCACAAGAGGACATAGTGTAGGACACTAGATGGGTTCTCACACACTTCTCTCATGTCATGTTTGGTGGCAAATAGAACTAAGTTTTTCTTGTCGCTCTTCGTGGAGGCACTCAATTTTGGCTTGTGGCGCTCACTCTCTTTTTGGTGGTTCACTCTCTCACTATTCTCTCCATGATGGGTGGCTTTCTTGTCCATGATCACTTGGCTTGGAGACATAGGTCGTAGCACATACTCCTTTCCGTTCATCTTGAAGCTATAGTGGTTTGTGCGTCCGTTGTGGATGACGCCTCGGTCAAATTGCCATGGCCGTACCAGAAGGAGGTGGCAAACGGTCATCAAAAGGACATCACATTCCAAAGTGTCTTCGTAAGCTCCGACATTGAAAGAAACTTGTACCTTATGCTCGACTTGGATGGTGCCGGTTTCGCTTAGCCATTGAACCTTGTAGGGGTGCGGGTGCTTCATCTTGACCAAATGGAGCTTGGAACATAGTTCTTGGCAACTCCCTCCACCGATGATGACCTTGACGGACCTTCCATTGATGCCGGTCTTGGTGTGGAAAATATGGCATCTTTGGTCTTCTTCTTGTTGATGTTGAAGAGTCAAGACCCCGGAGACAACGAGAGCGGGACTTGAATCTTCGTCACAAAAGACTTGATTATCTTCATCTTCGTTCACTTGCCGGTGCATGGCCACTTTCTCAAGGGCTTCCATCGCCTCTTCACTCATGGAGTCATAGGTTTCATCGTCGTTGAGGTTCATGGTGTGCTTGTTTGTACACTCAAAGGACTTGTGGCCTCGGCCGCCGCATGTGAAGCATTTGAAGGAACTTGTCTTGATGGTCTCATCGGTTGGGGTAGATGACGATGAAGCTCTTGGCTTGAAGTTGCTTGTTGTGGGAGGAAGACTTGAGGTTGTCGAAGTTTTCTTGTAACTTGACTTGTCGCCGTTGTTTGTAGATGGCTCGGTTGAGGTAGAAGGTGTTGGAGTCATTAATGCTTGATTGTTGGAGAAGCCATAAGACTTGGAAGAGTACTTGGCGTACTTTAAGTCATCTTGCACTTGCTGTTCCGCTTTGGTAGCTTGGTGCACTAGCTCGATGTGGTTCGAGTATGGTTGGAAGTCGGCAATCTTCTTGATAGGATGATTGAGTCCATTCAAGAAACGTGCCATAGTTTGCTCATCATCTTCCATGACATTGGATCATATCATGGCAATCTCCATTTCCTTGTAGTACTCTTCAATGCTCTTGGTTCCTTGCTTGAATAGTTGGAGTTTCTTGAAGAGGTTGCGGTTGTAGTAGATAGGCATGAATCGTGCTCTCATGACATCCTTCATTTGCACCCAAGTTGTGATGGGTGGTTCACCTCTTGCCTCTCGGCGCTCAATGACTTGTTCCCGCCAAATGAGGATGTAGTCTTGGAATTCAAGGGATGCCATCGCTATCTTCTTCTCTTCTTCGTAGTTGTGTAAGCGGAAGATTTTGTCAACCTTCAATGCCCATGATATGTACTCTTCGGGATCATTGCTTCCGGTGAACTTGGGCATGGTGAACTTTAGCTTGCCGTATCGTTGCTCTTCATTATGTTGGGGTCGAGGATGATGATGCCCATGTTGTTGAGGATTGACAATCTCATGTTGCTCTTGGCGAGGAGGGTTGTCGACCTCATGTTGCTCTTGTCTTGGAGGACTTCCATTGTCTTCATGCTCTTGGCGAACTTGAGGTTCTTTTCTAGGTTGAGGAGGCGCTTGTCGGTCTTGACGAGGAACTTGATGATGCACACGTGCTTGATAAATCCTTTCTTGGACTTCATCACAAAGTGCTTCTTGATGCTCACGAGCTTGTCAACCTTGGTTGGCTACGACACGACTTGAATCTCGAAGGGCACGTTGCGCCTCAAGTGCTTGAGCTTCACTTAGTTGTTGGTCTTGTTGTTGTGCCTCGGCATCTTGTGCATCTTGATGTTATCACGCACGCTCCTCTTGTTCTTTTTGTCGTTGACGTTGCCGTTCTTGTGCTTGCGTGAATGTTGCTTGGTTTTGACGATGTTGATGCTCTTGATAGTCGGTGTCGTCTAGAGGATTGCGGTTTGCTTGACGATCTTGACGTGCGGCACGGCGAAGAGTGTTCGATGTCGGGGTACTTGAGCCGGAGATAGTGTCGTCGGAGTGTCGACTCAAGCGGCTCCTTCTTGAGTAGGACGAAGTGGTAGAAGAGCGGTTGACCAACAAGGCACAAATCTCGTCAATTCTTGCGTCATTCTCGTGCTTGTGTTAAATCGAGCTTGTTGTCTAAGTAGTCTCTTGTAAGTCGGTGGCGAGGTTGTCGATGTGGTCGCTCATTGCTAGTTGCTCTTCATGCAAAGCTCGTTCTGCACCAAAGAGGTGGCTCTTGGTGATGTAGGATGACATGTTGTGTTCTTTCTCCAAGAAGACTGGGTTGATAGAAGTACTTGGCCTATCCATCATTCCAAACAAATATGTGAGTGGGAGAAAGAGAAGAACTTATACCAAATGTACCTTGGCCGATGTTGAAGATGGATCAATGATCACTCAATGTGTAACAAGGAAATAGCACAATTGGTACCCATTCTTGTCGGTTTCTCACACCTACACGAGTAAAAGCTTATGGTGGAGCTTGGTTAGGATGGTGGACAAAATTTGATACAATTGTTAGTGAGCTTCAATAATGTTGGAAAAGATTCACAAATTTGCAAATGCAACAAGTAGACCAATAGCAAGATAAGGTACATGGAAACACACACGCAAATAGATAAGTGGGATCGTGCAACCAAGGAATGAGCCAAAATGTGGAATCCACGAAAATTCTCTTGTTGCACAATACTAGAGAGACGCTAGCATGATTGCACAATAAGTAGTGCGAACTTGTGCACAACCTACTAAGCAAAAATGCAACAACTTTTATCCCAAGTATGCTATATGTATGGTATTCCAGTGATATGATCCAAGATGATCGAGTATGACAATCTTAATGTTGTATGATGCTATGGTTCTTGCGTATAAGCTCTTTGCTTATCTTTCCCTTTTGCTTAAAAGCTTGGTTGGCTCTTTGTGTGTGAGCTCTTTTATCATGCAATGTTTCACGAACCAAGATAGCAATTGAGTATATGAGATGACAACTTTGTGACACAAGAGATGATACCAAGATATGCACCACGATGATATGGTATGTATGCTATGGGAAGTATGATCACTAATGTACACAAGTCACGTTGCCGACTCTACTCAAAGGCTAGTCTCGATGGTTAAGCTAAGCAAAAATTAAGGCTATGGGGTTATCCATGCAGTGGCAAGAATGTATGATGATGTCACGATACCGAGATAAGGTTACCAATGATGACGAGTCCGTGGCGAACATGAGCGGCGGTGATGTCGATGTCGAACCGTAGCTAGATAGCCAAAACACAAAAGGACACGGTTACCACAACTCAAATTCTCCAAGACCAAAACATGTCAAAATCGTCGGAGTTGGGTGGCGGAACAACTATGGTGGTGTTATGCGGAAGTGGTGGTGGTATGCGGATGCGTATGCGTAAGTGGGCCGGTGGTTTAAAATCTTTGAGGGGGGGGGGGGGGAATTCAGTTTTGCCAGTGTATTACGGACGTCCGGGGTTTTACGGTCGTCCGGTCGTCGGATGTCCGGAAGCTGTCGGACGTCCGGTGCCTATGAGAAATCGGGCTCGGGATGAACTGCTAGGGTTCGTGGTGGAAGTGGTGAAATTGGTCAAATCCGGGCGATTTTGTGAATGGAAATGGTGGAGATGATGGGGGATAGCTAGATCCACTCAAGGCAAAGAAAATCCATGGATCAAATCCAACAAAACTTCGTCACACCAACAAATTACAAAAAAATATTGGGGCTATTTTTGTGGGGAATTTTCGAATTGGGGAAGAACACAACAAAATCAAGCTAGAAAACGAAGAGGGGAGGCTCCGAAATCGTGATCAATGTGGCTCAAGATACCAAGATGATGTAGGGTGGAACCCTATACGGCCGATCTTTCACGAAAGGAGCGGACCCCAACTAAGAACACGAGGGGAAACACGAGGGAAAACACGAGAGAATCACTCAAACCAACAAGATTCGATTACACATGTGCTAGATTCTCGAAACACAAGGGGAGATACATGATCCAAAGTCAACAAGGGATGATACAAGAGGTAACCAGTTCTTCTCCGTGAGGAGGTCTTGATGGGGCCACCCAAGAGGGGGTCTTGAATCCAAGGGGATCTTCTCCACAGAGGGGCCGCGGTCTCTCTCGTGGAGTAGATCCGCAATGGATGAGCAAAGCTCTCTCTCACATATGAGCTAAACCAATGCTAACCCTAACTAGGAGGAGGAGGAGGAGGAGGTCTATTTATAGTCTTAGTGCAAAGGAGGGGCAAAGTGGAGGGGTACATGGGCTTCGGCCCGAAACTGGACACAGCCAGGGTCCGGACGTCCGTAAAGCGTCTGTCGTCCGAAGGCTCGCGAAGGTCCGGACGTCCGTATATCTCCGGATTTCCGTAGATTAGGTTTTGTTGCCACGGCATCAGACGTACGTAGGTGTCCGGTCGTCTGGTCGCCGGTCGTCCGGTCGTCCGGTCTTCCTCGAACTTCCGCTAATTTCGTGTTGTTGGCGTATCGTCGGTCGTCCGGAGGGGTTTGGTCATCCAGAGCCTGGGAGTCGTCGGACGCCCAGTCCTGGTCGGACGTCCGGCCGCTGGAGCTTTTGCTGGCCTGGTTTCCTTGGGCCGTTGTGACCACCAGGGGTCAGATGTTCGGGCTGGGCCGGTCGCCTGGAGCCTGTAGCTTCAGTTGGCAGCTCTTCTTCTTGTCCTTCGCGCTTGGTGTCCTCGCCATCTTGTCCATTGTATGTAGATGTTCCGTGGCTTTCCTCCGAGTACCTGATCACACATAGTGTTTCCGCTTGAGGTAGCATCCATGTCTCATGCATAGAAAGTGGTAGTTCGAAAAGGAGCGAGTTCACCTTATCTTCGATAGCCTTCGCTCTAGCTCTTGTCATTGGTCCAAGTGGTGTCGTTGGAGGTGTAGATGTGTCCATGGGGATGATCATGGGATGCTCCGCATCACGTAATATATGCTAGCTTGAGAGAAGCCACTAGTGAAACCTATGGCCCGCGGGTCTATTTTACATCATATTAATCTCCCGTCAACTAGCTATTTCTGTCTCCGTTTATTTTGCGATCTTTACTTTTCCAATCTATACAAAAAATACCAAAAATATTTATCTTATTATCTTTATCATATCTCACTTCTGCAAGTGGCCATGAAGGGATTAACAGCCCCTTTATCACGTTGGTTGCAAGGTTCTTGATTGTTTGTGCAGGTGCTAGGCGATTTGCGTGTAGTCTCCTACTGGATTGATACCGGTTCTCAAAAACTAAGGGAAATACTTACGCTACTTTGCTGCATCACCCTTTCCTGTTCAAGGGAAAACCAACACATGCTCAAGAGGTAGCAGTGTACTGATTAGATAGCAAACAGTGCTATCATACATAACTCTTCAGGCAGGACAGGGCCCATTAAATGCGCCACTTAGTGTCACATCGTAGCGCAGCCCGGCAAGCCTTGACGGGCCGTTCGGCCACCTCCTCACCTGCCTGTGTGACACGTCTCTGGACGGGTGTCATTTGGAGGTGATTTACTTAGGAAGTGGCTGCTACGTGCCAAATAACAGCCACTTAGCCACTTGGGGGCTCGACACCGCACCGATCGGTGACTTGCGTTGCTGTGAGGTGGAGTGGTGGCATCCTTGGTGGTATCTTGCTCCTTTAACCGACTTGGTCTTCTTGATCCACTGATCTCTTCTGCTTGGTCTGGCCTTGGACATTGCAACCTTGCTCTTAAGCCTGTGTACGGTCTGGGCACACACCTAGGGTTTGTTGCACCGACAGGAGCCCCCGGACCTGGCCTGAATGCGCTGTCGGGCGTTGTCGGGGTAGGCCCTGTCCAGTACACAGGCGAGAGGGTGGTAGTACACTACTGCAGGATACTGCTAACGCGACACTACAATCAGAGACCCTTTGCCGAAACTGTGTGCGATGCAATAATCGCAAACGGTGGTGTAAAAAAACCATCAAAAAAGGTGCAAAACGTTTGTGATGGCAGAGCCATCAAACACGGTTCAGATTTTAGTTGCGTGTGCGATGCAGGACACAAGGTTAATCCATTCAAACTGTCTGCGACGAGGCATAACAATAGAAATGGGCAGCCATAACAATGTCTGTGCGATGCAGGACACACGGTTAATCTATCCGAACTATTTGCGATGAGGTAGAACAACCGACACGGGCAGCCATATCAATGTATGTGCGATATATGGCATACGTTTAACTCGGACAAACTGTTTTCGATTAGGGAACACAACAAAAATGGTTCAACTTAACAAGATGTGTGTGATATGCGGCATACATTTCACATGGATGAACTATTTGCGATGAGCCAAAAGAACACAAATGAGTCGTGTAAACAAGATGTGTGTGATACGTGGCAAACAGTCGACTCGGATGAACTGTTTGCGATGAGAAATTACAACACAGACGGTCAATACAGTTACTTCGTGTGCGATTCTGTGTGTACAAAAAACTTTGAAAAATGCAAACTAGTTGCTTGCGGTGGTGGAGTATCGCACACGATGAGTCTGCGAGTACTCGTGTGCGATGATTAGTATGTTACACATACGTTTCCTTATGTTAACATGTGTGTGAATTTGCAATATGGATGCTTAATATGCAAATGCCTTCTGGACAACGGGCACACGCTTAAACTCAATGAACTATGTACGATACTAATACTTTCCATGGAAATTTATGAACTTGGGTAACAACATTTGAGTAACATATATATAGTGGTTAAACTATTCGACAAAAGAAGGATCTTCGTAACACGGTTTTGACAACCATATCCATATCTGCATACTTAACATAGTAACAACTATCACATTTTAAGAGGCTAAGGGCCAACAACCATATGGTCCATATCTACATACTTAACATATATAGTAAAAGCTAGCACATTTTAAGAGGCCGAGGGCCAACAACCACAACTATCCACCGGAAGCATCTTGATCACGGCGACTCGACATCTCGCCAATGAAAAGGAAGAGCCCTCCTGTGCCTTGGTAGAGCATGAGTAGAACGGTGTCTCCAATTTTCCAATATGGATGCATTGCCACGATAAGCGTGAACTTGTTAATTTGAATGGTTCTATTTCTGCGGGAAATGCAGTACCTTGCAATCACTTTGGCGTTATTAGCAGGCACAAGTGTAATTCGACCACGCCGGAAAATCGATCCAGGAACTGCTACAGGGGGCAATTTCTGTTGACATGTAGAATAAAAAACAATTGTAACATATCGTTGAAGATATATATATATAGTTTATGAGCATCAACTTTAAAATAAGACTTTTTACCAGCGTTTTATGCACACAATTGGTCTTGTTCAGTGTGTGCACCATAGGTCTAATTAATCCCATCCAAAATCCAGCGTTCATACGTTGTGCTATCTCTGTCAGATTGTCAACAAATTTTATGACATGCTTCAAGTCCTTCCAGTGAAATTTGGTACGCTTAGTAACATACAGATCGTTCACTATGCATCCAACATATCCAGCTTAAGGTGGAAAGGTATTATTTATTCAGAACATGGCAGAAGAATATATAGTGCACATAAATTGGTAAATAGAATTTGTTACTGCCTAGGAACGGAGTCAGAATATGATATCACAATTGGTTGCTTAAATAGTAATATGACAACATGGAGAAAGTTGAAAGGACACTAACCTCGATCAGACTTTGATAGGCTGATGACGTTGGGGAAGTAAACATCCATGTTAATTAGACCAGGCTGTGGTGCATGCACTAGAATTTTATTGCCGACTTTCGATTCATAACACTTAAACATTTTTCTCCAAAGGTCCGCATTAAAATAGGAGTGACCATCTTTATCAAGTTCTACGCTAACCGTCATTGTAAATCCATGCTACGTTGTCAATATGACTTCCTGGGTGTCATCAGCAAAGTAAAGCCCAAGATTTCCTTCTACTCCTGTTCTTGCAAAGCAAGGGATGTACTGCTTGAAATAAAAATTAAGATCGTAAATTAGATTTATTGAAATAATAGAGCAAGATGCAAATATGGGAGTAACTAATAGAATAGATCCATATATATCGATGAAAGCAAAGTACAAAAATATAGAATTAAAAATAGATAATGTAACAAAGATTTGATGCAAATATATAGATAATGTAGCAACAGACGGTATATGTTCACAAATTTAGGCCATGCCAACCGTGGTAGGTTGAGATTGAACATACCGAGCGCTCCCTAAAGTCATCCGGAATGGTGAGATAGAACTTCGTTTCTGACTGGCCATGACCACAGTTGCCCGATTTGTGCTCGCACTATGGACACATGAATGAACACCCATGAATCAACTAGAACAAAAATGATTCCACGATGATTTCCGCCGGTAGATTAACACCGACGGACGGACTGCGATAAGAGATGAGTGAAAATTTTGATAATTACGTTGATTACTTTCTCCATGAGAAAAATCCCTGGCCCAATCCCGCGGAAAACACCAGTCGACCAGAGTCTAGAATGTCGGTGTAGATAGGCGGCGAAAAGCGGTAGGGGCGAAATCTGGTGCCGTTTGGAGCGCGACCTACGCCTGCCGCCAACAATCGTCGAGCTTAGGGTGCAGAGTTGTGGAGGAGTCCGCGGCGAGTGAGTGGGGACGAAGTGGGCGAGGGTTTTATTTTTTCCTTTTGCATGTGTGAGTGAACACACACGGTTTGCAGAGGCGACGTAGATGAATCGTGTGCGATAGTAAATCACTGAGATTGAATGGGAATCCAAATTTCCTTTGTCCTTCATCCATGAGTTTTTTTCTACGATGAACATAAACCCTGCTAATCACCGTGTTCAAATTTGACACTTTTCAGGGTTCATTTACAATATTTAGGGGATTATGTGCATTTTGTAGGCATTAATGCACATAATTCAAATTCAAACAGTCGGTGCATGAAAGGGTGCACAAGAACGGCCTGGAAAAACCATACTCATGGTATTTAGTAATTTCTCAAGCCTTTTACAAGGAATGGGTAGAGATTTCAATGGAATGCGTGGCAATAGTCAACCACAAACGCGTCATTTACTGGGTTATCAACTATAGAACAATGAAATATGTGCTTGAAAAACATGACGGCTGGCATGGTGCCATGGTATGGCCTCACCATGCCCTGGTTAAATGCTGAGAAGGTTTGATTTATGTTGTCATGCACGCCCTTCATAAATCGAACCATCACCGAGGAAGTTCAGTGCTTTCGAGAGGGAAATCACCAAGATTGAAGGGGAATCGAAATTTCCGTCCTAGTTTGTCATTCAGTTTTTTCCAACGGTCAACATACCGCCTCAAATGCAACGTGTTCAAATTTGATTTTTTTTCTGAACTCATTTTCCATATTTAGGGGATTATGTGCATTTTCTAGGCATTAATTATGCACATAATTCAAATTCGAACAATCGGTGCATGAAAAGGTGCACAAGAACGGTCTGGAAAACCATGCTCGTGCTATTTATTACATTCTCATGCCTTTTACAAGGAATGGGCAGATATTTCAAGGAAATGTGTGGCAATAGTCAACCATAAACGCATCGCCATCTGGGTTAACAACTATACAAAAATGAAATACATGCTTGGAAAACATGACGCTTTGGTGTGGTGCCATGGTATGGCCTCACCGCGTTCTCGGTAAATTTTTTTTCATGCACGCCTTTATAAAACGAACCATCACCGAGGAAGTTTCATGGTTTCGAGGGGGAAATCACCAAGATTGAAGAGGGATCCAAATTTCCTTTGTCCTTTGTCCACGAGTTTTTTTCTATGATGAACATACAACCTGTAAATCACCGTGTTCAAATTTGGCACTTTTCTGGGTTCATTTGCCATATTTAGGGGATTATGTGCATTTCCTAGGCATTAATGCACATAATTCAAGTTTAAACAATCAGTGCATGAAAGGGTCCACAAGAACTGCCTAGAAAACCATGCTCGTGCAATTTAGTAAATTCTCATGCCTTTTACACGGAATAATGGACAGATATATCGATGAAATGTGTGGCAATAGTCAACCACAAATGTTTGTTTGTTAGGTTTTCAACTATAGAAAAAATGAAATAAATGCTTAAAAACATGACGCATGGCATGGTCCCATGGTATGACCTCACCATGCCATGGTAAAAATTTGAGAAGGTTTGGCTTATGTCGTCATGCACGCCCTTCATAAATCGAACCATCACCGAGGAAGTTCCATGCTTTCGAGAGGGAAATCCCCAAGATTGAAGGGGAATCCAAATTTCCGTCCTAGTTTGTCATTCAGTTTTCTTCCAACAATCAACATACCGCCTCAAATGCAATGTGTTCAAATTTGACATTTTCCCGAGCTCATTTACCATATTTAGGGGATTATGTGCATTTTCTAGGCATTAATGGACATAATTCAAATTCGAACAATCGGTGCATGAAAAGGTGCACAAGAACAGTCTGGAAAACCATGCTCGTGTTATTTAGTACATTCTCATGCCTTTTACAAGGAATGGGGAGATATTTCAAGGAAATGTGTGGTAATAGTCAACCATAAACATGTTGTTTACTGGGTTAACAACTATACAAAAAATGAAACACATGGTTGGAAAACATGACGCCTCAGCGTGGTGCCATGGTATAGCCTCACCATGCCCTGGTAAAAATTGGAGAATGTTTTCCTTATGTCGTGATGCACGCCTTTCATAAAATGAACCATCACCGAGGAGGTTTCATGGTTTCGAGGGGGAAATCACCAATATTGAAGGGGGGGTTCCAAATTTCCTTTGTCCTTTGTCCACGTGTTTATTTCTACGATGAACATACAACCTGCAAATCACCGTGTTCAAATTTGGCACTTTTCCGGGTTCATTTGCCATATTTAGGGGATTATGTGCATTTCCTAGGCATTAATGCACATAATTCAAGTTCAAACAATCGGTGCATGAAAGGGTCCACAAGAACGGCCTAGAAAACCATGCTCGTGCCATTTAGTAAATTCTCATGCCTTTTACAAGGAATGGACAGATATTTCGATGAAATGTGTGGCAATAGTCAACCACAAATGTTTGTTTGTTGGGTTTTCAACTATAGAAAAATGAAATAAATGCTTAAAAAACATGACACATGGCATGGTGCCATGGTATGACCTCACCATGCCCTGGTAAAAATTTGAGAAGGTTTGGCTTATGTCATCATGCACGCCCTTCATAAATCGAACCATCACCGAGGAAGTTCCATGCTTTCGAGAGGGAAATCCCCAAGATTGAAGGGGAATCCAAATTTTCTTCGTTCTTTGCCCTGGAGTTTTTCTAAGATGAACATACACCCTGCAAATCATCGTGTTCAAATTTGGCATTTTTCCGGGCTCATTTACCATATTTAGGAGATTATGTGCATTTTCTAGGCATTTAGCGCATAAGTCCAATCTAGCTATAGGTGCACGGGTGTGATGTGAGGGACGTGGATTGCCGTTCGATCGCGGCGCATCGTACGGTGCACACGCGCGATCCGCGTGGCTGGGGTTCCGGCCAATCATAAGGGAACACACAATAGGCTCAAAGACATCGCTTCCTAAGCAACAGAGATGAACCGTGTGCGATAATGAACGAGCAAAATTGTAAGGGAAGCCAAATTTCTGTTGTCGTTTGTCGTTGAGCTCTTGAATACCACCGCACTGTACGGCTGCCCAGCCCCTCCGTCCCAGAGCTCTCTCCAGGCATCGTCCATGGCACATGGGCGCAAAGAATCGGCAAGGAAGCGATGGCATCCCGCTGCGCCATGCTCCTCACCGCCGCAACCGCACACATGGTAAGGAAGCGACGGCATCTCGCCGCGCCGAGTTCATGGCTGCCGGCGGCCAGACACTTACATGGGCGGACTTTGAGGCTGCCATGGCCGAATGGGTGGTGGATCTAGAGGCGGCCAAAGCTGCACAGAAGGAGCGGAAAAGGCAGAAAGCAGTCATGAAAAGAGAGCCCCGCCGCCGCAAGAGAAAAGAGGCCGCACGCCGTGGTGAGGAGAGCTTGGCGGACATCGAAGCACAGTGGGCTGCCGCCTACAAGGTCGGGAAGGAGGACGCCGGTGTCTGGCCAGCATGCCCTGATGGCAGCATGTGAGAAGTAGTTTAAGTTTGTAGTATTAGAGAAAATTACCGGTCTGCATTTTTTTGCATTAATGACCCATAAGTCAGTTACCTGTGTGATGTTTCCTAATAAACCAGGCGTACCATTGATCGAACAAATCAAGTACACGTGTAAATTTTTTTGGAGACGGGATCTGCCAACTTTCTTTTTTCTCGCACACGAGTATTTTACGCGCTTCGTCTGTGTTGTGTGTTTCCCCCGCCCAAGTTTCAAGTTTCATAGCGAAATTTTCATTAGGCGTGTGATTTCAGAATTTATTCCTCCAACAACATCCCCACCCTCAGTATCCCCCTCCCTCGCGCCTCCCCTTACCTGCATCTCAAACCGCCGCCGCCGCAACCACATCTACGTTCTGCTCAGATCCAGTCAGGTAACCCACCGATCTCTATCACGTCCCCGGCCTGATTGTTTAAATGGCGCCTGCGAAACATCATCATGCCTCCAAATCCCCCCCGCTAGGAGCTGATGGAGGTCCATGGCGCGATGGCCACTGTGCGTGTTGACCCGGAGGAACACCTCGCCTCCGCCGCCGCCGCTGACATGGTGCGTGCTCGCCAGATGAAGTCCCCCAAATGACTACCCCCTGTGACTTAATAGGTAAGATCTGACCAGTTAAATATTACCAATACCACTTGCAATGGCTATGATTTGTACGGTTGATGTATTAAGCATGTTTGTGCCTTGTTTAATTCAAGATCGCATAATCGTGTGATGTTCAAATATTACCGTGTCCAGCTCAATTTCACCAATACCAGCAACAAACTTACAATACATGACTCAGGATATCACTAGAGATGTTGCCCATTTGCTATTTTTTGTGGATGCTAACCCTGTTGTACTTAACATGCATGTCCATGTACTTATGCAGGATCATAACAGCCGATGCTTTTGTTTGCCATTGAGGTGAGCTACATCCCATGTCTTACAGTATTTCACATAATTTGTGCAATTGTAGTTTAACTTCTACCATTTAATGGTTGCCTGTAGGTACACATGTCAGTGGTACTAATCCACGCTTCGACCCGGAGGAACAGCTCGCCTCCGCCTTCACTGACTTTGGGTGGGATCCGCCAAGATGAAGTGCCCCAACAACTACCTCTCGGGACTTACCAAGTATGTACTCACCAGTTCAATCTTACCAATACCGGTTGCAATTAATGGCTATGTTCAGACGGTCGATGTATTAAGCATGTTCTAGTAAACATGCCTAACACGCTTTTTGCTACTTTCCCTACCTTTTTATAGACATCCGGGCCATTCTTCGCTTCCGGCAAAGACCTGCCTTGTGATGTTTAACTACGCCAATTGCATTCTTATCACTACTGGTTTCAATGTCTATTAAGCCTGTTGCAATTAACAGTTGAATCAATTTTTAAACAGTTGTATTTCAATGGCTACAAACTTACAAAATATGACTTAGGATGCTATTAAGCCTGTTGCAATTAACAGTTGTATCCGTTTTTTAATCTGTCCATTTTCTACCATGCTACTCCCCGCAATGAAGATATACTAGAGATGCTTCCCATTTGCTATTTATGGTGGATGCTAACCCTGTTGTACTTAACATGCTTTTCCATGTACTTACGCAGGGTCATACGGCCGATGTTGTTGATTGTCGTCGAGGTTAGCTGCATCCCATGTCTTACAGTATTTCACATCATTTATGCAATTGCAGTTTAACTTCTACCATTTACTTGTTGCCTGTAGGTACACATGTCAGTGGCAATGATCCACGCTTCAACCCGGAGGAATAGCTCGCCTCCATCGCCGCTGACTTTGGGCGGGCTCTGGCCAAGATGAAGTGCCCCAGCAACTACCTCTCAAGACTTACCAAGTATGTACTCACCAGTTCAATCTTACCAATACCAGTTGCAATTAATGGCTATGTTTTGTACGGTCGATGTATTAAGCATGTTGTAGTAAACATGCCTAACACGTTTTAGCTATTTTCCCTACCTTTTTATAGACAACCGGGCCATTATCTCGCCCGGCAAAGACTCGCTTTGTGATGTTTAACTCTGCCAATTGCATTTGTAGCAACATCGGTTTCAATGGCCATTAAGCCTGTTGCAATTAACAGTTGTATTCATTTTTAAAGAGTTGTATTTCAATGGCTACAAACTTACAAAACATGAATTAGGATGTTGTTAAGCCTGTTGCAATTAACAATTGTATCCATTTTTTAATCCGTCCCTTTGCTACCGTGCTACTCTTTTGAAATGAAGATATCACTACAGATGCTGCCGTTTTATTACCATTTGCTATTTTTGGTTGATGTTAACCCTGTTGTAGTTAACATTGGCTTTCCATGTACTTACACAGGGATACAATGGGCGATGCTGTTGTTTGCCGTCGAGGTTAGCTGCATCCCATGTATTATACACCATCTATTCCTAAATATAAGTATTTTTAGAGATTCCAATATAGACTACATAAGGAGAAAAATGAGTGAATCTAGATTCTAATCTAAACTATATCTATAATTCTATATACATCCGTATGTAGTTCATATTGAAATATAAAAAAAAAACTTGTACTTAGGAACATAGGTAGTTGTACTTTACATCATTTGTGCAATCTCAGTTTAGCTTCTAACATTTACTGGTTGCTTGTAGGTACATATATGAGCGGTAGTGATCCACGCTTCGATCCCTTTTGCGTATGGGGGCAATGAGATATTCATGAACAAGCGTCAAGTGAGGAAACTAAGAAAGATTGTTAGGCGTAAAGAAACAGTGATTAGAATTAAACTCTTTATTTACACTTTGTCGAAGACAACAGTGAACTTTAGGATGGTAAGTAATGTGTTGCCTTTTCCCCTGCCCACAACAAGTTACTCTATTAGACCTCAATATCTAATATTTTTCTCTTTTCAGTGGTTTCTGAAGCTATTTACTGATGATTACCTTGCAAACTAGATGACCAGAGTGGAAGCAACTAAGGTTAAAGTATATAATTCATGTTACCATGATAATGCTCTAGAAGTCTTCTTGAAGGCGGTGAAGGATGGGTGGGCGATCGTCAATGGGGGTTGGACAAAAGTGGTTCGTACCTATGGCATGCAGGAAGGCACATTATGGGCATTCTTCTTGTTCAACACCGTCGGCAGTCAAAATGATTTACACTTGTCTCTTCACCTTTACCGCCTTTAAATACTGTGGTTCATCATAGTCAATTGCTGCCTAATCCTGTAATTACTGAACATATTGTACTGGCAATTTTATTTACCGATTTGTTGTTGAACCATTGTGCTGAGAATCTGAATTGCACGTTTCATATTTCAAAATTTCCAATCCGAATAATAAATTATAGGCAAAAATAAAAAGAGAACAGACGGTCATGGAACTTTGCAAACAGATTACGGCAAGAAAAGCGCTTGTGATGGATAGCCCAATGCCACACAGTTTTCTACATCAAATCGTGTGTGATGTAGTTAATGAAAGCAAACAGTTAACCAAAGGCAGAGCGTGTGTGATAGTTACACCTTTCACACACGAAGCGTATACATAAAAAGCGTGTGGGATGTACATTTAACGCAAACGTTTTCCCTGGATTGGCTTTGTGGGATGTACATAAGAACGAAAACTGTGTATTGAGTGTATTGAGTGTTCTCGAGCTCTCGAACTAGCTATGGTGGTTGTGTAGTTCCAAAGAGCCGAATCCTCCTCCAGTACGCCATGGGCCTCCTTTTATAGTCGAAAGGGGCTGCCACAGTGGCACACAGGAGGTGGAAAGGCCTACAGTACTATGAGCTTATCGCCTGTATTAAGGACAAGATGCATTTAATGCGTCGCTTAGGTGTCCCCTAGCTTTATCGGGGACGGGAGCTTAGGTGTCCTCTTCGCTTTGACACGCGCCCTGGCCAGCGATGCATGCGGCGCCATGTAGGCAGGCAGGCAGCTGAGGTGGCGCGGTGGTAGGATCTTCACGAAGATCTGCATGCCACCACGCAGATGCTTGCTGAGTTGGCGTAGAGGCCGCCCGTCGCCACGCAGGTGCCTGTCCAGCTGGTTGAGCTTGCAGCTGCTTGGGGACAGTGGTGGAGTCTTGGTCGACGCAGGCCTGGCTATGGCCCCGCCGACGCCCTCGGCAAGGGCCTTGCCGGGGGCCCGGCAAGGGTCTTGCCGTAGTGTTGTAGTCGTCCCCGGCAAGGTGCTTGCCGGGGGTCTTGTTGATATCGTCGGCAAGGATCCTGCCGAGGGTCATCGTCTTCTGGTTCTCATCTGATCTCATATCTCTATGGTCTTGACAAAGATCTGGATGCCACCACAGAGGTGCCTCCCGAGCCCTGGTCCAATCGCAGTTGGTTGGGTTGGAACCCGTGGGCTCAAGGTGGCTCGCTCTATTGATGTTTGGGCAAGTTGCCCCGGCAAGGTTCTTGCCGGGGCCGCGGAGGCCTGCCCCGGCAAGGATCTTGCCGGGGGAGTCCACCTCGCCCTCTTGCTCTTTGGTATCTTTGGTCTTGGCGTTGCCTTGGCCATCTTGTGCTTCGGCTTCTCTCCGACTCCCTCCCCTGCTCTACTTTGTGTGGCCGTGGGCGCGGCTCCGACTGTCCGTGCACAAGTAAAGGGGTCAAAAGGAGTGCCCCTACTTTTGTACACCGACAGGAGCCCCCGGGCCTGGGCCACACATAAGCGCGTCACGTTGTTGGGCCAGGCCCAAAACGGTGCGCGAGCAGGAGGGGCGGATTCCACCGCAGTAATTCTTCGTCCGCCACGCTTCCCCACGACCCGCGTTGAACGCGCGACGTGGGGGGTCATGCGTGACGTGGGGGGCATGCATGGGGCGGTTTCTGCATGCATGTGTCACATCATGGTAAAGAGGCGGCTCGCGCCTTCCCCATAGAAGAGGGAGGCATGGAGGCGCGACTCATTTACTGGATGGACTCGGGTCACGGTCTTCAAGGCGCCCACGCCCCCTGATCACGGGGCGGGAATGGTCGCCTCACTTGTCCTCTCGACCGCCGCTTCGCCATGCGTCCTTCATGCAAGTGGCGGGCGGTGGAGGCGGGAAACCGGGCTGTCGTTGATTGGGGCGGCGGGTCGGTCCTGATTCCCTGCGCTTCTGATGGCTGGACTGGCTGAGTGGGCGGCGAAGCCCTGACCTCGCCCCTTTATAAGGAGGGGGAAGGGGGCGTCGTCCCAGATTCCTTCAGCACCTATCCTCCTTCATCTGTGTTTCTTTCTCCCACCTGCCATGGCGAGAGGAGGTGCTGGGCCTTCGACGGTGGCGGCAAGGGTCGCCCCCCATTAGCGCGTCCCTCCTTCCCACGAGCCCACGGCGGCGGAGCCAGCCGCAAGAGGAAGGGGGAGGCGGCACGGTCGAGGTCGCCTGGCGGTCGGGGGAGAGGGGGACGAGGTGGCGCGGCGGCCACGCCTCCGCCAGCGATGCCTCCCGCAATGGAGGGTCATGTCGGGGACCGGCCCCGCGAGTTCTTCATCCGGCTACGCCAGCCACCGCGTCGTCATCTCCGTCTCCCCACCCTCTTCGCTCTGGAGATGGAGCTCGATCCGCCCCAGACCATCAGATTGCACATGAGGGGCTGCGGGACCGGTGGCACGCGGGTCGACGTCGACTTCCCCGCTCCTCATGTCATGTATCTCCGTCGCGGATGGAAGACGTTCACCCGCATCCATAGCTTGACAGTGGGGCTCGTCCTCTACTTCAAGTTAATGGAGGGCGGCTTGCTCTCAGTCAAGGTCTTCGGAGACCTTGGAACTCGCCTGAAGTGCTGCGTGGAGAGCTCCTTCGACGATGAAGATTCCTCCTCGAGTGGGAGTGACAAGGAGGACAGCGACAGCGACGACGAGGGAGTCGGGCGGCAGGATGCCGAACCCGACTATTACTCAACGCGTCGCCCCTCCCTCGGCCTCACGCCCTGCCGAGGGCCTTCCTCGTCAAGCTCTCCATCGGCGCGTTCCCAATCGCCTCCTTGGGCGGATGGCGTAGGAGGGCCGAAGAAGGCGAAAAAGGCGGGCGGCAGCTTTCAACTCAGAGTACGCGGGCACCGATGCCTTCGTCGCGTATTGTCGGGTCGTTGCCTCATCTTCCAGCCCCTCCGCCGGTACCGGGATGCTCTCTTGGCGCCATCTGCTTCTCGCACCTCGCCTAGGCACTCCTTTCGCCCTCCTGCTGTCTTTTTTCACCTCCTGAGGAGAGGGACAAGAAAGGGATTACGGGCACCTTATCCTTTTTTTTAGTTTGTAAGCCTGTGGGCACTTGTTAGATTTAAGACTTGTAATCCCCTTGCTCATGTTTTTAATTCTGTATGAACTGTACCTGTATGGGATGTTTTTAATGAAAAGGGGTCTTGCCTAGTTCTTTGTGCATGAGCGAGGCCCATGCCAAGCATGAATCCTTGTTATTCTTAGGATAAACATTGTTGCCCAGCAACAGGCCTTGCCGTCTCTCCACTTCGGTCGACCGTTCTCGCGCTCTTGGCGGAGGCAGGGGCGAAGTAGAGTTAGGCCCCTCGTTCATCTCCTTGCCACGACGGCTACTACCAAATTCCGACCCAAGAGGATAGCTCTTGAGTACGGGAAAAGGGGAGCATGGTGGTTTTAAGAATATAAACGAGGCTTCATATGTCCCGGTTCTATACGAAAGTGCATAACTGGGATAAAAGACTTATCTGAATCCGCAGCCCCCGGCAATCTTGGCTTGCCGTGGTTGGATCCTTGTGTCTTCATCCCTCGGCGATCCTGGCTTGCCGGGGCTGGAGCGCCGGTCCATCCTCTTTGTTCCAAGCAGCTCAGGAGATATGTCCACGTGCCCTGTGAACCAAAGAGGACAGAAAGACGCACACTCGACGTTTAGGCTAGGGGTTAGTCACCGCTAAGCACTATCAACCCTAACCGAGGAAGAGACTTAACCTAGCATGCATGCTATAACTTAGGGCGCCAGCGCTTCATGTATTTATGCTCGTGGTCTCATACCGGCTTTATCAAGAGGGTTACATGCCTTGCCAAAGAAAGCTTGTACAAAAGGTGGCTTGCCGGGGGGCCCGGCAAGCCGCGCCTTATGGGTAAAACTTGCGAAGATGCTCGATGTTCTAGGAGTTGGTCACTAGGACAGCATCTTCGGTCTCTAGGCGGACTGCGCCGGGCCTGGTGACTCGTATTACCCGATAAGGGCCTTCCCACTTTGGCGTCAACTTGTTGGTATTCTTGGTCGACTGAACGCCCCGAAGAATAAGGTCGCCTTCCTCTAAGCTTCGGCATGAACCTTGCGGCTATGGTAGCGGCGCAAGGCTTGCTGGTAGTGTGCTGCTCTCACAGCCGCCCGTAGACGATCTTCCTCAAGGAGCATTGTGTCATCTTGCCAAATCGCTCTTGCTCAAGCTCATCATAAGCGAGCACTCGAGGTGACCCGTATATGAGTTCCATGGGGAGAACTGCTTCTACCCCATATACTAGGGCAAAGGGTGTCTGGCCAGTGGCTCGATTTGGCGTCGTCCTGATCGACCAAAGAACCGCCGACAACTCATCAATCCAGCGCCTTCCACTCTTGTGCAGCTTGTCGAAGGTCTTCGTTCTCATGCTTCGCAACAGTTCAGCATTTGCCATCTCCGCTTGGCCGTTGCTCCGGGGGTGTTCTACGGAAGCAAAACAGACCTTGCTGCCGAGGTCTTGGATGTATTGCATGAAGGTGTGGCTTGTGAACTGCATGCCTTTATCGGCGATGACTCTGTTTGGTACGCCAAAATGGCAGACTAATCCCTTGAAGAACTTGACGGCTGACTGTGCTGTCACCTTCCTCACAGGTTCCACCTCTGGCCACTTTGTGAACTTGTCGATTGCAACGTACAAGTACTCAAAGCCCCCGACAACACGGGGGAAGGGGCCCAGTATGTCAAGCCCCCAGACCGAAAATGGCCAAGAGAGAGGGATTGTTTGAAGGGCTTGAGCTCGTTGATGAAGCTTCTTTGAATGGAACTGACACGCTTAACACTTGGTTACTAGTGTCGTTGCATTCTGGCGGTGATGGGCAGAAGAAGCCTTGCTTAACGCTTGCCGGCAAGGGCCCTTGACCCTATGTGGGAGCCACATATGCCTCCATGTATCTTCGCCAACAGCTCCAGTCCTTCCTCCCGGGGATGCACTTAAAATTCACACTGCTCGGTCTTCTTCAGACATGTGACGCCATCGACGAACTGGTACAAGGCAGACCGACGAGCTACTTTTTCCACTTCTTCCTGCTCCTCAGGAAGTTCCCCAGTCTGAAGGAAATGGACGGTACGCTGTGCCCATGCTGGAGCCTGGGGCTCGACGACAAGGGCCAAAGGCATCTCTTCCGCCATGGGGGCAGCCGTCTCTACGGCCAGGGCTTAGCACCCTGCCGGAGCCAGCCGTCCCTCGGCAGGCTCAGGATCCGCGGCAACACCCTTGCCGGCAGCCCCCGGGGGCTCAGCGGGCAAGTACTTGTCGGGGCCTGACTTCCTCCGCTTGTTCTGCTCTGTTGATGGCTCGACGGATGGTTGAGTTAACCGAAGCAAAAAGGTACCTGGTTCCACAGGTAGCTTGAATGCAGCACGCTTTGACAGGTAGTCAGTGATGCCATTCTCTGCTCGAGGAACGTGATCTGCTTGTATACCGTCGAAGCGCTCCACCAGTTTCCTCACTTCATCTATGTAGGCCTCCATCAACGGGCTCTGATAATCCTTGTTAACTTGTCTGACGACACGCTGTGAATCACCCCTGACGATGAGCTTTTTCACCCCGAGGTCTGCCGCGATCCTGAGACCGGCAAGCAGCCCCTCGTATTCAGCAGTGTTGTTTGTGGACATCTCCCTGGGAAAGTGCATCTGGATCACATACTTGAGGTGCTCTCCAGTGGGTGCGACAAGGAGCACACCGGCACCGGCGCCTTGCAGCGAGAAAGCCCAAGTACATGATCCAGTCGCGGCTTGCCTCCTTGCCGGGGAGAGCGGTCTCTGAATTTCTTCTCGGCGTTGAGGTCCATTCTGCAATGAACTCCACCAAGACTCTGCTCTGGATTGTCAAGGTACTTTCAAACTTCAACCCGAAGCTCGACAACTCCAAGGCCCATTCCACAATCCTTCCGGTCGCATCTGGGTTGTGCAGTATCTGTTGCAATGGGAGGTGGGTGACGACAATGATCTCGTGGGCTTGGAAGTAATGACGCAGCTTCCTCGAGGCCATAAGGAGGTCGAAGAGCAATTTCCGCACACCGGAGTACCTCGACCTAGCGCCCTGCAAGAGGGAGCTGACAAAGTAAACCGGGTGCTGCATCATCTTCTTCTTCTGCACCACTTCACCTGACTTTGCAGGCACCGCCCCGACGGCGTCAGACTCTGCCGGGGGCCTTGCCTTGTCGGCACCAGCCTCGCCGGGAATCTTCGCTTGCCATCCGCTGTCCGCCGTCGCCACGGCCTCCTCGTCGACCTCCCTCTGTGCCACCCGTGCGGAGCTGACCACTTGATTCGTTGCCGCTTGATACAGCAGCAACGACTCTTGTGGTTTAGGTGCAACTAGTATTGGCGTGGAGGAAAGGTATTTCTTCAGATCCTGCAATGCCACCTCGGCTTCAGGGGTCCACTCCATTGGGCCTGCCTTCTTCAAGATTTTGAAAAAAGGGAGGGCGTGCTCGGCGGACTTGGAGATGAATCGGCTCATGGCAGCAACACAGCCAGTGAGCTGACGCACGTCCTTGATCCGCTTGGGCGCCTCAATATGTTCAATAGCCTTGATTTTGTCTGGGTTTGCCTCGATCCTGCACTGCGACACAAAGAACCCGAGAAGCTTGCCGAACGGAACACCGAAGACACACTTCTCAGGGTTCAGCTTGAGGTTGATCTTGCGCAGGTTGGCAAACGTCTCTTCCAGGTCTTGTACAAGAGTTGCCCCGTCCTTGGTTTTGACCACTATATCATCCATGTATGCTTCCATATTTCTATGGAGCTGGGGTTCAAAACCAATTTGGATCGCTCTTGCAAACGTCAAGCCAGCACTCTTCAACCCGAAAGGCATCCGTAAAAAGCAATACGTACCACATGGGGTGATGAATGCCGTCTTCTCTTCATCTTCTCTTGTCATGAAGATCTGGTGGTAGCCTGAGTAGGCGTCGAGGAATGACAACAGATCACACCCGGCCGTGGAGTCAACAATCTGGTCGATGCGCGACAACGGGAAGGGGTCCTTGGGACAAGCCTTATTGATATCTATGTAGTCAATACACAACCTCCACTTCCCATTCGCCTTGCGCACCACCACCGCATTGGCCAACCACGTTGGATGGAGCACTCCTCTCACCAAACCCGCCGCTTCCAACTTCCTGATCTCCTCGGTGATGAACTCCTGCCATTCCAAAGCCTGCTTCCTGACCTTCTGCTGACGGGCCGCGCATGAGGACAGACAGCTAGGTGGTGCTCAATCACCTCCCTGGGAACACCGGGGATGTCAGATGCTTGCCATGCAAACACGTCGACATTCGCCCGCAGGAAGGTGATGAGCACGCCTTCCTATTTGCTGTCGAGGGTGTAGCTTATGGTGAAAGCCCCTCCCGCGCCATCCTCCCTAACGGACACCTTCTTGGTCTGTGGTGGCTCAGCTCTGGAGTTCTTGCTCCTGCCGGTGGAGCTCTCTAGCACATCCTTGATGGTAGAACAACACTCCAAAGAGGTGTGCTTGCCGGGGTGGGTGCGAGAGGTCTTCCCAGTCTTCTCTCCCCCCCCCCCCGGGGGCTTCAGCGGCAGGAGCAAGTGCCTTGGCTATTGCTGCAACTGCTTCCGTAGAGAGTAGGTCAAGACAGATCAACGCATCCTTCTTGTCACAGGGAACGGTGATGATGGTCATCGACCCAGGCATCTTCAACGTGTTGTAGGCGTAATGTGATGCCGCGATGAACTTGGCTAGTGCCGGGCGGCCGAGGATCCCGTTGTAGGGCAAGGGGATCTTGGACACATTGAAGACGATCCTCTCTGTCCTGTAGTTCAACTCTCCTCCGCACGCCACAGGCGGTGTGACCTTCCCTTCGGCTGGCTCCTCCCGGATTGACCCCTGAAATGTGCCCGCTTCCTCGAGGTCTCTATTAGGAATTTGTAGCCTTTTGATCACGACGGGCGAGATCAAGTTCAGGCCGGGCCCGCTGTCGACCAACATCTTGTTCACCTTGAGGTTGCGTATCGTTGGCGAGACCAACAACGGCAAACACCCGACCGCGGTTGTGCAATCAGGGTGGTCCTTGGCGTCAAAGATGATGGGCATGCTGGACCACTTCAGCGGCTTCTGAGCGTCGAATGACGGGTCTGCTGCTGTAATCTCACGCGCCCACTGCTTGAGCTGGCGGTGAGAAGTATGCAGCGAGGCGCCACCATCGACGCACATGGCCTCCGTAGCCTTCTGGAACTCTTGCTCGTCAGACTCGTCGTCCTCGTCACGATCATCGTCTTCTTGCTTCTTGTCACGGCCCCGGGCGGGCCTCTCTTGCTGGTTGTCTTTGCTGCGGCGGCCACGCTTCTTGCCGGATCCCTAGGCACCATCCTGGCCCTTCTCCTTGTCCCACCTCTCGTACTCAGCTTTTTGCTTCTCAGCAAGCATCTCGACTTGTCGGCAGTTTTGGAGGTCGTGGCCCTTGGTGCGGTGGATCTTGCAGTACTGCTTGTCGGAGGTTCCTGGCTTGTCGGCAGCCGCCAAGGCCTAACAGGCGATGCAACCGGCAATCGCCTTGCCGGGGTCGTCTGCCTTGGCCTTCTTGGCAGCGCCGGTGCTGTCGGATCCCTCGACGGCAAGCACGGTCTTGCCCTTGCACCTCCTGTTACGACGCCGGCCCTTCTTCGTTGGGGCGGCGGTGTCTTCATCAGTAGAGTCGGTTTCCGTGCCGGCGTCCTCGCCGGGGTACTTCCTTCCCTCTTCAGCCCGGGCGCACCTATCGGCCAGAACATAAAGTTCGGCCACATCCTTAACCTTGGTCATCGCCAGCTCTTCGTGCATCTTGCGGTTGCGCATGTTCTGATGGAACGCGCTGATCACGGCGGTGGGATGAACGTCGGGGATGTTTTACTGCACTCGGCTGAATCTCTGGATGTACTTGCGCAGGTTTTCCCCTTCCTTCTTGGGAATGATATGCAAATCATTGGCCTGGCCATGAGCTTGGTGGCCTCCAATGAAGGTGCCAACGTACTCATGGCATAGACCCGACCAAGAAGAAATGGAATCCGCCGGCAAGTGCATCAACCAAGACATGACATTGGGCTTCAGTGCCAACGGGAAGTAATTGGCAAGCACCTTGTCATCACGAGCTCCAGCAGCCTGCATTGCGATGGTGTAGATGATGAGGAACTCTGATGGATGGGTCTTGCCAGTGTACTTCTCGCGGACGTCAGGCTTGAATGTGCGGTGGGACGGCCATTGGAACTGCCGCAGCTCACGGGTAAAGACTGGGCAGCCCACCTTGTAAGGTAGGCCGCCGGAGCCACCCGGTGGTGGGTGGTCCATAGCGGGTCCGGCCCGCTTGTCCGACTGGTGGCGTGTATCACGCCGGCGGTCGATAGTGGTTCGAGCATCTTCGTGAGCTCATTCTCGAAGAACTTGGCGTTGGTCGCGGTGGGTCCGTGGGTCGGACGATGCTATGGAAATATTATCACAAGCGTCATCGCGACGGACCGACACCCGCGGTAGTTGGTGTGGAGGAGGAGAGTGCACCATGGCCGCATCACCCCCGGCCCCTCCACCACTGGCATGTGGTGGTTCGACGGAGCGCCGCTCGAAGGCCCCACGGTCGCGGATCATCTTTACCGCGACGGCGACGAGGATCAGGATGGTGGCAGTCCACTCGTCGAGCTTCTCTGCAGCAGGAGGGAAGTCGAGCAGCAGCTGTGAGCGAGCCAAAGCTTCCGCTGGCATGGGTGGTGGCGACAGCTATGTGGATCGTGGCGCGCTTCGACTTCTAACCACGTTAGAAGGAGCTCTACCACGGCCCAGCGGCTGCGTGCCATCTTCGCCAGCACTTCGGCGAGCATGCTGGATCCTTCGTCCCGTGGATGGCGCACGGGGCTCTTCCCACGGCGGTGTCCGGGGTCTCCAGCGTGGTGGCGCTGCTCGTCACGCGCACCCTGGGAAGAGCGCACTGTGGGCGCCTGTGTAGGCATCTTGGAGGTTGCTGCGCCGCCCGTGGGTGGCACAACGACATTTCGGAGGGCCTCAGCGCCACTGCGGGGCCCAACCCGTCTTTTGATTTGGCGGCGGCGACCCGTCACTGGCGCCGAACGATGCCGCCGCCAGGATCTCGATCGCCAGAGCGATGCTGGTGTTTCGCGGGATCGCAGCTCAGGTCTCCGTCCGCGACCGCTGCTGTCCGCTCCAAGACCGCAAGACGGGCCATTCGGCTCCCGACGAGCCGATCGCCGTGATCATCTTCTTCTTGGGAGCCATGGCGATGAAGAACTGCTAGGCCAACTACTAGACCAGATTCTCACAATTGCGCCCCCTACCTGGCGTGCCAAAGATGTCGGTGGCGAACGACACCTATGGGATCATAAGAATCCCTACTGTGGTTGTCGGGGCGCGGGGTTATGAGAAGAGCAGGATTAACAGTCAGCACAATGATTGTTTACCCAGGATCGGGCTGCGAGGATGCGTAAAACCCTAGTCCTGCTTTGGTGGGTGTATTGAGTGTTCTTGAGCTCTCGAACTAGCTATGGTGGCTGTGTAGTTCCAAAGAGCTGAATCCTCCTGCAGTACGCAATGGGCTTCCTTTTATAGTCGAAAGGGGCTGCCACAGTGGCACACAGGAGGTGGAAAGGCCTACAGTACTATGAGCTTATCGCCCATATTACAGGACAACGTGCACCGCTGTGACCCGCCGACGCTGACGGCGGCATCGTGCATGGCGCTCGGTGTCAACTCCTTCAGGGCCCTCCAAGCGGGCGTACAAGGGCAGCGGGAACCCCGGCGGCGGCCGCTCGCACCAAGGCCTCGACACCTCCTGTCGGGCGCCCTCATCTCGACGGCATAGGGCTAGCCGTTTCTTCGGCGGAAGCGGGTCGGGACCCTCACGGGGAGCCTTTCCCTTCTCTTCCACGGAGAACCGGCGGATCGGAGCCATTGCCACAAAGTGGAGCAAGGACGGAGAAGAAGGAGAAGCAAGAAGAGATGGACTGGAAGGGCACGTGCCGTTCCGTACTTATAGCCGAGGAAGGCCAACCGGCGACCTCCACGATCACAGGTAATCATGACCCGCTTTGCATGCAAGGACTTGTCAATTCGTGCAGTTGCCGAGGCGTCGTGGAGAAGCGGGGGCGCCCACGTCCAATCAACCGCCACGCGGCACCCAAGGCCGCAGGCTGTTAGGGCCCGCGGCGCTTCGCACTTGCCCCTTCGCTTCTCTGCTCGGCCAAGTCCGGGCGCGCCTTGGGCCCGGGCTCTTGTCGGCGTTCGGGAACGGGTGTGCCAGACTTGCTCGCTGCGGCCTGCGGTGTGGCTCAAGGGGTGGCCCAAGACGGCCCATCTTCATCAACACAAGCTCAAGACCCTCGCGAGGGGCCAAGCCTCGCGGGGCGGACGACAGGAAGCTTCCTCAGGCACGGCCTCGTCAGGCTGGCTCGCGAGGAGGCGGAGAGATCAAGGCGGGATACCTCACGAGGTGCCCATGACGCAAGCCATGACGACCAAGGGCGCCAGGCGGGCGCCAGCCCGCACAGTTTCCTCATTTCCTCTTTGGTGCAAAGGGGGCAAGCGCAGGTGAGAGCATCAAGCAAAGGCACCCGTTTCGGTGCAACAAGACCAAGACCATCACAACGGCAGGAAGGAAGTCATCATGGAGCCCAAGCCGGCGTCACCACCAGAGCCTTTGACAGGCGAGGACCAACTTTAGTCAGGATAAGTGTACTAGATGTTCCCCTTCAAAATGGCCAATTGTTGGCGCCCTTCCCGCTCAATATTTGGGAAGAGGCCCAGGGCCTCTGCCTATAAATAGGACTAGCCACCCACAGAGCTAGAGGCACCTTGGAATTTGGAGAGAGAGAGAGAGAGAGGAGCGACTGAACTCCCTCTAGCAGTTCATCGCACCGGCCAAGTACAGACCCTCGCGAGGCTGTTCTTCCTTGTATTGTTCATCATCAGCCCAAGAGGCAATCCACCACACCACACACTGGAGTAGGGTGTTACACCACAATGGTTGCCCGAACCAGTATAAACCCTGTGTATCTTGTGTTGTTCCTTTCGTAGTTTAGATCCTAGCGAGGCGGCGAGGTGCAGGTAGGTAGGGGGTGAGATCTCCGCGTGCACCCCAGAGTTCGAACCTAGAGGGTCTGCCGGAACCCGAAATCCGACAGGGCCCTCACTGATTTGAGTCTTTGCTTTTTAGTCTACCACAATCATCCATGCTATACACACCTTTGGAGAGACGCACATGAATCGGAATTTATCAGAATACTCTATGTGCTTCACTTATATCTTTTGAGCTAGATTATTTTGCTCTAGTACTTCACTTATATCTTTTTAGAGCACGGTGGTGGTTTTATTTTATAGAAATAATTGATCTCTCATGCTTCACTTATATTATTTTGAGAGTCCTTTAGAACAACATGGTAATTTGCTTTGGTTATAAAATTAGTCCTAATATGATAGGCATCCAAGATGGGTATAATAAAAACTTTCATATATAGTGCATTGAATACTATGAGAAGTTTGATACTTGACGATTGTTTTGAGATATGAAGATGGCAATATTAGAGTCATGCTAGTTGAGTAATTATGGAATTGAGAAATACTTATGTTGAGGTTTGCAAGTCCCATAGCATGCACGTATGGTAAACGTTAGTGAAAAATTTGAAGCATGAGGTGTTTTTTGATTGTCCTCCTTATGAGTGACGGTCGGTGATGAGCGATGGCCGTTTCCTACCAATCTATCCCCCTAGGAGCATGCGCGTAGTGCTTGGTTTTTGATGACTTGTAGATTTTTGCAATAAGTATGTGAGTTCTTTATGACTAATGTTGAGTCCATGGATTATACGCACTATCACCTTCCATCATTGCTAACCTCTTCAGTACCGTGCATTGCCCTTTCTCACCTCGAGAGTTGGTGCAAACTTCGCCGGTGCATCCAAACCCCGTGAGTTGATACGCTCTATCACACATAAACCTCCTTATATCTTCCTCAAAACAGCCACCATACCTACCTATTATGGCATTTCCATAGCCATTCCGAGATATATTGCCATGCAACTTTCCACCGTTCCCCTTATTATGACACGCTTCATCATTGTCATATTGCCTTGCATGATCATGTAGTTGACATCATATTTGTGGCAAAGCCACCATGCATACTTTTTCATACATGTCACTCTTGATTCATTGCCCATCTCGCACATCACGGAGGCACTCATATAGAGTCATATTTTGTTCTAGTATCGAGTTGTAATCATTGAGTTGTAAATAAATAGAAGTGTGATGATCATCATTATTAGAGCATTGTCCCAAAGAAAAGAAAGGCCAAATGAAAAAAAAGGAAATTCCAAAAAAAAGAAGGGACAATGTGTCACACCCCGATTTTCATGGCACAACACTTAAGATGATAAATCATGATAAATTGTGGTTTGGCAAAAACTTTTTTGTGTGTTTTGGTCTATGCTTGATTTGATTTTTGTCTACTGTTTGCAAGTGCTTTAAAAATTAAATAAATCCTCCAACTCTTATACTCCTTCTCCTTGATCCAAAACTTATGCCCAATGATCATGCCATGTGTGTAGGTCATAAAAATAATTTCTTGTAAAACTATTTTGGCCAAAAAGTATTTTCTAAATTTAGTTTTCCAAAAACCCCTGAATTGAGGTTTGCACTGCAAGTACTTAATTAAGGGCAGTAAAAATCTTTCCAAAAATATATTTGACTCCTATTAAATATAGGATACCCAGAAACCATAAAAATATAATTTTAAAAGTTATTTTACTATTTTATTTAAAAGCTTTTTCTGAAGGCCAGAAATGGACTTTAATAGGTTAAAATTATTTTTATGCTTTAAAAATATTTGTGAAATTTTAGAGAAACTCAGTGGACATATATTGTCCATATATATGAGTTTCAACACATGGTAATGTTCAAAATATTGGTCAAATCCCTAAAAAACCCTTTCTGGATATTTCAAGCTTTTGAAATATTTACAAAGGAAATATTCTCCAAAAATTCCAAGAAAATTCTAGCATGTCACATATGACATGTTGGATGATCTGGAAAAGTATCATGTCATGGAGAATAGTATAACCCTATGAAATCCCCTCAAAACCATTTCTGTCCATTTTGAAGTTTGAGCAACTTTACATTGGCAAACATGTCCAAATGCTCTCAAATCTCGTGTACATGCTCAACTGGTCTAATCATTCATCTAGACCAAATGGCACAAGTTGGACAACAAGTTAACTTGATCAAAGAGCCCCAAAACCCTCTCTGACCAGAATCAAATTTGAACAACTTTGTACTACCAACTTTCTCTCCTTGACCCCAACTTTGGTGAGCATGTTCACATGACCAAATAAGGCCACCACACCAAGTGGTGCATCAAGGAGAAGTGATTTGCTCAACTAAATCTACACAAGTCCATTTCTGCTAATTTCTAGGGTTTACAAAATTTGCATTGGCAACTTTGCCCAAATGAGCTCAAAATGGGAGGAAGGCCCTAATTACATGTGCCATTTGACCCTGTCAAGCCTCATGACAAGAGGAGTTCATCTTCCCTCCCAAACCACCATCAAACACCTTCTGGCAGAAATTTAAAATGCATGTTCTGGCCATTTCCACTAATCTCCATGAGCTAATCTTTCTCCCACAGCACCATCTGGTCCTGCTCTAACCTCTCGTGATCTTTCCCTACCCGAGGAGCCATGATTGTGGGGGTGAAAAGCTCTTTTTCCCTCTCTGGACAGCACCATTTCTCTCTCTCTCAACCTTCCTCCTCACTCTAGTGGATCCCCAGGGCATCCAATGCCATTGCCGCATTGTTTACTCCCCTTGCAGCTGCCAGGACACAAGTGGGCGCGTGAGGACGCGAGAAAAGCCATGGTGCCGGCCATTGGCCAGCTCTGGAGCCCGTCGGCGTGCTCCCGGCCGTTGACGCCTTGGCGTCCCCGACCACCTCGAGCCTCCCTCGCGCCCGGTCGAGGTGCCTCGATGTCCGCAACACGCCACCATCCTGGCCCCTCCTCTTCCTCTCTCTCACCTCCATGGCCAGCGTGCCCAGAGCCGCCCGGCTCGGCCAATGCTCGCGCGAGCCCGTGGCTCCACCAGGAGCTCACCCCGCTCCCTGTCTCTCTTCCTTGCGCCCTACTCCACCCCCATGAACGCGGTAGACATGCCCTCTCCCTCCCTCCTGGCCTCCCGAGCCGTTGCCGCGGCCACCCGTGCGCCGCGTCCACGGTAAGCCACGGGTCGGCTACATAAGGCCACCCCGAGCCCCCTCTCTACTCCTTTGGCTCTATCTCTCCCCCAGCAACCTCCCGGACAAGCTCTCTATCCCCCTCGTGCTCTCCTTGCCTCTCCATCGCCGCCATGGTCGCTGTCGGCCTCCACTCGGCTCCAGCAAACCAGGGCCTCCCCGCCCCTCCTTTGGCCACCAGTGGAACTGCAGATGACCAGCGGAGCTCTCCCCCTCCTTTCCTCCTGCTCTGGTGCCCCATGGCACCACATCCATTTTCCCCCAAAGCCCGTTCACGGTGTCAAGGCCACCATTGTTGCGGTCCTCCCACCAAGCGTGAGGCCCATGGATGGGTGCGGCTCGGCCTCCCGAGTCCGTCGGTATGCCGAACGTCGCCGGGATGGCCGGAGTCGCCGGAAGAGCGCCCGGCGCCGTCCGCCTCGCTCCTCTGTCTCCCGTCGCGCCAGCTGGCAGGTTGGGATGGACTGCAGCGGGCCCGCTTGCTGGCCCGCGCCTGTGCCACGCCGGGCAAGTGGAGGCGAGTCCTGCAAAACCGCCTCCGATGTGGCCCGTCTTGTGCGGCTAAGGCTGGAGCCCGGCCCGGTGGTGCCCTGCCGTTAAGCCTCGCCCGGTCTGCATTACCGCCCAGGATCCAGCCCATTTAGGTAAATCCTCTCCTTTTTCTTTTTCTGTAGACTTGTAAAACCCATAAACAATTCAAATGGACTCCAAATTTGATGATTCAAATTTCTAGTGACTCTATAAATCATGATCTACCTGTTGGTGCAACATGCACATTTTTCCAGAGACCTTTTCTTCACAAACATTTATCAAATCTTGTTTTTCCTATTTCTGTGATGAACTTTAGAAAATCACAGAGAGCTCAAAATTGATCCAAATGCCATGATTCAAATTCCTAGATGTAGTTTATGAACATTTTTCTTAATACTTTCTGTACCCCACAAATTAATGAGCCATTTCTTCATGTTTGTCAACTTTGCAAATCCATAGAATATTCATTTGAACTCCAAATCCAGTGAAACCAACTCCTAGATGCTTCTAAAATCATGGTTTGTTAAATGGGTGCCTTTGTTCATTTTTCAAAAACATGTTTCTGTACACTTCTTGCAAATCCATAAACCCCTTGATTCCATCATATTGAAATGCTCAGAGATATCCACTGATCCAATTCCAACGAAACCACTCTAGTTATTTTTCATATAACCAGAGATGTCCTAGAAAAGTCAAATTAATATTTTCGGAGCACTTATATTTTCTGCCTTGTTGTGTTGCTTATTGTGGTTGTTTCTGACGTTAGTTGACGAAGTAGACGGAGTACATGGAGAAGGACCAGAAGATTTCAAGACTCAGATGAACCAGGCAAGTAGCCCTTTGACCATGTCCATGAAACCCTTTTTATGCATGTCATATATCACTTATTATTGTTGCATCGGAATCATGATGAGATGGTAAACCACGTTGGTTGGTTGCCTCTGTTACTTCCTCATTGATACTTGCATTGTGCATGACCCTACCTCCTTATGAGGGTTATGCTGGTGGGAGTAGATAGGATGCTAAAGTAGTTGCCACGCAAAAAGGGACGGGAATATGCATGGTGATGGAGGCAAATATGTTCCCAAAGACTTTTTGAAAACCCCGTCGGGTGCCACTAATGCCCGAGGGAGATGTTGAGCTAGGTAACCACTTGACAAAGAAGTGGTGTACCGGAGAAGGATATGTGAGTGTGGTTTCAAAAATGGATTGGTTTAAGTTGCGAACGTTATTCCAACCTTATATGCGCAACCACTCTACCCTTGTATGGGAAAGGGCATTATTGATTACCTAGGCCGATACTAGCTTGGAGCCTGCATTACTAGTGACGGGGGAGAGTTGGTGCTCTCTCGGACGGGTCGTGCTGTAGGGCAGCCAAGAACATTTTTATGGGGCACCGGACACACTGCTGGTACCCGTGCAGGTGGTATGTGATGAATATGGGAGCGAGGCTCCACAATTTTAAGTTGTGAAATGTTGGGCACGGGGTTATCGCCAATCGAGTGGACTCCATGTTAGTGTCGTCTAGGGAAAAGTAGTGATCGGGTGCTTACCCCGGGTACTTGAGGTATCGCGGGTCGTGGATGACATGGAAGTTCCCCGGATCTTGTGGGTAAAGTGTGCAACCTCTGCAGAGTGTAAAACTATTCGAATAGTCGTGTCCACGGTCAAGGACAGTTGGGTAACCGCTCTTGGGCTACGTCCATATGTTTACGAAACCTGGTGAGTATGTTTGGATGAGTGGAGAGAACTACATGGGTCAAGTCCAAGGACTTGACATGATTGAGTTGGGTTGGTGCCCACTCCATTTATGTTGATATCTATCACTTGTCCTCATGGATTACATGAATCCTCTTGATGCATGCTATGCAAGTTGTTGAACATGTCATTGCACTCAAAACTAGCTTTCTGCAAAAATTTACCTATATCATGCATTGTTGAATCTTGAACCAAAACATGGGTTGCTTGTAGTACATTCAAAGTACTCATTGGCTTGCCACTGGTTATTTTATTGGCCGTGCATGAAAGAACAAGATATAATGAAGAGTACCTGGTGATTTAACATGCGATCTAGGACGCTTCCCGGTAATGCCTTTAGGGTTAAGGCGAGATGGCATGGGTCCAAGTTATCGCATTTAATATTTCCGCTGCAATGTTATACTCAAGACTTGACCATAATGATCCTACTTGTGTAATACGGTATGTATGGATGTAAGCCTCTTGTTATTCAGCTTCTGTGTGTTCAGTGAGCATTGATCTCTGGGATCAGTGTACACGTGCATTCGGTGATCACGACTTATGAGTCGGGGTCCCCACACAATGCTACTATCTTTTTTTTCCACACTTGTGCTTCAAAGTAGCACCATGATCTTCATGATAGAGAGTCTCTTGTTTTGTCACTTTCATGTACTAGTGGGAATTTTTTTCATTATAGAACTTGGCTTTTATATTCCAACAATGGGCTTCCTCAAATGCCCTAGGTCTTCGTGAGAAAGCAAGTTGGATGCACACCCACTTAGTTTCTTTTGGTTGAGCTTTCATACATTTATTGCTCTAGTGCATCTATTGTATGGCAAGCCCTACTCCTCGCATTGACATCAATTGATGGGCATATCCCTAGCCCGTTGATAGCCGCGTCGATGTGAGACTTTCTCCTTTTTTTGTCTTCTCCACACAACCCCATCATTATATTCTACTCCACCCATAGTGCTATGTCCATGATTCACGCTCATGTATTGCGTGAAAGTTGAAAAAGTTTGAAAATACTAAGTATGAAACAATTGCTTGGCTTGTCATTGGGGTTGTGCATGATGAGAGCATTTTTGTGTGACGAAAATGAAGCATGACCAAACTATATGATTTTGTAGGGATGAGCTTTCTTTGGCTATGTTATTTTGAGAAGACATAATTGCTTTGTTAGTATGCTTGAAGTATTATTATTTTTATGTCAATATTAAACTTTTGTCTTGAATCTTTCGGATCTGAACATTCATGCCACAATAAAGAAAATTACATTGAAAATTAAGTTAGGTAGCATTCCACATCAAAAATTCTTTTTATCATTTACATACTCGAGGACGAGCAGGAATTAAGCTTGGGGATGCTTGATACGTCTCCGACGTATCTATAATTTTTGATTGTTCCATGCTATTATATTATCTGTTTTGGATGTTTAACGGGCTTTAATATACCTTTTTATATTATTTTTGGGACTAACCTATTAACCGAAGGCCTAGTGCAAATTGCTGTTTTTTGCCTATTTCAGTGTTTTGCAGAAAAGGAATATCAAACGGAATCCAGACGGAACGAAACCTTCGCGAGGATCTTTTTTGGAACAAACACAATCCAGGAGACTTGGAGTGGATGTCAAGGAAGCAACTAGGTGGCCACGAGGTAGGAGGGCGTGCCCAGGGGAGTAGGCACACCCCCCACCCTCGTGGGCCCCTTGCAGCTCCACCGACCTACTTCTTTCGCCTATATATATTCTTATACCCTGAAAACATCCAAGGGAGCCACGAAACACTTTTTCCACCACCGCAACCTTCTGTACCCGTGAGATCTCATCTTGGGCCTTTTTCTGGCGCTCCTATTACCGATGCTGAATCTTGTGAAATTAATGCTGCTTTGTTGAATATTGTCATGAAATATCAATTCTCTGGCCTTCCTAGTGAATATGCCGCTACCCGTCTAAACAACTTTGTTGATTTGTGCGATATGCAAAAGAACAAATATGTGGATAATGATATTGTTAAATTGAAACTATTTCCGTTTTCGCTTAGAGATCGTGCTAAAACTTGGTTCTCTTCTTTGCCTAAAAATAGTATTGATTCTTGGAACAGGTGCAAAGATGCTTTTATCTCTAAGTATTTTCCTCCCGCTAAGATCATCTCTCTTAGAAACAATATTATGAATTTTAAGCAACTTGATCATGAGCATGTTGCACAAGCTTGGGAGAGATGAAATTAATGATAGGTAATTACCCTACACATGTGTCGGTGGGAAACGACACCTATGGGATCACAAGAATCCCTACGACGGTTGCCGGGGCGCGGGGTTGTGAGAAGAGCAGGATTAGCAGTCAACAAAAGGATCTTTACCTAGGTTCGGGACGCGAGGATGCGTAATACCCTAGTACTGCTTTGGTGTGTATTTGAGAGAGTTCTTGAGATCTCGAACTAGCTATGGTGGCTGCGTAGTTCAAAAGAGCCAAATCCCTCTCCAGTATGCCAAGGGCCTCATTTTATAGTCGGAAGGGGCTGCCACAGTGGCACACAGGAGGTGGAAAGGCCTACAGTGCTGCGAGCTTATCGCTCGTGTTACAGGACAAGACACATTTAATGCGTAGCTTAGGTGTACCTTAACTTTACTGGGGACGAGAACGAGGCCCATCCCGTCCGTTGCCGCCTCGCCTTGCTTCGACACGCGCCCAGGCCAACGATGCATGCGGCGCCGTGTAGGCAGGCAGGCAGCTGAGGTGGCGCGGTGGTAGGGTCTTCACGAAGATCTGAATGCCACCACGCAGGTGCTTGCTGAGTTGGCGTAGAGGCCGCCCGTCGCCACACAGGTGCCTGCCCAGCTGGTTGAGCTAGCAGCTGCTTGGGGACGCGGTGGAGTCTTGGTCGACGCGGGCCTGGCTATGGACCCGCTGATGCCCTCGGCAAGGGCCTTACCGGGGGCCCGGCAAGGGTCTTGCCGTGGCGTTGCAGTCATCCCCGGCAAGGCGCTTGCCAGGGGTCTTGTGGATCTCCTCGGCAAGGATCCCGCCGAGGGTCGCCGTCTTCTGGTTCTCATATCTCTATGGTCTTGACAAAGATTTGCATGCTACCACGGAGGTGCCTCCCAAGCCCTAGTTCCAATGTGGTTGGTTGAGTTGGAACCCATGGGCTTAAGGGTGGCTCACTCCATTAGCATCGGGCAAGTTGCCCCGGCAAGGGCCTTGCTGGGGGAGTCCACCTCGCCCTCTCGCTCTTTGGTATCTTTGGTCTTGGCGTTGCCTTGGCCATCTTGTGCTTCGGCTTCTCTCTGGCTCCCCTCCTCTGCCCTTCTTAGTGTGGCCATGGCGCACAGCTCCGACTGCCCGTGCACGAGTAAAGGGGTACAAAGGTGTGCCCCTACTTTTGTACACCGACAACATGGTTTGTAATTATGGATGATTATACAGAATTTATATGCTGGATTGAATTTTGCTTCTAGAAATCTTTTAGATTCGGCCGCGGGAGGCACTTTTATGGAAATCACTTTAGGAGAAGCTACTAAACTCCTAGATAATATTATGGTTAATATTTCTCAATGGCACCTTGAAAGATCTCCTAGTAAAAAGGTTCATGCGATCGAAGAGATTAATGTTTTGAGTGGAAAGATGGATGAACTTATGAAATTGTTTGCTAATAAGAGTGTTTCTCCTGATCCTGATGATATGCCTTTGTCCACATTGATTGAGAATAATAATGAATCTATGGATGTGAATTTTGTTGGTAGGAACAATTTTGGTAACAACGCCAGATAGAGGAAACTTTAATTCTAGGCCGTTCCCTAGTAATTCCTCTAATAATTAGGGTAATTCCTACAACAACTCTTATGGAAATTTTAATAAGATGCCCTCTGAATTTGAGACTAGTGTTAAAGAATTTATGAATTCGCAAAAGAATTTCAATGCTTTGCTTGAAGAAAAATTGCCTAAGATTGATGAGTTGGCTAGGAACATGGATAGAATTTCTCTTGATGTTGATTCTTTGAAACTTAGATCTATTCCGCCTAAGCATGATATCAATGAGTCTCTCAAAGCCATGAGAATTTCCATTGATGAGGTTACCGTTGATGATGAGTCCCTTGGCGAAGGTGAGTGTCGGTGATGTCGATGTCGAACCGTTCCTAGTTAGTCGAAACACCCTAGGAAACGATGATCCACAACTCAAATTCACAAAACCAAATGTTGCAAAATTTGTCGGAGTTGGCAGAGGTCAAGTGGTGGTAGGGTTTGGTTTAATGAAAGGGTTTGCAGAAGTTAGGTGGAGGTGGTGGGTATGCGTAGGTGGCGGTGGATTAAAACTGCAGAAAATGCAATTTCGGCAGAGGAAGCCGGATGATCCGGGCTAGGAGCCGGATGATCCGGGTCAGTAGTCGGATGATCCGGGCGGGTCAACTGCGCACGGGGATGGCTCAGGATGAACTCAAGAATGGGGAAAAATCCGAGGATTTCATGGATTTTGGATGGATGACGGGGGTGGAGATGGTGGGGAAAGGTAAGATCCACTTGCAACACAACAAATTCATGGATCAAAACCAACAAAACTTCGTCAAAACTCACAAAAAAATTGGGGGGGTTATTGTTGTGGGTATTATCGGATTAGTACGAAAAACAACAAAATCAAGTTAGAAAACGAAGAGGGGAGGCTCCGAGATCGTGATCAACGTGGCTCATATTACCAAGATGATGTAGGGTGGAACCCTATTCGTCCGATCTTTCACGAAAGGAGCGTATCCCTCGAAGAACACAAAAGAACACAAGGGAAAATCACAAAGGAAGACACAAGAGAAACACTCAAACCAATGAGATTAGGTCACACATGTGCTAGATCCTTGAAACACGAGAGGAGATACAAGATTCACGATCAACAAAGGATGATACAAAGGTAACCGGTTCTTCTCCTAGAGGAGGTCTTGAAGGGGGCCACCCAAAAGGGGGTCTTGAATCCGCTTGGAAGGATCTTCTCTGAGGAGGCGCGATCTCCGAGGAGAAGGTAACCAAGTGGATGAGCAAAGCTCTCACACAAACATGAGCTAATGATATGCTAACCCTAGAAAGAGGTGGTGGATTCCTATATATAGAAGTTGGGGGGCGAAGGGGTACATGGGCCTCGGCCCAACATAATGCACGCAGGCACTGTCCGAATGATCCGTAAGTTGGTTCGGATGATCCAGGCTTCGGGGGTCTGGATGATCCGGGTCGGTGTCCGGATGATCGGGCTGTGTCGTGGGCGTTGCGGGAGGTCCGGATGTCCGGGTCCTGGTCCGGACATTCGGGTATGTCCGGATGATCCGGGGCTGGGTCCGGATGATCCGGCTTCGTGGTGAAGCTTCGGGTGTCCTCGGGCGGGTTAGCTGGATCGTCCGGGCCGTGGTCCGGATCGTCCGGGCTTCTGCTGATTTTGCCCTTCTTCTTCTCCGTCTTCACGTCCATCTTCCTCTTCTGATTCTCCTTGCTCCTTAGCCTCTCAATGGCTAACTCCTTGATACATGAGTATGCACAATGTCTCCGTTTGAGGTAGTAGCCATGTCTCATGGGCATCGAAGTGGAATTGTGAGAGGAGAGATGTCACCTCGGTTTCGAGAGCTCTTGCACATGCTCGTGTCATAGGTCCACTAGGCACTTGGTGAGACGATGTTAGGTCCATGGGGATGGCCTTGGGATGCTCCGCATCATCTCCCCCCCTTGTGAAAGATCCGACCTCGGATCGAAATTTTCATCACCATGGTAGGGCGAGAGATCCTTGACGTTGAAGACATCGCTCATGTTGTACTTGTCGCTTGCAAGGTCGATCTTGTAAGCGTTGTTGTTGTACCGTGCTAGCACCTTGAAGGGTCCATCAGTGCGAGGTAGGAGTTTGGACTTGCGTTCATTGGGGAAGCGGTCCTTGCGGAGGTGTAGCCACACAAGATCGTCAATGTTGAAGATCATGGGTTGCTTGTTGACGATGAGCTTGGTCACGAGTCGTTGTACTTGGCGCTCGATGGTGTGCCCTGTATCTTCATGCATATTCTTGAGGTGGTTGACTCGGGCACTCGCGTCCATGTTGTTGCGCTCTTGTAAAGGTAGAGGAAGAATGTCCAATGGGGACAACGGGTTGAAACCGTAGACAACCTTGAAAGGGGACTTGCCGGTAGTCGAATGTCTTGCACGGTTGTAGGTGTACTCGGCGATGGGTAGGTACTCCTCCCACTCCTTGATGTTCTTCTTGATTAGCACGCGGAGAAGAGTGGAGAGCATGTGGTTTGTCACCTCTGCTTGGCCGTCGGTTTGTGGATGGTATGCCGTGGAGAATAGTAGCTTGATTCCAAGCTTGGCGCATAAGGTCTTCCAAAAGTAACTCGTAACTTGACGTCATGTCCGGACAATCGTCTTTGGAACTCCATGAAGTCGCAAGATTTCCCTACAAAAAAGATTGGCAACATGTGAAGCATCGTCTATCTTGTTGCAAGGAATGAAATGCACCATTTTAGAGAATTGGTCCACAAAACCAAAGACGGAATCCTTTCCATTCCTTGTTCTAGGCAAACCAAGCACAAAATTCATGCTAATATCTTCCCATGGTTGGTACGGAATTAGAAGAGGCATATATAGGCCATGAGATTGAGCTTTAGACTTAGCTTTGTGGCATGTGGAGCATCGGTTGACGTCGCGGAACATCTTGGGCCAAAAATAGTTCTTGGAGAGCATAGCAAGTGTCTTGTCGCGTCCAAAGTGTCTCATTAGTCCTCCTCCATGAGATTCTTGCAAAATCAACAAACGAAGAGAAGACTCGGGGATGCAAAGTTTGTTAGCTCTCATAAGATAACCATCTTTGATGTAATAGTGTTCCCAAGATGTATGCGTCAAACATTTGGCATAAGGAATTGCAAAAGTAGGATCATGCGCATACAAGTCTTTTATGTTCTCAAAGCCAATGACATTCATTTCAAGTTGAGTAACAAGCATGCATATACGGGAAAGCGCATCCGCCACAACATTTTCCTTGCCTTTAATATACTTGATGACAAAAGGAAATGACTCGATGAATTCACTCCACTTAGCATGACGCTTGTTCAACTTAGTTTGGCCCTTAAGGTATTTAAGTGTTTCATGATCAAGATGGATGATGAATTCATGAGGGCGGAGATAATGTTCCCATTCACGCAAAAACTCGCACTAAAGAATATAGCTCTTTGTCATAGATGGGATAATTGAGTTGCGCGCCGGAGAGTTTCTCACTAAAGTATGCTATGGGGCGCTTCTCTTGCGTTAACACACCTCCTATGTGAAGTGCGTTATATCGACTAGAGGGGGGGGGGGGATGAATAGGCGATTTTTATGAATTATTCACTAAGGAATTTCAGGGTGAGGAAATTGCTAAGTGAAGAACTACTTGCAGCAGGATAAGTACTCAGATGTAAACATAACAGAACACAAGCATGGTCATCATGATGAAATGAAAACAAGCACATAGTACAGAAAGCGTAAACACAGGATAAAACAGGATGAAGACGAACAGACTGAAGAAATTGAACTGAGGAAATTGAGAAAGTCTTCAGTCAAAGTCTTCAAATAGATATGAACAAGCACACAACAACTGTAATGAGGAAATGAAAGAATTGAGGAAATAGAACCATTAGGCTTGGTGAAGACAATGATTTGGTTGACCAGTTCTAACAGCTGTGACAGTTGTACGTCTGGTTGGAGCGGCTAGGTATTTAAACCTGAGGACACACAGTCTAGGACACACAGTCCTCACTGTATTCTCCTTGAGCTAAGATCACACAGACCTCGCCCAATCACTCGTGGTAAGTCTTCAGGTGACTTCCAAACCTTCACAAACTCGGTCACTCGGCGATCCACAATTTCCTCTTGGATGCTCTAGACCATGACGCCTAACCATCTGGATGATGGACAGTCTTCAAAGGTAACAAGCGTCGGATCCACGCAGGATCAATCTCTTTAGTGTTGCTCAATCACTTTGGGTTTGTAGGTGTTTGCGTTTGGGTTTCCTTACTTGATGATTTTCGCTCAAAGTCCTCAGAGGATGGGATGCTCTCAAATGACAAGTGTCAGTTTCTCTCGGAGCAGCCAACCAGCTAGTGGTTGTAGGGGGCGGCTATTTATAGCCTAGGGAGCAGCCCGACATGATAAGACATAAATGCCCTTCAATGATATGACCGTTAGGTGGGTAGATATTTTGAGACAAATGCCAGAGTACAAAGTTGGTCCGATATTTGAGGCTCAAATTCCTCGTGGCTATCATGTTCCTCACTTGTAGGCAATCCACACTCGAATTCCTAACTCCTCAATCAGAACAAATTCCTCAGCGACCAGAAGAACTTCGTCTCTATCACTGAAGAAATTGACTGAACTGTATGAGATTTCCAATGGCTTCACTCGAAGGGATTGGTAGGTGTAGGATTTTGAGTTGAGCATCACATGGAAAATTTTCCTTAGTATTTCCTCGACCCCCTTTAATAGTACGGTGTTTCCTATGACTCAAGAAAGAGAAAATGAAACTATAAAAAAAAGTCTTCACGCTTCATGTTCCTCGAATGAATACCAAGTCTTCAGGTCACACCAATTTCTTCACTTTCAAAGTCTTTAGAAAGTCTTCAGAAAACCAAAATCTTCAGTCGAAGATATTCATTTTTAGGGGTCGACTTTCTCTGTAAATATCAAACTCCTCATAGACTTATGGACCTGTGTACACTCATAAACACATTAGTCCCTTAACCTATAAGTCTTCAATACATCCAAATCATTGAGGGGCACTAGATGCACTTACACTATCCCATTACCACTAGCATCGCAATGAATTTCAAAAGGTTTGTCAAAGTTGGGTAATGCAAGCACGGGAGCATGAGTAAGCAAATACTTAAGCTCATTGAATGCGGTATCTTGGGAGGGTCCCCAAACAAAAGGCGCATTCTTCTTGCTCAAAGCATGTAAAGGTGAAGCAATGGTGCTAAAATCCTTCACAAATCGACGATAGAAACCTGCTAAACCAAGAAAACTACACACTTGTTGCAAGTTGGTTGGTTGGGGTCAAGTTTTAATAGCATTGATCTTAGATTCATCCACATGAACACCCTTAGAAGATACTACAAAACCCAAGAAAACAAGCTTATCAAAACCAAAAAGGATAAAGTTGCTCTTTTCGAAGAGTTTGTAGCACGGTTCGAAGGTGGGTGACATGATCTTTGAGAGATTTGCTAAAAACAAGGATATCGTCGAAGTAGACAACAACAAATTCACCAATGTAAGGGCGAAACACATAATGCATAAGACGCATGAAAGTATAGGTGCTTCCGATAAACCCATAGGCATGACTAACCACTCATACAAACCAAACTTTGTTTTGAAAGCGGTTTTCCATTCATCACCCTCTTGTATGCGTATTTGATAGTAACCACTTTTAAGATCAATTTTGGAGAAAATAGTGGCATCGCTAAGTTCATCTAGCATATCGTAAAGGCGTGGAATGGGGTACCTATATCTAACAGTGATAGCATTGATGGGTATACAATCGGAACACATGCAAAAGCTACCGTCTCTTTTTGGCACAAGAATGACCGGCACGGCACAAGAACTGAAATGTTCACGCACATGTCCATGATCTATGAGATGCTTTACTTGCCTTTGTATTTATTTGGTTTCTTCGGGGTTGACGCGGTATGGGGCCTTGTTAGGAAGAGGTGCTCCAGGGATGAGGTCGATGCGATGTTCGATGCCTCATAGTGGAGGTAGACTCGGAGGTAGCTCGTCGGGGAAAACGTCTTGGAATGCCTGCAATAGAGAAGATAGCACCAAAGGTAGATTGTGAGAGGTGTTAGTTTTTGGTGCCTCGTCCTTGCACAAGAGGACGTAGTGTAGGACACTTGATGGGTTCTCACACACTTCTCTCATCTCACGTTTGGTGGCAAATAGAACTAAGTTTTTCTTGTCGCTCTTCGTGGAGGCACTTAATTTTGGCTTGTGGCGCTCACTCTCTTTTTGGTGGTTCACTCTCTCACTATTCTCTCCATGATGGGTGGCTTGCTTGTCCACGATCACTTGGCTTGGAGACATAGGTCGTAGCACATACTCGTTTCCTTTCATCTTGAAGCTATGGTGATTTGTACGCCCGTTGTGAATGACACCTCGGTCATATTGCCATGGTCGTCCAAAAAGAAGGTGGCAAACGGTCATCGGGAGGACATCACACTCCAAAGTGTCTTCATAAGCTCCGATCTTGAAAGAAACTTGTACTCTATGCTCGACTTGGATGGTGCCGGTGTCGATTAGCCATTGAACCTTGTATGGGTGCGGTGCTTCATGTTAACCAATTGGAGCTTGGAGCATAGTTCTTCACTTGCGAGGTTATGGCAACTGCCTCCATTGATGATGACCTTGACGGACCTTCCATTGATGCCGGCCTTGGTGTGGAAGATATGGCATCGTTGGTCTTCGTCTTGTTGATGTTGAAGAGTCAAGACCTTGGAGACAACGAGAGTGGGGCTCGAATCTTCGTCACAAAAGACTTGATCATCTTCATCTTCGTTCACGCGCCGGTGCATGGCCACTTGCTCAAGGGCTTCCATCTCCTCTTCTCTCATGGAGTCATAGGTTCTGTCGTCGTTGAGGATCATGGTTCGCTTGTTTGTACACTCGAAGGACTTGTGGCCTCGGCCGCCGCATGTGAAGCATTTGAAGGAACTTGTCTTGATGGTCACATTGGTTGGGGTAGATGATGATGAAGCTTTCAGCTTGAAGTTGCTTGTAGTAGGAGGACGACTTGAGCTTGTCGAAGTTTTCTTGTAACTTGACTTGTTGGCGTTGCTCATAGATGGCTTGGTTGAGGTAGAAGGTGTAGGAGTCATTGAAGCTTGGGTGTTGGAGAAGCCATAGGACTTGGATGAGTACTTGGCATACTTGAAGTTATCTTGCACTTGCCGTTCCACTTTGGTAGCTTGATGCACTAGCTCGATGAGGTTCGAGTATGGTTGGAAGTCGGCAATCTTCTTGATAGGGTGATTGAGTCCATTCAAGAAACGTGCCATAGTTTTCTCATCGTCTTCCGTGACATTGGCTCTTATCATGGCAATCTCCATTTCCTTGTAGTACTCTTCAACGCTCTTGGTTCCTTGCTTGAGGAGTTGGAGTTTCTTGAAGAGGTCGCGGTTGAAGTAGTTTGGCACGAATCGTGCTCTCATGACATCCTTCATTTGCGCCCACGTAGTGATGGGTGGTTCACCTTTGGCCGCTCAGCGCTCAATGACTTGTTCACACCAAATGAGGACGTAGTCTTGGAATTCAAGGGATGCCATCGCGATCTTCTTCTCTTCGCCATAGTTGTGCAAGCGGAAGATTTTGTCAACCTTCAATGCCCATGATATGTACTCTTCGGGGTCATTGCTTCCGGTGAACTTGGGCATGGTGAACTTTAGCTTGCCGTATCGTTGCTCTTCATTGTGTTGGGGTCGGGATGATGACGCCCATGTCGTGAGGATTGATAAACTCATGTTGCTGTTGGCGAGGAGGGTTGTCGACCTCATGTTGATCTTGTCTTGGAGGAGGTCCATTGTCTTCATGCTCTCGATGAACTTGATGTTCTTGTCTAGCTTGTGGAGGAGCTTGTCGAGCTTGACGAGGAACCGGGGAACTTGATGATGCAGACGTGATTGATAAATCCTTTCTTGGACTTCACCGTGAAGCGCTTCTTGTTGCTCACGAGCTTGTCGGCCTCAGTTGGCTACGTCATGACTTGAATCACGAAGGGCATGTTGCGCCTCAAGTGCTTGAGCTTCACGTAGTTGTTTTTCTTGACATTGTGCCTCGGCATCTTGTGCATCTTGATGTTGTCAAGCATGCTCCTCTTGTTCTTGTTGTCGTTGGCGTTGCCGTTCTTGCGCTTGCGCGAATGTAGCTTGGTTTTGACGGTGTCGATGCTCTTGAGAGTCGGTGTCGTGTAGAGGATTGCGGTTTGCTTGACGATCTTGATGTGTGGCACGACGAAGAGTGTTTGATGTCGGGGTACTTGAGCCGGAGATGGCGTCGTCGGAGTGTCGACTCGAGCGACTCCGTCTTGAGTAGGACGAAGCGGTAGAAGAGCGGTTGACCAACAAGGCACAAATCTCGTCCATTCTTGCGTCATTCTCGTGCTTGTGTTCTTCGAGCTTGTGGTTGAAGTAGTCTCTTGTACGTTGCTCGGAGAGTCGCAAGTCGGTGGCGAGGTTGTCGATGCGGTCACTCATGACTAGTTGCTCTTCATGCAAGGCTCGTTGCGTTCCAAATAGGTGTAGCTTGGTGACGTAGTTGTTCGGATCGTTGTCATGCTCAAGGAAGACTGGGTTTGTAGAGCTACTTGGCCTATCCATCATTCCAAACAAAAATATGTGAGTGGGAGAAAGAGAAGAACCTATACCAAATGAACCTTGACCGATGTTGAAGATGGATCAAAGATCACTCCAATGTGGAACAAGGAAATAGCACAATTGGTACCAATTCTTGTCGTTTTCTCACACCTACACAAGGAAAACCTTATGGTGGAGCTTGGTTAGGATGGTGGCACAAAATTTGATGCAATTGTAAGTGAGACTCAATAATGTTGGAAAAGATTCGCAAATTTTCAAACGCAACAAGTAGACGAATAGCAAGATGGGTACAGGAAACACACACGCAAATAGATAAGTGGGGTCGTGCACCCAAGGAATGAGCCAAAAATGTGGAGTCCACTAAAATGCTCTTATTGCACAACACGAGAGACGCTAGCATGATTGCACAATAGGCGGATACGAACTTGTGCACAACCTACTAAGAAAAAAATGCAACGACTTCTATCCCAAGTATGCTATATGTATGGTATTCCGGTGATATGATCCAAGATGATCGAGTATGACAATATTAATGTTGTATGATGCTATTGTTCTTGTTTATAAGCTCTTTCCTTATCTTTCCTGTCGGATTTCGGGTTCCGGCAGGTCCTCTCGGTTCGAACTCTGGGGTGCACGCGGAGATCGCACCTCCAACCTACCTACGTCTCGTCGCCTCGCAAGGATCTAAACTACACGAAGAACAACACAGAGGACACGAGGTTTATACTGGTTCAGGCCACCATTGTGGTGTAATACCCTACTCCAAAGGTGTGGTGTGGTGGATTGCCTCTGGGGCTGATGATGAACAAGATAAGGGAAGAACAGCCTCGCGAGGGGCTGTTCTTGAGCTGGTGCGATGAACTACTAGGGGAGTTCAGTCGCCCCTCTTTCTCTCTCTCTCTAAATGCCGATCCTCTAGATCTGGTCTCGATCTCTCTATCCTTCTAGATGCTAATCCCTAGATGCGCCCTTGCCTTGGTGGTGCCTAGCTCTATTTATAGTGGGAGGCCCTGGGCCTCTTCCCAAATATTGAGTGGGAAGGGCGCCAACAATTGGCCATTTTGAAGGGGAACATCTAGTACACTTATCCTGACTAAAGTCGGTCTTCGCCTGCCAAAGACTCTGACGGTGACGCCGGCTTGGGCTCCACGATGTCCTCCTTCCTGCCGTTCTGCTGGTCTTGGTCTTGTTGCACCGAAATGGTTGCCTTTGCCTGATGCCTTGGCCTGCGCTTGCCTCCTTTGCACCAAAGGGGAAATGAGGACATCGCTGGTCGGCGCCTCGCCTCGGGCGCCTCGGTCGTCATGGCTTGCGCCATGGGCACCTCGTGAGGTACCCCGCCTTGATCTCTCCGTCTCCTCGTGAGCCAGCCTGACGAGGCCGTGCTTGAGGAAGCTTCCTGTCATCCGCCCCGCGAGGCTTGGCCCCTCGCGAGGGTCTTGAGCTTGTGTTGATGAAGATTGGCCGTACTGGGCCACCCCTTGAGCCACGCCGCAGGCAGGCAAGTCTGGGTACCCCTGCTCCTGCAACGCCGACAAGAGTCTTGGGCCCAAGGCGCGCCTGGACTTGGCTTAGCAGAGAAGCTGGCAAGCACGTATGGCGCTGGGCCCCAACAGCCTGCGGCTTTGGGCACCGTGTGGCGGTTGATTGGACACGGGCGTCCCTGCTTCCCCACGACACCTCGGCAACTGCACGAATTGACAAGTCTCTGCATGCAAAGCAGGTCATGATTACCTGTGACCATGGAGGTCGACGGTTGGCCTCCCCGCTTATATGTAATGAACGGCGAGAGCCCTTCTAGCCCATCTCTTCTTGCTTCTCCTTCCTCTCCATCCTTGCCCTTGCTCCACATTGCGACAATGGCTCCGATCCGCCGGTTCTCCGCAGAAGAGAAAGGAAAGGCCCCCCGAGAGGGTCCCGATCCACTTCCGCCGAAGAAACGGCTAGCCCTTTGCCCCCGAGATGAGGGCGCCTGGCAGGAGGTGTCGAGGCCCTGGTACGAGTGGCCACCGCCAGGGTTCCTGCTGCCCTTGTACGCCCGTATTGAGGGCCCTGAAGGAGTTGACGCCGAGCGCCATGGACGACGCCGCCGTCGGCCGGGCGGTTCACGGCTGGTGCGTTGTTCCTCCCGGAGTCCATGCCGAGGGCTCCTCCTGAGAGTTTGTGCTCCACGCCGCCATGTCTCCTCAGTCTTGGATTCGCCTTCCTCCCTCCTTCGCCTTCGTGATCCCGCAGAGTGGCTCTCTGGAGCTTTGGTTGCAGCATGCCGGGCTGTGACACCCCGCGATCAAGCGGAGGTTGCGGTCGCCGCCTGTGCAAGGTCTTCATGACCCGAGGCTGGGGCGAGATCGCCCAGGTCTGCCGGACGAGGGGCGCCCTTGTGATCCACCTGGAGTACGATGGCGCTTCCTTGATGTTCTTCAAGGTCTTCGACACGGAAGGACGCCGGCTGGAGTGCTTCCCTGAGAGAGGCGGTCGGGGCCCTGCCGTGGCGAGGACTAGGCTTGCCGACCGCTCCCCCAGCAGCTCCTCAGGCAGCGGAGGCGTCGGAGGATCCAGCGACTCCACCGAGCTCTTCGCGACTTCAGAGACGAGCGACGACAGCTACGAGCCTCCGAGCTCGCACCGCGCTCGGAGCCGGGCGGGGCGTCAGGCTCCCAGCGCCGATGATCTGGATGGGGTTGGCGCCGGCGCCTGGCGGCCCACTGTTGATGATGGCGTCTCCTTGCGGAGACGTGCGTAGTTACCACTCTTTAGGATCTGCTCCTTTTGTTCCCTGCGAGGAATCAAAGAACACACCCTGTGGGGCTTGTAAGGTGCTTGCGGTTCCGCTTTGTTAATATGATCCTTGTCGTGAAGTGGTGCGAGGTGCTCATCCCATCTTAGCTTAGTTCCTCCTTTCAACCTCGCGAGGGCTTGACGCTCATACCGGAGCAGGTCCCGGTCCCAAGGCAGGCTTTAGCCGCCGGTATGCTGTGTCGCGATGCCGTGGTGAAGGCTGGAGGTGAGCGCCCGGGACCAGTAAGAGCCCCTGAGTCGCGATGCTCAGGAGGTCCCCTTTAGCGCTCAAGCAGCCATCGTTCGGTGAGAAAGGAGTGCGACGTTGCTAACACGGGATCGCATTAGGTGCGAGGTCGGTGCTGCGATAGCTAGTATTTCCAGAGGATGACTTATCTCGGGAGTCAGGAACCGCCTCTTGGTGCGGCGTTAGGTCCGCGCATCGGCAGCTGAGGAGTTGGCCGGCGAGGTCCCCGCGTGCCTCTTCCCTCTCGTCTTTACTCCCCTTTCTGCTCTACGTCCTCGGGTCCCGGCCCTCGAGCGAGCTCAATCGTCGCTGGTATGCCAGGTCGCGATGCCGTGGACAAGGCCAGGAGGTGAGGGTTGGAGAGCCAGTAGGAGTCCATGAGTCGTGATGCTCATGTACCCCCCCTTTAACGTGCAAGCGGTTCGCGCGGACGAGAGTGAAGGAGACATCGTGAAGGCCTCGCCTGACGCTGCTCCTTTAAGAGATCCTGCAGGTTCATCACAAGAAGAACGAGAGTTCGTCATGACAATCGACAGTCAGCCGATCGATGCTCTGTAGGGGTGACGAGGTACTGAAGGATAAACGAGGTGGCGCCTTGCGGGGCTGCCGCAGCCAGAGCTCAACCATTCAGGTTTGTCGGCGTTGCAGGGACGGACCCATGCACAAGCATCGTGCCATTAGGGAGCAGCTCCATCAGTTGGTGCCAATCGAGCGGGCGATTAGGTCAAACACGTTAATCACGAAGGAGCAAATCCATTTAGATAGGCGCAGAGAAGGCGAGCATCGCTGGGTCGGGCCCGAGCGACTTGGGATGACGAGCCCGAGGGCGCCCCAATAAATTAAACTAGAAACATGAATCAAAGGATACATACCGCAGGACGGACCCACGCTGCCTAGGAATGATGCAGCCTGGGGCGCCCCAGCTGAAAATGAAACTCGAAGGACGTCACTTGGTGATGTTGAAGATGAAGGGATGCTGAAGTAGCGGACGGCATGCGCTGCGGAAGCCGATCTTCACGAGCCCCCAGGCCCAGGAGCCTCGGGAGGCTCCGGAGGCGCTGGTGGCTCTCGCGACCATCTCCATCTCCGCCAGGACTGCGGAACGCCTGGCCGCTTGAGCCTCTAGGATGCTCCTCATGAGGCGCCGACGACGGCACCTGCTCGGGCAGTGCCGTGAGGCATGCGAACATAGCTGTGGGGTGGACATTCGCAGCGCCCCACGCGTGAGGCCAGAGGCGCTCCTGAGAGGCGGCTCGGTTGAGCCCTGGTATGTTGATGCAGACGCGCAGCCCACCATCCTCGCCTGGATGGGGAGCTACGGCGGGTAAGCGGCGGCTGCCACTCATGACTCTTGACTCCTGCAGCTCCTGAATGATCTTGCTGACGAACTCCTGAGGGTTTGGCCCTCCTTTCCTTGCTCCTTCCTGAGGGAAACGTGCTTTGAAACACGCCTCCAAGTGGTGTCCGAGCGCCTCCCTCGTGATGTTAGCAAAGTCGGTGGCCCTCCAGGAGCGAGCCCCCGAGCCTTGCTCGAGGAGGGCGCTGGGCGCGCCTTCCTATGCGACAGAGGGAGGTGCCCCCTGAATAGGCGCGACTCGAGGGGCCTGCCTCCCGAGGTCGGGCCAGCGATGTCTTCTTCTTCTTAGGAGCAGCCTCGGAAGCCTCCCGCCTCCCGTGATCCGGGTCTTCAATTGACGCGCTTGAAAAGCACGCCTGTGGAACACACCGCGTCTCTCTCTTCGCAAGGCACCGTGATGACTCCACCGCTTCCTGGCATCTTGAGGACATCGTAGCCGTGATGAGTCACGGCCATGAATTTGGCCAGAGCTAGGTACCCGAGGATGGCATTGTATGGCAGGCGAATGTGAGCGACGTCGAAGTCAATGAGCTCGGTGCGGTAGTTGTCGCGCGTCCCGAAGGTGACAGGAAGGCGGACCTGCCCTATCGGAACCGTGGAACCACTGGTGACTCAGAGAAAGGCTTGGTTGGCTGAAGCTGATTGTATGGCACTTGGAGATTGTTGAATGTCTCGACGGATGTGACATTGAGCCCTGCTCCGCCATCGATGAGGGTCCTGGTGACTTGCACATTGCTGATGATTGGGGAACAAAGCATCGGGAGGACTTCGGCTGTGGCTGCGCACTTGAGCTGATCCGCTGAGCTGAATGTGATGGCGCACGCTGACCACCTGTGGGGGCGTGTGGCTTCGAGCCTGGGGAGGACTGCATTCACTTCGCGGGCAAACTGCTTGAAGATGCACTGAGAGGCTGGGGCTTGAGCTCCGCCCAGTATGCAAGCGACTGCGCTGCCCCTGAAGCCCCCAACCCCCTCATCTTGATGATGGCCTTCATTTCTCCTTGGCTGCGGCGGCAGAGGGGGAGGCCCACGTTGCCTTGTGGGCGATCCTCGCGAGGCTGATCCCTCCAGCCTCCCTCGCGAGGCGGGTCCCTCCAACCTCCCTCGTGAGGCTGATCCTGCCAGCGGTCCTCGCGAGGTCGGTCACGCCACCCTTGGCGAGGGCCACGGTCTTCCCATCATCCTCCACCTCTTCCTCCTCCTGGCCATAGCCCCGTTGCTGCGCTTTGGGCGCCGGCCGCACGCACGCCCCGCACGGCCCCGAAGCTCTTGGCATTCGCTGGTGTTGTGGGTCCGGAGGTCATGGTACACGCAGCATCGATCGCCTTGGATGGCTCAGGCTGATCCCTTCCTCGCTTGGTGTCCGGATCTGCTGCAAGCACGACAACCCCCTTGCGCTTCACGTCCTTGACCTTGGGCTTCTTCTCTTCGGGGTCGGCAGCCGGTAGCTCGAGAAGGGAAAGGCGTCCTTCCTCAGCCCTGGCGCACTTGGTCACTGTTGAACATCTCCGTGGATGTGCACAGGTCTTCATGGATCGCGAGCTCTTCCTTCATCTTTCCGTCACGCACACCGTCGTAGAAGGCTGAGATGATGGCCTCCTGAGACAACCTGGGGATCTTAAGGCGAGCGTTGTTGAAGCGTTGGATGAACTTTTGCGTGGTCTCCCGATCGCTGCTTGATGCGGTGCAAGTCACTCATGGCCGGGGCCGATCGCGGGTGCCTTGGAAGTTGGCGATGAATCGGGTGCGCATCTCGTTCCAGGAGGAAATCGTGCCAGGAGCCAGGTGCGGGCACCGTCCTTGAGCGCCATGGGAAACCAGTTCACCATGACCTTCTCGTCTCCGTTGGTGGCTTCGATGCCCAGATCATAACGCTGGAGGAACTCCGCAGGGTCGGCCGTGCCATCGTAGAGTGGGGGCAGGTCTAGCTTGAACTTGCCCGGCCAGGCCACGCTGTGCAGCTCGGCGGTGAAGGCACGGCAGCCTGCAGTGGCCACGGGAGGCCTTTGGTGATGGAGAGCTTGATCTTGGAGGTCTCTGTGCGCTGCCGCCGGGAGTAGTGCAGGGTCTTGGCGTGCTGGAGCAGGAGGGCGGTCGTGACGGGCCGGTGCGGGGAGCACTCGGGCAGCTTCTTGGGGACGAGGGACCTCTTGGCAGCTCTTCTCTTGCCGTGCTGGTGCCGGATGGTGTGGGTTCCGCCCAGGGGCCACGCGCCTTGGGGCCAAGGCGCCTTCTTGAGGGGGAGGCGGCTGAGGCGCCCCCGGAGCTTCATCGCCGGCACAAGGCGGGGTGCGGTGCAGCAAGAGGGATGGCGCAAGGGAGCCCCCAGCGGCGCTGACGAGCTCGGTAATGCGGGCGAGCCACTCGTCGTAGAGGTCGTCGACGGGACGGTAGTGCAGGAGTTCCCGTGCCAGGAGCAACGCGGTGTGCGCGTCCGCAGGAGCGCGATGGGCGTGGGACGAAGAACCGGCTGGAGTCAGCGACGGGGTGGCGGTGCGGCTGTCGGATTTCGGGTTCCGGCAGACCCTCTAGGTTCGAACTCTAGGGTGCGCGCGGAGATCTCGCCCCCTACCTACATGCACCTCGTCGCCTCGCTAGGATCTAAACTACCAAAGGAACAACACAAGAGTCACAGGGTTTATACTGGTTCGGGCCACCATTGTGGTGTAACACCCTACTCCAGTGTGTGGTGTGGTGGATTGCCTCTTGGGCTGAAGGTGAACAATACAAGGAAGAACAGCCTCGCGAGCGTCCGTTCTTGGCCGGTGCGATGAACTGCTAGGGGGAGTTCAGTCGATCTCTCTCTCTCTCTCTCTCTCTCTCTCTCTTGATTGCTTGATCTCTAGCTCTGTCTTTGATTTCCGGATCCCGGATCCTGTGGGTGGCTAGTCCTATTTATAGGCAAAGGCCCTGGGCCTCTTCCCAAATATTGAGCGGGAAGGGCGCCAACAATTGGCCATTTTGAAGGGGAACATCTGGTACACTTATCCTGACTAAAGTTGGTATTCACCACAAAGGCTCGGGTCGTGACGCCGGCTTGGGCTCCATGATGACTTCCTTCCTGCCGCTATGACGGTCTTGGTCTTGTTGCACCAAACGGGTGCCTTTGCTTGATGCTCTCGCCGCGCTTGCCCCTTTGCACCAAAGAGGAAATGAGGACACTGGCTGGCTGGCGCACCGGGCGCCTTGGTCGTCATGGCTTGCGCCATGGGCACCTCGTGAGGTACCCCGCCTTGATCTCTCCGCCTCCTCCGAGCCAGCCCGACGAGGCAGTGCTCGAGGAAGCTTCCTATCGTCCCGCCCATGAGGCTTGGCCTCGCGAGGGTCTTGAGCTTGTGCTGATGAAGATGGGCCAGACTGGCCACCCTTGAGCCACGCCCAGCCGCAGCAGTGCAAGTCTGGGTACCCCCGTTCCCGGAACGCTGACAGTAGCCCCCGGGCCCAAGGCGCGCCTGGACTTGGCTGAGCAGAGAAGCGAAGGGGCAAGTGCGAAGTGCCGCGGGCCCTAACAGCCTGCGGCCTCAGGCGCCGCGTGGCGGTTGATTGGATGTGGGCGTCTCCACTTCCCCACGACGCCTCGACAACTGCATGAATTGACAAGTCCCTGCATGCGAAGCGGGTCATGATTACCTGCGGTCGTGGAGGTCGACGGTTGGCCTTCCCCGGCTATAAGGCACGAACGGTGCGCCCTTCCAGCCCATCTCTTCTTGCTTCTCCTTCTTCTCCATGGCTCCGGTGAAGAGGTTCTCGGTCATGGAGAAAGGAAAGGCCCGCCAGTAGAGCTCGACTCTCCTCGCCAAGCGGGTCGAGGCCGTCCTCGCAAGCACCCTGTGGCTTCTGATGCTCCCCGCCATGGAGGCGATCTCCTGCGTGGCGATGGGCGCCGGCCGCTGATGCGGGCGCGCCACGGCCGCTGACGACCCCTAGGCCACGCTTCCGCTCGGCGGAGGTGCTGCCAGAGTTTGTCCTGTGGTCGGTGGAGCCGACCAGCACCCGGTTCCGGCTTCCCCTCTTCTTCTTAGGTGAACTTTCGGCCGGCGCCCTGGGCGGCCTCTGGCTCCAGGCGGACGGTTGCTGCAGCCGGGCCTCCTGGGCTTCACTGGAGGTCTCCGCAGCTGGGAGTGTGGTCCCGACCCGCGGCTGGCAAACGTTTGCCCGCGCGTGTGGTCTGAGCCGGCGGTGCACCCTGCACTTCAAGTTCGACGGCGATGCCACCCTCTACGTGAGGGTGTTCGGGGAAGATGGTCGCCGCGCTGGGTGCTGCCCGGAGGACGACGACCGCAGCCGTGATCCTAGCCCTGTCGACGATGAAGATGGCAGCGCACGCGTGATCGGCGACGCTCGGGGTTCGTCGAGCTTTGGCGTCTCTTCTTCGGACAGCGGCTCCTCCAGCGGTGGCCGTGACCAGCCCCCGTGCTGCCGCGCCCGCTTGGAGGGAGGTAGCGGGTCTGCCCGCCGTCGCGCCTCGGTGAAGCGCGAGAAGGAGTCCGCTTGAGCTCCGGAGGCAGTCCGAGCTCTCGCCGCGAGTTGCTGTCGGGCGGGTCGGGCCTGTTTTGTTCTTTTCCTTTTCCTGCGCAAGGAGACAGTAGTGTAGGGCCCCGCGGGGGCGTGCTAGGACTATTGCTGTTAATTATCATACTGTTTCCGCTATTTCGGTATTATGCTTTTGTGCCGCACGCCTGCGCGTAGAAATTATTAGCTCGGGGGGGCCTGTCGTGGTCTTTGCTTCCCGAGGCCGAGGCCTCGTCGAACGCTTCATGTCCTGCAAATGTTAGTATGGAGAGGTAGCTCCCGGCCTCAGCTGTGGAGGTGACCGACCCAGGTCCTGTGTTTGTGTCGCGGTGCCCGTGGGGCACGGACTGGAGGGGTGCTCCTGTAGTGGACCCGAGTAGGGAAGCCTCAAACGATAAGGGCAGAAAACACTCGCGAGGGTGCCTGCGCTGCTCCCTCGCGAGACTTGCGCGAGAGAAATCGAGGCAGGAGAGTGAAAAAGGCAGAGAGTCACAAGCCAAAGACGGCAACAACTTCAATAAAACTTCAAATGGGAATGAACAAGCCAACTGTAGAAAGCAATGAGAAAAGCCGTCTGCACCTAATCTAGTCTTCGACGCCTTTCTCACCAAAGACGGAGCTAAGTGCTGCCATCGGCGTGGAGGGAGCCCTGTGGCCCGAGGCCGGGCGCCTCGAGATTCCGGGCGTGTACAGCCCCAACTCATTATTATGTGAGAGTGTCACGGGCGGCGAGCTTCACAGCATCGGGTTTTCTTCATGTGCTCCGGCCTTTCTCGAAAAATAAACTTCACAGCGCTTGCCTTCTTCATGTGCACCGGCCTTTCATAGATAGATAAGCTTCACGTGCATTGGCCCTCTTCATGTGCTCTGGCCTTTTTCCAAAACGCAGCTTCACGTGCACCGGCCTTTTTCCAAAACGCATCGCTTCATAGGCATTCGCCTTCTTCATGTGCACCGGCCTTTTTCCAAAACGCAGCGCTTCACGTGCATTCGCCTTTCTTCTGTGCACCGGCCTTTTAGGGGTAAAACCTCCGGAGGTGCCGGATGTTCCACGCTGCTCGACGGGCACCCCCTCCTGAGTCTCCAAGCGCGCGGAGCCGGGCCTAGAAACATGAAAAACCTTGAACGGGCCCTCCCACATGGGAGATAGCTTATGCAGTCCTTCCCTGGAGAGAACCCGCCTGAGCATGAGGTCCCCTACCTCGAGAGTCCTGGGGCGGATGTTGCAGCAGTGGTATCGCCAAGCCGCTTTGTTGGTATCTTGCCGCCAGAGCGCTGCTTCCCGACGATGCTCCTCCCCAAAGACGAGGTCCGTCCCCTCATGGCGCCTGCCGCTACTGCCGAACGCCAGGACCCGTCGAATGATGTCTCGACCTCGTGAGGGAGGACTGCTTCAGCTCCATAGACCAGAAGAACGGGTCTCGCCAATGGCTTGGTCGCGGTTGTGCGGATGGACCACAACATGCATCAAGCTCATCGTACCAGCCTCGCCGCAGGCCTCCAGCTTCTTCTTGAATGTCCTGGTTTTGAGGCCCTCAGACCTCTCGCATTAGCCCGCCGGCCTCGACTGCTGTTCGCTGGTGTGCTATCGAGGCGTAGTATATTCAAGGCCCCAAGGTTAGCACAATATGTTTTGAAGAGGTCACTAGTGAACTGCGAGCCGTTGTCGGTGATGATGCGGTTCGGCACCCCGAACCGGCTCACGATGCCCTTGATGAACTTGACCGCAGAACCTGCGGGGATGGTGCGCATTTACTTCCACTTCAGCCCACTTGGTGAACTTGTCCACGACGACGTAGAGGTAGCGATAGCCTCGGCGCCCGAGGAAACGGGCCTGTGATATCCAGCCCCTGCATCGCGAATGGCCACGAGAGGGGTATAGTTTGTACCTCCGGCCCGTCGATGGATCTTCTTGGCATGGAATTGGCAGGCCTCGCAAGCCTTCACCAGTTCAACGGCGTCATTGAGCGATGGGCCAATAGAACCCATCATGAACGCCTTGCCAACGAGGGTCCGCGATGATGAATGATGCCCACAGCCTCCGCTGTATATCTCGCCAGTTCCTTCCCTTGCTCCCTGGAGATGCAGCGTAAGGACACATCATTTGGTCGCTTCCGGTAGAGCTCTCCATCCCTAATGCAGTATGCTGTGGCTTGCCGCACCACACGCTCCACTTCCTCCTCCTTCTCCGACAAGGTCCCTTGCGTCAGGTAGCTCCGGAGCTCTATGATCCAGCACCCCTCCCGAGGCTCCAGCGTCAAGAGCAGCACACCTCGAGGCCGGGCCATGCACCGGGCTCCCGAGGCTGGTGGCCGGGGAGCTCCTCCCGAGGCTGCACCGTGCTTGACAGCGATGGCGTAGCCGAGGGCTTGAAGAGCCGCTCCTCGAAGACGCCAGGCTCCTGAGGTAGCCGCCTGGATGCCCGTTTGGCGATGTCGTCGGCCTCTTGATTGGTGCTACGGGGCACATGCTGCAACTCCAGCCCCTAGAACTGCTTCTCCATCCTGCGGACCTCTGCGAGGTAGGCTTCCATGTGCTCATCCCTCGGCTCGTATACCTTGTTGGAGAAGTTGACGAGGAGTTGTGAATCACCCTTGATGGTAAGGCGCTTCACTCCTAGGGCAGTTGCGGCCTTCAGGCCTGCTATCAGGCCTTCATATTCTGCTATGTTGTTGGAGACCTTTTCTCCGTGCTGGAAACAGAGCTGCACGGCGTAGTAGAGCTTGTCTTGAGTAGGAGATATAAGCACTGCACCAGCCCCCGCACCGTGCCTGGAGAATGCCCCGTCGAAGTACATGACCCAACCGTCCGGCACCTCGCTTCCCGGGGAGAGGGATCGATCCTCATCAGCCTTGAGGCCCCGCGCCTTTGTCCATTCCGCCACGAAATCCACCAATGCGGCCCCCTTGATGACTCTGGTTGTGCTGAATTTGAGCTGAAACGCTTGCAGTTCAATGTTCCACTCAGCGACTCTTCCAGCTGAGTTGGGGCTCCTGAGCACCCTTTCCAAGGGGTACGCTGAGACAACCTTGATGGGGTGGCCCTGAAAATAATGCCGTAGCTTGTGCGAGGCCACCAATAGCGCGAGGAGGAGCTTCTGAGGCATGGGGTACCGCGCCCTCGCGTCCCGCAACACCAGGCCGACGAAGTACACAGGTGGTGTTCAACGAGGTTGGGAGGCTGGTGTCGATGGGGCCCTCCAGAGACCGTGGTGCCTCCCCGAGATGTTGGAGCCTCCAAAGCAGCTGGTCGCCAGGGAGGGTCTCTTCCGTCCCGAAAAGGTCACGGCGGCCGATCCTTCTCTACTGTGGTAGTGGTCTCGTGAGTCTTCCTTGATCCCGCTTCGCCTTGACTCGGCAGCTGCCGCGGCTTTGGTCCGACGCTCCTCCCTAACCGCCACCAGGGCTGCGCTGGCGGAGTAGGGAGTGGCTGCAAGGTAGAGCACCAGGGGTTTTTGAGGGTGCGGGGCCACCATTACCGGAGGGCTGGTTAGGTACCTCTTGAGATCTTGGAACGCCTTGTCGGCCTCTTCACCATTCAAAGGGCCCCTTTTTCTTCATCACCGGAAGAAAGGCAGCGCTCCCTCGAACTTGGAGATGAAGGCCCTAGTGCTGTCACGCGCCCGGTGAGCTTCTGCGTTTCTTTGAGGGTCTTTGGCGGGCTCATGTCCTCGACCGCCTTGACCTTTTCTGGGTTAGCCTCAATGCCTCGGTGGGACACGAGGAAGCCCAAGAGCATGCCCGAGGGGACCCCAAACACACACTTCTCCGGGTTGAGCCGCAGGTTCACTGCGTTGAGGCTCGCGAAGGTTTCCTCTAGGTCTTGTATCAGGGTTTTGGCCTCACGAGACTTCACCACAATGCCATCGACGTAAGCCTCAACATTCTTCCCGAGCTGCGGGCCCAAGGTGATGTGCATCACCACCGAAAGGTCGCTTCGCGTTGTGCAGCCCGAACGGCATGCATGTGTAATAAAGACAACCCACACGGGGTCAGGAAAGCCGTTTTTTCCATGTCTTCTACCGCCATCTTGATCTAGTGATACCCAGAGAAGGCGTCCAAGAAACACAACGGGTCGCACTTGGCGGTAGAATCGACGATCTGATCGATATGAGGGAGCGGGAATGGATCCTGCGGGCAGGCTTTGTTGAGGTTGGTGAATTCGACACACATACGCTCCTTCCCACCTTTCTTTGGCACGACTACTGGGTTAGCCAACCAATCCGGGTATCGGACCTCGCGAATGACCCCGCAGCCTTCTAGCTTATGGGTCTCTTGGATGATGAAAGCCTCGCTTTGGATCGCCGCCTTGCCTTCCGCTTCACGGGCGACGTTGGGGCACACGCTGAGGTGGTGCTCGACACGCCTCTAGGGATCCCCGCCAATGATCAGGCTCCCATGCAAATACCTTCTTGTTTGCACGCAGAACTTGACCAGTGGCCTCCTCCGCCGGGCTCGAGGTTGGCGCCTATGGTGAAGGTGGCGTTAGTGGATCCGCCCTCGCCGACCAAGATTCGCTTGGTTTCGCCTTTGTCTTGGGTGAACAAATGCTTCTTCTTGGCCGGGCGCAGCCCCTTGGGCTCGGGGGCGCTCGAGTCGGCGGGCTGCACCGACGCTGCCGTCTCGAAGACGAGCTTGAGCACTTGCAACGCATCCCCAGTGTCCCTGGACACGGTGAGGACGCCGTTGCTCCCGGGCATCTTCATGAGGATAGTGCTGGGTAGCCGAGGATGGCGTTGTATGGGAGGCCGATGGGAGTGATGTCAAAGTCGATCAGCTCCGTGCGGAAGTTGTCGTAGGTGCCGAAGGTTACCGGGAGACGGATCTGCCCCAGGGAGCTGGATGAACCGCCTCGACGCCAAGAAGGGCCGGCTGGGCTGAAGCCGCTCCGGCGGTATGTGGAGGAGGCTGAAGGCTTCAACCGAGAGCACGCTGAGGCCCGTGCCGCCGTCGATGAGAGTCCTGGTGACGGCCAGCTGGTATATGGTGGGAGTGCACAGCATTGGGAGCGCGCCCGAGCAGGCTGAGTTGGAGGGGTGATCCTCCGAGCTGAAGGCCAGATCGGCCCTGGGCGCCAACCGACCCGGAGGAGCCCCATGCTGCGCAGAGGCAGCGCCGACCTGGCGAGCGAACGACTTGATGTGGCAGTCTGAAGGTGGCGCCTGCGAGCCGCCAAGGAGAGCTGCGACGACCGGGGGCGCCGGCCCAGCGTGCCTGGCGAGGAAAAGGCCGCACAGCTCCTCCCAAGAGGCCACGGAAGCCGCTGGCAGGTGGAGCAGCCACACGCGCGGGGCGCCGGTGAGGGCCATGGGAAGCCAGCTAGCGATGGCCCTGTCGTCGCCCCCTGCTTTGAGGACGGCCTCCTCATACGCCAGCAGGAAGGCCAGCGGATCGGTCGGTGCCAGAAGCGCCGTGGCGTCTCCGGCTTGAACTTGTTCGACCACCGCACTGCCGCAAGGTCAGCCAAGGCTCGAGCCCTCGCCCCCATGCTAGCGCCGGCGGCCGGAGTGGGCGGCGCGCTGCTCATCGTGGGGCGAGTCGCAATGTCGGCGGAGAGCAGGTCGGCGGAAGGGAAAGCTCCGGCGCACCCCTACCTGGTGCGCCAAATGTCGGATTTCAGGTTCTGGCAGACCCTCTAGGTTCGAACTCTGGGGTGCGCACGGAGATCTCGCCCCCTACCTACCTGCACCTCGTCGCCTCGCTAGGATCTAAACTACCAAAGGAACAACACAAGAGACACAGGTTTTATACTGGTTCGGGCCACCATTGTGGTGTAATACCCTACTCCAAAGGTGTGGTATGGTGGATTGCCTCTTGGCTGATGATGAACAATACAAGGAAGAACAGCCTCATGAGGGTCCGTTCTTGGCGGTGCGATGAACTGCTAGGGGGAGTTCAGTCGCTCTCTCTCTCTCTCTCTCTCTCTCTCTCTCTCGATTGCTTGATCTCTAGCTCTGTCCTCGATTTCCGAATCCCGGATCCTGTGGGTGGCTAGTCCTATTTATAGGCAAAGGCCCTGGGCCTCTTCCCAAATATTGAGCGGGAAGGCCGCCAACAATTGGCCATTTTGAAGGGGAAAATCTAGTACACTTATCCTGACTAAAGTTGGTCCTCGCCTGTCAAAGGCTCTGGTGGTGACGCCGGCTTGGGCTCCACGATGACTTCCTTCCTGCCATTGCGACGGTCTTGGTCTTGTTGCACCAAAATGGGTGCCTTTGCTTGATGCTCTCGCATGCGCTTGCCCCCTTTGCACCAAAGAGGAAATGAGGACACTGCGCGGGCTGGCGCCTGCCTGGCGCCCTTGGTCGTCATGGCTTGCATCATGGGCACCTCGTGAGGTACCCCGCCTTGATCTCTCCGCCTCCTCGCGAGCCAGCCTGACGAGGCCGTGCCTGAGGAAACTTCCTGTCATCCGCGTCGCGAGGCTTGGCCCCTCGCGAGGGTCTTGAGCTTGTGCTGATGAAGATGGGCCGTACTGGGCCACCCCTTGAGCCATGCCGCAGGCCGTAGGCAGGCAAGTCTGGGTACCCCCGCTCCCAGAACACCGACAGCGGCCTTCTCGCCGCACCGGCGATGCAGACGACTCGCTGCTCGTTTCACCGGGCCGCTGGCAGCGTTGACGGCAGGCGACGGGGAACGACGGGGGCGGCCACCAATGGGAGCCGTCTGGGCGACGCGAGTAGCGAGAGCGGCCCGGCGCTCGGCGCGGGCTCGACGAGCGTCTGACGTGGATGCGAGGGGTGGCGAAGAACGGGGCGGCGGAAGGCGGATTCCGGTGCACCCCTACCTGGTGCGCCGAATGTCGGATTTCGGGTTCCGGAAGACCCTCTAGGTTTGAACTCTGGGGTGCACGCGGAGATCGCACCTCCAACCTACCTACGTCTCGTCGCCTCGCAAGGATCTAAACTACACGAAGAACAACACAGAGGACACGAGGTTTATATCGTTCAGGCCACCATTGTGGTGTAATATCCTACTCCAAAGGTGTGGTGTGGTGGATTGCCTCTCGGGCTGATGATGAATAAGATAAGGGAAGAACAGCCTCGCGAGGGGCTGTTCTTGAGCTAGTGCGATGAACTGCTAGGGGAGTTCAGTCGCCTCTCTTTCTCTCTCTCTAAATGCCGATCCTCTAGATCTGGTCTCGATCTCTCTATCCTTCTAGATGCTAATCCCTAGATGCCCCTTGCCTTGGTGGTGCCTAGCTCTATTTATAGTGGGAGGCCCCGGCCTCTTCCCAAATATTGAGCGGAAGGGCGCCAACAATTGGCCATTTTGAAGGGGAACATCTAGTACACTTATCCTCGACTAAAGTCGGCTCGCCGCCAAAGACTCGACGGTGACGCCGGCTTGGGTCCACGATGACCTCCTTCCCGCCGCTCGATGGTCTTGGTCTTGTTGCACCGAAATGGTTGCCTTTTTCCTCGATGCCTTGGCTCGCGCTTGCCTCCTTTGCACCAAAGGGGAAATGAGGACATCATGCTGGCTGGCGCCACCGGGCGCCTGGCCGTCATGGCTTATGCGCCATGGGCACCTCGTGAGGTACCCCGCCTTGATATCTCCGCCTCGCGAGCCACCGACGAGGCCGTGCTTGAGGAAGCTTCCTGTCGTCCGCCCCGCGAGGCTTGGCCCCTCGCGAGGGTCTTGAGCTTGTGTTGATGAAGATGGGTCGTACTGGGCCACCCCTTGAGCCACGCCGCAGGCCGCAGGCAGGCAAGTCTGGGTACCCTCGTTCCCAGAACGCCAACATTTCCCTTTTGCTTAAAAGCTTGTTTGGCTCTTTGTGTTTTGAGCTCTTTTCTCATGCAATGCTTCACGAACCAAGATAGCAATTGTGTATGCGATGACAACTTTGTGACACAACATATGATACCGAGATATGCAACACGTTGATATGGTGTGTATGCTATGGGAAGTATGATCACTAACGTGCACAAGTCACGTTGCCGGCAATACTCAAAGGATAGTCTCGATGGGTAAGCTACACAAAAAGTAAGGCTATGTGGTTATCAATGCAATGTCAAGAAAGTATGATGATATCACTCTACCAAGATGAGGTTACCGTTGATGACGAGTCCCTTGGCGAAGGTGAGTGTCGGTGATGTCGATGTCGAACCGTTCTTAGTCAGCCGAAACACCCTAGGAAACGATGATCCACAACTCAAATTCACAAAACCAACTGTTGCAAAAAAAATTTGGAGTTGGCAGCGGTCAAGTGGTGGTAGGGTTTGGTTTATCGAAAGGGTTTGCGAAAGTTAGGTGGAGGTGGTGGGTATGTGGAGGCATAGGTGGCGGTGGATAAAAACTGCAGAAAATGCAGTTTCGGCAGAGGAAGCCGGATGATCTGAGCCACGAGCCGGATGATCCGGGCGGGTCAACTGCGCTCGGGGATGGCTCGGGATGAACTCAAGAACGGGGACAAATCCAAGGATGGATGACGGGGTGGAGATGGTGGGGAAAGGTAAGATCCACTTGCAACACAACAAACTCACGGATCAAAACCAGCAAAACTTCATCAAAACTCCCGAATCACAAAAAATAAATTTGGGGGGTTATTTTTGTGGGTATTTTTGGATTAGGACGAAAAACAACAAAATCAAGCTAGAAAACGAAGAGGGGAGGCTCCAAAATCGTGATCAACGTGGCTCATGATACCAAGATGATGTAGGGTGGAACCCTATTCGGCCGATCTTTCACGAAAGGAGCAGATCCCGTGAAGAAAACGAAGAACACAAGGGGAAAATCACAAAGGGAGACACAAGAGAAACACTCAAACCAACGAGATTAGGTCACACATGTGCTAGATCCTTGAAACACGAGAGGAGATACAAGATTCACGATCAACAAAGGATGATACAAAGGTAACCGGTTCTTCTCCTAGAGGAGGTCTTGATGGGGGCCACCCAAGAGGGGGTCTTGAATCCGCTTGGAAGGATCTTCTCCGAGGAGGCGCGATCTCCGAGGAGAAGGTAACCAAGTGGATGAGCAAAGCTCTCACACAAACATGAGCTAATCCTTTGCTAACCCTAGAAAGAGGTGGTGGAGTCGTATATATAGAAGTTCGGGGGGCGAAGGGGTACATGGGCCTCGGCCCAACATAATGCACGCAGGCAATGTCCGGATGATCCGGATGTTGGTCCGGATGATCCGGGCTTCGATGGTCCGGCTGATCCGGGTCGGCGTCCGGATGATCCGGCTGTGTCGTGGGCCCTGCGGGAGGTCCGGATGTCTTGGTCCTAGTACGGACGTCCAGGTATGTCTGGATGATCCGGGGCTGTGTCTGGATGATCCGGCTTCATGGTGAAGCTTCGGGTGTCCTCGGGCGGGTTAGCCGGATCGTCCGGGCCGTGGTCCGGATCATCCGGGCTTCTGCTGATTTTGCCCTTCTTCTTCTCCGCCTTCATGTCCATCTTCCTCTTCGATTCTCCTTTCTCCTTAGCCTCTCCATGGCTAACTCCTTGATACCGAGTATGCACAATGTCTCTGTTTGAGATAGTAGCCATGTCTCATGTGCATCGAAGTGGAATTGTGAGAGGAGATATGTCACCGCGGTTTCGAGAGCTCTTGCACGTGCTCGTGTCATTGGTCCACTAGGCACTTGGTGAGATGATGGTAGGAACATGGGGATGGCCTTGGGATGCTCCGCATCATCTCCCCCCTTGTGAAAGATCCGACCTCGAATCGAAATCCTCATCACCATGGTAGGACGAGAGATCCTTGACGTTGAAGACGTCGCTCATGTTGTACTTGTCGTTTGGAAGTTCGACCTTGTAAGCGTTGTTGTTGTAGCGTGCTAGCACCTTGAAGGGTCCATCGGCGCGAGGTAGGAGTTTGGACTTGCATTCGTTGGGGAAGCGGTCCTTGCGGAGGTGTAGCCACACAAGATCGCCAATGTTGAAGATCATGGGTTGCTTGTTGAAGTTGAGCTTGGTCGCGAGTCGTTGTACTTGGAGCTCGATGGTGTGCCTTGTATCTTCATGCATCTTCTTGAGGTGGTTGACTTGGGCACTCACGTCCATGTTGGTGCGCTCTTGTAAAGGTAGAGGAAGAATGTCCAATGGGGACAACAAGTTGAAACCGTAGACGACCTCGAAAGGGGACTTGCCGGTAGTTGAATGTCTTGCACGGTTGTAGGCGTCCTCGGCGATGGGTAGGCACTCCTCCCAGTCCTTGATGTTCTTCTTGATTAGCACGCGGAGAAGAGTGGAGAGCATGCGGTTCGTCACCTCCGTTTGGCCGTCGGTTTGTGGATGGTATGCCGTGGAGAATAGTAGCTTTATTCCAAGCTTGGCGCATAAGGTCTTCCAAAAGTAACTCAGAACTTGATGTCGCGGTCTGAGACAATCATCTTTGGAACTCCATGAAGTCGCAAGATTTCCCTACAAAAAAGATTGGCAACATGTGAAGCATTGTCGATCTTGTTACAAGGAATGAAATGCGCAATTTTAGAGAATCGGTCCACAACAACAAAGGCAGAATCCTTTCCATTCTTAGTTCTAGGCAAACCAAGCACAAAATCAATGCTAATATCTTCCCATGGTTGGTACGGAATTGGAAGAGGCATATATATGCCATGAGATTGAGCTTTAGACTTATCTTTGTGACATGTGGAGCATCAGTTGGTGAAGCAGTTGACGTCGCGGAACATCTTGGGCCAAAAATAGTTATTGGAGAGCGTAGCAAGTGTCTTGTCGCGTCCAAAGTGTCCCATTAGTCCTCCTCCATGAGGTTCTTGCAAAAGCAACAAACAAAGAGAAGACTCGGGGATGCAAAGTTTGTTAGCTCTCATAAGATAACCATCTTTGATGTAATAGCGTTCCCAAGATGTATGCGTCAAACATTTGGCATAAGGAATTGCAAAAGTAGGATCATGCGCATACAAGTCTTTTATGTGCTCAAAGCCAATGACATTCATTTCAAGTTGAGTAACAAGCATGCATATACGGGAAAGTGCATCTGCCACAACATTTTCCTTGCCTTTAATATACTTGATGACATAAGGAAATGACTCGATGAATTCACTTCACTTAGCATGACGCTTGTTCAACTTAGTTTGACCCTTAAGGTATTTAAGTGTTTCATGATCGGTATGGATGATGAATTCATGAGGGCGGAGATAATGTTCCCATTCTCTCAAAACTTGCACTTAAGCATATAGCTCTTTGTCAAAGATGGGATAATTGAGTTGCGCGCCCGAGAGTTTCTCACTAAAGTATGCTATGGGGCGCTTCTCTTGCGTTAACACACCTCCTATGCCATTACCACTAGCATCGCAATGAATTTCAAAAGGTTTGTCAAAGCTGGGTAATGCAAGCAGGGGAGCATGAGTAAACAAATTCTTAAGCTCATTGAATGCGGTATCTTGGGATGGTCCCCAAACAAAAGGCACATTCTTCTTGCTCAAAGCATGTAAGGGTGAAGCAATGGTGCTAAAATCCTTCACAAATCGACGATAGAAACCTGCTAAACCAAGAAAACTACGCACTTGTTGCAAGTTGGTTGGTTGGGGCCAAGTTTTAATAGCATTGATCTTAGATTCATCAACATGAACACCCTTAGAAGATACTACAAAACCCAAGAAAACAAGCTTATCAACACCAAAAAGGCATTTTTCCATATTAGCATAAAGTTGCTCTTTTCGAAGAGTTTGTAGCACGGTTAGAAGGTGGGTGACATGCTCTTTGAGAGGTTTGCTAAAAACGAGGATATCGTCAAAGTAGACAACAACAAATTCACCAATGTAAGGGCGAAACACATAATGCATAAGTTGCATGAAAGTACCGGGTGCTTCCGATAAACCCATAGGCATGACTACCACTCATACAAACCAAACTTTGTTTCGAAAGCGGTTTTCCATTCATCACCCTCTTGTATGTGTATTTGATAGTAACCACTTTTAAGATCATTTTTGGAGAAAATAGTGGCACCGCTAAGTTCATCTAGTATATCGTCAAGGCGTGGAACGGGGTACCTATATCTAACGGTGATAGCATGTCAGGCACGACACATGCCAAAGCTACCGTCTCTTTTTGGCACAAGAATGACAGTACGACACAAGGATTCAAACTTTCACGCACATGTCCATGATCTATGAGATGCTTTACTTGCCTTTGTATTTCTTTGGTTTCTTCGGGGTTGACGCGGTATGGGGCCTTGTTAGGAAGAGGTGCTCCGGGATGAGGTCGATGCGATGTTCGATCCCTCGTAGTGGAGGTAGACCCGGAGGTAGCTCATCGGGGAAAACGTCTTGGAATGCCTGCAATAGAGAATATAACACCAATGGTAGATTCTGAGAGGTGTTAGTTTTTGGTGCCTCGTCCTTGCACAAGAGGACATAGTGTAGGACACTAGATGGGTTCTCACACACTTCTCTCATCTCACGTTTGGTGGCAAATAGAACTAAGTTTTTCTTGTCGCTCTTCGTGGAGGCACTCAATTTTGGCTTGTGGCGCTCACTCTCTTTTTGGTGGTTCACTCTCTCACTATTCTCTCCATGATGGGTGGCTTTCTTGTCCGTGATCACTTGGCTTGGAGACATAGGTCATAGCACATACTCCTTTCCGTTCATCTTGAAGCTATAGTGGTTTGTGCGTCCGTTGTGGATGACGCCTCGGTCAAATTGCCATGGCTGCATTCGTAAGGAGGTGGCAAACGGTCATCAAAAGGACATCACATTCCAAAGTGTCTTCGTAAGCTCCGACATTGAAAGAAACTTGTACCTTATGCTCGACTTGGATGGTGCCGGTTTCGCTTAGCCATTGAACCTTGTAGGGGTGCGGGTGCTTCATCTTGACCAAATGGAGCTTGGAGCATAGTTCTTGGAAACTCCCTCCATCGATGATGACCTTGACGGACCTTCCATTGATGCCGGTCTTGGTGTGGAAAATATGGCATCTTTGGTCTTCTTCTTGTTGATGTTGAAGATTCAAGACCTTGGAGACAACGAGAGCGGGACTTGAATCTTCGTCACAAAAGACTTGATTATCTTCATGTTCGTTCACTTGCCGGTGCATGGCCACTTGCTCAAGGGCTTCCATCGCCTCTTCACTCATGGAGTCATAGGTTTCATCGTCGTTGAGGTTCATGGTGTGCTTGTTTGTACACTCAAAGGACTTGTGGCCTCGGCCGCCGCATGTGAAGCATTTGAAGGAACTTGTCTTGATGGTCTCATTGGTTGGGGTAGATGACAATGAAGCTCTTGGCTTGAAGTTGCTTGTTGTGGGAGGAAGACTTGAGGTTGTCGAAGTTTTCTTGTAACTTGACTTGTCGCCGTTGTTTGTAGATGGCTCGGTTGAGGTAGAAGGTGTTGGAGTCATTGACGCTTGATTGTTGGAGAAGCCATAAGATTTGGAAGAGTACTTGGCATTTTTAAGTCATCTTGCACTTGCTGTTCCGCTTTGGTAGCTTGGTGCACTAGCTCGATGTGGTTCGAGTATGGTTGGAAGTCGGCAATCTTCTTGATAGGATGATTGAGTCCATTCAAGAAACGTGCCATAGTTTGCTCATCATCTTCCATGACATTGGATCATATCATGGCAATCTCCATTTCCTTGTAGTACTCTTCAACGCTCTTGGTTCCTTGCTTGAATAGTTGGAGTTTCTTGAAGAGGTTGCGGTTGTAGTAGATAGGCATGAATCGTGCTCTCATGACATCCTTCATTTGCACCCAAGTTGTGATGGGTGGTTCACCTCTTGCCTCTCGGCGCCAATGACTTGTTCCCGCCAAATGAGGATGTAGTCTTGGAATTCAAGGGATGCCATCGCTATCTTCTTCTCTTCTTCGTAGTTGTGTAAGCGGAAGATTTTGTCAACCTTCAATGCCCATGATATGTACTCTTCGGGATCATTGCTTCCGGTGAACTTGGGCATGGTGAACTTTAGCTTGCCGTATCGTTGCTCTTCATTGTGTTGGGGTCGGGGATGATGATGCCCATGTTGTTGAGGATTGAAAATCTCATGTTGCTCTTGGCGAGGAGGGTTGTCGACCTCATGTTGCTCTTGTCTTGGAGGACTTCCATTGTCTTCATGCTCTTGGCGAACTTGAGGTTCTTGTCTAGGTTGAGGAGGCGCTTGTCGGTCTTGACGAGGAACTTGATGATGCACACGTGCTTGATAAATCCTTTCTTAGACTTCATCACAAAGTGCTTCTTGATGCTCACGAGCTTGTCAACCTTGGTTGGCTACGGCACGACTTGAATCTCGAAGGGCACGTTGCGCCTCAAGTGCTTGAGCTTCACTTAGTTGTTGGTCTTGTTGTTGTGCCTCGGCATCTTGTGCATCTTGATGTTATCACACACGCTCCTCTTGTTCTTTTTGTCGTTGACGTTGCCGTTCTTGTGCTTGCGCGAATGTTGCTTGGTTTTGACGATGTTGATGCTCTTGATAGTCGGTGTCGTCTAGAGGATTGCGGTTTGCTTGACGATCTTGACGTGCGGCACGACGAAGAGTGTTCGATGTCGGGGTACTTGAGCCGGAGATAGTGTCGTCGGAGTGTCGACTCAAGCGGCTCCTTCTTGAGTAGGACGAAGTGGTAGAAGAGCGGTTGACCAACAAGGCACAAACCTCGTCAATTCTTGCGTCATTCTCGTGCTTGTGTTCGTCGAGCTTGTTGTCTAAGTAGTCTCTTGTAAGTCGGTGGCGAGGTTGTCGATGTGGTCGCTCATTGCTAGTTGCTCTTCATGCAAAGCTCGTTCTGCACCAAAGAGGTGGCTCTTGGTGATGTAGGATGACATGTTGTGTTCTTTCTCCAAGAAGACTGGGTTGATAGAAGTACTTGGCCTATCCATCATTCCAAACAAATATGTGAGTGGGAGAAAGAGAAGAACTTATACCAAATGTACCTTGGCCGATGTTGAAGATGGATCAATGATCACTCAATGTGTAACAAGGAAATAGCACAATTGGTACCCATTCTTGTCGGTTTCTCACACCTACACGAGTAAAAGCTTATGGTGGAGCTTGGTTAGGATGGTGGACAAAATTTGATACAATTGTTAGTGAGCTTCAATAATGTTGGAAAAGATTCACAAATTTGCAAATGCAACAAGTAGACCAATAGCAAGATAAGGTACACGGAAACACACACGCAAATAGATAAGTGGGATCGTGCAACCAAGGAATGAGCCAAAATGTGGAATCCACAAAAATTCTCTTGTTGCACAATACTAGAGAGACGCTAGCATGATTGCACAATAGGCGGGTACGAACTTGTGCACAACCTACTAAGCAAAAATGCAACAACTTTTATCCCAAGTATGCTATATGTATGGTATTCCAGTGATATGATCCAAGATGATCGAGTATGACAATCTTAATGTTGTATGATGCTATGGTTCTTGCGTATAAGCTCTTTGCTTATCTTTCCCTTTTGCTTAAAAGCTTGGTTGGCCCTTTGTGTGTGAGCTCTTTTATCATGCAATGTTTCACGAACCAAGATAGCAATTGAGTATATGAGATGACAACTTTGTGACACAAGAGATGATACCAAGATATGCACCACGATGATATGGTATGTATGCTATGGGAAGTATGATCACTAATGTACACAAGTCACGTTGCCGACTCTACTCAAAGGCTAGTCTCGATGGTTAAGCTAAGCAAAAATTAAGGCTATGGGGTTATCCATGCAAAGGGCAAGAATGTATGATGATGTCACGATACCGAGATAAGGTTACCAATGATGACGAGTCCGTGGCGAACATGAGCGGCGGTGATGTCGATGTCGAACCGTAGCTAGATAGCCAAAACACAAAAGGACACGGTTACCACAACTCAAATTCTCCAAGACCAAAACATGTCAAAATCGTCGGAGTTGGGTGGCGGAACAACTATGGTGGTGTTATGCGGATGCGTATGCGTAAGTGGGCCGGTGGTTTAAAATCTTTGAGGGGGGGGGGAATTCAGTTTCGCCAGTGTATTACGGACGTCTGGGGTTTTACGGTCGTCCGGTCATCGGATGTCCGGAAGCTATCGGACGTCCGGTGCCTATGCGAAATCGGGCTCAGGATGAACTGCTAGGGTTCGTGGTGGAAGTGGCGAAATTGGTCAAACCGGGCAATTTTGTGAATGGAAATGGTGGAGATGATGGGGGATAGCTAGATCCACTCAAGGCAAAGAAAATCCATGGATCAAATCCAACAAAACTTCGTCACACCAACAAATTACAAAAAAAAATTGGGGCTATTTTTGTGGGGAATTTTCGAATTGGGGAAGAACACAACAAAATCAAGCTAGAAAACGAAGAGGGGAGGCTTCGAAATCGTGATCAATGTGGCTCATGATACCAAGATGATGTAGGGTGGAACCCTATACGGCCGATCTTTCACGAAAGGAGCGGACCCCAACTAAGAACACGAAGAACACGAGGGGAAACACGAGGGAAAACACGAGAGAATCACTCAAACCAACAAGATTCGATTACACATGTGCTAGATTCTCGAAACACAAGGGGAGATACATGATCCAAAGTCAACAAGGGATGATACAAGAGGTAACCGGTTCTTCTCCGTGAGGAGGTCTTGATGGGCCACCCAAGAGGGGGTCTTGAATCCAAGGGGATCTTCTCCACAGAGGGGCCGCGGTCTCTCTCGTGGAGTAGATCCGCAATGGATGAGCAAAGCTCTCTCTCACATATGAGCTAAACCAATGCTAACCCTAACTAGGAGGAGGAGGAGGAGGTCTATTTATAGTCTTAGTGCAAAGGAGGGGCAAAGTGGAGGGGTACATGGGCTTCGGCCCGAAATCGACATGCCTGTGGTCCGGACGTCCGTAAAGCGTCTGTCGTCCGAAGGCTCGCGAAGGTCCGGACGTCCGTATATCTCCGGATTTCCGTAGATTAGGTTTTGTTGCCACGGCATCGGACGTACGTAGGTGTCCGGTCGTCCGGTCTTCCTCGAACTTCCGCTAATTTCGTGCTGTTGGCGTATCGTCGGTCGTCCGAAGGGGTTTGGTCATCCAGAGCACGGAGTCGCTTGGACGCCCACCCTGGTCTGGACGTCCGGCCGCTGGAGCTTTTGCTGGCCTGGTTTCCTTGGGCCGTTGTGACCACCAGGGGTCAGACGTCCGGACTGGGCCGGTCGCCTGGAGCCTGTAGCTTCCGTTGGAAGCTCTTCTTCTTGTCCTTCGCGCTTGGTGTCCTCGCCATCTTGTCCATTGTATGTAGATGTTCCGTGGCTTTCCTCCGAGTACCTGATCACACATAGTGTTTCCGCTTGAGGTAGCAGCCATGTCTCATGCATAGAAAGTGGTAGTTCGAAAAGGAGCGAGTTCACCTTATCTTCGATAGCCTTCGCTCTAGCTCTTGTCATTGGTCCAACTGGTGTCGTTGGAGGTGTAGATGTGTCCATGGGGATGATCATGGGATGCTCCGCATCACGTAATATATGCTAGCTTGAGAGAAGCCACTAGTGAAACCTATGGCCCGCGGGTCTATTTTACATCATATTAGTCTCCTGTCAACTAGCTATTTCTGTCTCCGTTTATTTTGCGATATTTACTTTTCCAATCTATACAAAAAATACCAAAAATATTTATCTTATTATCTTTATCATATCTCACTTCTGCAAGTGGCCATGAAGGGATTAACAACCCCTTTATCGCGTTGGTTGCAAGGTTCTTGATTGTTTGTGCAGGTGCTAGGCGATTTGCGTGTAGTCTCCTACTGGATTGATACCGGTTCTCAAAAACTAAGGGAAATACTTACGCTACTTTGCTGCATCACCCTTTCCTCTTCAAGGGAAAACCAACACATGCTCAAGAGGTAGCAAGTCTTGATTAGATAGCAAACAGTGCTATCATACATAACTCTTCAGTGTGACAGGGGCCCATTAAATGCGCCCACTTAGTGTCACATCGTGGCGCAGCCCGGCAAGCCTTGACGGGCCGTTCGGCCACCTCCTCACCGCCTGTGTGACACGTCTCTGGACGGGTGTCATTTGGAGGTGATTTACTTAGGAAGTGGCTGCTACGTGCCAAATAACAGCCACTTAGCCACTTGGGGGCTCGACACCGCACCGATCGGTGACTTGCGTTGCTTTGAGGTGGAGTGGTGGCATCCTTGGTGGTATCTTGCTCCTTTAGCCGACTTGGTCTTCTTGATCCACTGATCTCTTCTGCTTGGTCTGGCCTTGGACATTGCAACCTTGCTCTTAAGCCTGTGTACGATCTGGGCAACACACCTAGGGTTTGTTGCACCGACAGGAGCCCCCGGACCTGGCCTGAATGCGCTGCCGGGCGTTGTCGGGTAGGCCTCATCCAAAGACACAGGCGTAGAGGGTGGTAGTACATCATTGCAGGATATCGCTAACGCGACACTACAATCAGAGACCCTTTGTTTAAACTGTATGCGATGCAATAATCGCAAACGGTGGTGTAAAAAAACCATCAAAAAAGGTGCAAAACGTTTGTGATGGCAGAGCCATCAAACACGGTTCAGATTTTAGTTGCGTGTGCGATGCAGGACACAAGGTTAATCCATTCAAACTGTCTGCGACGAGGCATAACAATAGAAATGGGCAGCCATAACAATGTCTGTGCGATGCAGGACACACGGTTAATCCATCCGAACTATTTGCGATGAGGTAGAACAACCGACACGGGCAGCCATATCAATGTATGTGCGATATATGGCATACGTTTAACTCGGACAAACTGTTTTCGATTAGGGAACACAACAAAAATGGTTCAACTTAACAAGATGTGTGTGATATGCGGCATACATTTCACATGGATGAACTATTTGCGATGAGCCAAAAGAACACAAATGAGTCGTGGTAAACAAGATGTGTGTGATACGTGGCAAACAAATGACTCGGATGAACTGTTTATGCGATGAGAAATTACAACACGGGCCAGTCGATCTGATTACTTAATGCGATTACGTGTGTACAAAAAACTTTGAAAAATGCAAACTAGTTGCTTGCGGTGGTGGAGTATCGCACATGATGAGTCTGCGAGTACTCGTGTGCGATGATTAGTATGTTACACATACGTTTCCTTATGTTAACATGTGTGTGAATTTGCAATATGGACAGTTAATATGCAAATGCCTTCTGGACATCGGGCACACGCTTAAACTGAATGAACTATGTACGATACTAATACTTTCCATGGAAATTTATGAACTTGGGTAACAACATTTGAGTAACATATATATAGTGGTCAAACTATTCGACAAAATAAGGATCTTCGTAACACGGTTTTGACAACCATATCCATATCTGCATACTTAACATAGTAACAACTATCACATTTTAAGAGGCTAAGGGCCAACAACCATATGGTCCATATCTACATACTTAACATATATAGTAAAAGCTAGCACATTTTAAGAGGCTGAGGGCCAACAACCACAACTATCCACTGGAAGCATCTTGATCACGGCGACTCGACATCTCGTCAATGAAAAGGAAGAGTCCTCCTGTGCCTTGGTAGAGCATGAGTAGAACAGTGTCTCCAATTTTCCAATATGGATGCATTGCCACGAGAAGCGAGAACTTGTTAATTTGAATGGTTCCATTTCTGCGGGAAATGCATTACCTTGCAATCACTTTGGCGTTATTAGTAGGCACAAGTGTAATTCGACCACGCCGGGAAATCGATCCAGGAACTGCTACAGGGGGCAATTTCTGTTGACATGTAGAATAAAAAACAATTGTAACATATCGTTGAAGATATATATATATATATATATATATATATATATAGTTTATGAGCATCAACTTTAAAATAAGACTTTTTACCAGCGTTTTATGCACACAATTGGTCTTGTTCAGTGTGTGCACCATAGGTCTAATTAATCCCATCCAAAATCCAGCATTCATACGTTGTGCTATCTCCGCCGATTGTCAACAAATTTTATGACATGCTTCAAGTCCTTCCAAAGGAAATTTGGTACACTTAGTAACATACGGATCGCTCACTATGCATCCAACATATCCAGCTTAAGGTGCAAAGGTATTATTTATTCAGAACATGGCAGAAGAATATATAGTGCACATAAATTGGTAAATAGAATTTGTTACTGCCTAGGAACGGAGTCGAAATATGATATCACAATTGGTTGCTTAAATAGTAATATGACAACATGGAGAAAGTTGAAAGGACACTAACCTCGATCAGACTTTGATAGGCTGATGACGTTGGGGAAGTAAACATCCATGTTAATTAGACCAGGCTGTGGTGCATGCACTAGAATTTTATTGCCAGCTTTCAGTTCATAACACTTAAACATTTTTCTCCAAAGGTCCGCATTAAAATAGGAGTGACCATCTTTATCAAGTTTTACGCTAACCGTCATTGTAAATCCATGCTACGTTGTCAATATGACTTCCTGGGTGTCATCAGCAAAGTAAAGCCCAAGATTTCCTTCTACTCCTGTTCTTGCAAAGCAAGGGATGTACTACTTGAAATAAAAATTAAGATCGTAAATTAGATTTATTGAAATAATAGAGCAAGATGCAAATATGGGAGTAACTAATAGAACAGATCCATATATATAGATGAAAGAAAAGTACAAAAATATAGAATTAAAAATAGATAATGTAACAAAGATTTGATGCAAATATATAGATAATGTAGCAACAGACGGTATATGTTCACAAATTTAGGCCATGCCAACCGTGGTAGGTTGAGATTGAACATACCGAGCGCTCCCTAAAGTCATCCGGAATGGTGAGATAGAACTTCGTTTCTGACTGGCCACGACCACAGTTGCCCGATTTGTGCTCGCACTGTGGACACATGAATGAACACCCATGAATCAACTAGAACAAAAATGATTCCACGATGATTTCCGCCGGTAGATTAACAGCGACGGACGGACTGCGATAAGAGATGAGTGAATATTTTGATAATTACGTTGATTACCTTCTCCATGAGAAAAATCCCTGGCCCAATCCCGCGGAAAACACCAGTCGACCAGAGTCTAGAATGTCGGTGTAGATAGGCGGCGAAAAGCGGTATGGGCGAAATTGGTGCCGCTTTGGAGCGACCTCACGCCGCCGCCAACAGCCGTCGAGCTTAGGGTGCAGAGTTGTGGAGGAGTCCGCGGCGAGTGAGTGGGGACGAAGTGGGCGAGGGTTTTATTTTTTCCTTTTGCATGTGTGAGTGAACACACACGGTTTGCAGAGGCGACGTAGATGAATTGTGTGCGATAGTAAATCACTGAGATTGAATGGGAATCCAAATTTCCTTTGTCCTTCATCCATGAGTTTTTTTCTACGATGAACATAAACCCTGCTAATCACCGTGTTCAAATTTGACACTTTTCAGGGTTCATTTACAATATTTTGGGGATTATGTGCATTTTGTAGGCATTAATGCACATAATTCAAATTCGAACAATCGGTGCATGAAAGGGTGCACAAGAACGGCCTGGAAAAACCATACTCGTGGTATTTAGTAATTTCTCAAGCCTTTTACAAGGAATGGGTAGAGATTTCAATGGAATGCGTGGCAATAGTCAACCACAAACGCGTCATTTCATCGGGTTATCAACTATAGAACAATGAAATATGTGCTTGAAAAACATGACGGCTGGCATGGTGCCATGGTATGGCCTCACCATGCCCTGGTTAAATGCTGAGAAGGTTTGATTTATGTTGTCATGCACGCCCTTCATAAATCGAACCATCACCGAGGAAGTTCAGTGCTTTCGAGAGGGAAATCACCAAGATTGAAGGTGAATCGAAATTTCCGTCCTAGTTTGTCATTCAGTTTTTTCCAATGGTCAACATACCGCCTCAAATGCAACGTGTTCAAATTTGATTTTTTTTCTGAACTCATTTTCCATATTTAGGGGATTATGTGCATTTTCTAGGCATTAATTATGCACATAATTCAAATTCGAACAATCGGTGCATGAAAAGGTGCACAAGAACGGTCTGGAAAACCATGCTCGTGCTATTTATTACATTCTCATGCCTTTTACAAGGAATGGGCAGATATTTCAAGGAAATGTGTGGCAATAGTCAACCATAAACGCATCGCCATCGGGTTAACAACTATACAAAAATGAAATACATGCTTGGAAAACATGACGCCTGGTGTGGTGCCATGGTATGGCCTCACCGTGCCCTGGTAAATTTTTTTTCATGCACGCCTTTATAAAACGAACCATCACCGAGGAAGTTTCATGGTTTCGAGGGGGAAATCACCAAGATTGAAGAGGGATCCAAATTTCCTTTGTCCTTTGTCCACGAGTTTTTTTCTATGATGAACATACAACCTGTAAATCACCGTGTTCAAATTTGGCACTTTTCTGGGTTCATTTGCCATATTTAGGGGATTATGTGCATTTCCTAGGCATTAATGCACATAATTCAAGTTTAAACAATCAGTGCATGAAAGGGTCCACAAGAACTGCCTAGAAAACCATGCTCGTGCCATTTAGTAAATTCTCATGCCTTTTACACGGAATAATGGACAAATATTTCGATGAAACGTGTGGCAATAGTCAACCACAAATGTTTGTTTGTTAGGTTTTCAACTATAGAAAAAATGAAATAAATGCTTAAAAACATGACGCATGGCATGGTCCCATGGTATGACCTCACCATGCCATGGTAAAAATTTGAGAAGGTTTGGCTTATGTCGTCAAGCACGCCCTTCATAAATCGAACCATCACCGAGGAAGTTCCATGCTTTCGAGAGGGAAATCCCCAAGATTGAAGGGGAATCCAAATTTCCGTCCTAGGTTGTCATTCAGTTTTCTTCCAACAATCAACATACCGCCTCAAATGCAATGTGTTCAAATTTGACATTTTCCCGGGCTCATTTACCATATTTAGGGGATTATGTGCATTTTCTAGGCATTAATGGACATAATTCAAATTCGAACAATCGGTGCATGAAAAGGTGCACAAGAACGGTCTGGAAAACCATGCTCGTGTTATTTAGTACATTCTCATGCCTTTTACAAGGAATGGGGAGATATTTCAAGGAAATGTGTGGTAATAGTCAACCATAAACATGTTGTTTACTGGGTTAACAACTATACAAAAAATGAAACACATGGTTGGAAAACATGACGCCTCGCGTGGTGCCATGGTATAGCCTCACCATGCCCTGGTAAAAATTGGAGAATGTTTTCCTTATGTCGTGATGCGCGCCTTTCATAAAATGAACCATCACCGAGGAGGTTTCATGGTTTCGAGGGGGAAATCACCAAGATTGAAGGGGGGTTCCAAATTTCCTTTGTCCTTTGTCCACGTGTTTATTTCTACGATGAACATACAACCTGCAAATCACCCTGTTCAAATTTGGCACTTTTCCGGGTTCATTTGCCATATTTAGGGGATTATGTGCATTTCCTAGGCATTAATGCACATAATTCAAGTTCAAACAATCGGTGCATGAAAGGGTCCACAAGAACGGCCTAGAAAACCATGCTCGTGCCATTTAGTAAATTCTCATGCCTTTTACAAGGAATGGACATATATTTCGATGAAATGTGTGGCAATAGTCAACCACAAATGTTTGTTTGTTGGGTTTTCAACTATAGAAAAATGAAATAAATGCTTAAAAAACATGACACATGGCATGGTGCCATGGTATGACCTCACCATGCCCTGGTAAAAATTTGAGAAGGTTTGGCTTATGTCGTCATGCACGCCCTTCATAAATCGAGCCATCACTGAGGAAGTTCCATGCTTTCGAGAGGGAAATCCCGAAGATTGAAGGGGAATCCAAATTTTCTTCGTTCTTTGCCCTGGAGTTTTTCTAAGATGAACATACACCCTGCAAATCATCGTGTTCAAATTTGGCATTTTTCCGGGCTCATTTACCATATTTAGGGGATTATGTGCATTTTCTAGGCATTTAGCGCATATAAATCCAATCTAGCTATAGGTGCACGGGTGTGCTGTGAGGGACGTGGATTGCCGTTCGACGGCGGCGCATCGTACGGTGCACACGCACGATCCGCGTGGCTGGGGTTCCGGCCAATCATAAGGGAACACACAATAGGCTCAGCGCACACTGTTTCCGGAAGCGGCAGAGATGAACCGTGTGCGATAATGAACGAGCAAAATTGTAAGGGAAGCCAAATTTCTGTTGTCGTTTGTCGTTGAGCTCTTGAATACCACCGCACTGTACAGCTGCCCGGCCCCTCCGTCCCATAGCTCTCTCCAGGCGTCGTCCATGGCACCGCGGCGCACAGTAACTGGCAAGGAAGCGATGGCATCCTGCTGCGCCGCGTTCCTCACCGCCCGCAACCGCACACATGGTAAGGAAGCGACGGCATCTCGCCGCGCCTAGTTCATGGCTGCCGGCGGCCAGACACTTACATGGGCAGACTTTGAGGCTGCCATGGCCGAATGGGTGGTGGATCTAGAGGCGGCCAAAGCCGCACAGAAGGAGCGGAAAAGGCAGAAAGTAGTCATGAAAAGAGAGCCCCGCCGCCGCAAGAAAAAAGAGGCCGCACGCCGTGGTGAGGAGAGCTTGGCGGACATCGAAGCACAGTGGGCTTCCGCCTACAAGGTCGGGAAGGAGGACGCCGGCGTCTGGCCAGCATGCCCTGATGGCAGCATGTGAGAAGTAGTTTAAGTTTGTAGTATTAGAGAAAATTACCGGTCTGCATTTTTTTTGCATTAATGACCCATAAGTCAGTTACCTGTGTGATGTTTCCTAATAAACCAGGCGTACCATTGACCGAAAAAAATCAAGTACACGTGTACATTTTTTTGGAGACGGGATCTGCCAACTTTCTTTTTTCTCGCACACGAGTATTTTACGCGCTTCGTCTGTGTTGTGTGTTTCCCCCGCCCAAGTTTCAAGTTTCGTAGCGAAATTTTCATTAGGCGTGTGATTTCAGGATTTATTCCTCCAACAACATCCCCACCCTCAGTATCCCCCTCCCTCGCGCCTCCTCTTACCGGCATCTCAAACCGCCGCCGCCGCAACCACATCTTCAACCACATCTACGTTCTGCTCAGATCCAGTCAGGTAACCCACCGATCTCTATCACGTCCCCGACCTGATTGTTTAAATGGCGCCTGCGAAAGATCCTCATGCCTCCAAATCCCCCCCGCTAGGAGCTGATGGAGGTCCATGGCGCGATGGCCACTGTGCGTGTTGACCCGGAGGAACACCTCGCCTCCGCCGCCGCCGCTGACATGGTGCAGGCTCTGGCCCAGATGAAGTCCCCCAGCGACTACCCCCCAGGACTTAATAGGTAAGATCTGACCAGTTAAATATTACCAATACCACTTGCAATGGCTATGATTTGTACGGTTGATGTATTAAGCATGTTTGTGCCTTGTTTAATTCAGTATTGCACACTATGTGATGTTCAAATATTACCGTGTCCAGCTCAATTTCACCAATACCAGCAACAAACTTACAATACATGACTCAGGATATCACTAGAGATGCTGCCCATTTGCTATTTTTAGTGGATGCTAACCCTGTTGTACTTAACATGCATGTCCATGTACTTATGCAGGATCATAACGGCTGATGCTTTTGTTTGCCATCGAGGTGAGCTACATCCCATGTCTTACAGTATTTCACATAATTTGTGCAATTGTAGTTTAACTTCTACCATTTAATGGTTGCCTGTAGGTACACATGTCAGTGGTACTGATCCACGCTTCGACCCGGAGGAACAGCTCGCCTCCGCCTTCACTGACTTTGGGTGGGATCTGGCCAAGATGAAGTGCCCCAACAACTACCTCTCAGGACTTTCCAAGTATGTACTCACCAGTTCAATCTTACCAATACCAGTTGCAATTAATGGCTATGTTCTGTACGGTCGATGTATTAAGCATGTTCTAGTAAACATGCCTAACACGTTTTTGCTACTTTCCCTACCTTTTTATAGACATCTGGGCCATTCTCTGCTCTGGCAGCACCTGCCTTGTGATGTTTAACTACGCCAATTGCATTCTTATCACTACTGGTTTCAATGTCTATTAAGCCTGTTGCAATTAACAGTTGAATCAATTTTTAAACAGTTGTATTTCAATGGCTACAAACTTACAAAACATGACTTAGGATGCTGTTAAGCCTGTTGCAATTAACAGTTGTATCCGTTTTTTAATCTGTCCATTTTCTACCATGCTACTCCCCGCAATGAAGATATACTAGAGATGCTTCCCATTTGCTATTTTTGGTGGATGCTAACCCTGTTGTACTTAACATGCTTTTCCACGTACTTACGCAGGGTCATAACGGCCGATGTTGTTGATTGTCGTCGAGGTTAGCTGCATCCCATGTCTTACAGTATTTCACATCATTTTATGCAATTGCAGTTTAACTTCTACCATTTACATGTTGCCTGTAGGTACACATGTCAGTGGCACTGATCCACGCTTCAACCCGGAGGAATAGCTCGCCTCCGTCGCCGCTGACTTTGGGCGGGCTCTGGCCAAGATGAAGTGCCCAAGCAACTACCTCTCAAGACTTACCAAGTATGTACTCACCAGTTCAATCTTACCAATACCAGTTGCAATTAATGGCTATGTTTTGTACGGTCGATGTATTAAGCATGTTGTAGTAAACAAGCCTAACATGTTTTAGCTCTTTTCCCTACCTTTTTATAGACAACCGGGCCATTATCTGCTCTGGCAGCACCTGCCTTGTGATGTTTAACTCTGCCAATTGCATTTGTATCAACATCGGTTTCAATGGCCATTAAGCCTGTTGCAATTAACATTTGTATTCATTTTTAAAGAGTTGTATTTCAATGGCTACAAACTTACAAAACATGAATTAGGATGTTGTTAAGACTGTTGCAATTAACAGTTGTATCCATTTTTAATCCGTCCCTTTGCTACCGTGCTACTCTTTTGAAATGAAGATATCACTACAGATGCTGCCGTTTTATTACCATTTGCTATTTTTGGTTGATGTTAACCCTGTTGTAGTTAACATTGGCTTTCCATGTACTTACACAGGGATACAATGGGCGATGCTGTTGTTTGCCGTCGAGGTTAGCTGCATCCCATGTCTTATACACCATCTATTCCTAAATATAAGTATTTTTAAAGATTCCAATATAGACTACATAAGGAGCAAAATGAGTGAATCTAGATTCTAATCCAAACTATATCTATAATTCTATATACATCCGTATGTAGTTCATATTGAAATCTAAAAAAAAACTTGTACTTAGGAACATAGGTAGTTGTACTTTACATCATTTGTGCAATCTCAGTTTAGCTTCTAACATTTACTGGTTGCTTGTAGGTACATATATGAGCGGTAGTGATCCACGCTTCGATCCCTTTTGCGTATGGGGGCAATGAGATATTCATGAACAAGCGTCAAGTGAGGAAACTAAGAAAGATTGTTAGGCGAAAGAAACAGGTGATTAGAATTAAACTCTTTATTTACACTTTGTCGAAGACAACAGTGAACTTTAGGATGGTAAGTAATGTGTTGCCTTTTCCCCTGCCCACAACAAGTTACTCTATTAGACCTCAATATCTAATATTTTTCTCTTTTCGGTTTCAAGCTATTTACTGATGATTACCTTGCAAACTACATGACCGGAGTGGAAGCAACTAAGGTTAAAGTATATAATTCATGTTACCATGATAATGCTCTAGAAGTCTTCTTGAAGGCGGTGAAAGATGGGTGGGCGATCGTCACAAGGGGTTGGACAAAAGTGGTTCGTACCTATGGCATGCAGGAAGGCACATTATGGGCATTCTTCTTGTTCAACACCGTCGGCAGTCAAAATGATTTACACTTGTCTCTTCACCTTTACCGCCTTTAAATACTGTGGTTCATCATAGTCAATTGCTGCCTAATCCTGTAATTACTGAACATATTGTACTGGCAATTTTATTTATCGATTTGTTGTTGAACCATTGTGCTGAGAATTTGAATTGCACGCTTCATATTTCAAAATTTCCAATCCGAATAATAAATTATAGGCAAAAATAAAAAGAGAACAGACGGTCATGGAACTTTGCAAACAGTTCTGGCAGTAAAAGCGCTTGTGATGGATAGCCCAATGCCACACAGTTTTCTACATCAAATCGTGTGTGATGTAGTTAATGAAAGCAAACAGTTAACCAAGGCAGAGCGTGTGTGATAGTTACACCTTTCACACATGAGCGTATACATAAAACTGTGTGGGATGTACATACGAACGCAAACATTTTCCCTGGATTGGCTTTGTGGGATGTACATAAGAACGAAAACTGTGTATTGAGTGTATTGAGTGTTCTCGAGCTCTCGAACTAGCTATGGTGGCTGTGTAGTTCCAAAGAGACGAATCCTCCTCCAGTACGCCATGGGCCTCCTTTTATAGTCGAAAGGGGCTGCCACAGTGGCACACAGGAGGTGGAAAGGCCTACAGTACTATGAGCTTATCGCCCGTATTAAGGACAAGATGCATTTAATGCGTTGCTTAGGTGTGTTGGGGAACGTAGCAGAAATTCAAAATTTTCCTACGTGTCACCAAGATCTATCTATGGAGAAACTAGCAATGAGGGAAGGAGAGTGCATCTACATACCCTTGTAGATCGCTAAGCGGAAGCGTTCATGAGAACGGGGTTTTAGGAGTCGTACTCGTCGTGATCCAAATCACCGGAGATCCTAGTGCCGAACGGACGGCACCTCCGCGTTCAACACACGTACAGCCCGGTGACGTCTCCCACGCCTTGATCCAGCAAGGAGAGAGGGAGAGGTTGAGGAAGACTCCATCCAACAGTAACACAACGGCGTGGTGGTGATGGAGGAGCGTGGCAATCACGCAGGGCTTCGCCAAGCACCACGGGAGAGGAGGAGGAGGAGAGGCAGGGCTGCACCAAGAGAGGAGAGGTTCTCGTGTGTTGGGCTGCTCCAAAACCTCCAATATATATAGGGAAGAGGGGCTGCGCCCTCTAGGGTTTCCACCCCTCGGGGTGGCGGCCAGCCCTAGATGGGATTTGGGGGGGGGGGGCGGCCAAGATGGGAGAGAGGGGAGGCGCCCACTAGGTGGGCCTTAAGGCCCATCTGGACCTAGGGTTTCCCCTTCCCTCCACTTCCCACGCCTTGGGCCTTGGTGGGGGGTGCCCCAGCCCACCTAGGGGCTGGTCCCCTCCCACACTTGGCCCACGCAGCCTTCAGGGCAGGTGGCCCCACTTGGTGGACCTCGGGACCCTCCCGGTGGTCCCAGACATTACCGATATCGCCTCAAACTTTTCCGGTGACCAAAACAGGACTTCCCATATATAAATCTTTACCTCCGGACCATTCCGGAACTCCTCGTAACGTCCGGGATCTCATCCGGGACTCCGAACAACATTCGGTAACCACATACAAACTTCCTTTATAACCCTAGCGTCATCGAACCTTAAGTCAGAGACCCTACGGGTTCGGGAGACATGCGAACATGACCGAGACGTTCTCCGGTCAATAACCAACAGCGGGATCTGGATACCCATGTTGGCTCCCACATGTTCCACGATGATCTCATCGGATGAACCACGATGTCAAGGACTCAATCAATCCCGTGATACAATTCCCTTTGTCTAGCGGTATTGTACTTGCCCGAGATTCGATCGTCGGTATCCTCGATACCTTGTTCAATCTCGTTATCGCAAGTCTCTTTACTGCTTTCGTAACACATCATCCCGTGATCAACGCCTTGGTCACATTGTGCACATTATGATGATGTCTTACCGTGTGGGCCCAGAGATACCTCTCCGCTTACATCGGAGTGACAAATCCCAATCTCGATTCGTGCCAACCCAATGACACTTTCGGAGATACCTGTAATGTACCTTTATAGTCACCCGATTACGTTGCCAGGACGTTTGGTACACCCAAAGCATTCCTACAGATCCGGAGTTGCACAATCTCATGGTCTAAGGAAAAGATACTTGACATTAGAAAAGCTTTAGCATACTGAACTACGATCTTTGTGCTAGGCTTAGTATTGGGTCTTGTCCATCACATCATTCTCCTAATGATGTGATCCCGTTATCAATGACATCCAATGTCCATGGTCAGGAAACTGTAACCATCTATTGATCAACGAGCTAGTCATCTAGAGGCTTACTAGGGACTTGGTGTTGTCTATGTATCCACACATGTATCTGAAGTTTCCTATCAATACAATTATAGCATGGATAATAAACGATTATCATGAACAAGGAAATATAATAATAACTAATTTATTATTGTCTCAAGGGCATATTTCCAACAGTCTCCCACTTGCACTAGAGTCAATAATCTAGTTCACATCGTCATGTGATTAATCGCCGATAGGTCACATCGCCATGTGACCAACATCCAAAGAGTTTACTAGTGTACGTAAACTAGTTCACATCATCATGTGATTAAGACTCAGTGAGTTCTGAGGTTTGATCATGTTTTGCTTGTGAGAGAGGTTTTAGTCATCGGGTCTGAACCTTTCAGATCCGTGTGTGCTTTGCAAATTTCTAGGTCATATTGTAAACGCTGCTTCCACGCTCCACTTGGATCTATTCCAAATGGTTGCTCCACTATACGTATCCGGTTTGCTACTCAGAGTCATTCGGATAGGTGATATAGCTTGCATCGACGTAACCCTTTACGCCGAACTCTTTATCACCTCCATAATCGAGTAACATTTCCTTATTCTTCTAAGGATAATTTTGACCGCTGTCCAATGATCCGTTCCTGGATCATTCTTGTACCCTCGATCGACTCATGGCAAGGCACACTTCCGGTGCGGTACACAGCATAGCATACTATAGAGCCTACGTCTGAAGCGTAGGGGACGGCCTTCGTCCTTTGTCTCTCTTTTGCCGTGGTCGAGCTTTAAACTCTTAACTTCATACCTTACAACTTAGGCAAGAACTCCTTCTTTGACTGATCCATCTTGAACACCTTCAAGATCATGTCAAGGCATGTGCTCATTTGAAAGTATTATTAAGCATTTTGATCTATCCTTATAGATCTTGATGCTCAATGTTCAAGTAGCTTAATCCAGATTTTCTATTGAAAAACACTTTTCAAACAACCCTATATGCTTTCCAGAAATTCTACATCATTTCTGATCAACAATATGTCAACAACATATACTCATCAGAAATTCTATAGTGCTCCCACTCACTTCTTTGGAAATACAAGTTTCTCACAAACTTTGTATAAACCCAAAATCTTTGATCATCTCATCAAAGCGCTCATTCCAACTCCGAGATGCTTACTCCAGTCCTAAGAAGGATCGCTGGAGCCAACATAACTTTTAGCATCCTTAGGATCGACAAAAACTTTCGATTGTATCACATACAACCTTTCCTTACAAAACTGGTAAGGAAACTCGTTTTGACATCCATCTGCCTGATTTCATAAATGCAGCTAATGCTAACATGATTCCGACGGACTTAAGCATCGCTACGGATGAGAAAATCTCATCGTAGTCAACTCCTTGAACTTGTGAAAAACACTTTGCCACAAGCCGAGCTTCATAGACGGTGACATTACCGTCCACGTCCGTCTTCTTCTTAAAGATCCATTTATCTCAATGGCTTGCCGATCAACGGGCAAGTCCACCAAAGTCCATGTTTTGTTCTGATACATGGATCCTATCTCGGATTTCATGGCTTCTAACCATTTGTTGGAATATGGGCCCACCATTGGTTCTCCATATCTCGTAGGTTCATTGTTGTCTAGCAACATGACATTCATGACAGGATCACCGTACCACTCGGCAAAGACGCATCCTTGTCGCCCCACGAGGTTCGGTAGTGACTTGATCAGAAGTTTTATTATCACTATCATAAGCTTCTAATTCATTTGGTTTAGGTGACACAGGAACAACTTCCTGTGTACTGCTACACACTAGTTGAAGTGATGGTTCAATATCCTCATCTAGTCTCCACCATCCTCCAACTTAATTCTTTTCGAGAGAAACTTTTCCTCGAGAAAGGACCCGCTTTCTAGAAACAATCCCTATTGCTTTCGGATCTGAATTAGGAGGTATACCCAACTGTTTTGGGTGTCCTATGAAGATGCATTTTATCCGCTTTGGGTTCGAGCTTATCAACCTAAAACTTTTTCACATAAGCGTCGCAGCCCCAAACTTTCAAGAAACGACAACTTAGGTTTCTCCAAATGGTGTCGTCTCAACGGAATTACATGGTGCCCCATTAAAGTGAGTGCGGTTGTCTCTAATGCCTAACCCATGAACGATAGTGGTAATTCGATAAGAGATATCATGGTGCGCACCATATCCAATAGGGTGAAACTATGATGTTCAGACACACCATCACAAAGATGGTGTTCCAAAAGTATTAATTGTGAAACAATTTGCACAATGTCTTAATTGTGTGCCAAAACTTCGTAACTCAGATATTCATCTCTATGATCATATCATAGACATTCTATCCTCTTGTCACGAAGATCTTAAACTTCACTCTGAAATTACTTGAACCATTCAATAATTCAGACTTGTGTTTCATCAAGTAAATATACTCAACATCTACTCGAATCATCCGTGAAGTAAGAACATAACGATATTCATCGCATGCCTCAAAGACTCATTGACTGCACACATCAAAATGTGTTACTCCGACAAGTTGCTTTCTTGTTCCATTTTATCGAAAACGAGGCTTTCGGTCATCTTGCCCATGTGGTATGATTTGCATGTCTCAAGTGATTCAAAATCAAGTGAGTCCAAACGGTCCATCTGCATGGAGTTTCTTCATGCGTATACACCAATAGACATGGTTCGCATGTCTCAAACTTTTCAAAACGAGTGAGTCCAAAGATCCATCAACATGGAACTTCTTCATGCGTTTTATACCAATATGACTCACATGGCAGATTGCCACAAGTAAGTGGTACTATCATTACTATCTTATACTTTTGGCATGAAAATGTGTATCACTACGATCGAGATTCAATAAACCATTTATTTAGGTGCAAGACCATCGAAGGTATTATTCAAATAAATAGAGTAACCATTATTCTCCTTAAATGAATAACTGTATTGCGATAGACATAATCCAATCATGTCTATGCTCAATGCAAACACCAAATGATAATTATTCTGGTTTAATACTAATCTTGATGGTAGAGAGAGCGTGCGATGTTTGATCACATCAAAATTGGAAACACTTCCAACACATATCGTCAGCTCTCCTTTAGCTAGTCTCCGTTTATTCCGTAGCCTTTTATTTCGAGTTACTAACACTTAGCAACCGAACCGGTATCTAATACCCTGGTGCTACTAGGAGTACTAAAATACACAATAACTTAATGTATATCCAATATACTTCTATCGACCTTGCCAGCCTTCTTATCTACCAAGTATCTAGGGTAATTCTGCTCCAGTGGTTGTTCCCCTTATTGCAGAAGCACTTAGTCTCGGGTTTGGGTTCAACCTTGGGTTTCTTCACTGGAGCAGCAACTGATTTGCCGCTTCATGAAGTGTCCCTTCTTGCCCTTGCCCTTCTTGAAACTAGTGGTTTCACCAACCATCAACAATTGATGCTCCTTCTTGATTTTTACTTTCGCGATGTCAAACAACGCGAATATCTCAAGGATCATCATCTCTATCCTTGATATGTTATAGTTCATCACGAAGCTCTAGCAGCTTGGTGGCAATGACTTTGGAGAAACATCACTATCTCACCGGAAGATCAACTCCCACTCGATTCAAGTGATTGTTGTACTCGAGACAATCTGAGCACAAGCTCAATGATTGAGCTTTTCTCCCTTAGTTTGTAGGCTAAGAAAATCGTCGGAGGTCTCATACCTCTTGGCGTGAGCACGAGCACGAAATCCTAATTTCAGCCCTCAAACATCTCATATGTTCCGCGACATTTCAAAACCTCTTTCGTGCCTCAACTCTAAACCGCTTAACTGAACTATCACGTAGTTATCAAAGCGTGTATGTCCGATGTTCGCAACATCCACAAACGACGTTTGGGGTTCAAAGACACCGAGCGGTGCATTAAGGACATAAGCTTTCTCTTGTCCGCATAATCGCTACTTTCAACTTTCAACTATATTTTCTCTAGGAACATATCTAAACAGTGGAACTAAAGCGCGAGCTTACGACATAATTTGCAAAAGGTCTTTTGACTATGTTCAAGATAATTAAGTTCATCTTATGAACTCCCACTCAGATAGACATCCCTCTGGTCATCTAAGTGATTACATGATCCGAGTCAACTAGGCCGTGTCCGATCATCACGTGAGATGGACTAGTCATCATCGGTGAACATCTTCATGTTGATCGTATCTACTATACGACTCATGCTCGACCTTTTCGATCTCTCGTGTTCCGAGGCCATGTCCGTACATGCTAGGCTCGTCAAGTTAACCCTAAGTGTTTGGCGTGTGTAAATCTGTCTTAAACCCGTTGTATGTGAACGTAAGAATCCATCACACCCGATCATCACGTGGTGCTTAGAAGCGACGAACTTTAGCAACGGTGCACGCTTAGGGAGAACACTTCTTGAAATTGTTGTAAGGGATCATCTTATTTACTACCGTCGTTCTAAGTAAACAAGATGCATAAACATAATAAACATCACATGCAATTATATAGTAGTGACATGATATGGCCAATATCATATAGCTCCATTGATCTCCATCTTCGGGCTCCATGATCATCATCGTCACCGCATGACACCATGATCTCCATCATCGTGTCTTCATGAAGTTGTCTCGCCAACTATTACTTCTACTACTATGGCTACGGTTAGCAATAAAGTAAAGTAATTACATGGCGTTTGTTCAATGACACGCATGTCATACAATAAATTAAGACAACTCCTATGGCTCCTGCGGTTGTCATACTCATCGACATGCAAGTCGTGAATCCTATTACAAGAACATGATAAATCTCATACATCACATATCATTCATCACATTCTTCTTGGCCATATCACATCACATAGCATACCTGCAAAAACAAGTTAGACGCCCTCTAATTGTTGTTTGCATGTTTTACGTGGCTGCTATGGGTTTCTAGCAAGAACGTTTCTTACCTACATAAAACCACAACGTGATATGCCAATTGCTATTTACCCTTCATAAGGACCCTTTTCATCGAATCCGTTCCGACTAAAGTGGGAGAAAGCGGCACCCGCTAGCCACCTTATGCACCAAGTGCATGTCGGTCGGTGGAACCTGTCTCACGTAAGTGTACGTGTAAGGTCGGTCCGGCCGCTTCATCCCACAATACCGTCGAAACAAGATTGGACTAGTAACGGCAAGCATATTGAACAAAATCAACGCCCACAACTACTTTGTGTTCTACTCGTGCAAAGAATCTACGCAATAGACCTAGCTCATGATGCCACTTTGTTGGGGAACGTGGCAGAAATTCAAAATTTTCCCACGTGTCACCAAGATCTATCTATGGAGAAACTAGCAATGAGGGAAGGAGAGTGCATCTACATACCCTTGTAGATCGCTAAGCGGAAGCGTTCATGAGAACGGGGTTGAAGGAGTCGACTTGTCGTGATCCAAATCACCGGAGATCCTAGTGCCGAACGGACGGCACCTCCGTGTTCAACACACGTACAGCCCGGTGACGTCTCCCACGCCTTGATCCAGCAAGGAGAGAGGGAGAGGTTGAGGAAGACTCCATCCAACAGCAGCACAACGGCGTGGTGGTGATGGAGGAGCGTGGCAATCACGCAGGGCTTCGCCAAGCACCACGGGAGACGAGGAGGAGGAGAGGCAGGGCTGCACCAAGAGAGGAGAGGTTCTCGTGTGTTGGGCTGCCCCAAAACCTCCAATATATATAGGGGAAGAGGGGGGCTGCGCCCCCTCTAGGGTTTCCACCCCCTAGGGGTGGCGGCCAGCCCTAGATGGGATTTGGGGGGGGGGGGCGGCCAAGATGGGAGAGAGGGGAGGCGCCCACTAGGTGGGCCTGAAGGCCCATCGGGACCTAGGGTTCCCCTTCCTCCACTTCCCACGCCTTGGGCCTTGGTGGGGCGCCTGCAGGACCACCTAGGGGCTGGTCCCTCACACTTGGCCCACGCAGCCTTCAGGGCAGGTGGCCCCACTTGGTGGACCTCGGGACCCTCCGGTGGTCCCAAGACATTACCGATATCGCCTCAAACTTTTCCGGTGACCAAAACAGGACTTCCCATATATAAATCTTTACCTCCGGACCATTTGAACTCCTCGTGACGTCCGGGATCTCATCCGGACTCGAACAACATTCAATAACCACATACAAACTTCCTTTATAACCCTAGCGCCATCGAACCTTAAGTGTGTAGACCCTACGGGTTCGGGAGACATGCGACATGACCGAGACGTTCTCGGTCAATAACCAACAGCGGGATCTGGATACCCATGTTGGCTCCTACATGTTCCACGATGATCTCATCGGATGAACCACGATGTCAAGGACTCAATCAATCCCGTATACAATTCCCTTTGTCTAGCGGTATTGTACTTGCCCGAGATTCGATCGTCGGTATCCTCGATACCTTGTTCAATCTCGTTACGGCAAGTCTCTTTACTCGTTCCGTAACACATCATCCCGTGATCAACCCCTTGGTCACATTGTGCACATTATGATGATGTCTTCTTGAGTGGGCCTAGAGATACCTCTCCGTTTACGGAGTGACAAATCCCAATCTCGATTCGTGCCAACCCAGCAGACACTTTCGGAGATACCGTAATGCACCTTTATAGTCACCCGATTACGTTGTGATGTTTGGTACACCCAAAGCATTCCTACAAGATCCGGAGTTGCACAATCTCATGGTCTAAGGAAAAGATACTTGACATTAGAAAAGCTTTAGCATACTGAACCACGATCTTTGTGCTAGGCTTAGTATTGGGTCTTGTCCATCACATCATTCTCCTAATAATGTGATCCCGTTATCAATGACATCCAATGTCCATGGTCAGGAAACTGTAACCATCTATTGATCAACGAGCTAGTCATCTAGAGGCTTACTAGGGACTTGGTGTTGTCTATGTATCCACACATGTATCTGAGTTTCCTATCAATACAATTATAGCATGGATAATAAACGATTATCATGAACAAGGAAATATAATAATAACTAATTTATTATTGTCTCTAGGGCATATTTCCAACAAGGTGTCCCCTAGCTTTATCGGGGACGGGAGCTTAGGTGTCCTCTTCGCTTCGACACGTGCCCTGGCCAGCGATGCATGCGGCGCCATGTAGGCAGCCAGGCAGCTGAGGTGGCGCGGTGGTAGGATCTTCACGAAGATCTGCATGCCACCACGCAGATGCTTGCTGAGTTGGCGTAGAGGCCGCCCGTTGCCACGCAGGTGCCTGTCTAGCTGGTTGAGCTAGCAGCTGCTTGGGGACGGTGGTGGAGTCTTGGTCGACGCAGGCCTGGCTGTGGCCCCGCCGACGCCCTCGGCAAGGGCCTTGCCGGGGGCCCGGCAAGGGTCTTGCTGTAGTGTTGTAGTCGTCCCCGGCAAGGTGCTTGCCGGGGGTCTTGTTGATATCGTCGGCAAGGATCCCGCCGAGGGTCGTCGTCTTCTGGTTCTCATCTGATCTCATATCTCTATGGTCTTGACAAAGATCTGCATGCCACCACAGAGGTGCCTCCCGAGCCCTGGTCCAATCGCAGTTGGTTGGGTTGGAACTCGTGGGCTCAAGGTGGCTTGCTCTGTTGATGTTTGGGCAAGTTGCCCCGGCAAGGTTCTTGCCGGGGCCGCGGAGGCCTGCCCCGGCAAGGATCTTGCCGGGGGAGTCCACCTCGCCCTCTTGCTCTTTGGTATCTTTGGTCTTGGCGTTGCCTTGGCCATCTTGTGCTTCGGCTTCTCTCCGACTCCCTCCCCTGCTCTACTTTGTGTGGCCGTGGGCGCGGCTCCGACTGTCCGTGCACAAGTAAAGGGGTCAAAAGGAGTGCCCCTACTTTTGTACACCGACAGGAGCCCCCGGGCCTGGGCCACACATAAGCGCGTCACGTTGTTGGGCCAGGCCCAAAACGGTGCGCGAGCAGGAGGGGCGGATTCCACCGCAGTAATTCTTCGTCCGCCATGCTTCCCCATGACCCGTGTTGAACGCGCGACGTGGGGGGTCATGCGTGACGTGGGGGGCATGCGTGGGGCGGTTTCTGCATGCATGCGTCACATCATGGTAAAGAGGCGGCTCGCGCCTTCCCCATAAAAGAGGGAGGCATGGAGGCGCGACTCATTTACTGGATGGACTCGGGTCACGGTCTTCAAGGCGCCCACGCCCCCTGATCACGGGGCGGGAATGGTCGCGTCACTTGTCCTCTCGACCCTGCTCGCCCGCCATGCGTCCTTCATGCAAGTGGCGGGCGGTGGAGGCGGGAAACCGGGCTGTCGTTGATTGGGGCGGCGGGTCGGTCCTGATTCCCTGCGCCTCTGATGGCTGGATTGGCTGAGTGGGCGGCCAAGGCCTGACCTCGCCCCTTTATAAGGAGGGGGAAGGGGGCGTCGTCCCAGATTCCTTCAGCACCCATCCTCCTTCATCTGTGTTTCTTTCTCCCACCTGCCATGGCGAGAGGAGGTTCTGGGCCTTCGACGGTGGCGGCAAGGGTCGCCCCCCGTTAGCGCGTCCCTCCTTCCCACGAGCCCGCGGCGGCAGAGCCAGCCGCAAGAGGAAGGGGGAGGCGGCATGGCCGAGGTCGCCGTGGCGGTCGGGGGAGAGGGGGACGAGGTGGCGCGGCGGCCGCGCCTCCGCCGGCGATGCCTCCCGCAATGGAGGGTCATGTCGGGGACCGGCCCCGCGAGTTCTTCATCCGGCTACGCCAGCCACTGCGTCGTCATCTCCGTCTCCCCACCCTCTTCGCTCTGGAGATGGAGCTCGATCCGCCCCAGACCTTCAGATTGCACATGAGGGGCTGCGGGACCGGTGGCACGCGGGTCGACGTCGACTTCCCTGCTCCTCATGTCATGTATCTCCATCGCGGATGGAAGACGTTCGCCCGCATCCATAGCTTGACGGTGGGGCTCGTCCTCTACTTCAAGTTAATGGAGGGCGGCTTGCTCTCAGTCAAGGTCTTCGGAGACCTTGGAACTCGCCTGAAGTGCTGCGTGGAGAGCTCCTTCGACGATGAAGATTCCTCCTCGAGTGGGAGTGACAAGGAGGACAGCGACATCGACGACGAGGGAGTCGGGCGGCAGGATGCCGACCCCGACTTCTACTGATCGCGTCGCCCCTCCCTCGGCCTCACGCCCTGCCGAGGGCCTTCCTCGTCAAGCTCTCCATCGGCGCGTTCCCAATCGCCTCCTTGGGCGGCTGGCGTAGGAGGGCCGAAGAAGGCGAAAAAGGCGGGCGGCAGCTGTCAACTCAGAGTACGCGGGCACCGATGCCTTCATCGCGTATTGTCGGGTCGTTGCCTCATCTTCCAGCCCCTCCGCCGGTACCGGGATGCTCTCTTGGCGCCATCTGCTTCTCGCACCTCGCCTAGGCACTCCTTTCGCCCTCCTGCTGTCTTTTTTCACCTCCTGAGGAGAGGGACAAGAAAGGGATTACGGGCACCTTATCCTTTTTTTAGTTTGTAAGCCTGTTGGCACTTGTTAGATTTAAGACTTGTAATCCCCTTGCTCATGTTTTTAATTCTGTATGAACTATACCTGTATGGGATGTTTTTAAGGAGAAGGGGTCTTGCCGGGTTCTTTGTGCATGAGCGAGGCCCATGCCAAGCACGAATCCTTGTTCTTTTTAGGATAAACATTGTTGCCCAGCAACAGGCCTTGCCGTCTCTCCACTTCGGTCGACCGTTCTCGCGCTCTTGGCGGAGGCAGGGGCGAAGTAGAGTTAGGCCCCTCGTTCATCTCCTTGCCACGGCGGCTACTACCAAATTCCGACCCAAGAGGATAGCTCTTGAGTACGGGAAAAGGGGAGCATGGTGGTTTTAAGAATATAAACGAGGCTTCATACGTCCCAGTTCTATACGGAAGTGCATAACTGGGATAAAAGACTTATCTGAATCCGCAGCCCCCGGCAACCTTGGCTTGCCGTGGTTGGATCCTTGTGTCTTCATCCCTCGGCGATCCTGGCTTGCCGGGGCTGGAGCGCCGGTCCATCCTCTTTGTTCCAAGCAGCTCAGGAGATATGTCCACGTGCCCTGTGAACCAAAGAGGACAGAAAGACGCACACTCGACGATTAGGCTAGGGGTTAGTCACCGCTAAGCACTATCAACCCTAACCGAGGAAGAGACTTAACCTAGCATGCATGCTATAACTTAGGGCGCCAGCGCTTCATGTATTTATGCTCAGGGTCTGCGCCTGGCTTTATACAGAGGGTTACATGCCTTGCCAGCAAAGCTTGTACAAAAGGTGGCTTGCCGGGGGGCCCGGCAAGCCGCGCCTTATGGGTAAAACTTGCGAAGATGCTCGATGTTCTAGGAGTTGCTCACTAGGACAGCATCTTCGGTCTCTAGGCGGAATGCGCCGGGCCTAGTGACTCGTATTACCCGATAAGGGCCTTCCCACTTTGGCGTCAACTTGTTGGTATTCTTGGTCGACTGAACGCGCCGAAGAATAAGGTCACCTTCCTCTAAGCTTCGGCATGAACCTTGCGGCTATGGTAGCGGCGCAAGGCTTGCTGGTAGTGTGCTGCTCTCACAGCCGCCCGTAGACGATCTTCCTCAAGGAGCATTGTGTCATCTTGCCGCAACTGCTCTTGCTCAAGCTCATCATAAGCGAGCACTCGAGGTGACCCGTATATGAGTTCCATGGGGAGAACTGCTTCTGCCCCATATACTAGGGCAAAGGGTGTCTGGCCAGTGGCTCGATTTGGCGTCGTCCTGATCGACCAAAGAACCGCCGGCAACTCATCAATCCAGCGCCTTCCACTCTTGTGCAGCTTGTCGAAGGTCTTCGTTCTCATGCTTCGCAACAGTTCAGCATTTGCCATCTCCGCTTGGCCGTTGCTCCGGGGGTGTTCTACGGAAGCAAAATAGACCTTGCTGCCGAGGACTTGGATGTATTGCATGAAGGTGTGGCTTGTGAACTGCATGCCTTTATCGGCAATGACTCTGTTTGGCAAGCCAAAATGGCAGACTAATCCCTTGAAGAACTTGACGGCTGACTGTGCTGTCACCTTCCTCATCGGTTCCACCTCTGGCCACTTTGTGAACTTGTCGATTGCAACGTACAAGTACTCAAAGCCCCCGACAACACGGGGGAAGGGGCCCAGTATGTCAAGCCCCCAGACCGAAAATGGCCAGGAGAGAGGGATTGTTTGAAGGGCTTGAGCTCGTTGATGAAGCTTCTTTGAATGGAACTGACACGCTTAACACTTGGTTACTAGTGCCGTTGCATTCTGGCGGGCGGTGGGCCAGAAGAAGCCTTGCCGGAACGCCTTGCCGGCAAGGGCCCTTGACCCTATGTGGGAGCCACATATGCCTCCATGTATCTCTGCCAACAGCTCCAGTCCTTCCTCCCGGGGGATGCACTTAAATTTCACACCGTTCGGTCTTCTTCTGTACAGGACGTCATCGACGAACTGGCACAAGGCAGACCAACGGGCTACTTTTTCCACTTCTTCCTGCTCCTCAGGAAGTTCCCCAGTCTGAAGGAAATGGACGGTATGCTGTGCCCATGCTGGAGCCTGGGGCTCGACGACAAGGACCAAAGGCATCTCTTCCGCCATGGGGGCAGTCGTCTCTACGGCCAGGGCTTAGCACCCTGCCGGAGCCAGCCGTCCCTCGGCAGGCTCAGGATCCACGGCAACACCCTTGCCGGCAGCCCCCGGGGGCTCAGCGGGCAAGTACTTGCCGGGGCCTGACTTCCTCTGCTTGTTCTGCTCTGTTGATGGTTCGACGGATGGTTGAGTTAACCGAAGCAAAAAGGTGCCTGGTTCCACAGGTAGCTTGAATGCAGCGCGCTTTGACAGGTAGTCAGCGATGCCTTTCTCTGCTCGAGGAACGTGCTCTGCTTGTATACCGTCGAAGCGCTCCACCAGTTTCCTCACTTCATCTATGTAGGCCTCCATCAACGGGCTCTGATAATCCTTGTTAACTTGTCTGACGACACGCTGTGAATCACCCCTGACGATGAGCTTTTTCACCCCGAGGTCCGCCGCGATCCTGAGACCGGCAAGCAGCCCCTCGTATTCAGCAGTGTTGTTTGTGGACATCTCCCTGGGAAAGTGCATCTGGATCACATACTTGAGGTGCTCTCCAGTGGGTGCGACAAGGAGCACACCGGCACCGGCGACTTGCAGCGAGAAAGCCCAAGTACATGATCTAGTCGCGGCTTGCCTCCTTGCCGGGGAGAGCGGTCTCCTGAATTTCTTCTCGGGCGTTGAGGTCCATTCTGCAATGAACTCCACCAAGACTCTGCTCTGGATTGTCAAGGTACTTTCAAACTTCAACCCGAAGCTCGACAACTCCAAGGCCCATTCCACAATCCTTCCGGTCGCATCTGGGTTGTGCAGTATCTGTTGCAATGGGAGGTGGGTGACGACAGTGATATCGTGGGCTTGGAAGTAATGACGCAGCTTCCTCGAGGCCATAAGGAGGTCGAAGAGCAATTTCCGCACACCGGAGTACCTCGACCTAGCGCCCTGCAAGAGGGAGCTGACAAAGTAAACCGGGTGCTGCATCATCTTCTTCTTCTGCACCACTTCACCTGACTTTGCAGGCACCGCCCCGACGGCGTCAGACTCTGCCGGGGGCCTTGCCTTGCTGGCACCAGGCCCTGCCGGGGAATCTCTGGCTTGCCATCCGCCGGTCCCGCCGTCGCCACGGCCTCCTCGTCGACCTCCCTCTGTGCCACCCGTGCGGAGCTGACCACTTGATTCGTTGCCGCTTGATACAGCAGCAACGACTCTTGTGGTTTAGGTGCAACCAGTATTGGCGTGGAGGAAAGGTATTTCTTCAGATCCTGCAATGTCGCCTCGGCTTCAGGGGTCCACTCCATTGGGCCTGCCTTCTTCAAGATTTTGAAAAAAGGGAGGGCGTGCTCGGCGGACTTGGAGATGAATCGGCTCATGGCAGCAACACAGCCAGTGAGCCGACGCACGTCCTTGATCTGCTTGGGCGCCTCAGTCTGTTCAATAGCCTTCATTTTGTCTGGGTTTGCCTCGATCCTGCACTGCGACACAAAGAACCCGAGAAGCTTGCCGAACGGAACACCGAAGACACACTTCTCAGGGTTCAGCTTGAGGTTGATCTTGCGCAGGTTGGCAAACGTCTCTTCCAGGTCTTGTGCAAGAGTTGCCCCATCCTTGGTTTTGACCACTATATCATCCATGTATGCTTCCATATTTCTATTGAGCTGGGGGTTCAAAACCAATTTGGACCGCTCTTGCAAACGTCAAGCCAGCACTCTTCAACCCGAAAGGCATCCGTAAAAAGCAATACGAACCACATGGGGTGATGAATGTCGTCTTCTCTTCATCTTCTCTTGTCATGAAGATCTGGTGGTAGCCTGAGTAGGCGTCGAGGAATGACAACAGATCACACCCGGCCGTGGAGTCAACAATCTGGTCGATGCGCGGCAACGGGAAGGGGTCCTTGGGACAAGCCTTATTGATATCTATGTAGTCAATACACAACCTCCACTTCCCATTCGCCTTGCGCACCACCACCGCATTGGCCAACCACGTCGGATGGAGCACTCCTCTCACCAAACCCGTCGCTTCCAACTTCCTGATCTCCTCGGTGATGAACTCCTGCCATTCCAAAGCCTGCTTCCTGACCTTCACGACGGGGGCACAAGATGAGGACAGACAGCTAGGTGGTGCTCAATCACCTCCCTGGGAACACCGGGGATGTCAGATGCTTGCCATGCAAACACGTCGACATTCGCCCGCAGGAAGGTGACGAGCACGCCTTCCTATTTGCTGTCGAGGGTGTAGCTTATGGTGAAAGCCCCTCCCGCACCATCCTCCCTAACGGACACCTTCTTGGTCTGTGGTGGCTCAGCTCTGGAGTTCTTGCTCTTTCTGGTGGAGCTCTCTAGCACATCCTTGATGGTAGAACAACACTCCAAAGAGGTGTGCTTGCCGGAGTGGGTGCGAGAGGTCTTCCCAGTCTTCTTCTTCCCCCCCCCCTGGGGCTTCAGCGGCAGGAGCAAGTGCCTTGGCGGCAGTTGCTGCAACTGCTTCCCGGTAGAGTAGGTCGGTACAGATCAACGCATCCTTCTTGTCACAGGGAACGGTGATGATGGTCATCGACCCAGGCATCTTCAGCGTGTTGTAGGCGTAATGTGATGCCGCGATGAACTTGGCTAGTGCCGGGCGGCCGAGGATCCCGTTGTAGGGCAAGGGGATCTTGGACACATTGAAGACGATCCTCTCTGTCCTGTAGTTCAACTCTCCTCCAGACGTCACGGGCAGTGTGACCTTCCCCTTCGGCTGGCTCCTCCCCGGATTGACCCCCTGAAATGTGCCCGTTTCCTCGAGGTCTCTATTAGGAATTTGTAGCCTTTTGATCACGACGGGCGAGATCAAGTTCAGGCCGGGCCCGCCGTCGACCAACATCTTGTTCACCTTGAGGTTGCGTATTGTTGGCGAGACCAACAAGGGCAAACACCCGACCGCGGTTGTGCAATCAGGGTGGTCCTTGGCGTCAAAGATGATGGGCGTGCTGGACCACTTCAGCCGGCGTCGAATGGCCGAATGACGGTCTTTGTCAGAATCTCACGCGCCCACCGCTTGAGCCGGGCGGTGAGAAGTATGCTGAGGCGCCACCATCGATGCACATGGCCTCCGTAGCCTTCTGGAACTCTTGCTCGCCGGACTCGTCGTCCTCGTCACGATCATCGTCTTCTTGCTTCTTGTCACGGCCCCGGGCGGGCCTCTCTTGCTGGTTGTCTTTGCCGCGGCGGCCACGCTTCTTGCCGGATCCCTAGGCACCATCCTGGCCCTTCTCCTTGTCCCGCCTCTCGTACTCAGCTTTTTGCTTCTCAGCAAGCATCTCGACTTGCCGGCAGTTTTGGAGGTCGTGGCCCTTGGTGCGGTGGATCTTGCAGTACTGCTTGTCGGAGGTTCCTGGCTTGTCGGCAGCCGCCAAGGCCTAACAGGCGGTGCAACCGGCAATCTCCTTGCCGGGGTCGTGTGCCTTGGCCTTCTTGGCAGCGCCGGTGCTGTCGGATCCCTCGATGGCAAGCACGGTCTTGCCCTTGCACCTCCTGTTACGACGATGGCCCTTCTTCGTTGGGGCGGCGGTGTCTTCATCAGTAGAGTCGGTTTCCGTGCCGGCGTCCTCGCCGGGGTACTTCCTTCCCTCTTCAGCCCGGGCGCACCTATCGGCCAGAACATAATGTTCGGCCACATCCTTAACCTTGGTCATCGCCAGCTCTTCGTGCATCTTGCGGTTGCGCATGTTCTGATGGAACGCGCTGATCACGGCGGTGGGATGAACGTCGGGGATGTTTTACTGCACCCGGCTGAATCTCTGGATGTACTTGCGCAGGTTTTCCCCTTCCTTCTTGGGAGTGATATGCAAATCACTGGCCTGGCCATGAGCTTGGTGGCCTCCAGTGAAGGCGCCAACGAACTCATGGCACATATCCCACCAAGAAGAAATGGAATCCGCCGGCAAGTGCATCAACCAAGACATGACATTGGGCTTCAGTGCCAACGGGAAGTAATTGGCAAGCACCTTGTCATCACGAGCTCCAGCAGCCTGCATTGCGATGGTGTAGATGATGAGGAACTCTGATGGATCGGTCTTGCCAGTGTACTTCTCGTGGACGTCAGGCTTGAACGTGCAGTGGGACGGCCATTGGAACTGCCGCAGCTCACGGGTAAAGCCTGGGCAGCCCACCTTGTAAGGTAGGCCGCCGGAGCCGCCCGGTGCTGGGTGGTCCATAGCGGGTCCGGCCCGCTTGTCCGACTGGTGGCGTGTATCACGCCGGCGGTCGATAGTGGTTCGAGCATCTTCGTGAGCTCATTCTCGAAGAACTTGGCATTGGTCGTGGTGGGTCCGTGGGTCGGAGGATGCTATGGAAATATAATCACAAGCGTCATCGCGACGGACCGACACCCGCGGTAGTTGGTGTGGAGGAGGAGAGTGCACCATGGCCGCATCACCCCCGGCCCCTCCACCACTGGCATGTGGTGGTTCGACGGAGCGCCGGCCTGAAGGCCCCGCCGGTCGCGGATCATCTTTACCGGCGACGGCGACGAGGCTCCGGATGGTGGCTCTCCACTCGTCGAGCTTCTCTGCAGCAGGAGGGAAGTCGAGGAGCAGCTGCGCGCGCGCCAAAGCTTCCGCTGGCGTGGGTGGTGGTGACAGCTACGTGGACCGTGGCGCGCTTCGACTTCTAAGTACGTTAGAAGGAGCTCTACCACAGCCCAGCGGCTGCGTGCCATTTTTGCCAGCACTTCGGCGAGCATGCTGGACTTCTTCGTCCCGCGGATGATGCATAGGGCTCTTCCCACGGCGGTGTCCGGGGTCTCCAGCGTGGTGGCGCTGCTCGTCGCGCGGACCCTGGGAAGAGTGCGCTGTGGGTGCCGGCGTGGGCGTCTTGGAAGTTGCTGCGCCGCCCGTGGGTGGCACAACGACACTTCGGGAGGGTCCCGCGCCGCCTGCGGGGGGCCCAACCCCGTCTTTGGATTTGGCGGCGGCGGCCGCCACACTGGCGCATTTAACGATGCCGCTTCGCCAGGATCTCGACCGCGGAGGGATGCTGGTGCTCGCGGATCGCGTGCGGTCCCGGGTCTGTCGCGACCGACTGTCCGCCCGCACGTGGGCCATTCGGCTCCGGACGAGCCGATCGCCGTGATCGTCTTCTTCTTGGGAGCCATGGCGATGAAGAACTGCTAGGCCAACTACTAGACCAGATTCTCACAATTGCGCCCCCTACTGGCGTGCCAAAGATGTCGGTGGCGAACGACACCTATGGGATCATAAGAATCCCTACTGTGGTTGCCGGGGCGCGGGGTTATGAGAAGAGTAGGATTAACAGTCAGCACAATGATTGTTTACCCAGGTTCGGGCTGCGAGGATGCGTAAAACCCTAGTCCTGCTTTAGTGGGTGTATTGAGTGTTCTTGAGCTCTCGAACTAGCTATGGTGGCTGTGTAGTTCCAAAGAGCTGAATCCTCCTCCAGTACGCCATGGGCTTCCTTTTATAGTCGAAAGGGGCTGCCACAGTGGCACACAGGAGGTGGAAAAGCCTACATTACTATGAGCTTATCGCCCATATTACAGGACAAGACGCATTTAATGCATCGCTTAGGTGTCCCCTAGCTTTATCGGGGACGGGAGCGAGGCCCGTCCCGTCCGTCGCCGCTCCTCTTCGCTTTGACACGCGCCCTGGCCAGCGATGCATGCAGCGCCATGTAGGCAGGCAGGCAGCTAAGGTGGCGCGGTGGTAGGATCTTCACGAAGATCTGCATGCCACCGCGCAGATGCTTGCTGATTTGGCGTAGAGGCCGCCCGTCGCCACGCATGTGCCTGCCCAGCTGGTTGAGCTAGCAGCTGCTTGGGGACGGTGGTGGAGTCTTGGTCGACGCGGGCCTGGCTGTGGCCTCGCTGACGCCTTCGGCAAGGGCCTTGCCAGGGGCCCGACAAGGGTCTTGCCGTGGCGTTGCAGTCATCCCCGGCAAGGTGCTTGCCGGGGGTCTTGTGGATCTCCTCGGCAAGGATCCCGCCGCGGGTCGCCGGCTTCTAGTTCTCATCTGATGTCATATCTCTATGGTCTTGACAAAGATCTGCATGCCACCACAGAGGTGCCTCCCGAGCCCTGGTCCAATCGCAGTTGGTTGGGTTGGAACCCGTGGGCTCAAGGGCGGCTCGCTCTGTTGGTGTTTGGGCAAGTTGCCCCGGCAAGGTTCTTGCCGGGGCCGCGGAGGCCTGCCCCGGCAAGGATCTTGCCGGGGGAGTCCACCTCGCCCTCTCGCTCTTTGGTATCTTTGGTCTTGGCGTTGCCTTGCACATCTTGTGCTTCGGCTTCTCTCCTGCTCCCTCCCCTGCTCTGCTTTGTGTGGCCGTGGGTGCGGCTCCGATTGTCCGTGCACAAGTAAAGGGGTCAAAAGGAGCGCCCCTACTTTCGTACACCGACAATGGTTGTCAGCTGCCTCTTCGGGAAGGTGACGGGCCGAGGGCCTGGCGTCTCCCTGGAGTGGTCGTGATCGAGAAATAACGAGGGAGTACGATGGCACCGACGCCTTCGTCTTGTATTGCCGGCCCGCTGCCTCGTCTTTCCTCTCTTCCCCTCCCTTCCCGGCAGCATTGTCACCGGCCTCTCCGAGGCGTCCACCGGGGAGGGGGTCGATCTCTTGGTGCCTTCGCCTCCTCCAGCACTCTCCTGTGTTCCAGTGGTTCTCCCTGCCGGTGCTCGTGCTGGGGCTTTTTGCTGGCCTTGAGGGTGCTGGCCAAGGCACTGCCGAAATGCTCCCTCCGTCCTCGAACCTCGCAGCCTCGCCACTCCTGATCTTGTCAGGCTGCGCCCGGCAGGTCCTGACGGGATCGGTCGGGTATCTGCTCAGGCACTCCTTTTGCCCTCTTCACCTCCCACTGCAATGCCTAGGAGGAGAGGGACAAGAAAGGGGATTACGGGGCACTTATCTTTTTCCAGTCTAAAATATGTAGGCATTTGCCAAACTTTAGTCTAAATTATGTAACCTTCTTTATCCATGTTTGTGTTCTGCAAGATCAGTACTTGCTCATCAGCATATTACTAAAAAAGACAAGCTTTGCCGGGTACTTGTGCATGTATCATATCCATGCATTGGTGAAATGCCTCTATACAGTCAAGTAAACATGTTTTCCCTGATAGGCTATCCTGCCGGTACCCTCAGTTTTTTGCCACTGGGCTAAGCCTGCCGGGCACAAATCCACAAAGAGGGACCATCCCCCCACCAAACTTCTCCATCAAAGGCCACTGCGACCACCCTGATCAAAGCAACGTTCGAGTCAAAGGATGGGAGCACCTATATTTCGAAGGTGGCGAGGTTTTCATATGCACAAGTTTCACTTTACAGAACATGTATGGATAAGAAAGAACTTAACTGTTTGGCTTGCCGGGGATCGCAATGTAGGCTTGTCTTCTCTTCTCTTCTTCCGGACCAAATCCACGGTAAGAACCCTGCAGCTTAGTGCAGATGAAAACGATGCCACATGCGATCTTATCTACATGATCATGCTATACTCATGATATGCTTATGCATGCATGCAATCTTCTTGGGCCCCCCAACCCTTTGTTTCTATCTCTGTTGCTCAGGGGCTGCGCCTGGCTTGGTACAAAGGGTTACATGCAACTTTGGCAAAGCTTGTACAAAAGGGTGGCTGCCGTGCAGGGCCCGATAGCCACGCCTTATAGGTAGAACTTACGGAGATGCTCAATGTTCCATGAGTTTTGCAACTGAATGCCATCTCCGGTCTCCAGACGAACTGCACCGGGTCTGGTGACTCGTACTACTCGGTAAGGGCCTTCCCACTTTGGCATCAACTTGTTTGTACCCTTGGCGGACTGAATGCGCCTAAGGACAAGGTCGCCTTCCTCAAAACTTCGGGCATGAACCCTGCGGCTGTGATAGAGATGCAGGGCTTGCTGGTAGCATGTAGCACGTGTAGCAGCCCATAGATGGTTCTCCTCAAGTAGCACATCGTCTTTAGGACGGTGTTGTTCTTGCGCTACTTCACCGTAGGCAAGTACTCGAGGTGATCCGTATATGAGTTCCGTGGGGATAACTGCTTCTGCCCCATAGACTAGGGAGAAGGGAGTCTGCCCGGTAGCTCGATTTGGTGTTGTACGGAGGGACCAAAGAACCACTAGAAGCTCATCGATCCATCGCCTGCCACACTTCTGCAGCCTATCGAATGTTCTTGTCTTGAGTCCTCGCAACACTTCAGCATTTGCCCTCTCAGCTTGTCCGTAGTGTCGGTTTTCGGGTTCCGGCAAAACCCTTGAGGTTCGAACACTGGGGTGCACACGAAGATCTCTCCTCCCCCTAGCACACACCCTTACCGTGATCTCAAAGCTCAGCGCGTCGAACTCACAGAACAAGAGACACAAGGTTTATACTTGTTCGCGCCACCGATGTGGTGTAATACCCTACTCTAGTGTGGTGTGGTGGATTGCCTCTCGGGATAAGGAAGAACTAGTACAGGGGAAGAATAGCCTCCTGAGGAGAGGTGCTCTTGTGCTCGATGAGCTTGTGTGGTTGAGGATGATCTGAATGGCCTCGGATCCGTCTAGTTCGGTCCGGTCCCGATTAGTTACCTCCTACTGTGGTGGCTAGCCCTATTTATATGGACCCTGGTCCTCTTCCCAAATATTAGGCGGGAAGGGATCCCACAACGGCCAATTTGAAGGGGGACAACTAGTACATGTTATCCTGACTAAAGGTGGTCTTCGCCTACCAAAGGCTCTGGTGGTGACGCCGTCTTGGGCTCCACGGTGACCTCTGTCCTGCCGTCCTACTGGTCTTGGTCTTGTTGCACCGATATGGAAACCTTTGCCTGATGCCTCGGGACTCCTCGCCTGCGCTTGCCTCTTTAGCACCAAAGAGGAAACGAGGACTCTGCGCGCTGGCGCCCGCCGGTCCCTGGTCGTTATGGCTTACGTCACAGGAACCTCGTGAGGTGCCCCTTCCCTTGATCTCTCCGCCCCTCGCGAGCCAGCCTGGTGAGGCCGCCCCCGAAGAGGTCTTGGGTTGTCCACCTCGCGAGGCTTGGCCCCTCGCGAGGGTCTTGAGTGTTTCCTGGTGAAGATGGGCCGTACAGGGCTGCTGGTGGAGCCACGTCAGGGGCCGCAGGCAGGCAAGTCTAGGGACCCCGGTTCCCAGGACGCCGACAGTAGCCCCCGGGCACAAGGCGCGCTCAAACTTGGCTTCGAGGCGAAGCCAAGGGGCAAGTGCGGAGCACCGCGAGCCCCAACAGCCTGCGACCTCGCTTGACGTGTGGCGATTGATTGGACGTGGGCGCCTCCGCTTCCACACGCCGCCTCGGCAACTGCCCGACTGACAAAAGACTCACGCGGGCTGTATTTGCCTTCATTGCTTTCCTTCGTCTTGCTCTAGATCCCCTTTCTTGCCCTTCGCTTCCAGAGACTCCAGATCCACACAGTTCCCCTTCGAGCTTGCCGTCAATGGCGCCCAAGAAAGCTCGGGCTACTCCTCCGCTATCCTTGTACCAGCCCGCGCTCGACGTGCCGAGCGTGTCGGAGAAGAACCTTGCCGCTGTGCGTCTGATGACGATGGAGGGTGACGAGAAGAGGAAGACTGTGCTCCGGGTCGGCTCCGCCGAGCCTGAGGCCCCTGGCAGCACTTTCTACCCCTTTTTCTTGAGTAGCATCACCGCCGGATTGGTTCCCCCCTTCTCTGACTTCTTCTACTCTATCCTCAGTCACTATAAGATCCACGCTCTCCATCTTCACCCCAACTCCATCCTCCTCCTGTCAATCTCTGCATTCTACTGCGAGGCGTATGTTGGAGTGATTCCGTCCGTGGCACTACTGCGCCACTTCTTCTTCCTTCGGATCAAGGAGGGCTACCGCTCCAGGTGCGTTGGCTTCGTTGCGGCCAACAAGACCGATGCCATCTTGAAGGCCGGGAAGAAGGCCGAGGGCTTCAGGAGCAAGTGGGTCCTGATGGACGCCAAGTGCTCCCACCCCCGGTTGGTGCTGCCGACAGAGATGCCCATGTCCCAAGAGGGATGGCTTCGCGCGAAGCTCACCGACCCTCGAACGACGTAGGTGTTGGAGAGGATGACTGCCGACCTGAAGCCCGGTGACTCGAGGACGGGGAAGCTGACGGGGGCCATGATCGCCAAAGAGTTCATGGCGCAGCGCGTGGCTCCCCTCCAAGCATGCCCGCGCCCACTGTGGAAGCTTGGAGACGAAGGGGACGACCTCCGCCTGCGCTTGGAGCCACTTTCTGATGAGGAATTGTGCTCGACTCTTCGCTCCTAGGTTGGGGACGACCAAGGGTACCTGCCTGATTGCTTTGTTCCCTTGTTCCGCCGCCCAGACGGGGCAGAGGTCGCCGCCACCGTGCCCGTCTTTGACGGGCGCGGGCTTGTTCCGCCTGCGCCCTCGAGTGCTCCGACGATGATGGCCCGGGTGGACGTGTCCTCCGGCGAGTCTCACGAGGGGGAGGAGGAGGAAGAGGAGGAGGAGCGCAACTCGGAAGCTACCCGCGATGGGGAGGGGGAGACCTCTCCTATGCGCAAGGCCGACATCCTCCGCACCTTGCCTGATGATGAGGATGAGGCCGATGCCCCCCTGGAAAGGAGGGAGCTGCATACTGCAGGGGTCTCCTCGAGGTCCAAGGTTAGTGCCCGGAGGAGGTCACCGGTCGAGGTTCTGAAGAGAGGAAGGTCGGCGCTGGTCTCCCGAGTCGACGCCCCTATCCTGACGATGCCTGAAGCTGCTTCCAACTTGCCTGCTGCCCCTCTTCTGTGCCTAGAGCCGTTGCGCCCATGCCTCAGGCTGCGAGGCTCTCAGGCTTCAAGCTCAGGAAGCAGAGGGACTTCACCGCGGTGGACCAGTAAGTATTCTTGTCTTGCCTTGTTCCTGCTTCTGCTGCTGAGTCTTGACACTTTCCATTGCTTGACTAGGCCGACGCCCGCGGCGAAGAGGAGGAAGGAGGATACGGCGGTACTGCTCGGGATCAAATCGCCTGCAGTGGCTGCACCCTCCTTCGTAGGGAAGGGAAGTGGCAGTGCTCGCGCTTCCCCGACCCGACCGTCCTCACGAAACATGGGGGAGTGTCCTCTGGAGGAGGCAGCGCCCATGGCCCCACTGGCACTAGAGGTGTCGGCGTCCAGCTCGGCTGCTGAGGTCCCCAAATCTCAGGAGCCCTAAGCCTCCCAAGCCATCGTGATGATGTTGCCTCTGCATTCCTCTGCCGCTCTACTGACCCCGGATCCTTCCGCCTCGCGCGACATCCTGGAGCGTGCTCTTTCTGCACTGACCTTGCTGCGGGAGGATCTTCAAGGCACCGACCGTCGCCTGGTGGACGGGCGCCTGGAGCTGATCTCTGGCTGGCTCCACTCAGATGTGGCCGTCCGGCGGTGCTGAGCTAGGCTGCGGTGGACTCCGAGAAGGACAAGTAGGCTGTCGCCCAAGCCATGGCTGCCCGCGAAGCTGCGCTGAAGGATGCCGGAGCTGCCCAAGATCGCTGCCAGTTGCTGGAGGCCGAGCTGGAGGCAATGCGCAATGAGCGTGCGACCAAGGCGTGAGGCCGCAAGGCGGAGGAGGAGGAGATGAAGGCCTGGGAGGACGCCTTCAGGGATCGCGACGCCGAGCTGGAGCAGTTGGGGAAGGCGTAGGCTGCAGAGTGCAGCCGGCTGGAGAAGCTGGAGCATAAGGTGGAGGCAGAGAAGGCCGAGCTAGAAGCCAAGGTGCAGGTCCTTGGCGAAGACCGCATGGCCTTCAAGTCCCTCGAGGAGAGGTCTCGCATGGCGCTGCAGTCGCTCTACGAGAAGGGCTTGGAGGAGCCGCTGGCTACCGACGACGAGGGCCCTAACCAGCTACTTCCTTAACTGGTCGCGGCGCTTGAGGAAGTCGTGAGCGGTATCGGCCCCTTGGCAGAGCGAGAAGCCCGCATTCTTTCCTCAGCCGCATTGACGCGCATCTTCAGCCACCTCCATCTTCGCGATCCTGCCACCCACCTTGACGAGCTGCTGGAGCCTGTGGACGCCGAGCACTGCGCAGCTGCTGCCGAAGCCGTGAAGGGTCAGGTGGAGGGTCTGCTGAAGTGGTTCTGCGCCTTCTATCCCGCGCCCTCAACTGTCGGTGCTGCTGATCCTGCAACTCCGGCGGGTGGTGTAGGTGAGGGCAACGCCACTATGGAAGAATCATCCATTGCGGGCGACGGCGGCGTCCGGGGATGACGAGATGACTTGCTGGCGGCTCCTTTCCTGTTTAGCTTCTACGTCGGCAGGGCCCGACCCCGCGCATACCTCAGCCGCCGTTGGGTCGTTCGGATCACCAGGACGAGACCAAGGGGTGAGGGGCTACGTGGCCAGTTAGGCTCCTAAGCCGCGATGCTCAGGAGTCCCCCTTGACGTGCAAATAGCTTATAGAAAGGAGACGCAGGAATAGGTCTAGTGTTTATGTCGGCAGGGCCCGACCCCGGGCATACCTCAGCCGCTGTTGGGTCGTCCGGATCACCAGGACGAGACCAAGGGGTGAGGGGCTACGTGGCCAGTTAGGCTCCTGAGTCGCGATGCTCAGGAGTCCCCCTTGATGCTCAAACAACCTTCATACATTTTCCCTCGCCGAGGCTCCGCTCGGGAGGGCGCGTGACGGCCAGGCCCAAGGGACCTGGCGGGGTGGCGTACGCTTGGCGTGACCTGAGTGTAGCCCCCTTGCCCAGCCCCTTCGCGCGACTCTCCCGATGGGAGGTGTTGCGATGAGGCCAGACACTGAGCTCAAGGGCTCCCTGAGGTTGATACTGCCATGGGGCCGCCCTCAGTTGTTTATCACCAGCGCGGAGCATAGCGCTTCCGCACTTGCATGGGCATAACCGCTCCTCGGCCGTGTCGACTGCCAGCACGGAGCATGGTGCTTCCACTAGTGCGTAGGTGAGGGATCCCTCTGAGTGGAGCCCCCGGGGCGTGTACAGCCCCGCCCTGACACGTGGCTTGCACGGCAGGGCTAGACGAGGTCTGTATGGGCACTCGTGAGCCAGCACGGGATTCATGAGGCCCTACCTCAAGGCGGGTTGTGCCTGGTCTTGGTTCTTGTTGACTGCGATGGTCCTGCGAGATGGTTAGGCAACTTGCACTGAATGAATCTCCTGAGGTTATCGCATGAGAAGGCCAAGCACCAACGACCCCAGGAGGTTACGTGAACGGGACCGGCCCGCCAGACAGAGCTCAGCCGTTGGATTTATTGACGCTGCAGGGACGGACCCGAGCACAGACGCCGTGCCTAGCCTTCTTATGCGAAGGATCCTAAAGAAAGACGATCGGCGCGCGGCTCCCGTGGTGGGTGACAATCAAGCAGGTGATAACCATAGATAAAGTATGCATGGAAAGTGAACTAGCTTAGGTAAATGCAAGAATGATACATGCCACTGGGTCGGACCTGTGCAGCCTAGGGATGATGCAGCCCGAGGGGCGCCCCCAGCAGAGTAAGCTAAAGACGTAAAAGGATACATGCCGCCGGGACAGGCCCACGCAGCCTGGGAATGTTGCAGCCCGGGGGGCGCTCCCAACTAAATAAACTTGGAAAATGTCACCTGGTTCCGTTGTCGAAGGGATGTTGGGGTAGCTGAAGATGCGTGGCGAAGGGGTTGCTCCTCATGAGCCACCGGGGGCCCGAGCCTCGGGAGGCTCTGGGAGTCCAGGTGGTCCCTTGAGGACCATCTCCATCTCCGCCAAGACCGCGTGATGCCTGGCCTCCTGGGTCGCATGGATGCTCCGCAGGTTGCGCTGGAAGGTGGCCGCCATGCTCGGCAGGCCGAATGGCATGCGAACATAGCTGTGAGGTGGGCCCTCGCAACATCCCACGCGCGAAGGCCAGAAGCGCTCCTGAGATGCGGCCCTGTTGAGCCCTGGGATGTCGATGCAGACGCGCAGCCCGCCATCCTCGCCTGGATGGGGAGCTGCGCCAGGTGGGCGGCGGTCGCCGCGCATGGCCCTAGCATCCTGCAGCTCCTGAGTGGTCTTGGCAATGAACTCCTAAGCGTCGGGCACTCCTCGCCCGGTGTCCTCCTGAGGGAAACGTGCCGCAAAGCACGCCTCCACATGGTGCCCGAGTGCCTCCCTCTTGATGTTGGCTAGGTCTGAGGCCCACCAGAAGAGAGCCCTCGGGCCTTTCCCGAGGAGGGCGCCGGGCGCGCCTTCCTATGGAAGGAGGGATGCGCCCCCGGCACGGGCGCTGATCCTGATGTGGCACCGCTAGAGGCGTCGCTCACCTAAGGCCCTGTACGGAGTAGTTGCTTCTTCTTCTTGGGAATGGCCTGAGGAGGGTACTGGGCACCATCGTTGCCGGGGTCCTCGTTGCTGTGGCTTGGAAGGCGCGTTCGAGGGAGCACACCGCATCTCTTTCTTCACACGGGACCGTGATGATCCCGCCGCTTCCTGACATCTTGAGGACGTTGTAGCCGTGGTGAGTTACCGCCGTGAACTTGGCTAGGGCCGGGTACCCGAGGATGGCATTTGTATGGCAGACGGGTGTGAGCAAGGTCAAAGTCGATGAGCTCGGTGCAGTAGTTGTCGTGCTGTCCGAAGGTGACAGGGAGGCGGACCTACCCTATCAGGGTGGTGGAGCCGTCAGTCACTCCTGAGAAGGGGTTGGTGGGCTGAAGCTGATCGTATGGAACTTGGATGCTGTCGAATGTCTCGACGGACAGGACGTTAAGCCCTACACCACCGTCAATGAGGGTCTTGGTGACTTGTACGTTGCAGATGACTGGTGAGCAGAGCACCAGGAGGGCGCCAGCTGTGGCCGCGCACTTGAGCTGGTCCGCCGAGCTGAAAGTGATGGCGCACTTGGACCACCTTAGCGGACGCGTGGCCTCAAGCCTGGGAAGGGCTGCGTTCACCTCGCGAGCAAACTATTTGAAGATCTGTTGAGATCTTTGGGGCTGAGCTCCGCCCAAGATGCAGGCGATAGCACGCGGTTCCTGGAAGCCCCCAGCCCCCTCGTCGTGATGGTGGTCGTCATTCCTTCTTAGTGGTGGCGGCAACGGAGGAAGGACAGCGTTTCCCTGAGGGCGGTCCTCGCGAGGTTGATCCCTCCAGGCGCCCTCACGAGGCTGGTCCTGCCAGTGGTCCTCACAAGGCTGGTCACGCCACTCCTGGCGGGGGCCGTGATCATCCCAGCGTCCTCCGCCTCGTCCTCCTCCTCGGTCGTAGCCCCGGTCGTTGCGCTCGGGGCGTCAACCGAAGCGTCCATCTCGAATGGCCCTGAGCTCTTGACAGTCATTGGTGCTGTGGTTGTGTATGTTGTGGAAGGCGTAGAACGGTCGGCTGCTTTTGGATGACTTGGGATGGTCCCGGCCGCGCTTCGTATCTGGCTCCGCTGCGAGCACGGCCATTCCCTTGTGCTTCACGTCCTTGGCCTTTTCTTTCTTCTCCTCCGGGTCGGTAGCTGGGAGCTCGAGGAGGGAAAGGCGCCCCTCCTCAGCTCTCGTGCACTTGGTCGCCATGTTGAACAGCTCCAGAGCCGTGCATAGCTCCTCGTGGATGGCAAACTACTCCTTCATCTTGACGTCGCGGACGCCATCATAAAACGCGAAAATGATGGCCTCATCCGTCACCTTGGGGATCTTGAGACGAACGTTGTTGAAGCGCTGGATGTACTTCTGCAAGGTCTCTCCTGGCTGCTGCTTGATGCGGCGCAGGTCACCCGTGGCCAGAGGGCGGTCGCGAGTGCCCTGCAAGTTGGCTACGAAGCGGTCGCGCATCTCATCCCAGGAGGAGATCGAGCCCGAGGGTAGGTTCAGGAGCCACGAACGAGCACCATCCTTGAGAGCCATGGGGAACCAGTTCGCCATAACTTTCTCGTCGCCGTTGGCCGCCTCGATGCTCAGCTCGTAGAGCTGCAAGAACTCCGCAGGGTCGGGGGTGTCGTCGTAGCGAGGAGGCAGGTCTGGCTTGAACTTGCCCGGCCAGACGACGCTACGCAGCTCCGGAGTGAAGGCGCGGCAGCCTGCTGTGGCCACCGGGGCCATTTGCTGATGCAGAGCCTGCCCCTGATGACGAAGAACCAGCAGGGGCGAGCGAAGGAGTAGCGGTGCGGCCTTCTCGCCTCACCGATGGATGCAGGGACGAGGCATGCTGCTCGTTCCCCGCCGGGCCGATGGCGGAGTTGGCGGCAGGCGACGGGGAACGACGGGGGTGTCCGCCGACGGGAGCCGTCTGGGCGACTCGAGCGGCGCGATCAGCCCGGCGCTCGGCGAGGTCTCGGCGAGTGTCAGCCATGGACATGACGGAAGATAACACGCGACCAGCGGAAGAAATATTCCAGCGCACCCCTACCTGGCGCGCCAAATGTCGGATTTCGGGTTCCGGCAGACCCTTGAGGTTCGAACTCTGGGGTGCGCACGGAGATCTTTCCCCTACCAGCTCACGCGTTAATGGTTTGCAAGGGATATAAACTAGGAATGATGAACAGCACAAAAGACACGCGATTTATACTGGTTCGGTCCACCGTTGTGGTGTAATACCCTACTCCAGTGTGTGGAGTGGTGGATTGCCTCTCGGGCTGATGAAGAACAGTACAAAGGAAGAACAACCTCGCGAGGGGCTGTTCTTGAGCTGGTGCGATGGACTACTTGGGTGAGTCCAGTCGCTTCTCTCTCTCTCTAGTAGGTTCGACCCGTCCCCTCTCTCTGTGGTGGCTAGTCCTATTTATAGGAGGAGGCCCTGGGCCTCTTCCCAAATAATGAGCGGGAAGGGCGTCAACAATTGGCCATTTTGAAGGGGAACATCTAGTACACTTATCCTGACTAAAGTTGGTCTTCGGCTGCCAAAGGCTCTGACGGTGATGCCGTCCTGGGCTCCACGATGACCTCCGTCCTTCCGCTCTGCTGGTCTTGGTCTTGTTGCTTGAAGCGGTAACCTTTGCTGATGCCTTGGCTCATGCTTGCCCCTTTGCACCAAAGGGGAAAGCGAGGATCTTCTTGCCAGTCGGGCGCCCTTGATCTCGATCGTCATGGCTTGCGTCACGGGGCACCCTTGTGAGGTACCTGCCTTGATCTCTCCGCCTCCTCGTGAGCCTGCACAAGAGGCTGCTCCGAGGAAGGATCTGTCATCCGCCCATGAGGCTTGGCCCCTCGCGAGGGTCTTGAGCTTGAGCTGATGAAGCTGGGCCGCGCTGGGCCCCCACTTGAGCCACGCCGCAGGCCGCAGGCAGGCAAGTCTGGGGACCCCCATTCCCAGAATGCCGACAAGTTTCTGCACAACGCATTGATACATCTCCATCGTATCTACTTTTCCAAACTCTTTTGCCCTTGTTTTGGACTCTAACTTGCACGATTTGAATGGAACTAACCCGGACTAATGCTGTTTTCTGCAGAATTGCCATGGTGTTATTTTTATGGAGAAATAAAAGTTCTCGGAATGACCTGAAACTTCACGGAGATAATTTTTGGAATAAATAAAATATATTGGTGAAAGAATTAACCGAAGGGGGCCCACACCCTGTAAACAAGGTTGGAGGGCGCGCTCACCCCCCTGGGGCGCGCCCTTTGTCCTTGTGGGACCCCTAGACCTCCACCGACCTCAACTCCAACTCCATATATTCACGTTCGGGGAGAAAAAAATCAGAGAGAAGGATTCATCATGTTTTACGATACGGAGCCGCCGCCAAGCCATGTTCTTCTTCAGGAGGGCAGACCTGGAGTCTGTTTTGGGCTCCAAAGAGGGGAAATTGTCGCCATCGTCATCATCAACCATCCTCCATCACCAATTTCATGATGCTCACCGCCGTGCATGAGTAATCCCGTCGTAGGCTTGCTGGACGGCGATGGGTTGGATGAAATTTACCATGTAATCGAGTTAGTTTTGTTTCGGTTTGATCCCTAGTATCCACTATCTTCTAAGATTGATGTTGTTATGACTTTTCTATGCTTAATGCTTGTCACTAGGGCCCGAGTGCCATGATTTCAGATTTGAACCTATTATGTTTTCATGAGTATATTTTTTTTCTTGATCCTATCTTGCAAGTTATAGTCACCTAATACGTGTTATGATCTGACCACCCCGGAGTGACAATAGTCGGGACACTTCCCGGTGATGACCGTAGTTTGAGGAGTTCATATATTCACTAAGTGCTAATGCTTTGCTCCGGTACTCTATTAAAAGGAGGCCTCAATATCCCTTAGTTTCCAATAGGACCCTGCCGCCACGGGAGGGTAGGACAAAATATGTCATGCAAGTTCTTTTCCATAAGCACGTATGATTATATTCGGAATACATGCCTACATTATATTGATGAATTGGAGCTAGTCCTGTGCCACACTATGTTATAACCGTTTCATGGTGAATGCCATCTGACATAATTATCCATCATTGATCCATTGCCTACGAGCTCGTTTCATATTAATCTTTGCTCCGTTACTTTTCCGTTGCCACTATTACGATTACTACAAAACGGCCACTATTACCATTACTTCCATACTACTTTGATACTAAATATTTTGCTACAGATATTAAGTCTTTTAGGTATGGTTGAGTTGACAACTCAGCTGCTAATACTTGAGAATATTCTTTGGCTTCCCTCGTGTCGAATCAATAAATTTGGGTTGAATACTCTACCCTTGAAAACTGTTGCGATCCCCTATAATTGTGGGTTAACAAGACGTTTTCATGGCGCCATTGCCGGGGAGCATAGCTCTATTCTCTGAGTCACTTCGGATTTATATCTGTTGATCACTATGGGGAATTTGAAAGATCAAAGAACCAAGATTTCTCCCTCAACTACGAGGGGAGGTAAGGAACTGCCATCTAGCTCCGCACTTGATTCTCCTTCTGTTTTGAGTAAACTTGCAACACCTACACCTGCTATTGATTCCGATATGTCGCATGTTGTTGATGATGCCACTTCTGCTATGCATGATGCTTATGATGAAACTACTTCTCTGCTTGATAATACTGTGCCACTAGGTGAATTTCTTGATGAACAACTTGCTAGGGTTAGAGAGAATGAAATTACTAAAACTGATGGTATTATTGAAAGTGAAGATTATTATTCTACCCCTAGATATGAATTGTATGTTTTACCTGAGGGTTGTGTTATGGATGAAGAAATTGCTAGAGACTTCTTAGCTTGCAGTGATAGAGAAAATCTTAAGAAACTATTAGCTAACACTACAAAAAAAAGACACATCCGTGACATTTTGGGCCGAACGAACATTTTTTCTGTCATACATATGACACTTCTATGACGATAATTGTGACAAAACCCTGTATCATCATAGATGTGGTGGGCTCCTACTTCTATGACAAACAATCATGACAGAAAATGGGCTTTTCGTCCTGGGCGGGCCGGAGACGCAGCTGCATGACATTCTTTGGGCCATCCATGACGGAAAAAACCATGGTAGAAGCGAGGGGGAGGAAAATTTCACGGAGTTGCCGGTTATGGTGGGAGGCCAGGGGCGGCGATGCGATGCTGCTTTCTCGACGACGTCTGCGGCGTGTGCGGCGTTGGCTCTAATCGAACCCGGCGAGGCGTTGGGCTCTAATCGAACCCGGCGATTACTGCGCAGGCTACGCGTTCTGAACCCAAGTGATCGATCGATGGCTGTTAAGCCCGGGCGATGGAGCGATTCGCCGCTCTGCTGCTAATCAAGTCGATCGATTGGATGAGCGATGGCGTTGCGGGGAGGGTTGGACGAGCGGTGGCCGGTGGCGTTGCCTCTGGATGAACAGGACCCGTGGTGTGGAGGGCTGGATGAACGATGAGCGGTGGAGGGGTAGCCGTGGAGGGTGGTTGAATAGGACCCGTGGTGTGGAGGGCTGGATGAGCGGTAGATGGTGGAAGGGTGCCCGTGGAGGGGTGGTTGAGCGATGGCCGGTGGAGTAGCGCGCGGTGGAGGCTGGATGAACAGGAGCCTGTGGAGGCTGGAGGAGGTCGACCGTAGCCGGTGGAGGCTGGAGGAGGTCGATGGTGGAGATGAACAGTATCCCGTGGAGTCCCGTTTTGCGGTACGCCACACCCCTCCCGATGAACAGGACCCCCCTTTCGACCGTAGGAGGTCCGTTTCGTCCGTTTTGCGGTACGCCACACCCCTCCCGATCAACAGGACCCCTGTTTCGACCGTAGGAGGTCCGTTTCCTCCGTTTTGCGGTACGCCACACCCCTCCCGATCAACAGGACCCCGTTCCGAACGTAGGAGGTCGGTTTCCTCCGTTGTGCGGTACGCCAGGCCTCGTTTCCATCACCTGTTCCGTCCAAGCCCTCCCGATAAACACGACCACGCATTCCGTTCCGACCCAGCCGGTTGGCTCCCACGCGTTCCGTTGCCTCCCGATGAACACGACGCATTCCGTTGCCTCCCCATGAACACGACGCATTCCGTTGCCTCCCCATGAACACGACGACGACGCTGTTTCTTCGTTCCGACCCAGCCATGTATGTTTTCGCGAGTCAGCGTTCGAGACCCTGCCCGTATGTACGTACGTGGCCATATTTTCTTTCTTGCACCCTCGCCGCTATACATACGTGTACATGCTACGTGCGCGCCTCTACTACGACATGTGCGCGCCTCTACATCCACCAGTATATATATACGTACACGTTCGCGACCAGAATGACAACGCTACGTACGCTTCGACCAGGTGGGTCCCACCGAGCACTTCCTTGCGTGCGAAGATGTAGCTGGTGGGTCCCAGCAGTCAGGGGGGCGAATCATTTTTTTTGCCCGGACGCACTTCCTTGCGTGCGAAGATGTAGCTGGTGGGTCCCAGCAGTCAGGGGGCGAATCGTTTTGTTTTTTTTTTCCGGACGCACTTCCTTGCGTGCGAAGGTGTAGCTGGTGGGTCCCGAGTCAAGGGGAAACATTTTTTCGTGAAATATGGTGGCCCGTCCGGTGGGTCCCATTGTCAGTGGAGGAATAATTATTTTGCGCGTAATAAGGGGCACTTCCTTGTTGCAGCCGTGGACCCGGTGTCGGCCTCTCCCACGTCTGATCCACGTCCGATGGAAGCCGTTCCTTGACCACGTTGAGCACGCCCGCGCCGAGAGCACCAGGCGGTGGACGACGGCGAGGCCTAGGAAGGGGACGACGCGAGCCGGGAAGACGCGGCGGTGGATGCCCAGCGTAGAGGAGTACGAGGGGTTCACCGGTTGATTGGCGGTGTGAGGCTGCCATCGCCACAAAATAACACGGGGTATGGCTGAGTAGAGGGATGGCCTGGCCAGCGGTGGGAGTAGTAGGCGATGATGCCTCCGCCAGATCGCAAGACCGGCCACGGGAGGCAGGAGCACGAGGCACGACCGACGCTGGTTTGGGCGGCTGGAGCAAGAAGACCAGAGGTTGAAGAAGCACTACGGCTGTTGGATGGACATCGTACGGTCACTAGAGCTAGAATCATGCATATTGACTAAGTTGACAAAGCCCTCTGTCCCCGTCAACTTAGTAGGCCCACAAGTCAGCCTGCCACTATACTGGGTCCCAGCTAACAGGGGGAGTATTCATTTTTTGTGCGTAATAAGAAGGCACTTCCTTGCGTGCGAAGATATAGCTGATGGGTCCGAGCTGTCAGCGGCGGTAACGTTTTTTCGCGAAATACAGAGGCCCTTTTGGTGGGTCCTTGATGTTAGCTGGAGGAATCATTATTTTGCGCGTAATAAGGAGGCATTTCCTTGCGTGCGGCCGTGGACCCAGCTGTCGGCCTCTCCACATACAGTCCACTTTAGATGCATGTCGGTCGTTGACCAAGTTGACCAGGCCGCGCCCAGAGCACCGGTGGTGGTGGGCGGCAATGAGGCCTAGGAAGGAGCGACACGGAGGCAGGAAGACTTCGGCGATTGTTTCCCACGCGGAGGGGAGTCTGTTGTATGAGGTTTCTTGGTTCGTCTGCCGTCGCGAGAGAATAACGGCGGTGTGAGTGAATAGAGGGATGGCTAGGCCAGCGATGGGAATCTGGTGGGCGTTGAGGCTGCTGGCGGCACAACCCGACCCGCAGGGAGGAGGAGCAGAGCAGTCCCGCTGGCGCTTGTTTGAGCGGCTGGAGTAGGAAGAGCAGAGATTGAAGAAGCACGACGCCGTTGGATGGACATCCAACAGTCACTGCTTGTGCGTCAACCTTTTTTTAGGAAAGCCTCAAATCTGTGGAAAATAACATACAACCCATCTGCCATTATTTCTAATAATTTACAGCCCATTTGCTAATTCTTAAGGTTTTTTTTGGAGCCCATATTCTTTTTGTTAGCATTACAGCCCATACTGTGGCCACGGTTAAAAAATTATACAAAATTTTGCATATTTTGGTGCGGTCCGAACTGTTTTTAATCCCGAAATTTTGACTCACATTCAAACTGATTTTAAAAATAAATGTATTTCTATATAAAATCCAACAAATTCTCTACTCATAAAAATTAATGTACTTTAAAATCTCGAAATGAAAAAAAAGATATTTGAAACTAATTGCCAGTTTGATGTCATTTCTCATTACTGATGGGCCATTTTCTCGGCCAGCCGAATGAAAGCTCTCCTCGTCTTGAAAGATTTGCAGCCCAACAGGCCTGACAAAGCGAATTACTTGGCAAATCAAAAAAAAAACTGGGCTGTGGCCGTGGACCCAGCTGTCAGCCTCTCCACGTCTGATACTCTTCCGATGGAATGTCGTTGACCACGCCGCGCCGAGAGCACCAAGGTGGTGGACGACGTCGAGGCCTAGGAAGGGGACGACGCGGAGCCGGGGAAGACGCGGCAGTGGATGCCCACGCATAGAGGAGTACGAGGGTTCACTGGTTTGGCTGTGGTGTGAGGCTGCCGTCGCCGCAGGGCCTGGCTAGCGGTGGGAGTAGTAGGGGGCGATGAGGCCTCAACGGCAGCACAGCCGGCCACTGGAGGCAGGAGCAGCGGTCTCCCGGTGCTTTGGTTTGGTAATTTGGTGCAAGAAGAGCAGCGATTGAAGAAGCAACAGGACCGTTCGATTCAAAGCCAGCGATTCTTGCTGCTAGAATCGTTTGTTGACTAAGTTGACAAGCCGCGTCTGGCGTCAATGTAGTAGGCCCACTGGTCAGCCTCCCAACCGGTGCGCCCCAGATGTCAGTGGGAGGATTCATTTTTTTCGCGTAATAAGGAGGCAGTTGATTGCGTATGGCCAGGCCAGCGGAGGGAGTAGAGTGGGCCGAGGAAGCGTGTGCGGTATCACAACGGGCCACAAGAGGAGGGAGCAGGCAGTCCCGCCGGCGCTAGTTTAGGTGGCTGGAGCACGAAGATCAGAGATTGAAGAAGCACGCCGGCCGTTGGATGGACATCCAACAGTCACTGCTGCTAGAATCATGTGTTCACCGACAAATCCTTGCGTAAACAAGTCAGCCTCGAAATCTGTGGCGTCTACAGCCCATTTGCTATTATTTTTATAATTTTTACTCATTTTCTAATTCATATGGAATTTATTGCAGCCCGTTTTCCATTTTTAGAATTGCCGGCCATTTTCTGGTGAGTACCAGGGTCAAAAAATTAACTAAATATGTGGTAAATTTTGAAAATTCGCAATTTTTTGCTGGGGTACGAAACATTCTTAATCCAAAAATTAATAGCCATACTAAAATTTTTTAAAAATAAATTAGTACTATGTCATGTTAAATCCAATGAAATACGTATAAGATATCAGTGAAGAACAAAATTAAAAAAAACTAATATCCCATTTGCTATAAATTTTCGGAAATGTTAACGCCCACACGTGTGGGCGTTTGCACATCTCCCACACGCCTCCATCACCACTCATTTTGCCACGTATAAATAGATGACATCAGCAGAATTTTTTTTGGTTTTCGGCTTAAAAATGTTGTATCTCATAAATAAAAAAGCGAACTAAAAATCCGTTTTCACCATTAAATCCGTCTGGACGAGATCTTCAAAACTAGACCCCATGTTGATATGTTTCGATGAATATTTTTTGCAAGAATTTGACACTATGTTTACACTGCAGTTGCAATAGGGCTAAAAATAAAGTTTCAATTTGTAAATTTTAGTTTGTAGATAATAGAAATTTTAGTAATTTTATGATGGAAACTCCATTACTTTGAACATGAAAATTATTTTTTGTATGAACCATGGCAATTTTACGTGCATGTATCATGGCAATTTTAGTTTATGGTTCATGGCAAGTCTAGTTTCTTAATTCCCTGTTTTATAAATGTCAAAATTTACTTTTAAATATAGAAGAAAATAGCTGAAACATATCATGGCAACTTAGGTGTAAACATCATGGCAATTCATATGCAATAGACATGGCCACTTTTAATCCAAAAAAATTTCATCAAAACATATCAACATGTGATCTAGTTTCGAAGATCTCATCGCGAGGGATATAATGGTGAAAACGGATTTTCAATCGGATTTTCGTTTAAGAGATAAAATATTTTAAAAACTGAAAATCCAAAAAGATTCCTGCATGCATGCATGCGATGACGTGGCAATCTGTTTACATTAGAGACGTGTGGTGCGTCTCCCTTCCTGCCACACGTGTGGCAGTTAGCACGACCCTAAATTTTTTGGAATTTTCAACCCCTTTTGATATTACTTTTAACAGACATTGACCATACTCTTTGGCCAGGACGGAATGCATCCCTCCTCGTCTTGAAAGATTTGCAGCCCGATGGTCGGAGAAAACAAATAGGCCTAGCTTGGGTATTCTTCAAAAAGAAATCTGGGCTACCTATTTTCCCAAAGAACTGGTGCATGAGCATTTAGCTTTATTTATTTATTTACTTATTTATGTTTAGGGGACCATGAGCATGTCGTGGGCCGGATTCATGTGAGAGCCTCCCTTCCAGTTAATTATGGGCTTCTCTATTGGGCCTTCATCAGTGGGCTGCATGTTATCAACAAGTGGAAAATGTGTTCCGTACGAAAAATAGTATGAGCTACGTACGGTACGGGGCACTAAAGGATTGAACCGTGCAACGACTTCCAAAACAACACATTTATTCAACCAACAGACGAAATATACTACTGATTGTACATTGAAAACAGCAGCAGCAGCAACCAGGGCTGGGGGTGCAATAGAAGCGATAAGTAGGCGGAAGAGTGAAGACGCAGCTCTCTCTTCCAAACCAAACATCAGCCATCATTACGAAAGTGCTACCAAAAAAGAACAAGTGTATGCATCAAACTAAATAAAGATCCTACTACACCAAGTGTACGCATCTAACTAACTGGCTCAGTTAGACGTTAGTATTTATTAAGCTGTGGAGATTGGCTGACGGCTTGAACCATATTGGTGCCTGACGGGGGAAACTCCAGCCAGCAAGTCGAAGTCTGATACTTGCGACCCTCGCTCCTACTTTGGGCTGCAGAGAGTGGCGGCACATATCAGGGTATGGTGCATGCAGAGATGCATGGTACATGTACACACAGTTTTTCCTGATGAACGAAACCGCGCTGCCATCATGATCCTTGCCGTCGGTTATCTCCTGGTTAATCGGATAATTCAGTCCGACAAACAGAGAGCGTGTACCAAGGCTACTTACCGACCTCGGTCAAAATTCCTGAAGGCCCAGAGAAGCTGGGAACCTGCTCAAAGACCTGGCAGTGACTGTGATTGTATTCCACGAAACAACATGTCCGGTACGTGCGAACGATTATCAATCTTTCGCCGTCGTCTGATCGAGCCAGGAACCACCTGCAACTGCCATGCCGCTTTTCTTTGAAAGGTTCTAGGATTAGGAAGGGTAGGGACACGAGGCGGCCTACAACATCATATCAAGTTGGAGTCAAATAAAAAAGAGCTCTTCATTCATTCAATCTTAAGAACAACATGTTATGAGCACGAATATTTTTTCAGCAAATGTTGACAGTAATATAAGCAAGCCATAATTATATCATAAAAAAGTAACATACTGCTGTTCTTAAGATTTATCCACGGAGTAGGCCAGCAATACGTCCAGCCATAGAAGGAGTCGACGGCGTAAATGAAGCCCTTGTGTTCAATGGCATCAGAGAACCATGGAGGATGTATGATCCTGCGATGGACGTGCAGATTTATCCACTTACCGCAGTGACCTGTCAGATAGGCGAGACCGCAGTTGAAGAACGTAATTATTCTGAAATCTTTATAATTCGCAGATCTTGTGGGCACTTGGCAGATTACAACCTTGAGCAAATCAAACTTGGTATCATGTTGGCTACTGTAAGATTACGAGTATTACGGGCGCGGTGCCAAAGCAAAGGCGATGTTAATCGAAGGAAGGGGGATCAATCGCGGTGTAGACCTCCACGAGCATCCAGCTGCCGCGACCGGCCGACGAGCACCATCCAAGACGTGTTCATGCCGACCTAGTACATACCGTTAATGTAGCCGAGGCCGACAGGATCGGATCACGATGAAGGGGTTGATGCTCGCCACCCTACGATCGTTATGCTGCGTGACACGCCGTTTCGAAGATCGGTGGCATCGGCAAGCAAGGAGCTGGCTTAAAAAGCTCCGGCCTGAGGGCTTTGAGTAAACGGTACAGCCCCGGCGAGCACGCGGCGAGCGGCATGGTACTGAGATTGTCCACACGCGAAACAATGAGCTTGATTACCTCTGTGGGGAGCGAATTCCAGCCACTCTTTTGGAGGACGCTGCTCGGTTCTTCCATTATTAGTGCTTGGGTTTCGGATGAGGGGGGAGGCGCCTTAGCGGGGATGGAAGCTTGGACGAGATTATGTGCGAACAAAGATGGAGAAGCGAATATGTGCTGCGGGAAGTGGACAGGTGATGATGACTACAACACGCCGCTTGACTTACGAGACACATACCAGCAGCGTAGGTTCATATCGATGCCAGACAACTTTCTTGAGTGATCACAGTACTGGTACTCCCTATAGTACCTACTACAGTACGATGCCCTAGCTTTCTAGAGTAGAGTAGTAAAGTAGGACTCTGCTCTACTACTAGCACCGGAGGAGTAGTATATTCTAATCTAAAATAGTTACGAACTTCAATGCCCGAGCATGGAACGACTACGAACCATGCTCAAAGACCGTGTCTACGTGGTGTTTGGACTTATATGCAAAAAAATAGCAAGATGCCCGTGCATTGCACGGCACACCATCATCACCAACTTGGTTTTTTCTCTACTCCTACTCCTATAAAAGACTCAGTTGGTGATGATGGAGGCGAGGAGGCGTGTTCAGCCGGGCGTGGAGCGGAAGGCGCAACACTATTCGATTTTTTATAAAAAAAAGGTAGTAGATATAGAGACATAGGGAGGAGCACGAGGTTGTGGGAGATAAGGATGAACGAGGCAAGGCCTTATCTGTAAATGTGGAGAGAGGTGCGGGTATCTTTTGTAAAATTGTCATAGTTGGCTTTCTATCTGTCAGATATCGATCGGACGGTCTATATTACAAGATGGCAGGCATACCATCAGCACCAACTCGGTTTTCTATAAGAGTAGATATATATAGATATATATAGATAGAGACTAGGGAGTACTAGTAAGGACACCATCTACTGTTTCGTGTGCTACTCCCTGCGCTCCATTCGGCCGCAACGCGTCCCTACAGCCACTCCCTCCTGCGCTCCATTCAGTGGCGCTGTTGAAATCTGGGAGGCGCACTCATGATCGCCGGCAGCCACGACTTCACCGACGGCGACTTCTTCCCGACCTCGGCAACCTCTTCCTCAACGACATGGGCGACAACCTCAACGCCAACGGTGCTGCTCCTGCTTTACCGTATGTGTTTCTGTCCTTCCTGCTCAAATCGTGGTAGTATTCATGTTTCTACTGTATCCTACTACTATGCTAGTCCACATGATTAGTTTCATCTCTGTTATAGCCGTCATGATTTATTTTGTGCTTATTCGGATTAAATCTCGTAGTAACTTGCTCACATATTCAACTGGCGCAACGTCGCCTACAGCCACTCACGTTTCATGGACGGCCTGGTCGATGCCTCCAAGGAGCCCTTCGTCCACTGCTATGAGTGCCCGATGCCGTTTTGTGGCTCGCCGGCGGACATGGTGCATCACCTCACGGATGTGTGCAACGGTCACTGCCGGCCCTTGGTGGAGAACATAGAGTACAACACGTGCTACTGGTTCACCATGCCGGAGTCGCTGGAGGATCACCGCCGCCTTCTAGTCTTGGAGGAGGACGGCAGCGTCTTCCTCTTGATCGTGGGCACCGGCGAGGCCTGCGCAGGCCGCCGCCCCATCTTTGTAGCATGCGTCAGGGGCGTCGCCGTGGCCCGACCGACTGCACGCAGATGTCACGGGTGCTTGGTCAATGTTACTACCTCCGGTCGCGTGGGCGGCGAAACCCGGCCTCATCGGACAGACTTGGACTCTGAGGAGCAGGGACTATCCCGCCAATGTGGACTTGGAAAACCCATGGCATCTGTTCTATCCTTTACCCGCTGACTCGGTGCACGGGGACTCCATGGAGGTTCACCTGGACATACGCATTATCAAGTGCACTTAGAAAACATGTAGTGTGTGTGTGGGCGCTTATGGCCCGTGTCTTTGCCGCTTTTGATTCTGTAAGCTTGTCGTTAAACTTGAGTGGCTTTCGCTGCAGTCCTTCCTTTGAACTGCTCCTCTCGGTGAGCTGATGTAAGACACTTTGGGTTTGATTTGATAATGGAACCGGGAGGAGCCTCCTGTTCTTCTAAAAAAATACGCATTATCAAGTTATATGTTGATCATTAGTCTTCGCTCCATGTAATCCGCTGTCTAAGCATGTGGAGACTTCCATGCAGGATCTTACTCTATTGGAGTATCGCGCATGAATAAAACTGTATCCGTTTATGGTTTAGTCTAGAATCTTCCATGTATGAATTTTTACTACAAGATCTTTGGTGAAAGACTTACGATGAACCATTTCTTACATCACCCTGCCCCCTTGCAAGTCATCCTGATTTAATCCCTCCATCTAGGTGTATAAGGGCATGGTTAATATTACTTAATAGTATAGCCAACTGTTGACTATAAGAAAGTGCCATGTCATCTGGCCACATGTATAACAATCGATACTCAAAAACTAATTCTTAAAGATCATTTCTTGCAAAGCACAATAAGTGTTATTTCTTCACAAGTTTTGGATGCAGGTTGAACAGTTGAACGCTTTTGTTTGCAAAAGATACATTTTCCATCTATTTCACCCGGATGTTTGTGAGCTCTAGAGATGAGATAATATCCGAAGAAACCTATCGATACCCGTTACACATGAGATGGCCCCCACATCCTTTGTCAAAATAAATAACTCCCCGATCAATGCATTTCACTCTTTGGTGCATCGCACGGGCACCTTACTACTATAGATTAGTACGACCAAAAATTGAACTAACATTATATATAGTACGATAAATACTGATGCATGTAACCTAAAATTATATCATTCAAAACTATGTTCAAATACGAATCCAACGATATAGTTTTTTTGACATGCACTAACATTATGTCGATTAAATCTTGATCAAATTCAATGGGGACTAATAAACCACGACCGATGTAGTTCAAGTGTAGAGGGCGGCGCTGCACGGAGTCTCACCTCTCACTCGTGGCGCGGCAAGAAGCCGTCATATCACAAAACCCAACCACTCCCAGTAATAAGTGGCCTGGTAAAATAAACGGACAAGCAACCATCACATCCCTCTGTCTTTTTTGCATTTCATCTCTCTGCCTTTACTTTCTCCGATTCATCTCCCACACTCGATCCCTAGCTACTACTCCTAGGGCCAGTTCTTTTGGCAGCTTCCCCAGCTTTTCCCACAAGACTAGTCACAGTGGAGAGTAACAATAAGGCGCCTCACTCATTTATTTGGGCTTCTAAACTACTACTCCGTCCTGGTTTATTCCTCACCATTGTAATTTGTGCTAAATTTTGACCAAAGATTTAACTGATAAAATGTTACTCAAAAGACTTAGGCGCGGTGCATCTAGGTGTGTAAGTCATCTTAAGAAAACCAAATAATCCGAAAACACTTAGGCGCGGTGCATTAACTTCTACCTCGTTTCTTGTTTCTTGACATATCAACCAATAAGAGATAAAGAGTGTGCATGCTTTTAATGACTTGAGATATCAAACACGACATGCAGTGGTTAGGTCATTGCATGCAATGCTATTAATTAGAAAATAAACATTAATGTTTCTCGTTTTCTCCTCCTCCTTGGTCACGGTGCACAACCTAAGATGACTTACTCACCTAGACGGATGGAGTAGCGCATGTGACATGCACTAAAATTTCATTAGTTAAATTTATGATCAAAATTTGACACAGATTACAATGGGGACCAATAAACCAGGACGGAGGTAGTAGTTATGGGATTACTAATCTAGAAGCCTAAAAGAACTGGCCCCTGGTACTCCTACTAGTAGTAGTACTCACGTTGGAATCGTTTCACAAGCTTGACTAGTGTTGTTTTTCTACTTTTCCAAAAACCGTATCGTAATGTTAAAACGTGCATTTGCACGTACATAAGTAATAGTAGTACTCCCTCCGTCTAGGTGTACAAATCTTCCCTCCTTCTTGGTCACCGTGCACAACCAAAGATGACTTATTGACACAGACGGAGGGAGTAGAAAAGTCGCAAGCTTATATCGAGAGACGTGTAGTCCGATAGTGTATAGTAAAGTTTGTGCTATATGCACGCATTTGCAAAATGCGTAATAATACACAACGCTTTCCAAACTTTCCTTTACATACTTAATTAAGGACGCTTAAAATTCCTGAACGCTCGGGATTTATCATTTGCGTCCCAAAACTAATGAGATCGCCTTACGAAACAAAATTATACTCCTCCTAAAGACACGGCGCTCATGAGGCGCTGGCGCGCCACGAGTGCCACAGTGCGCAGCCGTTTCCCAATGGCGCCGACACAACACCTCTTCCTCAGCCTCGTAACTCGAGAGGTGCTGATTGGCGGCTTGCCGCCGGCGAAGCGCGATCTCACCGTGTGGTGATCCGCGCCAACAGTACTCCTCCGGCTGGAAGCGTGCACCGATCCACGTACCGCCAAGCGTAGATGAGGCGCTTGGGCCCGACTGCACTCAGGGCGCCGGCACGGGCGTCCTCCGCCACCCTCACGGCCCTCGCACGAGCCTTCTGCCAAAGAACCAATTGCTTGACTCTCTCGGACGCGACATAGATCTCCCAGAAAGCTTGTTGCGCGGTGCGCTTCTCTTCCTCGGCCTTCTTCTCCGCCTCTATTTTGGCGCGCTCTGCTTTTGGCAAAGCCTCCCACACGGCGAAATCCATTTCTTGCCAAAGCTCCTCAAGGCGGGGGCTCGGTGGGCGGCGCGGCGTTCTCCTCAGCGGGGAGCCGACGCTGCCCTCCGACACGCTGCGTCTTGGGGAGATTGGGAACGCCGACGGCCCACCTCGACACGTCGCGGCGAGGAGCGGAACACCGACACGTCCTCCTCGACTAGTGGCGGCGAGGAACGTAACGGCGACGCGTCGCGTCGCGGCGAGGAGCGGAACGCCGATGCGTCCTCCTCGACTAGTGGCGGCGAGGAACGGAACGGCGACGCGACACGTAGCGGCGAGGAGCGGAACACCGACGCGTCCTCCTCGACTAGTGGCGGCGAGGAACGGAACGGCGACGCGTGACCGTCCGCGCGGTGCAGCGAGGGGCTCCTAGGGCTTGGGAGGGGCGATGCCATGGTGGTCGACGTGAGAGGGAGGGGGAGGAGATAGCGATGAACGTGAACGTGAGGGGGAGGAGATAGCGATTTTGTGGGAGGCGCAGTATTTATAGCGAGCAATGGCACACCTACGTAAGATATGGATTGAGTAGCACTGAGTTAACTGCAGGTCCAGTTGCGTCACTGACATGTGGGCCAGTACACTGCTGGGCCCGTATGTCAGTGACCCAATGCACCTGAAGTTAAGTAAAAGCTACGTGGGCCTATTTGTTGGAGTAAATTACGGGGGAGCGAAGGGGTGGAAATATTGCTGGTCACAACGGATTGGACGAGCGGGGGGGGGGGAGGAGGATCATGCATGCAGATTTTTTCACACGGGGTGGAGTGGTGGGACCTCACGGAGGGAGAAGGAGAGTTTAAGGCATATTGTTTCCACACATGGAGAGGAAAAGATTTGGAGACGAACGGGCTTCCTGCAGGTATGGGGAACGGTGCATAATAAGTCATCTTGCATGCCGGGCTAGGTATAGTCTCAAGTCATTAAAAACATACACAGCCCACACATGTTCATATTTCAAGGTGCACTAAATTATTGCATGCAATGATTAAGGCTGGCCATAATGGTGGTATCTTAGCTGGTATCATGCACACGGGAATAGCAAACATGTTGATGTGGCAAATAATTAAAGAAGATAGGGGGGTTAGAGTAACTAGTGTTCATGCATGCATTGGTAAACACATTTTTTTGTGAAGAACGACAACATTAGTTGAGTACTTTTGCAGACTTCAAAAACTATTCCACCGCCTCTACTATCTTGCTAAGAGTAGGTGAATTTTTTTAGTCGAGCCCTTTAAACTAGAAGGGAGGTAGTGGTACTCTAATAGATAGGTGTGTAAGTCATCTTACGAAAACCAAATAATCCCAAAACACGTAGGCACGGTGCATTAACTTCTACCTCGTTTCTTGTTTCTTGACATATCAACCAATAAGAGATGAGGGTGTGCATGCTTTTAATGTCATGAGACTATCAAACATGACATGCAGTGGTTAGTTCATTGCATGCAATACTATCTAATTAGCAAATAAACATTAATGTCTCTCGTTTTCCCCTCCTTGGTCACGGTGCACAGCCTAAGATGACTTACTCACCTAGACGGAGGGAGTATCAACATTCACAGTGTCAAATCAATATTTGTACACTCATTACAAAATGTAGTTCTTATACTCATTATAATCAGTATTGTAGATATTGATATTTTTAGTATAAATTTGGCCGTGGGATTTCATTGATGCCTGTCAAAGCGTGGAGGAACTGGAGCTTAGGGCTTGCATTGCCGGTCTCTACATAGGTGTTTCTCTTAATAATCCTGTAATTTTAGAGACTAATTGCGCTTTTGTGGTGGCGTCTCTTGCATCGGGGGACTATGACAGGTGCTATGCGTGACATGAAGATGAAAGCGTTGAGCATCTCGAAGTTGATCAACAATCTTCAATTGTCAAAGATTAGCCGTTCGGCCAATAAGGTGGCACACTTAATCGCTAAGTATAGCTTTGACAATAGATTAGATGGTATTCTTGTAAATAACATACCGCCCTGTGTGGTGAATATTGTATCGAATGAGTGTACTAGTGTGGCTGGTTAATTAATATAAGGTGGTGTTCAAAAAAAGTATATATTTGGTCAAACACTTTGCAAATGCTTGACGGGAGTAAAAAGGACCAGAGGGAGTATCATGCATGCGGAGTAGGCAAAAAAATTGCTCATTTATAGCCGGTCGAATTCTCAAAGGGCGCGACCGCGTGAGGGAGGCGAAGGTCGTGGGAGGCGCGATGGTTGACAGAATTAAGTGAGGTTACATCCACGCGCCAACATGGCGTGCAAACAGGCAGAAGCTATACCGCCAGGCCTACGATATGGGTCTAGTAGACATGACATCTAGTGGGTCCCGCATAATTCTCGAGAACTCTTTGGGGGCTTGCAGCTGTTTATCCACCGGCACGCCAAAGAACCCCACGCCTGCTCAGACGCCCTACTCGTCCCGTCTTCTACCTCACAACAGTTCGCTCCTAGTCGTCCTGTCCTTTCACATTAGTTCGCTCCCGCTTTTTATGGGTACAACAGTTCAACTTCTCCTAACCCTCCTCCAAAATCCATGGCCTCCCAAATCTCCATGGTCGCCGCTGAGTACCAGGTTAGAGCCATCATCGGCGATCAGTTCATCGTCATCTACACACGTGGATCCGCGACAGTGAAAGCATGTCTTGCTCGCTTCCTACGCATGTTCAACAGTTCAACGGATGAGTGGGTCGCTGGGCTAGATGTTGAGTACACCACAATCCTCGGACGACAGAAGGATCTAAAGGACGAAGAGAGGAAGAAGCCCGCCGTGATCCAAGTTTGCGTACATAACGTTTGCTTGGTCTACCATATATGCCATGCCGACGTTGAGTGCCAGGGTTTTAAGAACTTCCTCAAGGACAAAAGAGTGAAATTCACATCGTAGGCTTTAAGAACGACAGAGATGTCCTGCGTCGGATAGGTCTCGTTGTAGGCCAGCCCTTCGATCTTCAGAAGGCAAGCCTGGTGTCCTCCTCTCAACCTTCAATGCTGACCCTAGCAGCAACCATGATTGATCCTTCGTACGCTAAACTAAAGAAACCTCATCACGAATTTCATCATGCATGGGAGTCGAAGACATTAGATGAAGATCACATCCTGTACACAGCAATAGATTCCTACCTTTGTTTAAATATCTACATGGGTTGGATGAAGAAGCAGAGCCCAGTGTACGGTTCAAGCAAAGAAGCGTCGGCGAAGAGGAAGAGGAAGAGGGACGAGGACAAAGTCGAGGACGTGGACTCGGACTCCGAGTAGGTGGCGATCTGCCGTCGCTCATGCTGGTTCTACTGCAGTGTCAAGTGGACTAGTTGCTTAGTTTATTTTCAAGGGTGTGTTGTGTTGAGGCCCCAGCAGAACTATGTTTATGTTCTTTCTCGTTTTTTGAACTCTTTAGTACGTAGAGTAGTACAAGTACTATGTCTTACTACTATTCTTCTTGCAGTTGGTACTACTGCTCGTATCTTCGTGTTCCTACTGTACTTATTACGTTCGTACTAGTAGTATAATTTGGGTCAGTCGATTTGTGAAAGAAGTTCGACGAAGCGAAGGAAGAAGACGGCAGAAGAGGTGGAAGAAGCCCTTCTAGCCATCCATGTTTCATCAAACGGCTCACATGAGTTGACTGACCCAAATTGCTCCTTCAGATTGCAGGATCCACGTGGCATTCAAGGTTTCGAAGGTAGATTCCGCGTCCACTTCGGGTTTGCGGGCTCGACGCCAAGACGCTGACCGGCTTCCGCCGCGACAGCCACCATGCGCGCCTCCTCCACGCGGGCGGAGACGACAATGACACGCTAGTTCCTCCTTGCCGGCGTGCTGGAGCACGCGCTCGTCCTCCTGTTCATACGCTGCGTGCATAGACACGGCTCCACCAGCTGCTCGCGTGCTTGGCAGCGCGGCGGCATAGCGAGGAGGGACTGCAGACGACGTGAGCGGGCGAGCCTTCGGCTTCATGGCACGGGGATGGCGGCGACATGGCGGTGATGGGCGAGAAATTGTTGGCCGGAGCAGGCGGGCGCCGGCATGCACAACGGCGGCGGCGGCATACTTATGAGTGCGCGTATGGGAGCTTACTTTAGTTTTATATAAGGTTGGTCAAACTTAAAAGAAAACCGTACTAGTACACGTTAACATTAGACTTAGGCAGCGCTTTTATTAATGTTTTTAAGTTAGTACCACAGCCACGATACGGAATCCTGTGCAAGTGCGTGAACCGCGGCCGCGCGGTCGATCGAACGGTGCGTCACCGTGTCGCGCTCGAAGGACATCCACCGAACCTTTTTGTGTGTGTGAAAACAATCCTCGAATATTACTCAAGGTTTTTTACTGGGGAAGTTCTTGACGCTGCAATATTTCCATATATTTGAATTTAGCTCCATTTTGTGTTTATTTGGATTTGGACGTTTTAGGTGCGCCCTAGTTTTTTTAATACTTATTTTGTGTGTGTGACTGAGAGAGAACGTGTGTGTGTGTGTGTGTGTGTGTCCATATGTGTGTTGTGGCGGAAGGGCAATGTGGAGACGGTGTGCGTGTGATACAGACATAGAGAGGTGTGAATGTGCAAATGATCATGCATGAGTGAGACATAGACAGAGATCTTGTCGTTGTGTATACATGAGAGAACGGTCTTCTAGTTTACTTGTGTGTGTGTGTGTGTGTGTGTGTGACAGAGAGAGAGAGGAGCATCCGTAACACAACAACCATCTCTCTCGATTCGTCCGTCCCTCGCACGATCGCATGCAACACATGCATTAACGCGCACATTTTGACAACCTCACTCGGCCCCTGCCCACCTCAAGGCCTGCACAATCTCATCATGAATACCCATTTCTCTCCTTAGGTTTGTTTTCGCTCAATATCTGACACACACACAGACGTGCGCGCGCGCACACACACACACACACACACACACACACACACGCAGACTCCCCCGAGCACACAATTCATCCCCATCCAAGGTTATACGGCGACCACTCTCGCTTGTGCTTCTTTGCACCCCAACATGCACAACACCTCAATCTTCAAAGAGGGCATCGAGCAGATCGAAGACGACGACCACACTGCGCTAGAGAATGCGGGGTCATTTGGAAGCAGGGTGATGTGACGACGGCTGACTGACTCCTCCCCCACCCTCTCTCTCTCTCTTGCACAAAATTACCAATCCCTCTCTCCCCCGCACAAAATTGTCAATCCCTCAACCCATGAGATCCTTCCCCTCTCGTCCATCTTTTTCCAGCTCTCTCATCAAACATGTTGTCTCTTCTCCTTCCACGTATACAGAATCCGGATGCACACGCATCTCACGTATATTACATGTCTCCATCTTTCTCCCAGACCTAACTTCTTCCTCTCTCTTTCTCTCTCTCTCTGTCTCTTTAGGTTTGTCTCCTACTCTCTCGTCCACATACATACAATCTTTCCCGCCCTATCTGCTCCATCTTCAAAAGCTCTCTCTGCACGGTTCATTCACACAATGGGATATGTCAAAATGTTGCTTCTATAATGGCTGATGTAGAGTTTTGGTTGTTTTTGTTGCATCCTACAAAGTAATAACTATGAAATGCATTTAGATTCTCATTTGACTGGGATTATGTGAGTTTGAGCATGTTGTGAAGTACTATAGACCTTGTATACATCTTGGGATTCGACAATGATTGTAACTATTGAATTGTATAGACCATTACGTTCGAAGTCAATAGCCTAATATATTTATTTCACAATTTCAACAAATGATTAGTTCACTACAAACTAAGAAAACAAATGTGTACTCCCTCCATTTTTTAAGTCCGTGTATTAGCATTGGTCAAAGTCAAGTTTTGTAAACTCTCGGAAAGCTTATAACAAAAAATATTAACATATACAATAACAAATAAATACCATTAGATTCATTATTGAATGTACTTCCACATCATTATTTGTTATGGTAAATGTTTATATTTTTATATAAACTTGGTCAAACTTTAGGAAGTTTGACTTCGGTCAAACCTAATATGCAGAGTTTACTACTACTACTTGCTAGTTGCTTAGCGAATCACTCAACACGCCACTCGGGGAGTCCAGTGTCACAAAATTTTGAGGTCGGCAGGAAAATCTCCCGCGACCCTCATTCGAGCAGTGGGAAGTTACCATCATAGCCTTCGGAACAGGCCTACGGACGATGCTTGGTAGGGGGCTGTTTTCGTAACTTTAGGTTCACCCTACCCAGCCAACCCCACCCCAGCACCTAGAGTAGTACACCTGAATACTCCCAATTTTCTATCCCCACCACAAAATAGACTTCTCCACGGCACCGCAGCCTTCGTGCTCCTCCCCTTTTCATCGGCGCACTCGTCCACCGCAGCGCATCTGACTCATCGACGACCTCGTACGCCGCACTAGAGCTGGTCCACCGTCGTCGTCATAGACGGAGCCTCTTCCCCGGCGTCGTCTTCCACGGTCTTGGATCTGCTTCCCGGAAGCCGACGCCAAGCGCAGAAGTACCACCGTCATGGACATTGAACTGACTCCCGTTGCCGACCATGACTCACAGAGGCCGCCGCGACCATCGTTCTCCTCCTCGATTGGTAATGTGTGTATTGAATCACTTAGTAGTACATGTGCAGTTCCAATTTTGTTCATACCTCTCCTTCAATTTTCCTTGGTGCCATTGTTCCCGTAAAAGTAATTGGTTATAGCCTTCATTTTCCAACAGAATATCATTTGGTAATTGTGCGTCTCTCCTATATCTCGCTGTGCTTGGGTAGGTTTTTCATCTGCAACCTGTAGTGTGGCAAATGAAGGAAAGGTTTTTAGAACTAGCAAGATGCCCATGCGTTGCACGCATCAAGATGCATTTGTATGAGTAGTTTATCTTCTGGGAGAAAAGGATGAACGAGGGAAGGCCTTATTTGCAAATCTGGAGAGGGGTATTGGTATCTTTCTGCAAAATTCCCATTTGTTTCCTTCCTATCTGTCAGATATAAATCGGACGGCCTATATTGCAAGAAAAAAAGTATAGAGAAAAAAAGTAGACAGTAAAGGAAGTAGAGATAAATATTAAATATTAAATATAAAATAAATATAACCATAGAGAAGAGAGTAGAGATAGCAGAGACATCGGGAAAGGATCGCACGCGCGTGGGAAAAAGCGGCCGGGCGTGCGCTAGTTTTGGCGTGAAGCGTCCGGCGCGCTTTATAAAATCCAACGCCCTCCCACCGCTCTGTGACTTTCCACCGCTCTGTGCCTCGCCACCACTCTCTACCCGCTCTTTTTCGCCTCGCCGCCGCCGTGCCACCATGCCGCCGCGTCGCCGGGAAACTTGGGGATACCGCGGCGTCCGCGCGTGCCCCTTCGGCGGCTTCTTCGCAGAGATCTGGTTCCGCGGGATGCGCCTCGGCCTCGGCAATTTTGACAATGCCAACGAGGCCGCCCGCACGTACGACGCGGCGGCGTGGCGCCTCCGGTGGCCTCATAGAACATTGAACTTCCCCAACGTGGGAGCGGGCGCAGGAGCTCGCGCCTCTGCCGCGGCTTAGCACCGACGAGGATCGTCGCGACAACCGTAGGCGGGAGCACCGTCTCGGCATCGCCGAGATGGACGAGGAAGCCATGGCGCTGTGGCGCCAACACTTCCCGCGGGACATCATCAACGAGCGCGAGTTCTACGCGCAAAGGTAGGCGGAGAGGGATAAGAGGAGGGCGGAGCGAGCCGCCTATCGCGAGGACAAGCGTAGGCGAAAAGCGGACGCTCAATTCAACATGAGGCTAGGAGCAGCGTCGCTCGGGAATCCGGCGACGATCGGTATCTTCACGCCTCTGATCGGGCGTCGGAGGAGGACATCACCGAGGAGGAGTCGGACGACGAGGAGTAGTTGAATTATCTTTTTTAATCTATCTATGCTGAGAACTATCCTCTACTCTCTAGTATCTACTTCTCGATCTCAGCACTGTAAATGCTATTTTAAAGCAGCGGCAGTTGCGATTCTGTTGGAGATGCTCTAACATGACAGACGAGTGCTTTAATGTTGCCCACAAGATGCGTGAGTATTACTAGTACTATTTTTCTTGCCATGTTGAGATTTTAAAACCACGAGTGTGAACATGCAGAGGAGCAACAAAGACCAAACACGGGATATTCGGGACATCTTCAAGGAGCGTGGCAAGTTAAAGAGGAGCTGCACCGAACCTGTAAAACGAGCTTTAGTAAGTAACACCCTTTCAATTACTTTCGTTTAGCCTCGTGTTCTTCGATGTGTATATGTTGTAGTTTACATTTCTCTTAAGCGTGGTGTTCTTCGATGTGTAATAAGAAGAGTCTTAATCGTCCTAATGCTTTCGTTTTAACTTGATGTAGGAAGTGGGTGTTCTCACCTTGTAGTCTATTTTATATTTATTTTCCTTTTGAATTCACTTCTCCGAGTTACATTTATCTGGCTTCTACTAAATGGATCTAGGTTTCTCCGAGTATTGATACGAAAAGAAGTAACTTCATGTCGGGATGCAGTTCCTACGAGGAGGGAAGTATGGTCAACCTCGAGATCATGTTTCCAAAATGAGCTGGATTACACACAAGGTGCCGGTTAAGCTAATGATGCTGGATTAGACACAAGGTGCAAATTCGAGATGATGCTGGATTACACACAAGCCGTGTGGAGTCGTCACTGTTCGTGTCCTCGTGGCATTAGTAAAGGCTGAAAGAAAGCGTGCAGCAGCCCTTGAGAATGTAGCTGAGTTCCTGAAGAAGCGAAAAGAGCAATCATATGCTCTCTTCACCCAAGCCAAAGAAGAGATGGAAGAAGCCATAAATAAGCTAGCAGAGGCAGAGCAGGCTAGGCGTCTCCTGCTATCTAAAACTGTAGTCAGTACAAAATTTCCTTCATAATAGCTAGGTTCAAATGTTTATCCAGTCAACATGCCTGTTGTGATGTCTGTGCATCTACTGATGTGGCACAAAATGTTTTTTTGGGTCATGTAATAACAGCAATTACTTTCTAAACAATAATGTATTTAAGCATTGGACATGGTATAGTTCACGCGCAAGACCGACATTCCAAGTTCAACTTCCACATCAAACTCATGTTCACAGATATCAGTACATTCGTACATAATGTCCACAACCATGATTCACTTCAAAGCCAAAAAAATATGAGGAGAGTTATAAATAAAGAAAAACCTCTACTAGTTCCTGCTACCAGTGCGAGCACAACAAGTCAAGACCATGCGTAAATTAATTACGTATATTTTAGTCATGTTTTCTGTTCTAAAATGCCTGCCGGCTTGTGGAAGGACATGTTGCCGGCACACGTGCGGATTCAATGAAGGCAGGCAGGGCAGTCTTAAGCTGGTTGCACGCGGCGAGGAGGCTTGCTCAGCCGGGCCTGCAGTGAGTGCGGCCCTCTTGGCCAGCGCGCCGGTTCAATGCTTGCGCTAGGAGAGGTCGCGTCCGTGTCAGAGCAATCACTCCCTCCAGTCCTTTTTTGTTTGGGTATAACAAAATCTCATTTTCCATTCACATTTTACAAGTAAAATTCATGGACAAACTTTAACTTGATGCGATGGGGACTAGTAAACCAGAATGGAGGTAGTAGTTTTTTTAATCAAAGAAGGGTTTCCCCTTCCGATTACTGAAAACCAGCATCTAAATCTAAACCATAGTATTTGCTCTAGAACTACCAGGTTCAACATCTCGCAACATAAACCCATACAACCATACACCAAGGAGTTACGTAGTACTATGAATTCCATTTTTGCTCCATACCAATCGTTCTAAAAATTACTTACTACTTATAACGTGCCATTGAAAATCGGAACTCTTAACCCCGCTAAAAATGATATTTTAAACTTGGCTACTCGATCTGTGGCAACTGGCGAGCCACCGCGCTCCAAGTCGTTCACCTGTGGTCCCGACCATCAACTCCTACAAAGGTGCTCCACCACGCATCTGCACCCGCAAATGCAGCAATCGTGCGCCTAGGGTTTTAGGGTTTATTTGTTAACGCCGCCTTTACATAACACTCATGTGTGCGAGACAAATGAGAGGTCTCATCAAGGCATGCGCCTCTTCTCTTCAGATATGTACTCCACCGCTTGTCCGGTGTCCAAAAATTATAGTAACTACTAGCATTGTGCCAATGCGTTGCCACATGATCAAAGTAGATTAATACATATTCACCGATTTGATAGAAAAAAGTCTAGTTTTGAAATACGTATATCACTAAAAATATGTTATGTTTCACTCAAAATATATTCCTTTGGCGGTTTTGATGAGATAAGGGAGGAATGTTGTTGGTTTCAAGATTCGAGAAGTGGTATATGTTTAATTTCTACTCTTACTAGCAAGATGCACGTGCATTGCACGGAACACCAAGATCTTGTGGGAGAAAAGGATGAACGAGGGAAGGCCTTATCTGCAAATGTGGTGAAGAGTGCGGGTAAATTGCCATATTTTCCTTCCTATCCGTCAGATATAAATCGGACGACCTACATTGCTGGATGGCAGGCCCACCATCATCACCAACTCTATTTTTTATCCCTACTCTTATAAAAAGCATTGTCGGTGATGATCGTGTGCCAGCCATCCTGCAATATAGGCCGTCCGATCTATATCTGACGGATAGGAAGAAACTATGGCAATTTTGCAAAAAGATACCGACACCCCTCTCCACATTTGCAAATAAGGCCTTCCCTCGTTCATCCTTTTCCCCCACAAGATAAACTACTCATACAAATGCATCTTGATGTTCAGGTAACGCATGGGCATCTTGCTAGTTGTTGCAAAAAGGCCATGTGTATGTGAGAGAGAGGAGAGTGGAGGAGGACGGAGTGCATGTGTGACAAAGACACAAGTAGTGTGTGTGCGATAGGTATCACCTTACAATGAGGCGATAGTGTGTGTGCACGATCGAGAGGGCGTGTCTCAAGAAGGGAAGAAAAAGCTACATAGATACAAGGAGCGGGAGAGAGAGACATGTATGCGATGGTGGAAGCACGAAAAGCGGGTGTGTAAACCTATCTAGAGGCTAGCCAGTCGATAAATGTTTGTGAGAGAAATACGAGTCGGGGTGCGAAAGCGAGAGTTTTGTGTGTGTGAGAGAGAGACATTAGTCGGGAAGGGGATTGGAAGCAGGAGTTGTGTGTGTGTGTCTGTGAGAGAGAGAGAGAGGAGACGGTAGTCGAGGTTGTCTGATCGGTAAACAAATGAATAATGTCAGTCTGGGATGGAGACGAAAAGTCGCAGTAACCCCGCCCGAAACCAAAATCTGCGAGATGGAAATCACTACTGCCTATCCCTGCCACGCAAAGCCTATCTACTGGATTTCTATAGGTTTCGATAGGGGTAGGTTTGTAATTTCACCCAAATGTGACGTAACCGCCTCTCACCCAGATTCATACACGGTGGGCGCCAAAACATAGTGTGCCCTCGGCCGAAATCGACTCCCTCCCCGATTCATATTATACACGGTGGGCGCCAAAAACAAACTCTCACCGGCAAATATTCGGTGTATGCAAGATTACCGTCCTATCCCCAACCGACTAATGTTGCTGTGATGTAGTAGAAATTTGAATACATGGTTCCCCCCTTCCTCTCTACCTCCCTTTTCCCCATTCGTACTCCGTGGGTGCCAAAACCCCCCTCTCCACCCCACCCTCCTCCATCCGCCGCCGTCCGCCACCCCATCCACAGCCGTCCTCCTCCACCATGCCAGAGCTGATAACCCGATGTCGCCGTCCATTACAAGAGATCGACCTCTCTCATCCACGCATTCGGACCGGGATCCTTGCATCACGTCTTCTCGCTTCATCCCCGCCGTCGTCCACCTTGCCAGCGCCGCTCCTACGGCCGTCTCGTCCACGGCGCCCCGCCACCACCGTCTACCCTCCTAGATCTCCTTCCACGCCACCGACAGCCATCGCTACCGCAGCACTGTCAAATTCTCAGCAGATGCGTACACGGCGCCGCACTAGAGGCGGTACTCTTTCGTATCTGCTCAACTTATTTATCGCAACAAGAAAATAGATCGCCACTGCTTTACTCTAATTTCTTGTCTTGCTTGCGAAGTTGCCTTTGTCTGGTTCACCTTCAGATCCGCCATGACACGCTCAACACTATACTCGCAATGCTTATATGGTTTTCCCCTTTTATATTCCACACTAGTTAAATCACATTAGACTAAATTTCAAAATTGGGTCAGTCGATTTTTCAGAGCTCGCCGGAGTTCGTCGGTGCGATCCAAGGGGCTCGGGTGGTTGTGGGGCCTCACCGAACGAAGAAATCTCAACGCGGGTGGGGGGTGGGGGTTGCGGAGGAACACAAAGCGGCGGGGTGGTCGGCCGGTGGTCTGCAAGGCGGTGTTCTCAGTATGGGAAGAATTAAGAGACGAGGAAGAAGAAGGGTTAGGAGACGAGGGATCTTCATCCAACCGCTTTGAAATGGTCAAGAGACAGGTGGGAGTTGCATTCTTAATGCGCTCTGGTTCATCTTGTGGGCACTGCGCAACCAACATTTTATTATCCAAAATCTGCTTGCTCTTCTTTACCATGTTCCTCTTCCGTTCTTCTTTAATATGTACTCTCTCCGTTCCTAAATACAAGTATTTGTATAGATTCCACCATGGACTACATATGGAGCAAAATGAGTGAATCTACACTCTAAAATGTATCCGGATACATCTGTATGTGATCCATAGTGGAAATCTCTACCAAGACTTATATTTTGGAACGGAGGGAGTATGCTAGTAGTACAAGATGTTCCTTGTAATCAAGATGAGCAGGACATTTGCAGTAGAGGTCTATACGGTCGGTTGTGATGGACACTTTGAGCCTCTTTGATTCGTAGGATCTTGTAAACATAGGAATAGGATTTGTAGTGGCCTACCCACTTGAATCCTATAAGAATAGCAAGGTAATGTGCGGAGCTGTGTCGCCTTTGAGAGTTACACTGATATTAATAGTACCGCACCTTCACTTGAAGAGAGCTGGTATCCGAAGCCTTTCTAGCCGTACCGGAAATACTAGTACATATATTCCAGCAAGTTCCACTTTGCCGATTTTACTTTGATGCTTAAGGTTTTCCCGTGATATCTACACTATGATCTGTGTAGCTGCTTTGTGTCGCACTAGCAGCAGTCCACTCTTGAAGCTAAACACTGCAATGACTTACAAAATTGGCACCAAGGCATTGAGTGCCATTCTGGATGCAATGAAACTCATACGCTCCCCACCTATTGACTCTTGTTCAGAATATGATCCTAATGACTATTCTAACCTCGAGGGGTCAAAGGAGGATGGCTTGTCCTGTTCACCCATCAAGGTGCCTGTTCTAATTTGGCAATGTTTTATTGATTGCGGGTATCTTGCATATGTTGTCTTGCATTTCTTCTACTTTGTTGCACCGCCATCTGCTTAGTTTACTCATCATATATGTCGAGATGCCATGCCCATCCATTATCAATACATATTCCATCTGTCATCATACCATGTTTTTCACTCAAATGTTGTTCGTGTGCATCGGACATCAAAAGGAAGAGGGTGATTGCCGAACCTGAAGGAGCACCAAAGAAAGTCCTTGAAAAACATGGTGGTGCCGGATAAATCGTATAAGACACCCAATTATATTGGCTGTACAACCAGTGACACAAAACGTAGGACCGACTCTAGCAGACTGTACCCATACTTCACTGGCCACACCACTAGCCCCACCACACAGGACCTGCACTCTAGCAAAAGGTAAACCGATTTCATTTTCCATAGCACCAGCTGTACCACAGAAAAATCCCACTCCAGCAAAAAGTACAACAAGTCCACCGGCCGAAGACCTATCCCAACTGCAGAGACGGCTAATTCCTGCAGATTGGAACCCCATTCCATTTATTCCCTGTTTAAAAGACAATGCTTTCAATGTTGTTAGGGACTACGTGCATATATTCCCATCATGGGAAGATTATTGTGAAGACAAACACCATTTTCACATCTTCTGTCCAACTTACGTGTAAGTGCAATTATTCATGGTTATTATTTTCCTGTTTTCTGCTGATTGAACACGTCAATGATTTACATTACATTGTTGTAACTAGGCGAGGGTCAATCTGGATAGTCATGACGAGCAAAGCTTGCTTGTGCTTTTCAAGGAAGCATTGCAGCAGTATCGATGTTACCTGAGGAAATCACACTTTGATGGCAAGTCTATAAACGAATTTCCGGTGAAGTCTCCTGTGCTAAATTTAGAAGACACTGAATGGAAAAACCTTGTTATGCACTGGTCTCGTTCCCAGGATGAGGTACTGTCTATGAAATCACATGACAATTTGAACTTCTACTTTTCCGCATGTGCCTTACGGATCTTTTTGCAGGAAATCTGCTCGAAGAAGAATTCTGGTTTGAAAAGAACGACAGGATATCGCAAATATGCTGCCCGCTGCTTTGCTCTTGTTAGTACCTGTTGTCATGTATCATTGTACTTGCATACATACGTGGTTCATTATGTGACAACAGTATGCATGATAGCTTGCTTATCAATTGTTCGCTCCAAATTATCTGATCTATATGAATGGTTACATTAGTGTAGAATATATCCAATGCCAATGTTTTTTTAGCTCTGCATTGTTCTTGTAAGTACATGATGTCCTTTATCAGTGTACTTATAATGACAGGTAGTTGTTCATGTACCATCACTCTGCAGATTATTTTCCTTTGCCCTCCATTTTCTACACATCAGATCTACATTTATTCTTACCATAAGGTTAGTACTGAAGAAGTTTAGCTGTGCATTGCTCTTGGCAGTACATTTTGCCTGTATCGTTGCACTTACATTTATAGCAACTTGGTTATGTAGCGTCACTCTTCATCTTATCTTAAATATTCTCCATTTTTTCGTATATTATCACATCTATATTTACTCTTAACAAAATGTATAATAAAGGCAATGCTTTTGAAGAAGATTATCTAGTAAACTTCTTGAATTGCCCCCCCCCCATCAGCATGGACAAGGCCTTTATAGATCCTGTCTTCACCAATAATGTAAGTTTGTCCATCTCAAGCCTTCAAACTTTGTTGTATATATTTGGTTAGGCATGAGTGCAATAGTTGTTTGTTTTTGGTGTTTGCATCAAATTGCTTATTTAAAGTTTATTATGTAGTTCATAAACAAAAGTTTGTTCTTCCTCAATTTAAGTTTTCAGTTGTACAACCAAGTTCCTTCTTCATACCATGTAAATTAAACTATACAGAGCAAGTGATCTTCTTTTGCCTTTGCATGTATGCTTCATTCTTAATCCGTAATCCAAAGGTGTGGTGAACCTACCCATTACAAAGCACAATGTCATATTCTGCAATGTCTTAACTATGAACAATGTCATATCATTCTACTATTATTTAAACCGTCTCTTTATTTGCCAATTTGAAATGGTATAAATTGACAAAGACACTAACCATTGATACTTATGAGTTCTTGATCTGTAATCCAAGGTGTTGTCGTGAAGCTGCCAACTCCTTCACAATGTCATTTCCTGCCATGTCTTGACTGAACAATACCATATTGTGTTAATGCAATTTTAAACTATGTCACTTTATTCGTCAGTAAGAAATGTGATGAATTCTCAGCATTGATACTTTTACGTGCAAAACATGTCATATGTCTGCTTGTTTATATTTCAGAGTGAGGAAGATATAAGTGTTGAACAAGCGCAGTCTCATCATCTTGCTTTACCGCTATGCTGCAGCTCCCAAATAGGGCTAACCTTTCTTGAACTCTATTGAAGTGTTGTCGGTTTTGTATATTATTTTGTCGGCGTGTTTATTTGCACTGGTGGCGATCTTTGATGCCCAGTGTATGTAATCTGTTGTCTGCTTGTGCTTTATTATCATAGTGGCGAACTTTGATACCCAGTGGATGTAATATGCCGTAATTTCTTTATTGTATAGTCTAGGGTTTTTCTTATTCATGATGTTGCAGTTATTTTACTCTATATATATCCTGTCTTCATAGTAAACCGGCCAAACCGTAAAATTATGGTACATAATCGGGTCGTCATGCAATCACGATGTAGGTTGGGCCTGAAACGTGTCGAACAGCTCACGGGCCGGCAGCAGCCCGAAATGAACCCCGGCCCATGATTGTGCGAATCAAATCACGGGCTTTTAACAGGCCAAAATTGTCTCGGTCCTTGTTTGGCCCAATCAGATATCGGCTATGAGCAGGCCGGATGCAAATCGGGCCGTAGTTAGGCCCAACTATATAACGGCCTTTTAACAGCCGAAATTAATATAGGGCTGAAATGTTAAATGGGCCCTTAACAGGCTAAAACTAATATCAGGCCGAATTACTAAGTGGGCCTTTAGCAAGTGGGCCCAAAAGCATAGTGTCCGATTCTTGGGCGAATTTGATATGGGCCATAATTGAGCCCAAAGCCTCTTAAAGGGCCGGACCTGATCTGGGCCGTAATTTGGCCCAAAACATGGTAGGCTTATAATGGGCCGGATCTCATATGGGCCACTTTTAGATCCGGAACGTGGTAGGCCATTAATGGACTGGATCAGATATGGGCCGGCATTTGGCCCAAAACATGGCAGCCAGTTAATAGGCCGACCTACTAGGGTCCTCAAAATCTTGTGGGCCTACATCTGGGCCGGCCCATTAATGTCGGTGAAATATCATGGGCCTTTAGCTGGGCCGGCCCATTATGATCCGCAAGAATCTTGTGGGCCTTTACCTGGGCCGACCCATTATAGCACACAAAAATCTTGTGGGCCTTTAGCTGGGCCGGCCCATTATGGCCCGCAAAATCTCGTGGGTTTTTACCCGGCCGCCCATTATGGCTGCAAAATCTTGTGGGCCTTTATCTGGGCGCCCATTATGGTCCGCAAAATCTTGTGGGTTTTAGCTGGGCCGGCCCATTATGGTCCGCAAAACTTGTGGGCCTTTAATTGGGCCGGGCCAATTAAACTTGTTGGGCCGTGCCACGTGTCGACGTATCATAGGCGCCTTCTATCCAATGAGTGGATGACATATGTCCCAGCAGTGAGCCGACATGTGTTTCCTCCAGCCAATGATGATTTTACACGTGGAAAATCCCCATTGGTCGGGTTGTTAACGGGTTATCGGATCCAAAACCCGACCCGATAGCTTAACGGCGTTCCGTTACGGTGGATGCCACGTGTCCATCACCCTTGACGAAAGCACTTACGTGACACGAATTATCGCCAGTGGACACTTCCATGATGATAATTTTCATAATGTCATGGAACACTTCTACGACAGCACATGTATGACTATCTTGATTCGGTCATAAAATTGTCATGGATGTACATGCATGACAAAATACGCGACCTACTGTGACAAACATGTATCATCACGGAAGTGTATTTTTTTGTAGTGTAAGCTAAAAGAAAAGTCTTTGAATGCTAGGATGAAATATGATCCCACTTTTGCTACTTCACCTATCATTGTTACTGATAAGGATTATGAATTCTCCGTGGATCCTGAGTTAATTACTTTGGTAGAATCTGATCCTTTCTATGGCTATGAATCTGAAACTGTTGTGGCACATCTTACTAAACTGAATGATATAGCCACCCTATTTGCTCATGAGGAAAAATTCGCTATTACTATATTCTTAAATTGTTTCATTTCTCGTTAAAGGGTGATGCTAAGTTACGGTTAAATTCTCAAACTCCTGGTTGTGTGCGTAGTCCCTAGGATATGATTTACTACTTCGATGCAAAATATTTTGCTGCTCATAAGAAATAAGCTGCCCTAAGGGAAATATTTAACTTTGTGCAAATTGAAGAAGAGAGTCTCCCACAAGCTTGGGGGAGGCTTCTACAATTACTTAATGCTTTGCATGATCATCCTCTCAAGTGAAATGGAACACTTGATATCTTTTATAATGGACTGACCGATGCATCCAGAGACCACCTGGATCGTTGTGTTGGTTGTGTTTTCAGGGAAAGAGCTATTGAGCAAGCAGAATTACTATTGAATAATATATTGAGTAATGATAATGATTGGACACTTGCTGAACCAACTCCGAATAAAATAGGTTTTAAAGCTGAAGATGTTAAGAATTTACCGCCTATTGAAGAAATATATGGTCTTGATAACCCGACACAGGTAGTAGAGGTAAACTCTCTCCATAGATTTGATGAAGGTGATATTCCTCATAATAAGTCTGCTAGCCAATGCTTGGATGAGTTCGATAATTTTATTGTTAAACAAGAAAACTTCAATGCTTATGTTAGTAGACAATTGAAACATAATGCTTACATGCTTGACCACTTGGGTGATTATATCAGTAGAATTGTTAATGATCTTAATGAAGAAAATATGCCCTAGAGGCAATAATAAAGTTGTTATTTATATTTCCTTATATCATGATAAATGTTTATTATTCATGCTAGAATGTATTAACCAGAAACTTGATACACGTGTGGATACATAGACAAAACACCGTGTCCCTAGTAAGCCTCTACTGTACTAGCTCGTTAATCAAAGATGGTTAAGTTTTCTAACCATAGACATGTGTTGTTATTTGATGAACGAGATCACATCATTAGGAGAATGATGTGATGGGTAAAACCCATCCATTAGCTTAGCATGTTGACCGTTCAGTTTTATTGCTATTGCTTTCTTCATGTCATATACATATTCCTTTGACTATGAGATAATGCAACTCCCTGATACCGGATGAATACCTTGTGTGCTATCAAACTTTACAACGTAACTGGGTGATTATAAAGATGCTCTATAGATATCTCGAAAGGAATTTTTTGGGTTGGCATAGATCAAGATTAGGATTTGTCACTCCGAGTATCAGAGAGGTATCTCTGGGCCCTCTTGGTAATGAAAATCATGATAAGCCTTGCAAGCAATATGAATAATGAGTTGGTTGCGGGATGATGCATTATGGAACGAGTAAAGAGACTTGCCGGTAACGAGATTGAACTAGGTATGAAGATACCGAAGATCGAATCTCGGGAAAGTAACATACCGATGACAAAGGGAATAACGTATGTTGTCATTATGGTTTGACCGATAAAGATCTTCTTAGAATATGTAGGAACCAATATGAGCATCTAGGTTCCGCTATTGGTTATTGACCGAAGAGGTGTCTCGGTCATGTCTACATAGTTCTCGAACCCATAGGGTCCACACACTTAATGTTTGATGACAATTTTGTATTATATGAGTTATGTGATTTGGTGACCGAATGTTGTTCGGAGTCCTGGATGAGATCATGGACATGACGAGGAGTCTCGAAATGGTCAGGAGGTAAATATTCATATATAGGAGGATAGTATTCGGACACCGGAAGTGTTCTGGGGTACCGAGTACGTATCGGGTCATCGGAAGGGGTTCCGGGCAACCCCGGGCAAGCTATATGGGCCTAGTGGGCCAAGAGGGGAAACACACCAGCCATAAAGGGGCTGGTGCGCCCCCTATATGGGCTGGCCAAATTGGAGAAGTAAAGGGTAAGAAGGAAAGGAAAAAGGGAATAGGATTCCCCCTTCCCCCTCTTCCCTTCCTACTCCGAATAGGAACAGGAAAAGGGGGAGGCCGAATTGGGAGGACCCTAAGTAGGATTCCTCCTACTTGGAGCTCCCCCTTGGCTGCCTCTCCTCCCATCCAACCAATATATATGAGGGGGGGGCATCACTAGAAAACACAACAAACATTGTTAGCCGTGTGCGGCGCCCCCCTCCACAGTTTACGCCTCCGGTCATATTCACGTAGTGCTTAGGCGAAGCCCTGCGCGGATGACTTCACCATCACCATCACCATCTTTGTCGTCTTGTGGAACTCTCCCTCGACACTTTGCTGGATCAAGAGTTCGAGGGACGTCATCGAGCTGAACATGTGCAGAACTCGGAGGTGTCGTACGTTCGGTGCTTGATCGGTCGGAACAAGAAGAAGTTCGACTACATCAACCGTGTTGTCAAACGCTTCCACTTTCGGTCTACGAGGGTACATGGACACACTCTCCCCCTCTTGTGGCTATGCATCTCCTAGATAGATCTTGCATGAGCGTAGGAAATTTTTGAAATTGCATGCTATGTTTCCCTACAGTGGCATCCGAGCCAGGTGTATGCGTAGATGTTATGCACGAGTAGAACACAAAGAGTTGTGGGTGATCATAGTGATACTGCTTACCACCAATGCCGTATTTTGATTCGGCGGTATTGTTGGATGAAGCGGCCCGGACCAACCTTACATGACCACGTTCATGATACCGGTTCCACCGATAGACATGCAACTTGTTTTGCATAAAGGCGGTTGGCGGGTGTCTGTTTCTCTAACTTTAGTTGAATCGGATTTGACTACGGCCGGTCCTTGTTGAAGGTTAAAACAACAAACTTGACAAAACATCGTTGTTGTTTTGATGCGTAGGTAAGAACGGTTCTTGCTAGAAGCCCGTAGCAGCCACGTAAAACTTGCAACAACAAAGTGGAGGACGTCTAACTTGTTTTTGCAGGGCATGTGGTGATGTGATATGGTCAAGACATTATGTGATATACGTTATTGTATGAGATGATCATGTTTTGTAAAAATTATCGGCAACTGGCAGGAGCCTTATGGTTGTCGCTTTATTGTATGAAATGCAAACTCCATGTAATTGCTTTACTTTATCACTATGCGTTAGCGATAGTTGTAGAAGCAATAGTTGGCAAGACGACCATGACGCTACGATGGAGATCAAGGTGTCAAGCCGGTGACGATGGAGATCATGACGGTGCTTTGGAGATGGAGATCAAAGGCACAAGATGATGATGGCCATATCATGTTACATATTTTGATTCCATGTGATGTTTATCTTTTGTGCATCTTATTTTGCTTAGTACGGTGGTAGCATTATAAGATGATCCCTTAGTAAAATTTCAAGGTATAAGTGTTCTCCCTGAGTATGCACCATTGCGACAGTTAAATGCGTCTTAGAGACCACGTGATGATCGGGTGTGATAAGCTCTACGTTCACATACAACAGGTGCAAGACAGTTTTGCACATGCTGAATACTCGGGTTAAACTTGACGAGCCTAGCATGTACAGACATGGCCTCAGAACATTGGAGACCGAAAGGTCGAACGTGAATCGTATAGTAGATATGATCAACATAGAGATGTTCACCATTGAAGACTACTCCATCTCACGTGATAATCAGACATGGTTTAGTTGATATGGACCACGTGATCATTTAGATGACTCGAGGGATGTCTATCTAAGTGGGAGTTCTTAAGTAATATGATTAATTGAACTTAATTTATCATGAACTTAGTCCTGATAGTATTTGCATATCTATGTTGTACATCAATAGCTCGCGTATAGCTCCCCTATTTTATATTTGATATGTTCCTAGAGAAAACTAAGTTGAAAGATGATGGTAGCAATGATGCGGACTGGATCCGTGATATGAGGATTATCCTCGTCGCTACACAGAAGAATTATGTCCTTGATGCACTGTTAGGTGACAGACCTATTGCTGGAGCAGATGCAGACGTTAAGAACGTTTGACAAGCTCGGTATGATGACTACTTGATAGTTTAGTGCACCATGCTTTACGACTTAGAACCGGGAGTTCAAAAACGTTTTGAATGCCACGGAGCATATGAGATGTTCCAAGAACTGAAATTGGTATTTCAGACTCATGCCCACGTCGACATGTATGAGACCTCTGACAAGTACTTTGCCTACAAGATGTAGGAGAATAGTCAAGCTAGTGAGCATGTGCTCAGAATGTCTGGGTACTAAAATTGCTTGAATCAAGTGGGAGTTAATCTTCCAAATAAGATAGTGATTGCCATAGTTCTCTAGTCACTATCACCAAGTTACTAGAACTTTGTGATGAACTATAATATGCAAGGGATGACGAAACGATTCCCAAGCTCTTTGCGATGCTGAAATCAGCGAATGTAGAAATCACGAAAGAGCATCAAGTGTTGATGGTTAACAACACCACTAGTTTCAAGAAAAGAGGGCAAGGGAAAGATAAGGAACTTCAAGGAGAATGGCAAGCAAGTTGCCACTCCCGTGAAGAAGCCCAAAGCTGGACCTAAGCCTAAAACTGAGTGCTTCTACTGCATAGGAAATGGTCACTGGAAACAGAACTGCCCCAAATGCTTTGCGGATAAGAAGGATGGCAAAGTGAACAAAGGTATATTTGATATACATGTTATTGATGTGTACTTTACTAGTGTTCATAGTAGCCCCTGGGTATTTGATACCGGTTCAGTTGCTAAGATTAGTAACTCGAAACAAGATTTACAAAATGGAAAGAGACTAGTTGAGGGCGAAGTGACGATGTGTGTTGGAAGTGATTCGAAGATTGATAAGATCACCATCGCGCACTCGCTCTACCTTCGGGATTAGTGTTGGACCTAAATAAATGTTATTTGGTATTTGCGTTGAGCATGAATATGATTGGATCATGTTTATTGCAATATGGTTATTCATTTAAGTCAAAGAATAATTGTTATTCTGTTTACAAGAATAAAACCTTCTATGGTCATACACTCAATATAAATGGTTTATTGAATCTTGATCGTAGTGATGCACATATTCATAATATTGATGCCAAAAGATACAAAGTTGATAATGATAGTGCAACATACTTGTGGCACTGCCGTTTAGGTCATATTGGTGTAAAGCGCATGAAGAAACTCCATGCGGATGGACTGTTGGAATCAGTTGATTATGAATCATTTGATACTTGAGAACCATGCCTCATGGTCAAGATGACTAAAACTCCGTTCTCCGGAACAATGGAGCGAGCCACTGACTTATTGAAAATAATACATATCGATATATGCGGTCCAATGAGTGTTGAGGCACCCGCCCTGCTACTCCCTGCCGCAGCCACCTCCGCCGCCGCGGCCATCCCCCCTCGTGCTCGCCTCTCCCTCGCAGCGCATCGCTCGCGCGCGCATACCGCGCCACTCCGGCCCCTCCATAAATGCCCTTCGCCTCCGTCTTTGGTCCTAACCACCGCCATGCCAGCGGGCAGCGCCCATCTGGCTCGGCCATGCCACACCTTCCACGCGGCCGTGCCCGCCGGCAGCCGTCCCCAAGCAGCCTCGCCTGCCAAGGCGCTCCTGGCGGCGCCCGCTCTGGCGCCTGACCTCTCTAAGGCCACAGGGCCTATGATGAGATGGGGCCCACGCCCTAGAACATTTTTAGATAAAAAATATTAAAAATAAAAATAAATTTAATTAAATAAATAAATCAATTAAGTTAATTAATCCTATTTAATTAATCTAATTAACCTATTAGTTTAATTAAACAGTAATTAGTTTAACCTAAACCCTAATTAACCTAACAGTGTATGACAGGTGGGTCCCACTGGGCCCACCGTCGATTGACGATCAACACCTCTGTTGACTGCTGACGTCATGCTGACGTCATGATGACGTCAGCAAACACTATTCTAGATAATGTTGGATTAAATTAGTTAAATAAATTCTAAAAATGATTTAAAACTTTAGAAAATCATATAAAATAAACCGTAGCTCAGATGAAAATACTTTCTACATGAAAGTTGCTCAGAACGACGAGACGAATCCGGATACGCAGCCTGTTCATCCGCCACACATCCCTAACCTATCAAACTCGCAACTTCCCCCCCCCCCTCCGGTTCATCTGTCCAAAAATGCAAAACACCGAGGATACTTTCCCGGATGTTTCCCCCCTTCGCCGGTATCACCTACTACCGCAATTGGGCACACCTAGCATCACAGCGTTGTCATGTCATACATCGTCATGCATTTGTTTGCATTGTATTTATTGTTTCTTCCCCTCTTCTCTCGCTAGACACCGAGACCGACGTTGCTACCCAAGACGACTACGGTGTTGGCGACCCTCCTTCTCGGTGAGCTTCCGGTAAGCCCCCTTGATCACCAGATATCGCCTATTCTACTCTCTATTGCTTGCATTAGAATAGTGTAGCATGTTACTGCTTTCCGTTAATCCTACCCTGATGCATAGCATGTCCTTGCTACTACTGTTGTTACCTTTACCTGCAATCCTACATGCTTAGTATAGGATGCTAGTATATCCATCTGTGGCCCTACATTCTTGTTCGTCTACCTTGGTATACTATCAGGCCATGATCACTCGGGAGGTGATCATGGGTATATACTTATATACTTTACATGATATCTGTGGTGACTAAAGTCGGGTCGGCTCGTAGGAGTACCCGTGAGTGGATCTTTGTGGCGGAGCGACAGGGCAGGTTGAGACCACCTAGGCGAGAGGTGGGCCTGGCCCTGGTCGGCATTCACGGTTATTTCAAAATAACACGCTTAACGAGTTCTTGGTATTTTATTTGAGTCTGGCCACTGGCCTATACGCACTAACCAACTACGCAGGAACAGTTATGGGCACTCGACGTCGTGGTATCAGCCGAAGCCTTCGTGGACGTCGTGGCTGGCGCGCCGGATTGGACTGGAACGCCTGCTAGGCTAGGTCTGCTTCCGGCCGCGTTCGCAACATGCAAGTGTGCAATGGGCGATGGGCCCAGACCCCTGTTCCATAGGATTTAGACCGGCGTGCTGACCTCTCTGTTGTGCCTAGGTAGGGCTGCGACATGTTGATCTTCCGAGGCCGGGCATGACCCAGGAAAGTGTTTCCGGCCAAATGGGATCGAGCGTGTTGGGTTATGTGGTGCACCCCTGCAGGGAAGTTTATCTATTCGAATAGTCGTGTCCCTCGGTAAAAGGACGACCCGGAGTTGTAACTTGACATTATGACAACTAGAACCGGATACTTAATAAAACACACCCTTCCAAGTGCCAGATACAACCCGACGAGTGCTCTCTCACAGGTCGACGAGGAGAGGATTGTCGGGTAGGATTATGCTATGCGATGATACTTGGAGAACTTCAATCTACTCTGTTCTACATGCTGCAAGATGGAGGCTGCCAGAAGCGTAGTCTTCGATAGGACTAGCTATCCCCCTCTTATTCCGGCATTCTGCAGTTCAGTCCACCGATATTGCCCCTTTACACATATACCCATGCATATGTAGTGTATATCCTTGTTTGCGAGTACTTTTGATGAGTACTCACGGTTGCTTTTCTCCCTCTTTTCCCACTTTCCCTTCTACCTGGTCGTCGCAACCAGATGCTGGAGCCCAAGAGCCAGACGCCACCGTCGACTATGACTCCTACTACACTGGAGGTGCCTACTACTACGCAAGGTGTCACGGCGACGACTGTGAGTAGTTTAGGAGGATCGAGGCGGGAGGCATGCGCCTCTTTTGATCAGTATCTTAGTTTGTGCTAGCCTTCTTAAGGCAAACTTGTTTACTTATGTGCGTACTCAGATATTGTTGCTTCATTGACTTCGTCTATGATCGAGCACTTGTATTCGAGCCCTCGAGGCCCCTGGCTTGTATTATGATGCTTGTATGACTCATTTTTTTAGAGTTGTGTTGTGATATCTTCCGGTGAGTCCCTGATCTTGATCGTACACGTTTGCGTGTATGATTAGTGTATGATTGAATCGGGGGCATCACAGGGACACCTCGGTGGGCACAACCCACCAGGGCGCGCCTGCCCTCCCAGGCGTGCCTAGGTGGGTTGTCCCCACCCGGTGGCCCCGCAGACCCTGAAACCAACGCTACAAAATCCTATTTTTCCAAAAAAAATCAGGGAGAAAAATTACTGCGATCCACGAGATGGAGCCGTCGTCACCTCCTGTTCTTCATCGGGAGGCCAGATCTGGAGTCCGTTTGGGGCTCTGTAGAGGGGGATCTTCGTTCTTCATCATCACCAACCCTTCTCCATTGCCAATTCCATGATGCTCCTCACGGGGAGTGAGTAATTCCTTCGTAGGCTCGCTGGTCGGTGAGGAGTTGGATGAGATTCATCATGTAATCGAGTTAGTTTTGTTAGGGCTTGATCCCTGGTATCCACTATGTTTTGAGATTGATGTTGCTATGACTTTGTCATGCTTAATGCTTGTCTCTTTGGGCCCGGGTGCCATGAATTCAGATATGAACCGTTTATGTTATCACCATTATATCCATGTTCTAGATCCGATCTTGCAAGTTATAGTCACCTAATACGTGTTATGATTCGGCAAGCTCGGAGTGACAATAGTCGGGACCACTCACAGTGATGACCGTAGTTTGAGGAGTTCATGTATTCACCGTGTGTTAATGCTTTGTTCCGGTTTTCTATTAAAAGGAGGTCTTAATATCACTTAGTTTCCAATAGGACCCCGCTGCCACGGGAGGGTAGGACAAAAGATGTCATGCAAGTTCTTTCCATAAGCACGTATGACTATTTATGGAATACATGCCTACATTATATTTATGAGCTGAAGCTAGTGCCGTATCGCCCTAGGTTATGACTATCACATGGTGAATATCATCCAACAAATTACTCATCCAATGCCTATGAATTTATCTTATATTGTTTCTGCCAAGTTACTACTGCTATTACTATTGCACTTGCTACAAAATCACTGCTATCATTGTTACAGTTACCATTGCTGCTATCACTATTATCAAAACTATCAAACTACTTTGCTACTGATCACTTTGCTATAGATAATTAATCTCCAGGTGTGGTTGAATTGACAACTCAGCTGGTAATACCTTCAAATATTCTTTGGCTCCCCTTGTGTCGAATCTATAAATTTGGGTTGAATACTCTACCTATACTTGTGGGTTATCAAGACCTTTTTCTGGCACCGTTGCCGGGGAGCATAGCTATATTTGTTGAGTAACTTGGGATTATTATCAATTTATCACTATGAAGAATCTGAAGGATGCTAAGACTAAGATTTATCCCTCTAAGACGAGGGGAGGTAAGGAACTTCCATCCAGTTCTGCTTTAGATTCACCTTCTGTTATAAGTAAACTTGCAACACCACCACATGCTATTAATCCGGATATGTCGCAAGTTATTGATGATGCTACTTCTACTTTGAATGATGCTTATGATGATGCTAGTACCTTGTTTGATGATAATCATGTGCCACTGGGTGAATTTCTTGATGAACAAATTGCTAGAGTAATACAACATGATGTTGTTGAATCTGATGATCAGCTTGAAGCTGATACTCCTGAAACAACTACTAGAACTAGCCTTCCTAGATGTAAATTGCCTAAGGTACCGGAAGGTTATGTTATGAATGAAGAGGCAACTAGAGATATTCTTGCTTGTAAGGATAGATGTGATCTAGAGAAATTATTATGCAAGTATAAAGAAAAATCTCTGAATGCTAGAATACAGTATGAACCTAAGATTGCTACTTCACCCATCTTTGTTGATGATAAGGATTATGAATTCTCTGTCGACCCAGAGTTAATTACTTTGGTTGAATCTGATCCTTTCCATGGTTATGAATCTAAAACTGTTGTGGCACATCTTACTAAGTTGAATGACATAGACACCCTTTTTACTCATGATGAGAAGACTCGTTATTATTTTATTCTCAAAATATTTCAGTTCTCATTAAAGGGTGATACTAAAGCTTGGAACAATACTCTTGCTTCTGGTTGTGTGCGTAGTCTCCAGGATATGATTTATTACTTCTCTGAAAAATATTTCCCTGCTCATAAGAAACAAGGTGCTTTATAGGAAATATTTAACTTTGTGCAAGTTAAAGAAGAGAGTCTCCCACAAGCTTGGGGGAGGCTTTGCCAGTTACTTAGTGCTTTGCCTGATCATCCTCTTAAGAAAAATGAAATACTTGATATCTTCTATAACGGACTGACCGATGCTTCTAGGGACTTCCTAGATAGTTGTGCTAGTTGTGTTTTCATGGAACAAACTGTTGGACAAGCTGAAGAATTATTGAATAACATATTGAAAAATTATGATGATTGGACTCTTCCTGAACCATCGCCTAAGCCCACTCCAAAAGAAGAGGGGTATATTATATCTTAGTCCTGAAGACATGCAAGAGGCAAAGAAATCTATGAAGGAAAAATGTATTAAAGATGAGGATGTTAAAATTTTACCTCCTATTGAAGAAATACGTGGGCTTAATACACCACCACCACCCAAGGTGGTAGAGGTAAATTCTCTAATGAACTTCAATGATAATGACATTCCTCACAATATGCACCCTAGCCAATGCCTTTATGAGTTTGAAAACTACATTAGAAAACAAGATCACTTCAATGCAAATGTTATGAAACAATTGAAATACAATTCTGATATGACTGCTCGCTTGAGTGACTTGTTATTTTGGATCTCAAATGATGTTAGAGGTGTTGGAAAACATGCTTCTATGGTTCAAACCAAGTTAGAACAAGTTGCTAAATCTCAAAGAGAGTTGCTTGATGAAATGAATAACAACATACATGACTTTGATGTTAGAGTTGCAACTAGAGGAGGTAAAATGACTCAGGAACCACTTTATCCTGAGGGACACCCAAAAAGAATTGAACATGATTCACAAAGGAATAACACCACTGCACCTAGTTCCTCTAAAAAGAAGAAGAAAAAGAAAAATGATAGAACTTTGCATGCTTCTAGTGAACCTGAAATAGAAAAACCTCCTCATAATGATAATGATGTTTCTATCTGTGAAGCTGAAACTCAATTTGGTAATGAACATTCACCTAGTGATAATGAAAAACATAATGCTGATGTTCATGAAGATACTCAACCAACTAATGAAAAAGAACCAGACAATGATATTGAGATAGAACCACCTATTGATCTTGATAACCCACAACCTAAGAATACAAGATATGATAAAAGAGACTTCATTGCTAGAAAACACGGTAAAGAAAGAGAACTGTGGGTTCAAAAACCTATGCCTTTTCCACCCAAGTCAACTAAAAAGAAAGACGAGGAAGAATTAGAACGCTTTGCTGAAATGTTGAGGCTAGTCTTTTTCTTACTCGCTTGACTGATTCCTTAAAATGCCTCCTTATGCAAAGTACATGAAAGACATGATCACTAATAAGAGAAAAATACCGGAAGCTGAAACGACACCATGCTTGCTAATTATACTTTTAAGGATGGAGTACCTAAAAAACTTCGAGATCCTTGAATACCAACTATACCTTGCTCCATCAACTAAAATTATGTGAAAACTACTTTGTGTGATTTAGGAGCTGGTGTTATTGTTATGCCTTTCTCTTTATATAAAAGACTTGATTTGAATAAGCTCACACCTACTGAAATATCTTTGCAAGTGGCTGACAAATCAACTGCCATACCTATCGGTATTTGTGAGGATGTGCCCGTTGATGTTGCCATTGTTACTATTTTGGCTGACTTTGTTATACTTGACATGCCCGAGGATGAGAACATGTCGATTATCCTTGGCAGACCCTTCTTGAATACTGCAGGGGTTGTTATTGATTGCAATAAAAGCAAGGTCACTTTTCATATCAATGGTAATGAACATAGGGTGCACTTTCCGAAGAAACAATTCCAAGTGAATGGTATTAATGATATTGAAAAATCTCCAACAATCACTATTGGAAGTTTTCAACTACCTCTACCTACTGGTAAAAAGAAATATGAAATGCTTATTTTTGGGGATATTCACATCCCGTTGAGGTAACTTAGTGATTTACGAAAGTTCTTCGGTTTCATGCTAATCGAAAGTGGTTGTTAATAAGACTTGATCAACCTTATTAATGGATCATTTTTTTGAGGTATGAAGTTGATGAATTTAGTAAGCACTACCTTCTGTACCTATGTTTTGTTTCTGGTTTTATTAGTTAAATAAAATAAGATGACATGTTTTGTCAGTTTTCTGAATTTTCCGTGCAATCAAAAAATGACCCCAAAATAAAAGTTCTCAGAATGCTATGAAAATTTAATACGTTTTTTGGATATTTAAGAATTTATGGTGCAAATAATATCAGAGGGAGGTGCACCAGGTGGGCACAACCCACGTGGGCGCGCCAGGACCCCCAGGCGTGCCCTGGTGGGTTGTGGTCCCCACGTGGGCCCCCTCACTTATCCCTTCACACCAGTTCATCACTTACCTCCAGAAAAAATTCACCTTTGCTCTCTCTCTCTCTCTCTCTCTCTCTCTCTCTCTCGTGCTCTTGCTCTCAAAGCCGCGGATTTTGATCTCTTTGCTCGAAGCTCCATTTCCGAAACTGTTTCAGGGGATTGTTGCTTGGTATGTGACTCCACCGTTTGTCCAATTAGTTTTGTTTTAGTGGTTTATATTTTGAATAATTAGCTACTCTTGGTGCTGCTATAGATGAGCTTGCATGTTGAATTCTTAGAGTTCTAAGTAGTTTGAATGCTTGTTATGGCCTCTATGTACCCCTATGATTAGTTGCTATTGTGAAGTTTTGTTGGAAAAATTAATGGAATAAATTTTTTAGAATTTTTGTTCATAGGAAAAGAATGAATATCTTTAGGAAGTTTGCTTCTAAGAAGACTCCAAGGGAGTTATTGGCGAGTCGTCTGACAATGATCTCCATCCCCGGAGGTTGGCAGAGGTACGGCCGTGCGAATGGCCGCATACCTAGTTCATGGAAGAAGCTAGAATCCTTCAGGAGTTCACGCAATATGCTGCTAATGCCGGTCTCACCGACTTCATTGCAACTGAATGTGAATAGTATCATCTCCTCACGAACATCTTTGTTCAAAGTTTTAATTTCCTTCCTAGGAATAATCCTCCTGAGGTGCAATTTAACTTATATGCTGAAACCCGTCAGATACCACTTACTGAATTTCATAACATATGCATGATTCCTTCTGATGGAAGCTTAGTAGAGCCTAGGCCGGCAGAGTTTGAGGCTTTTTATCGTACCTTGACAGTGGGATATGAGAGAGGGGTGTCGGCTATCACTGCCGCTGGCTTGCATTTTCCTGACGTTCATTATTTTGCTCTTTTCATTGCAAAATGCTTGCTTGCTAGAGAGAAGGTGGGTGCACTCAGTTCACCAGACCTTGCAGTTTTACGTCGTGCACTAGAGGGCGACAACACTTATAGCTTGGGAGCTATTGTGGCACGTCGCCTTCACATTAATAAGTCCAAGGGTAAAATACATGGTGGGATTTTTTCTACTTGTTTGGCAGCTCACTTTAATGTTGAGATATGACCTCATGATTACTCTTTGACCAAGGTTTAACTAGATCGCGCAGCCATGGAACACCACCATTTTGTTGCACGAGATTACACTGACATTCCTATTCCTTATAACCTGGTTTTTAGCATTGAAACTCATGATATTATTCCATTGCCTGCTTCTGCTTTGTTTGATCCTGTTGCCAGGGGCGGATATAGGATTATGCCTACGTATATCATCGCCTACCGGAATCAAGAGGCTACAACAGAGGAGGACCCTCAGCGGTGGGATGCATGGATGCCCGCTCCTCAGCATCCCAACTACAATCCAGGCTACTGATCAATCACCAAGTTAGTCCAAAAGCCTAAGCTTGGGGGAGTACGTGTTTCCAACCGACATTACATTCATGTTCACACATTTCATTCCAGTTGTCGGTGTCCACACTTTTTCATTGTATCATCCATGTTAAATTTATTTTCTTGCTTTCTTCTTGTGTGTTTGAAAAACTTTAGAAAAAACAAAAAAGTTAGTTGTAGTTAGTTTACTTTCTATGAATGTTTAGTTGTAATACTAAAAAGAAAACCCAAAAAGATTTCCTTGTCCTTCTTTTGCTTGTTGGGATCTTTACTGTGTAAATAGTTTTCTCGTTTTTGCTTTTCCCTTTTATTTGCTTGCTCAAGAAAACCAAAAACTCCAAAAATATTTCAGTGTGTTTATCTGAATTTCTTTTCTTTTTATTTGAGTCATACCAAGGAGAAGACCACGATGAAAATGTTGAGTGGCTCTCATATGAATAATTGTTGATCTAATAAAGAGCCCATATTACCTTGTCTTCTCCTGTTGAATAAAATGTTTGTTGATTCCAGCTTAGTCCACAACACTCTTGCACTGTTATTATTTTCACATCGATTGGTCATGCAAGTGAAAGGCAATAATGACGATATTCGATGAACTAGCCGCGGCAGAGAGAAACGGGTATGAACTCGACTTGTTCTGTTTGTGTAAATATGTTTAACCTATTATCCATGATTCAACCCATTATGATTAAACATGTTTGCAATGACAATTAGAGATTATAGTTTCTCATGCCATGCATAAGTAGCTAGGAGTGGATAATGATTTATCTTGGATATCAACATTGCGTTAAAATGATTGTGATGTAGTATGATGATATGGTATCCTCCTCTGAATGTTTGAGTGGGTTGACTTGGCACATGTTCATGCATGTAGTTGAATCAAAACCAACATAGCCTCTATGATATTTATGTTCATGGTGTTAATATCATACTCATGCTAGTGTCCAATGTTACTTACGCAGAATGCATGTTCATGACCGTTGTTGCTCTCTAGCTGGCCGCTTCTCAACCTACTTGCTAGCCTTCGCCTGTACTAAGTGGGAATTCTGCTTGTACTTCAAAAGCCTTGAACCCAAAGTTATTCCAGATGAGTCCACCATACATACTTATATGTGGTATTACCCTGCCGTCCTAAGTAAATTTGCATGTGCCACCTCTAAAAACTTCTAATAAATATCCTTTTAGTCTGCCTGGATCGTTCATGGAACGACATGAGGTGGTCGGTATCTTCCGTGCTAAGCGGGTTATTCTCAGGTTGAGTGTTTATTCACTCGCCATCGCACGCGAAAAGGGCGGTAATAGGGATGCCCACTCCCAAACTGCAAACATAAAAAGCTTACAAATAATCAAACAAAAACTCCCAATGGAGTTAAAACCTTTACTTTTATCGCTTGGGAACTGCCACTAGCATGCTTAGCATGGATGATATTGATAACTGATGGTCGTGAAGTAAATGAGAAGGGTGCATGTCTCAAAATATCATTTACCTCTATTTTAAAAACCTGAGCTCTGGCACCTCTGCAAATCACTACTTTTATGTTGTGTCATCACCTTCTAAAATAAGCGCCAGAACCTGAGAGCATTGCTATCATGCTGATGCATTGTGTGTACCTAATGTTGGGTGCATCATGACTGGATCTTTTCTACCATGAATTACAATGTTTAGTCGCTACTTGAACTTTGGAGGTGCTCTGCATTTATGTTTTGCGGTCTCAGAAAGGGCTAGCGAGATACCACTATTGTCATATTATATCTTTGATAACGTGTTGCCGTTTGAGATATCTTATTATTGCTTGCTGGCTGATTATGTCATTGATATGAGTAAATATAATTTTAAGAGTTATTGTCGGCATGGTTAGTTATAATGTTGGATGAAAACTTGGGTGTTGTTTAAGCTAATTTATGCAAACAAGAGCAAAATAGTTCGTAAAATTTTCCTTTTTCACTTTCAGTTTATCAACTAAATTGCTTCAGGACAAGCAAAGGTTTAAGCTTGGGGGAGTTGATACGTGTCCAACGTATCTACTTTTCCTCTTGTTTTGGACTATAATTTGCATGATTTGAATGGAACTAACCCCGGACTGACGTTGTTTTCAGCGGAACTACCATGGTGCTATTTTTGTGCAGAAATAAAAGTTCTTGGAATGGAATGAAACTTTGCGAGGATTTTTTTTATAAAATAAAAGACAATTTCTGGAGCCAAGAGCCACCGGAGGGGTCACCTGTGTTGGCACAACCCACCAGGGCGCACCTGCCCTCCCAGGCGCGCCCACGTGGGTTGTCCCCACAGACCCTGAAACCGATGCTATAAAATCCTATTTTTCCAGAAAAAATCAAGGAGAAAGAATTATCGCGTTCCATGAGATGGAGCCATCGTCGTCTTCTGTTCTTCATCGGGAGGCCAGATCTGGAGTCCGTTTGGGGCTTCGGAGAGGGGGATCTTCGATCTTCCTCATCACCATCCGTTCTCCATCGCCAATTCCATGATTCTCCCCACAGGGAGTGAGTAATTCCTTAGTAGGCTCGCTTGTCGGTGAGGAGTTGGATGAGATTCATCATGTAATCGAATTAGTTTTGTTAGGGCTTGATCCCTAGTATCCACTATGTTTTGAGATTGATGTTGCTATGACTTTGCCATGCTTAATGCTTGTCACTTTGGGCTCGGTGCCATGAATTCAGATCTTAACCATTTAAGTTATGTCCATTATATCCATGTTCTAGATCAAATGTTGCAAGTTATAGTCACCTACTATGTGTTATGATCCGGCAACCCCGGAGTGACAATAGTCGGGACCACTCCCGGTGATGATCGTAGTTTGAGGATTCATGTATTCACCGTGTGTTAATGCTTTTGTTCCGGTTCTCTATTTAAAGGAGGCCTTAATATCCCTTAGTTTCCAATTGGACCCCGCTGTCACGGGAGGGTAGGACAAAAGATGTCATGCAAGTTCTACCATAAGCACGTATGACTATTTACGGAATACATGCCTACATTATATTTATGAACTGGAGCTAGTGCCGTATCGCCCTAGGTTATGACTGTCACATGATGAATATCATCTAACAATTTACCGATCCAATGCCTATGAATTTGTCTTATATTATTTCTGCTAAGTTACTACATACATTCTTGTTGTACTTGCTAAAAAATCACTTTGCTATCAACATTACGATTACCATTGCTGCTATCACTATTATCAAAACTATCATACTACTTTGCTACTGACAACTTTGCTGCAGATAATTAATCTCCAGGTCTGATTGAATTGACAACTCAGCTGCTAATACCTTCAGATATTCTTTGACTCCCCTTGTGTCGAATCTATAAATTTGGTTTGAATACTCTACCCTCAAAAACTGTTGTGATCCCCTATACTTTTGGGTTATCTGTAATCTCTCAAGTGAAGGTGTGTCCTCGATGACCATACTATGATACACCTTATGTGATCTCTTGTTGCAGCACCAGCAACACACATAAATAGTCCGGAGAGTCATGGAGGTGATGTGGAAGCTACTCAACCCATTGATTGCTTGAAGACGAAGTTACTCGAGTGTAGTACAGTCGCGGAGCAGGCGCTCCATGTCATCCTTTGGGATGCAGACGGCAACGATATCGAGGTGCTTTATTCGTGATAGAAAAAGAGTGGGCACGTCATTAATCAGGGGGAATGGCAGTTCATGAACCTGGCAAGGCGCAACGTGGCAATGAGGCGGAGCACGGACGCACTACAAAAAATACACTTCCGTGATGATACGTGTTTGTCACAGTAGGTCACGTTTTCTGTCATGCATGTACATCCATGACGATTTTATGATAGAATCAAGATAGCCATACCTGTGCTGTCGTAGAAGTGTTCCATGACATTCCAAACATTATCATCACGGAAGTGTCCACTTCCATGACGATAAATGCCGCGTCATGGAAGTGCTTTCGTCAAGGGTGACCGACATGTGGCATCCACCGTAACGGGTCGCCGTTAAGCTATCAGGTCCGGTTTTGGATCCGATAACCCGCTAATAGCCACGACCAATGCCAATTTTCCACATGTAAAATTCTCATTGGTCGATGGAACCACGTGTCATTTCCGCGTTGGCACAGGTGTCACTCATCAAATGGGCGAGATGCACCTATGATATGTCGACACGTGGACCGGCCCAACAGTGGCCCATTCAGGATAAAAGGCCGGGCCTGTCAAAATAAGCGGGTCGGCCCATTAGCGGCCTACTTGAGTTAGGCTCATTTACAAGCACGGCCCATACAAGTTACACAGAATCGGCCCATCAAAGGCCCATTCTAGATTTGACAATTTCTAGCCCATCGTCAGTTTTAGCCCGTTAACGGCCCGCTACGTCTTTGGGCCCAATTGCGGCCCGAGCTTCTTTCGGCTTGTTAGCAGCCCGTCGTTAACTCAAGGAACGTTAACGGCCCAAAACATCTTTCGGCCTTTTCTCGTCTCATTCTGCAGTTGGGCTAATTCTAGCCCGCTGTGACTTTAGGCCTGTCCTCGACCCATTCGGTAAATGGGCAACTCCTAGCCCATTTTGTCTCCCGGCCTGTTTTTTGACTGTACACAGTAGGGCAAAACCCCACTGCAATTTTTTTTATTTATATGGTAGAAAAGACAAAAAGGTTCCACTGTACATAAGGCTTGAGATAAGCCAAGGAAAAGAAAAAACAAGGGAGAAAGCACTAGCAACTATGAACTAGGATTACAACACAAGATTATCCAGCCAATAACAGTAAGCTCCAGCATAACTCTTCTTAATTCTAAATCTTAGAAGATTGAGCTCCTCCAAGAAGATGACTTTCCACCTTTGAATGCTAGGTTGAATTGCTTGGAAGATCAGATTGTTCCTGGAGATCCAGATAGCCCAAGAAGCAAGGATGATTATCTCCATGAAAAAAGGAACATGAAGCTTCTGCTTGAGATCAAGAAAAGCTTCCAAGATTGAAACATTTGCCTGCCGTGAACGGCATATCAGGTCCCAGCACTGAGCTGCAAAAGGACAGGTCTAGAAGAGGTGCTGAAGAGTTTCTTCCTATGGACAATTGTTGACAGCACAATTATAGCTGCCCAGCTGAAAAGATTTCCTTCTCAGAAGATTTCTAGTATTGAGCCTGTCATGAAGTAGTCTCCAAAAAAACACTTTGTGTTTCGGCTGACATGAGCTGTTCTAGATCCAGTTGAACTGTTGTGGCACAATTTTAACTCCCATCATAACTTTATATGCCTTAGCAACTGAGAATTGTTCATTTCCCCAAATGTAACTCCAAGTGTCAGTATAATCTAATGTACTAGAGGCCCTCAAAGCAATGCAAATGTCCTCCATAGCCTCAAATTCCTGGAAAGCTTGCACAGTCAGGGGTAGATGAAATAGGTCCTCTAAGTATTCAGTTTGGAGAATGGTGTGGACAGTAGCATCCTTTTTTTCACAAAAGAGAATAAATGAGGGAACATGTATTGCAAACAAGCTGAGTGCCAAAGATCAGTCCAGAAAAAAGCACTCTTGACATCACCTATGTTGCATCTGGCCAAAGACTTATAGTTATCAATCGGCTTAAGATTTGCCTTCCACCAAAATGATCCAATCCAGCTATTACCAGGCAGTGAATCATTGTTGTAATATGATTCCCAAATCAAGTTGACCCAGGGAATACTGTGTCTGTTATAGAACTTATGTAGGTTCTTAAGAAGCAGGGCCTTATTCTGAACAAAAATATCCATCACACCCAAGCGACCCTGATTTTTAGGTCTACACACAGTGCTCCATGCCACCATGGCAGGTCTATGGTCTTCCAGATCAAGGCCTCTCCAAAGGCAATGTCTCAAGTACTTTATGGCTTGGGTTTTGATGGTGACAGGCACATCAAGGCATCCCATGAGATAGATCAACAAAGAGTTTAGGACAGATTTCACTAGCAACAATCTCCCAGCCATTGTCATAAAGGAGGACAAACCCACAAGCTTCTTCTGCAGTCTTGTGACAAGAGGAAAACATTGCTCAACAGTAGGCTTATGAAGGCCTAAGGTTGCTCCCAAATATTGGATTGGAAATTATTCCTTCTTGCAATGAAAAGTATTTATCAAAATCTCCACCTTCTCTTCTGGCACATTTATTGGAATCATACTTGATTTATTGTAGTTTACTTTAAGGCCAGTGGCATATGCAAAAGTATTGAGAAGGGCTTTGAGGCAATGTAGTTGCTTTTCATCTGCTTGAAGAATAACAAGGGTGTTATCAGCATACTGGACAACTGGAAAGTCAGGGCATGACTCCACTTGCAAGGGAGAAGTTATCAAGCCCAGGTGCATTGCCTTGTTTAGAACTGACTGAAGTAGGTCTGCAGCAAGCACAAAAAGGGGAGGGGATAGTGGATCCCCCTGCCTGACACCTCTAAGGCAATAAAACTTTTTTCCAGGAACACCATTGAGCAATATAGCAGATGAAGCAGAAGTAAACAGTAATTTGATCCATGTAATCCATCTGTCCCCAAAACCTTTGGCCTTTAAAATATCCAACATTGCCTGATGTTCAATGGTGTCAAAAGCCTTTTCAAAGTCCAATTTAAGTACAACGATTTCCTCCTTTGACTTATGACATTGATGCAGATATTCATATGCCCACCCCAAACAATCATGAATAGATCTTTCTTTAAGAAAACCATATTGGTTGATGTGAACCAACTTCAGAATCACCTACGCAACCTTTGTTTGCCAAGAGCTTAGTTACAAGCTTGAATGACAGTTTAGTAAAGAGATGGGCCTAAAATCATTTGCTATCAATGGAGTACTCCCCTTTGGAATGAGTGTTATGTATGAAGTGTTCAAACTCTCAAGAGAAATTTGCCCTGCATGAAAATCATATATGAATTTTGAGCACATCTCCTTTAATAATTTCCCAAAGAAGACTTGAGGAATTCATTGTTAAAACCATCAGGGCCTGGTGACTTGTCTGTTGGAAGATCATTAACCACAACATCAATTTCCTCTTCAGTAAAAGGTAATTCCAGTTTGTCAAAAATATCTGAATGTTGTCTCTGCCCAAACAAGGAAACTGGATCAAAATGCATTATGGTTTTTTGAGATGTGCCATTCTTTTTTTGTAAGTATCCAAGAGAATTGCAACTTTTCCAGCATGATATGATATCTCAACTTGGTCATCATTTTGGAGTACAACAATATGATTATGCCTGTAGTTAATTGAGGCTTTAGTGTGAAAGAATTTTGTGTTTTCACCTCCAAACTTCACCCCCTTGATTTTTCCTCTTTGCTTCTGATAAATCTTTTGATTCCTCAACAAAATAAGCAGATGTTCTTTAAGAATAGCCCTGCAATTCCATTCATGAATGTCCAACTCTCTAAATTCCTCAAAGAAGTCCCATAGGAAGATGAGCTCATTTAGCTTTGCAATTTGGGTTTTCAGACAGGACAGAGATTTAGCCCACAGCTTCAAAGATCTTCTTAAGTTTTTAAACTTAGAATTCAAAGTTTTGACAGCATCAAGATTCCCCGCTGGAATATTCCAAGCAGTAGCAACTACCTGTTTAAAGTCAGAATGTTGTAGCCAATAGTTTTCAAACCTGAACACTCTTGCCTTTGGGATAGAAGTACCAACTTTTATTACACATGGTAAATGATCTGATATAGGCTTTGCAAGAGGTAGCACAATTGTGTTTGGAAATGAAGTCATCCATAAAGCAGAAGTGAAAAACCAATCAAGTTTTACCAACAAAGGATCATGTTGCATGTTACTCCAGCTGAAATTTCTGCCATGCAAAGGTAATTCAACTAAACCTTGATTACTAATTGCCTCATTGAACATAAGCATATCATTAACATATCCACCAGGTCTGTTCCTATCTGATGGTGCCCTCATAAGGTTAAAATCTCCCATTGGTATCCAATCAACATCATCAGGCATGTGAATATTCAGGAACCAGTTAATAAACTCCATTTTGTCTTGTGGATCACATGGCCCATAAATATTAGAAAGAATCCAAGACTGATTAGAGCACATACTGGTGAATTCCATTGAAAGTGAGAACCTATTTTGTGCAATGACTTCTTCAGAGAACTAAGAGCCATTCCAAGCCACCAGGAGCCCCCCAGAAGGTCCAACAGAGGGAAGGAAAGCAAATTTATTAATTCTAGAGGGGCAATTTTTTTTGAAGTAAGCTGTGTCAAAAGTCTCTCTCTTGGTTTCTTGAAGACACAAAATATTACAGTCACTCTCATCAATCTTCTGCCTTAAAGCCAACCATTTGTCCTCAGAATTCATTCCTCTAATGTTCCAATTTAGAATATTCCAGCTTCTGTTTGTGTTATTCATGGAAACATATGGAAGTTTTGTACCAGAGATCAAGCACCAGCACTTGATCATCATCCAAACATAAAAGAAAGCGGCACAATGCCACGATCCTGACATATCATAATTCCAGCAGAGCATCCAATCATAAAGCATGGAAGTACTAATAAGAGAGAACATCACCAGACATACATGGTTCATAAAGTGCCAATTGCCAAGTCTTACATCATTCAAAAGCAGTTCCAAACTAGGTGGTGGGGGACTACACACACAATCCCTCAACACAATACTCCAAATAAGGGCCCTAAACATTATGAAGAGTTGGATGTATGTCCTTCTCCTTTGGCCAAGGGCGCCTTGTCCAAAACTTCCTCTTGCCTTCTCTTGGGCTTCTTGGCCAGCTTGTCCTCCAGCTCCCCCTCACCAACCTTACAGAAAGAGGCAGAGGTTTTTAACAACTGATATTTGTATGGTGGGAGGGACAGCATTGCAAGGTAGACAATTATTATTAGAGCAGGAGTTTCTCTTGTAACCAGCATTGTCTTTCTTAATTCTATCACTTCTCCTTACCTCTATTTCCACTAGTGGAGTTTTTCCACTTCTTCTCTTCCTCAAGTTGTCTTGACCAAAAGGCTGCAGCAGGGCCTGTGACTCCACATCTTGCATATTGGCAGCCACTCCAATATTTTCTTTGCCCTTGTCCTAAGCATCTTCCTCCATGGCCTGACAAATAGGTGCATGAGAGATAGGACACTTGTCAGGTATATGAAACAGAATGGCTTGATCCATATTCTCCACAGCAGTGAACAGTTCCCACATTCCAGATTTTGACATATTGACAGTCCAGGCAAACTTATCAGGGACACAAGCAGGTGAACAATAAAGTTAAACCAACTTATAGGAATGTTGGTAGAGAAAGAGCTCCTGCTTTCCAAAGATTGCTCTTTAAAGTGTTGTTTCCACAGTAACATGCCTTCTTCAGAAACAGAATGTTCATTGTTAGCGGCAGATATCTGAATACATTTCAAACCAAGAAGAGAAGGTGCCATGCTAAAGTGTTCATTTATTTGGTTAACCCAATTACCTTGGAGCCCTGACTGAAGATCCTCTAGGTTCTCCACTGGCTGCAAGCTTCCTCTAGCAGTATTAACATGCTCAGTACTGCAATCCAAGACTTCATTTAATGATCCACTAGCAAGTGAAGGTTGAGTTTGCTCATCAATTGACACAGCAGCCAAAGGTAAATCAGAAATCAGAGCAGACTCCAAAGCTGCTTCCAGCAGTACAGGTGGGATAGGAGCCACATCCATAGATGCAGAAACATCAGTAGTAACATGTGCTTCATGAGAATTGGAAGCAACATGTTGCAGTTGGTCTGCAACAACTTGATCATGCAGAACAGCCTCAACCAAAGCAACATCCTGGATCTGCTCTTGCAATAAAGGAAGTTCCTCATCATCTGACCGATATGCTTCAATTATGTTCTACAGCCCATTAGCAATCACAATGGCAGGAGGATGAAGAATAGCAGGTATTGCAGCCCTAGGATGAATAATTTCCACAGCAACATGGGGCAAAAGCATATTTGAGTTGTCTCCTTCAGAGAAAGACATGTCTGAAGATAAACTACTATTGCTAGGTGCTGGAAGCAGTTCTTCTCCATCTGCCCAGGCCATTTCTTCCTGCTGCACAGCATCCATTAGATCCTCAAGAGCAGTATTCTGGTTGTTCTGCTGATTCTCTTCCCAGTTATCCCAATTCACTACAACCTGAACATCCATATCATTGTTGTTGACTGCATCATCATGAAAACCCTCAGCAGGCTCAGCATTTTCAGGTAAAGGATGTGGGTCCTCATTGGCAGGAGGAAAAGGATCCTCATCTGCAGGACCTCCACCAAGGAGCTCACTTGCCAGCACTTCAATGGAGGAAGACCATCCATCTTCCTCAAATTCATCCCCTTCAGACCAGCGCATACTTTTTGGATGATATCCAAGTTCATAACTCTTGCCTTGAGAACAATGTGCCCCATGTGATCATCCTCCTTGTCCCAGGAGATCATGCGGCCAAACTTACTGGCAGCACATGCTAAATCTTCAGTGTTGCGGAAATCAAACGGAACTCCCGTCAGAAGCAACCACACAGTTCTATTTAAGTGAACCCTCCTGTGGTTTCTGCGCTCATCATGCCTCACAAAACTAATAAACACATCACCAAATTCATGGGGACTATCGAGCACCAACTTATCCCCGTCCCTAACCCTCGTGAGTCGAACATATGCCTCTCCGAACGGGCAGCGCTGAATGTCTCTCAACCCCAACTGTCTATGCTCAACAATAAACTCCTCAAGAACATCTCTTACATTGGGGAATGGAGCATCGGCGGGGAGCGGATGGATGGTCGCAATCGCCCAATCTTCATGGCGACGAGGACGATGTGGCAGCACCACCCGAGCCACACCATTGCGCCCAAGGGCCTGCTAAATGTCGAAGCCATGGGGCACGAATGGGCGCGGGTCGATCGGAATGTTGGCCATCAGAGCCGCAGAAGAACGGCGATCGCCCGGCGATGTCAAGCTCAAGGTGACGGGAGCAGAGTTTGAGCACTGTGGTGAAACATAGGAGCAGTGTGGAGAAGTTGAGGAGGCAAGTGCAAAACGAGGCTGGAAATTAGGAAAAGATCCCAAATAGAGCTCGCTAAAAGAGGAAACTAGCGAGGGGTCGCGGGTCGGGCCAGTGGACTTGAGCTAGTCCTGGACCGCGTCCAAGTCCCATGCCTCATTTGGTGGGCTGGGGAAAGTAGCAAACCTCAGAGAAGGGAAAATCCCAGGAAGGCGAGTCCCATGACACTCCCGAGCAAAGTGGCCCATCTTGCCACACGCGTAGCAATGTAACGAGTTATTTGAACGACCCCGATTCCCGCCCGATGTAGCCGCTGTGTGATCCTCTCCTGAGGAATTAATACTGGGCATTAAGGGCACATTATTGTCCGTGGCCACATTATTGCTGGTGGTCGGAATATTTGCCAACCGGGCAAAAACTGACTGCCGGGGTTGATCGCCGGAGACTCTGCCGGCGGCAGATCGTGGGCGCGGTCCACTAGTGACCAAAGTCCAAGAAGCTTCTTCCTCATGATAAAAAAGCTGCTCTTCACGTAGCCAGTTAGGTCCTCCAAAGCCCCAAAGATTGAACACTAACTCAAAATCCTTCTCAACCACCCAACCTGTTAACAGCCTGCACAACAGTTGGGCCTTTGACTTTAGGTCCATTAGGGGCCCACGTTCCATAGGGCATCATTTCAGCCCAACGCGACTTTCGGCCTGTTAAAAGCCTAGTTTGCAAATTGGGCCTCCTCTGCCCCATAACACTTTCGGCCTCTTACTGGCCCGTAAAGTAAAAGGGCCGAGACAAAATTGACATCTATTTCGGCCTGCTAGAGGCCCGCGGACCATTTCCATTTATACGGCCCTATCGAGCTTTTGGCCTGTTAATGGCCGGCTAAGAGCTGTAGTTACGGTGGGCCACATCAATTGGGATCCACTTAATATTATTTTGACCAGCCCAATTAAGGCTCGCTTTGACTACACATGTTTGTTCGTTTGTATGGCGTCCAGGAAATGTTTGGGCGTGTTGGCCCCGTTTCAACGATATAGCATATTCAAGAATTATGCTACTCTATACTATCGCCTCTAAAACATACACTATACAATAAAAAGACTAAGGCATAGAAATGTAGAATAATCCTACACTACACAATAAAGAAATTACAGCCAAATATAGCCGCTGGGCATTATAGTTCGGCACCAGTGATAATAAAGCGTACACAAATAGCAAATTACATACACTGGACAAATAGAGCTCATACATCATGGACATGCATCAACAGAACTTACCATTTGAACTATAATCTCTTCAGAAAATAGGATTGGCCGGATTCAGATAGCACAAATTTCAGTCTGGAAAATTTCCAATTCCTTCATGGTTACCTTAGTGTCTTGTTTCATTTTTTTGACTCCTGCATCTAATACCTGCATGTCTAGTCTCAACTTGTTGATTGCACGTTGAGAATCTTGTACACGTTGTCTTGCCACCTCTAGTTGATGCTCGAGAACATTAGCACATTCCAATTCCAATCCATAATCATTCAGTAACGGCCATGCCGCACTACTCGCAAATCTTTGTGTTGATGTCACTTCATCCTGAAATGTTTCTGTAAGTACACATGACTAGGGCAAAAATAAAGTTACAACAGTGAAGCGAGCAAGACAGACTATTTTCTACATGGCAAAACTGGACTAACAATAATGTTACACGTTATGAAGCATAAGCAGGTGATATTTTAAAAACTATAAAATGGTAGTTTGTGCAGCCTGCATACATAAATCTCTCTTTGCTCACCAGAGGAGCATGATGTTGGGGCCAAATCCAAAACACAGACAAGTTACAAATTTAGACATCATGTTGCATATAAGTAAGCAAGCAGTTGTCCATTCTGTAGCTCAATTAAAGTCTTAGGGAGCATAATGAACAGCAGAGGGATTCATACAAACCTAGTACGACAAGCAAAGCTATGCAATCATTAGCCTAGTATAAACTAGATTGTGAGCCTCATGCAGTAATAGTTGGTTAATAGACTTCAAAGCTTCAGGCACACTTCGCCAGAGGAATTAAATGGTAAGGCCTTTAATTATGTCAACTAATAGTTATAAAAGTACCCAACATCAGGCATCATTGTTTGGGCATCTCATTAACTGAGGACAAATAAAGCAATTGAAAAAAGCAAATTAACTATGCCTGAAACAAACAAGGAATTGAACTATTGAGTTGGATACAGTGACTTACCTTAACTAGTTGAACAGGCTTAGCACTGCTCCTACTTCTCTTGCAAGGCTCCTTCCTAACATCTTGTACTTGGAAATCCTCAATCTTATCTTCATTGCACTCCCTCTGGAAAGTGACACAAACTAGTTACTCGTCTCCTTGGAAGATAAATATGCATACATTCCAGTCTGTGAACAACACAAAAGGATGAGATTATAACAAAACAACACCACATAATGAAACATGCCACATATCTTGCACTTGCACACAATGAAATGAGCATTTATAATGCGTGAACTATGTAAAAACTAGGTATACCTTCGAACTGGATCTCCATGTACTCTTGGAGAGCCTACTTTAGTGTACAGCCAAACCTTTATGTCACCCATGAGTAGACAAGCCCCCACTACAACAGCCATTAGTGTTTAAATCGTTGACAAGCTCTATTAGAGTGTTAGGTCAAGAACAGCAAGTAATCAAAGCAAACAGTCCTGGTATGGCTTGCTGATGCAAACAAGCAATTGAACAGATGTGTCAGCAAATCTTACATGTTCCCTCCTTCCATCTATATAGGGCCAAATCATTTTTCGAGGCTAACTTTGACAAAGTGTTATAGCAATAATATATGACATGCAAGTTACACAAAGCATACCATCAAATTCGTACGTGAAAGGAGCTTCCAATGATATAATTTTCACATTATACATCTCATGTATTATTAGTCTTATCAATAGTCAAAGGCGGTCTCGAAAAACACATTATGCCCTATATAGATGGAAGGAGGGAGTATCAAGAAAAGAAGCAAAGAAGGAGGCTTAAAGACCATCACTTGGTGACCAGATTTAAGGGGCATTTAAACATCATGTGCAACGTATGAACTAACATAAACATTGCATATTCCAGATTCTACAATGGAATGCACATGTAGTAGGTTATGCCATGTATGATGATGCCTAAATGTACACTATATCAGGCAGGAGTGATTCATCATTGCACGCACAATTGAATTGTAGGTTAAGGGCAAGTTCTATTTCGCCTTTTCAGAGCTTATTGTCAAAATAAGCCATAGTTATGGGCTTGGGCTTAACTTATTTCGCTTTGGAGGAGGGTGTTTCGGGTAGAAGCTCACTAAAAATTGAAGGGAAGGGGAATAGTGAAATGACTCTGTTGTCTGCCTATATTACACTCAAAATGCAACTGCTCACGCCCGCGTCACACCTGACCCTCAAGTAAAAACAAACACGCAAGCGTTCATTGCACTGCCCGCTTGCATCTCCTCTCCCCTTTCCCTCTACCTCGATCCCCTGCATGTAGCGTTAGGGTTCCTCCAGCAAGCCGTCGCCACTGGTCCCATCTGGCCTAGTCCTCGATGATGCTCTGTCCAGCTAGGCTACATGGCCGGCGGGTAGGACAAAATCTCCCCGACTGTTCCTCCCTCCGGCGCCGCCCCTCATTCTCATGGTCTCCAGCAGCTGCTCCACGGAGGTCCGTCCAACGCACTACTCCGGCGGGTGCCGCACAACTACGGCTGATGCCACACTGCTGCGTGAAGGCACCTTGTGCCCTCCCCTCCTCCCAGACCGTGGCCTTGAGGTGTTGTTGAAGGATGAGCTCATCCAACACGGTGAGGATCTCCTCTGATTTTTTGCCAAATTTTCATTCTGATCCGCTATACGATGAATTGCTATGAGCTGCTTCTAGAGCTGCTATATGATGCATTGCTATGAGCTGCTCCTGCTGCTGCTATATGATGAATTGCTATGAGCTCGTGCTGCTATATGATGAATTGCTATGAGCTGCTGTTGTTGCTATATGATGAGTTGCTATAAGCTGCTCCTGCTACTGCTATATGATGAATTGCTATGAGCTCCTCCTCCTGCTGCTATATGATGAATTGCTATGAGCTGCTCCTGCTGCTGTTATATGAATAATTGCTATGAGCTGCTGCTGGTATATGATGAATTGCACACTGTTGCTGCTGCTGTATGATGAGCTGCTGCTGCTATATGATGCTTTCAGGTGCTGCTAGTATATGGTAATAACCAGCCACTTGGACCATCGAATTTCAATAAATAATTGTTCTTCATTTAAATGTGGGTCATGTGTTCTTTGTTTAAATTAGGAAATGGGATCTCCATGGAAGACATTGACCAAAGTAAATTGTGCCAAGTAGATGGTATCTTTGTATTTGCATTTTGAACAAATAGTGATGGTCTGTTTTCCTATCATATTGATTATTGCACTGGGTTCAATTTGTGATGTTTGCAATTCAAACTAATTCTCATATGGGCATCAGAATGACAAAATATAATGCAATCTAGACTTTTCACTGATCATACCAAAGATAAGCTGAAAAGGAAGGCATTGAAAAGAACTGGTTGGCTTATTACCTGGATCTTATATTCACAGGTGCTTATTTTCTTAGGATAACTCGTAATAACTGTCCCTAAGAAACTTGGCCAATAGAACTGACATACAAATACCATGTCACGATGATTGCAATGGAGGAGTGACCTACCATAGCACACTATATAGGCTCACCGCTGCCTCTCCTTTTTTTTGCGATGTTCCATGAAATTGCCACATACATCTTGTACTTTTTCGTTGTGTAACCCCATTTGCAAGTTGACACGGCTAATTTCAGACATCTCTACATGATAATACATTGCATATCCCTTGCGCATATTTAAACCACCAATTAATGATTGTGTGCATAGCATAAACTGGCCATGACTCTGTGTGCTGGACTAGCAGGCACTCTAAGGGAGCCTAATGTAGTGCACTGAAATTCCTACATGCCACCTACAATTTTGTGTAATGTACTACCTCTGTTCCTAAATATATGTCTTCATTCAGATTTCAGTATGGACCACATACAGATGTATATAGATGCATTTTCGATTGTAGATTCACTCACTTTGCTCCGTATGTAGCCTATAGTGGAATCTCTAGAGAGACTTATATTTAGGAACGGAGGTACGAGGTAGTATCATGTATGACATATACATATCTAATTTAGCAGCCAGTAGTAGAAATCTTGTCTGCACTAAGGGATTACTGGTCGAAAATCCTAGTAAAGCACGCTGGCAGGCACACAACAATACAAGAGAGTGAGAGACACACTTACAAGATCATAGCAATGCCTCAACCCAAGATCTTGGTTGGCCAGGCTGTTAGATCCAGAAGAAACATCATCCTTGTAGTTTTTGCCAGCTGCATAACAGGTAACAACAACCTGTTAGTATATTTGAAGTTCATCGAGGCGGTGATCTTTGGGCGGGTTTAAAGGTGACAAGTACCTAGGCCATGGCGGTGCTTGGCATCTTGCCGAACGATGGGAATCAGGTTAGAAAGCGTCAAGGGTGATGACCTTTGTCTTTGGCTGTCGGGGTCCGGTAAGGAGATCTAGAACCGTCGAGTAGGGTGTTTGTGGAGCAGCTCCGGTAGGGTGGACTATGGTGTGGGCGAAGCATATCTGTGGCAGTGGACGAGGGCGTCGGGGAAGCTGCTCCGGCGGTTGGGTTAAGGATGGTGTCGATGATGCAGATCTGTGGCCGTGGACGGGGCGTCAGAAGCTGCTCCGGTAGGTTGGATGAGGGCGCGACGAAGCGGATCTGAGGCCGTGGACTTGTGAGTTGGCAAGGCGGTCCTGGTATGGTTGAGAATGGTATAGATGAAGCTACTCCGGTAGGGTTGTCGATGGTGTCGGTGAAGCGGCCCCGGTAAGGTTGAGGAAGGTGTCGGCGAAGAGGATCAGAGGCCGTCGACGGGGCCGTCGGTGTGGCGGCTCCGGGGGGGGGGGGGGTGGGCGAAGCGTCTCTGGTGGGGAGTATGAATGAGCCGTTGCAGATGCGCTACGGTTGACGAGAGTACCGACGAAGCAAATCCGGCGCCGTGGACAAGGCCGACACTGAATGGGTTGTGGTACAGTGGTGGATGAGTATTATACTTGTTTCTAGTGGAAGTGGGAGGGGTAGATGCAGCCACAGAAGCAGATCCGGTGTGGTGGACGCCGCTGGCAGTGAATGGGCTCTGGTAGGCCGGTGGATGAGCAGTCTAGGGTTTCGATAGGGGAGAGGTAGAAAGGCCGATGAAGTATGAACATCGTGATGTAAGATGCTCTGGTGCTGTGGAGTTAGTCATTTTTGCGGGAGGTGGAGAGGAAATGGGGGTTTCCTGTGGTGGGCGGAACCGGAAGTTACCAAAGCAGCCCCAACCTATTATGTAGATGAGGGCGGTATTGTAACTGTTGTTCTCCATGCACCAAGGACAAAAGGGGAATTTCGCATGCTAAAGACTAGGTGGCGGAAATTTTAGAAGAAGGCGGGAGATTTTGCCACCCGCGGGATCGTTCGTATCCAGTTTCAACTAATTTGGACCGTGCTAGCGGGAAGGTCATGCGAGACTGTGTATACGGGGCACGCGTCAGCAGTTAATAACTGGTGTGAAGTCCACCCCAGAAAAAAGACAATAACTCGGGATGATGCGCCGATAACTTGGACATTCACACGGGCGTGGCCAATTGTACGGGTGTAGAGGCGCGTTCACAAAAAAAGGATCAAATGCTCAGCCTATGTATTTCTCGTGTAAATATATAATTTAGTGCCATTGGTTATTTACTTTAAACATAATGCATTGACGTGTTAGTGTAGAGGCGCACAAAAAGAAATGGATATTGTAGTGCCAACAAAAGAAATGGATATTGTAGTGCCAACAAAAGAAATGGATATTGTAGTCCACTACTTAAAAGTGTTACGTCATATGATTACATAGCCTCCATTTCATAAATTGCGTACCCGTTGAATTCATATATGAATATTACATATATTACTTCATAATAGAACCTTAAATCATCCAAGACTAATGAATTTGAACGCAAGAGTAACAATGGTGCATGTACATGATATCTACATTGGTTGTTGGAAGAAACATCACTGTAACTTTGGCATGCACAATTGAAAAGGTGTATTTAGATAGAAAAAAATGTGATATGTGAGTGTCCAATCTTTATAGAGTTGAATCGATATTGTACCTTTGGCCATGACACAAAGTAGATATTGATTTATGTTCAAGCGATGCACGTCCACGATCGCTAGATAGTGATACGTGAATGAATTGTGCAATCTCTCTCACACGCATACATATCTCATTTCCCCATGGGCATCGGAATCACACGCGCGCACTTTGTGTATTTCTCTCCCTCCGTCAAGGTTAGAATTCGTCTTTCTACCCCATCCTACAAGTCTCTCGCACAAAAACACACACGCTCTCTCTGTCGAACACGCCCACCCCGTTAATTTCGCCCACCCACAGCCACTAATGTCTCAAAGTATAATTATGTCTCTCACACATATGCCTAAGGTTGACTCGAGTTCTGGAACCATATGAATACATACAATGGGATTCCAGCAGAGCACCTTTTGTTTTGATATTTCGCTCTCTCTCTTAATAAACTTTTTCCTTAATATAGATATGTGTCACACAAACTCCTTCTCCCTACTAGCAAGATGCCCATGTGTTGCACGGAACATCAAGATGCATTTGTATGAGTAGTTTATCTTGTGGGAGAAAAGGATGAACGAGGGAATGCCTTATTTGCAAATGTGGAGAGGGGTGTGGGTATCTTTTTGCAGAATTACCATAGTTTCCTTCCCATTTGTCAGATATAAATCGGATGGCCTATATTGCAGGAGGGAAGGAACACCATCATCACCAACTCTGTTTTTTTATAAGAGTAGAGATATGTAAGTGTCACTACCCCCACCCCCCACACCCCCACACACACACTTCCCGACACCAAAGGAGTAGGGTGTCACCTCGATCTTTATACTAATCTATCGACTGGCTTCTCTCTCAAACACACACACACACACACTACCCGACACCGAAGGAGTAGGGTGGCACCTTGATCTTGATAGTAATCTATCTACTCCTCTTTCAAACACACAAACACACACATACACACACACTCGCTAGTTGTGCCTCTGTGCCTACCGTGCACACTCTCGATACATCTTTCTCTCTGTCGCGGAATTGTCATGGCAGATGTCCTAGTGTGAGGACTTAGTCGTGGAGCCATCGCAATGAGATTAGCTTAAAGGGGTTAATTAGGAGAAAAGATACGAGGAGTTTATACTGGTTCGGCCCCTTGCGGTGAAGGTAAAGGCCTAATCCAGTTTGAGGTGGTATTGCTAGGGTTTCGATAACAGGGAGCGAATACGCTTAGCCTGGCTCTCGATCTGTCCTTTCTTGTCCTAAGCCGCCGCCGGGTCGTCCCCTTATATACACGGGTTGACACCCTGCGGCCTACAGAGTCCCGGCCGGCTCATACAACGTGTCCGACTCGGTGACTTAGCTTACATGCCTTACAATACAAGTCTACATATACATGGCGGTTTATATCCATGGGCCTTAAGCCGCCTTTGGGTTTGGGCCTTATACTAAGCCTATCTATGAACCGGCATTGTTATGATACTCTTCGGCTTCATTGAGATGAACCGCCATAGGGATGACCTGGCCCCTCCTGGGCGGGTCATACCTAATAGTCATATCCCCAACATTAGGCCCCAGGTTGATTTGAACTTGTTCATGTCAATCTTCAATACTTAGAAAAATCCTTCCTCGTCTTACTGTTAAATATTGTAACCCGCCATGACGTCATCTCCGGAATTTATGGTAACCCGCTGTGACGTCACTTGCCATTAATACTTCACAGAACCCAAATCTTAATAAATCTCTTTCTTTAATGTCCTTCCGAAAATCGAGGCGCCCGCGCTGTCGCTTATCCATTTTTTGCCTCCTCAATTCTCGCGCATGTCGTTTGTCCTTCCAGGCTTTATAAATAAGAAATCGGGCTCTCCTCAATTCTCGCGCATGTCATTTGTCCTTCCAGGCTTTATAAATAAGAAATCGGGCTCTCCTCTCATTCTCACGCACGAACTCTGTCGCCGTCGACCTTCGTCTCGAAACTCAACTCTGGCCGCTGCATCACCCTAAACGGACCAGAAAACCACGGTGTCTCTCTGCTGTCCCATCAGCATCAGTAAGCCCTCCTATCCTTCGCTATTGATCTGGCATTAGGGTTTCAGTGTTCATCGGTGTTCGTCGGTGTTGGTTGCCACTCTTCCTTATCCTTGTTTAGATCCATGGATTAGATCCAAAAACCACATAAATCTTGCGCGGTAGTAATTTTAGCACCTGTTTTTTGTACTAGAATATATCCTCATCGCGACAGATCACCTCTGGGGCACCTCTGCTTTTCCACTGCCGCCACTGTAGGTTTCGAATTTATCCCCTTTTTCTGAATAGTTGCAGATCCAAATCTTTAACTTTAATCTGTGAAACCTCTTTGTCCAACACTTAGTAGAATTTTACTCTCTGCCAGATTTTGAATACATGTACCTTCCATGGCGGCTTATACATCTGGCTTACAATTACTCATATACCATTAGTCCTCACTTAAGCCGCCATTCTGAATGTATATTGTCAGCCCTTAAACTGTGATTTCACCAATTAACTTGAACCGGCAATTTTTCTTTCCTTTAGGCTTTATTTCACAATGCCGCCCAAGACAGGGCACATGCAATTGGGTCCCTTCCATCGTCACCGAGGGCACTTTTAAAGAATTCTTCAAAGTCGAGTATCTACCCGCCAAGAGTGTGATGCATTATCGTGCTCCTGACCCGGGTGAAGAAAAACCTCAGCCGAAAGACAGTGAAGTAATCGTTTTTACTGACCACATGAACCGGGGCTTCTCACCGCGCGGCTCTAAATTCTTCCGACATGTTCTGCACTTTTTTCAGTTCCACCCTCAAGACATCGGACCCAATTCCGTGTCGAATATCTACAACTTTCAAGTCTTCTGTGAAGTATACCTTCAAGAGGAGCCCAATGTTGAGCTCTTTAGAGAATATTTCTACTTAAACCACCAGACTGAATTCACCAATGATCCTTGCTTGGAGCTCGGTGGAATTTCAATTCAACATAGAAGAGACGCCATATTTCCTTACGCCTGCTTGCCGAGTCCCCCCAAAGACTGGAACCACACATGGTTTTATTGCAAGGATACTTCTCCGGCTAACGAGAATCCGCTGCTTGGTTATCGTGTTGAGCGCCTGGACCCAAAACATAACCTTCCCGAAAAACTTACCGCCGCTGATCGGAAGAAGATTGCACCTACTATTGTGAAGGTCAAAGCTGTGCTAGGAAATGGGCCGACTGGCGTTGATTTAGTTAGGTGTTGGGTTTCTTGGCAGATCACTCCGTTCAGCCGCCGCACTAGCTTAACGTGTACTTACACTGGTGGTGAAAAAGATTCACTGTGCCACAGCTGCGCACCATTAACTGCTGAAGCAATAAATGAAATGGTTAAGTCTCTTCTGAACAAAGACTCGGAAGATTGTGTTAAAGTGGGTCTGGCCCCTTTCTACAAGCTTAACCCTCCGCCAGATGTAAGCCTTTGAACTTACTTATCTTGGCCTCGTCATTTGAAATATCTTATTAACTCAACCTTTAGTAACCTTTGCAGGCTAAGTCTGAGTTTTGGAAAGTGGAGTATGATCACGAAGCTGCTAAGAAGGCCAAGGCTGCCAAGAAGGCCGCTAGGAAAGTCGCCAAGAAGACCACCAAGAAGAAAAAGAGACCAAGCGCCTTTGACTTGCTCAAGATGGATGACACCTCTGAGTTGGAGGTAGCCCTTGACTCTCTTGGCTTATTTTTCAATCATCTTATTGACACTGATTATTATCAGGCTCACACGGGAGCCAGCAAAGCAGCTGAAGAAGAGGTAACTATTATGTCCTCCGACTCAGACCCTTTGCCAAGACAGAAACTTCAACAAGTAACCCGGAAAGTAAGATTTTCACACCCCTTGGCTTATTTGGATCCTCACTTTCTTTTCAAACAACAGCAACACGAGAACTGCCACCAGAACCGGACCAGTGGGGGTGACGAGTTATCCTCCGGCTTACCGAACACTCCTGCCCCTCGAAAGCGTCGAAATGAGGTTCTTTTTCTAGTTACTCATTTTATCTGTTTGGCAGATCTTATCTGTTTACCTTCTAACTCTGCTGATAATCCTTAATCAGGAACTTGCCCGTTCTTCCTCTGGCGACTCATCACAAACTGAGTTGCCGGCTTCAAAACTGCCCCTGGGTAATAGCAACTGATTTTACCCTGTAATTCTTCATACCCAACAAGAAGGCGAAGGTGAATAAACCAACTGAAGCGCCGAAAACTACTGAGCCGGAGCCACAAGTCTCTGTTCGAAGCTTACAGTAAGCGGTAAAAAAACACATTCTTGTCACTCCGCCTGGGATTCCGGATCTCAGTGTTGATGGCACTGCTATTAATCCTTCAACTCCTGCCCCCTGAAGTTCACCTAAGCCATCAGAGACTCATACTGATGACATGTTGATTACTGGCACCAACTTTGTTGAACCGGGAAATCCAATAGCTTTGGCCAAACACACTGCTGTCGGTGTCAAAACCGGCGGATCTCGGGTAGGGGGTCCCAAACTGTGCGTCTAGGATCAAGGGTAATAGGAGACGGGGGGCACGATGTTTACCCAGGTTCAGGCCATCTCTATGGAGGTAATACCCTATTTCCTGCTTGATTGATCTTGATGAATATGAGTGTTACAAGAGTTGATCTACCACGAGATCGTAATGGCTAAACCCTAGAAGTCTAGCCTATGTGTATATGGTAATGAAGGTCCTATCCGGACTATGCTCTCCGGTTTATATAGTCATCGGGGAGATCTAGGGTTACATGGAGTCGATTACATAAGAAGGAATCTTCACAGCTGGTCGCCTAGCTTGCCTTCCACGCCAAGGAAAGTCCGATCCGGACACGAGTAAAGTCTTCAGCCTTCCTATCTTCATAGCTCCTCAGTCCGGCCCAATGAATAATAGGTCGGACGCCCGAGGACCCCTTAGTCCAGGACTCCCTCAGTAGCCCCAGAACCTGGCTTCAATGACAAGGAGTCCGATGCGCAGATTGTCTTCGGCATTGCAAGGCGGGTTCCCCTTTTTTCCGAACTCCAAGATAGTCTTCGGATGTGATGATTGTATTCGGACCTGTTATACACCACACACAACCGCAGAGAGAATATAATATTTGCACGAATCTAATCTGTTGACAACTTCTTTACAACACGACATCGCATCTGTCCGGTTATAATTTCAAACCGTTTTTCTTCTGCCATCCCATGTTTCGAGACGCGGTTGCTATTGGCATGTCTTGTCGCAGCAGAGATCGTGTCCCCTTATTGCGGTATTCTCATCAATGCGGGCATGGGTAACCCAACCGTGCCGTTTACACAGCCCTTGGGAATAGGCGAATCTTAAGGCGAGTGAGGAGGCGTTTAATGTTTGCTGACTTTATAAGAGGATAAGGATTCCCTCTTCCTCTTCCCACGCTTTCTCTATGTCTCCGCCTTCCCGATCTCGAGCTCCAGCGCCCAAGTTCTCATCTCCTTTCCACTCAAGCAACCATGTCCGGATCCGGTGGTCAGGGCAAGTGGATGGTCTCCTCCGTCAAGGAGGAGGACATTACTGAGCTCCGAGCGGCCGGATATTTGGTGAAGGGAATCGCCCACCGCTTGCCGGCTAAGGGGCAAATCATCCCCATGCCAGAGCCGAATGAGAGGGTGGTATTCCTTCCTCATTTCTTCCGCGGGCTGGGGTTTCCACTCCACCCTTTCGTCCGCGGGCTGATGTATTATTACGGGATAGATTTCCATGTTCTGTCCCCTAATTCCTTCCTTAACATTTCGGTGTTTATCGTCGTGTGTGAGGCCTTCCTCCGCATCCAGCCCCACTTCGGTCTGTGGCTCAAAGTCTTCAACGTGAAGCCGAAGGTGGTGGACGGCCAGCACGCAAAGTGCGGGAGAGCCATGGTGAGCAAGCTATCCAACATCTCCTGGCCCAAAGGTACTTTTGTGGAGACAGTAAAGGAATGGTAGAAGCAGTCACTACTAGGAAAAGGCATGTTAGCGGCGCATCTGTTTTGGCCATTAATGGCGCACTACAGGTGCGCCACTATCATCACGCCACTGGTGCGCCATTAGTATATCAGATAGTAGTGGCGCACCAGGTAGTGCGCCATTAGTATGTCCCCTGGTGCGCCATTACTATGCCTCCCAGGGGGCCATATTTACCCTGTGCTCTGGGTTACTAATGGTGCACTACTAGACAGTGCGCCACTAGTGTGTTTATTGCAGTGCGCCACTAAAGTGCTGTGTGGTGCGCCACTAGTATGAATATTAGGAATTTTTTCTTTTCTGATCTTTGCGCAGGTTACAAAATATATTACTGCATACAATATAGACAGCACAACATATAAACAGCATATTTATCGAATACAACAGAAGATTAGTCTCCGAATACAATTAATCATATTAGTCTCCGAATTCAAAAGACCGAACAAAGTTAGAACATTACAAGTCTCGAGACCGCGAGTAGCGAGTTTGTCTTCACATTACAAGTCGATATCGATCATCTAAACTACCATCACATAGAAGAGAGTTGCGGTCATCACGATGACCCTCATCGCGATGAAACTGGTCTTCATCCGGTTCCTCCTCCGCTCCCTCCTCTCTCTCGCTAGATAGCGCGCGTATCTAGCTTCCGCCTCCGCCCTAGTGGTGTACCCTTTGAAACTGTTACCGCTGAAACGGTGAACCTGTCTCCGACACTCCTCCCAGTCGTCGTATACTCCGGGAACCTTACCCTTGTACACGACATACGACCGCATCCCTATGCACTAGCCAAACAAAACGATAGTAGAAATTCACAGACAATACATAAGCAATATATAAGTATGCAACAAAAGGATCGGAAGAGAAAAGCAAGACATTAATAGCACGATTCATGGTCCTACTAATAAGTAGCATCGATTACATATAAGTTGAGCGACTGTCCAAACCAAAGAGACATACAAGTTCATTAAAGTTTAATTACAACATGAGCTAATCGATATTTCAGAACTACATAGCATCACTACTTTTGACTCGACTTAGGGACCGGAGCGTGGATGAAGTCGCCGTCTGTCATGATGGTCATGAAATTGCGGGCATTGTCAGCCTGCATTTGTAGCGTTGTTTCTATCTCACTGTTGGACGGTTGATATCTGAGGTAGAACTGCCCCGAGGTACGAAGGACATCTTGATGGATGATTTTCGCAAACTCCATTTGGATGCGAAAGTATTCTTGTCGATGTCCGCATACTGGATTGCCGACAAGCGTGCGGCCCAATCTTTGAGATTATTTGGTAGCGAAGGTGATTATTGTCTGTCACGATCGCTTTGCATGTGATGGAGGGCGTAGTAGGCATCCTTCGACCGCAAAGGCTGCTTGACGCAGGGGAACATCGTATTGTGGGCGAACACGTGCTTGTCGTACCTACGAACTGGTCTGCTGAAGGTGCCTCCAGATCTAGCGTAGCCGGGGAGAACATCATCAAGAACTTTCTTGATATTTGTGTAGTCTTTCTTCGACTGACGGTCTGAGTCGAAATACATGGCAATGGAATATTTCGGGCTTAAGAGGATGAGTGTGCAATGTGTGTCACTGCACAAAACACGGAATGTTAGAAAAAAAGAACGATCGAAATCTAAGAAATCATATGTTACGGGGCGGTGAGGGGATGACTTACTCGGGAAAGTCAGGCACGAGGAAGTTATCCTTATCTGGGTTTGCCAGAATGACGCCTTCGAGGTATGAACTCGCGACTTGCCGGTCCCCAGCGCTGCCTAAGATCTTGGTACGCATGTAGAAGGGGTCGACTATCACGATGTCCGGGGTCATGTCTCTAATGATCCGCATCTCTACACTCAGCGAAAATAGCCGAACGAAGGTGTAGTGCAGCGAATGAAGGTTAAACATAGCGAAGATGTCATCAAACCGCAGGATGATCATACCCCCGATGGCGCTATCCACAAAGCCCTTGCCCTCTGGCACCTTGGCCACAAAAACCGGGTATGGCACATCATTCTCGAAGAGACGCCGCTTCTTCAAAGAAAGATCACTCTCATGCAGACTCCGCATAGCACCGGTTGCAGCATTGAGCAGATTAGTCGGTAGCATCATCCTACCCTCCACATGCACCCTCCTCGAGATATCCTTAGGTGAAGGTGGCCCGTCCTGAGCACGGATGGTACTCGGTGCCGGCTGGCTCGCACCCTTGTTACTCTTTCTTTTCCATTCCTTCTTCTTCTGCTATAATGGGATCGAGTTCTCCTCACAGACCGCCTTCTTGAGTGTGTTGGGGCTGATAATATTTTGCACCTCGGCTATCTGAGGATCACTGAAGGCGGCAGCTAGAGGCGTCTCCTGAGAACTGAATGCCAGACGACGCCTGTTGCAATTGGGTTTCTCCGCGGTACCAGCTAGATCGTCTTTTGCAGGGTTGGGTTCTTGAGAAGGAGGCCCCAAGAATTCGTCACCATACCCATGTTCGTTGAAGTACTTATCAACGTTGGTAAATGTATCGTCGTTATCGTTGTCGTCCAGATCCTGTGCCATATGCATGTCTGGATCCTGTGCCATATGCATGTCCGACATGTCCGGTAGCGTTGCGGGGGTCTTGCCATGGCTTGGCGCCGGCACGACTGGCGGTTTTGTCTGTGGGGTGGTGTCCCCCGCCCCCAAACGAATCTTGCTCTTCGGCTAAAGCATGGGCCAGCTTATGCAGGCGCTGAGGGCCATCACATCATCTTCGTCGGCCCCATGGGGTCGATACGGAGGTAATATGTCGTCAAAGCCCGGCAGCACCCGAACCAGTTGAACCCTATAAACGGTGGGTGGCATCTGATTACCGTGGAACACGCGGCTGCCCGGTTGAACGATTCTGCCCTTGGCGACATTGACCAACTCGTCGTTCACGAAGTGCAGGAGAGTGCACGGAATGTCGGCGGCGTCCTGCGAAAACATGTAGGGCATCAGGGATGCCCAGTCAAAGGCAAGGAGATGAAGTCATCGGCAGAGAGGCTTAATTAGTTACCGTGATGGAGTCGAGCTCGGCTAATTTCGAGGCACCACCAACGGCGGGCGTGCAATTAACGGAGGGGCCGCTTGCTGCCGAGGTGCCGACCGGCGTATTCTTCCCACTCCCGGGTGCATTAAGCTGCAATGCCGGCGCCGCCACGGGAGACACCAATGCCGCCTCCGCCGGAGACACCAATGGCGCCGCCGCGGGAGACACCAATGCCGCCTCCGCCGGAGACACCAATGGCGCCGCCGGCGCATTGCGCGAGTTGCTGCCCGTGAAGCTGGGAATCGGGGGCGGCCCCTATTGGCTGCCCGCCACCCACGCTTGCAGCCCAGAAACCAAGGTAGGTATAATGGTGGTGATCGTCGCTCCCAGTTGGTCTCGCACTTGCTCTTCGGCCATCTCCGGAATCCGTGCCACTTGTGCCTTGAGTTGTTGAACCTCGCGTTGCTGGCTTTCCGATCTGGTCTTTCTCTCCTTTCGCCCAGCGGTATAGTATTCCGACCATTTCGTGGAAAAGCCTTTGCCGACCACACGACCAGCTGATGACGGCTTACTGAGCTTATCCTCGTTTTTCATTATGTTCAACGCCCTATTTAAAGGGTGTCGAATGGGGAGCTCTGAGACGACCCCGCGTTATTGCTTTCAGTGTCCTGCGGAAGGAACGTGAACCATTTAGAAATTTGGCTTCATTAATTAGAATGCAATCATATGGAGCTAATTACGCCGGGGTGTATTCCTTACCAGAACACGCTCAAGCGCCTTGGTCTTCAGATCCGTGGTAAGCTCCTTGGTTACCGGGTCAATCTTGCACCGGGCCCTGACATAGTTCCTGGTCTGCTTGTCACGGCATTTCTCGAAGCGGGGCGGTAGGCCTTGCTCGGCACGCTCCGCGTCCTCCTTGTCCCATATAGGTTCTGCCACTCTGTAACCGCCGGGACCGAGTTTGTGGACCCCTAAGTTCAAGTCCTGCATATCTTTCCCCCACTGACTTGATTCCTCGTATGTGTTGCTCTCGCACTTGATCTTGAACTTGCGGTAGTCATCTTCGCTGATCGAAAGATTTTTCTCCTTGATCTTCTCATAACTATCACCTTTTTCAATCATGCTCTTCACCGCGCCTCTCCAAGTAGGCAGGGCCTTGATCATCTTCGTGAGGGTGACACTGTTCACTTTATTCCCTGAGAGGCGTCTGTTTGCGAAGTCACCGGGGAACTTGTATCGTTCGTGCAGCTTCGTGAAGAGGAGGTTGCGCAAATTCCCTCGATCACGATGCCTTAGGTTCTCGGTGTTGATCGAGACGGTGCTCCGGAGAATGCACCCGAGCTGTCCGCGTGCCCTTGACTATTTCTTTGGCGCCGTTGGATGCCCCTCGGAGGACACTTCAGTAAATTCCTCCTTGGCGGTGCCGAGCACGTTCGGCCACCGGTCCTTCCGTTACCTCTTCGGTTGGCTGCCATACGTGCATGCGCCCGCCATCATCGATGGTGGCATCCTCGGCGGCACCATCGGTGGTGTCATCCCAGCGCCACTAGGGGTTGTGTAGTCGGGATCGGTGTCTTCATGGCGTCCTCATAGCGTTGAGGTTCTTCCTCCATCTCCTGGGACAACTCCCAGAATGCCTTGCCCAAACCGCCGGCCTCATCGTTGTGGGCCATGTTTCGCTCTAAATAGGAAAAAAGTTTGGTCAAAAAGTTGGTTATTGTCAAGGAACAAGATCATGTTCTCATCATTTAGGGTTTGTCGACACCGAGGCATCCTAAAAGCTAAGCTTTTATCATTTAGGGTTTGTCGACACCGAGGCACCCTAAAAGCCTAAGCTTTCATCATTTAGGTTTTTATCGACATTGAGGCACCATAAAAGCCAAGGTTTTATCATTTAGGGTTTGTCGACGCTGAGGCACCCTAAATGCTAAGACAAGTTTTCATCATTTAGGGTTTATCGATGCCGAGGCACCGTAGGTTGACTGATATATATGGGTATCTTCTAGTAATATACCCTATCAAGAAAAGGGAAGGAGAATTCTAAGTTGGGCCTAATCACTTGGCTCTATTGCCACCTATGGTTTAATGCAGCAAGAATAAAGGCGATTGATCCTACTTAATTAAGTACTAAGATACCTCGGCCCATGCATTGATACTTAAGTACCCCATATGTCCTATTTTTAGCAAAGTCGGGGCTAAAATTCACGGAAAATTTCAGCACGACCTTTGCTGAAAATAGGACATCTGAGTACCAATTCTTAGGAACAGAAGTTAATCGACATTCCGGCAAACTCAAGGGCCTCTCGGTGTACCTGCAAAATCATTATCCCCGCGTAATGAAGTCGCCAATGGGTCATTTCAGAAGATCACAAGTAGCATCATCACAAGTACAGCAACAGCAGCAGTGAATACATGCATAACAGCAGCAACAGGTTTATTCTTCTTCTTCATAAACACTAATTGTCTAATTGAGAAATACAGCGATAGTGTGAACAAAGAAAAACCCAAACTACACCTACATATTTTAGAAGATAACTGTAAGGTAATGATGTTCAGAAGATGGCAGATAATGATTTCCTGCTTAAATCACTACACTGTTGACTGTTCATTCACCAAATTTACCATACAAAATTGACTATACTCCATGCTTGAGAACTTTCTTCTGCACTGTCAGACACGAGGAGGGTAAAACCCTTTGATATAATTCGAACCAAGTGACAAACTAACACCACATGATTGGGGAACACCCAGAATAAATCCGATCGCGATTACATGGTACATTGGTCTACGTAGATTGACAAAGAGATACCTTCAGAAAACAAATAGGAGTACTGTACTAGAGTACTCTGAATATCACCACTCTCATATCCTAGATAAAACCAAAATGACATATCCTTGTTCAGTTCGGCTAGCAGAATTTGTTGCCTAGCTAGTCACATTCTCACATCTGGACATCAATCCCCTCATTCACATCTACACCTACAAATATCATACGGTTACGGTAGCAGATGATTGCTAGACTACACTCTTAAACTCATTTTGGGATCAATGGAAAACACTTAGTGCCAAATTCCTGCTCCACTTTTCTATTTTGTTTTTTCACTAAAAACTGATATGGGAATAGTAAATAATTAGCACTAGTTGGCTAGTACAGTAACAGATGGTACTAATTGACAATGTGGAGCAGAATTTTGTCAAGGTGATGTCAGTCATGATGGTCATAACCAATTACGGTAGCCAGAACTAGAAATTAACAAACATCTAACATCCATATAACTCATGATGGCGCAAAAAGTTCAAATGGTGAGTAGCTTAGCTTGGCATGTCTCAGACTCATTTGTGCATCGGTAACTAGTTTTTTACAGCAACCAACAACAACACTGATCAGGGAGCTACCTACATATTTCTAAAAGAGAAGGAAAATTATGTTTGATCGTAAACTTGCTGGAGGCTACAAAACTAGTGTAAGTTGTCGCTGTTCTACACACACTTAGTTCCAATTCATGACCATTTCAAGTTAAATGTTCTTCCTGTCTTCCTGGCCCATCTAAGCATGTCCGTCCACTCAATAACTCTGCGACTACTTCTAATGGAGGAGAGGAGGAACAACATATGTGGCTACTCACATACATACGGTGGGTGTTGAGGTAGGACTTCTCGCGATACTGAGGCGGAGTAGATCTGCGGCCGCAGGTTCTTGAGCTCCTGCATCAAGCATGGCCACAATGCGTCAAGAAGGGGAACAGGCCGGATCCCCAAAAGGTCCTTAAACAATTTATAGCTTAAAAAAAGAAGAACAGGGAGTTGGAAGAGAGAGGATGGCTCACCGTGGAGGAGTGGAGGACTGATGATCTGCAGCTTCGGGACGGACGCGCCGTGGACAGCCGGTGCAGAGGGGCGCGGCGGCGGCTTCCCGTTGTCCCGGCTGCGGCAGAGGGCAGAGGGGCAGACGGGCCGTGGAGGAAGCTGGGCTGCGGCGGGAGTGGGTCCCGGCGGCGGCGAGGACCGAGACGGCGAGGCGGGGCCGGCGGCGGCACTGGAACCCTAGCGTTGGCCCTGCTCGAGTTCAAGCCGAGCGAAGGAGGGTTGTTCGCCTGTTCGGTCGGAGCACCTCGTCGGAGCGGGCGCGGCGGTCGTCGGAGCGGGCACGGGGGTCATCGGAGCGGGCGTGGAGCGGACGCGGGGGTCATCGGAGCGGGTGTGGCGAGGGAGGGAAGGGGGATCTGGCGAGGGAGGGAAGGCGGATCGGGCGAAGGGGTATCTAGCTAGAGGGGGGAAGGTTAGTAATGGCGCACCATTTAGGGGTGCGCCATAAAAACACTGATATCAATGGCGCACTCTCCTGTGTGCTCCATTAGTAACTTTTTTTTCTGATAGCAATGGCGCACCCTCCTCTGGTGCGCCATTAGTAACTTTTTTTTCATTATTTTTTGTTGCATCTAATAATTTGTTTTTATCAAATTTGTTATTTGCATGAGGACTAGAACAGAAGATATCATCAAATATCATCAAATTTGTTTTTTTGAAAATATCATCAAATTTGTTTTTTTTATTTTTAATTAAAAATATCATCAAATTTGTTATTTGAAAATATCATCAAATTTGTTATTTAAAAATATCATCAATATTTTATTTGGATTTTTAGTTGCATTCATTTTTGAATTGGTAAAACATTTATAAATATGAAAAAATATCATCAAATTTGAAAAATATTCATGAATTCAAAAAGTGCCCATGAAATTTAAAAATATTCATGAGTTCAAAATATATTAACATATTCAATATTCATGAGGACTAGAACAGAAGAAATATCATTTCAAAATGTCGAAATACAATCGAGAAATGAAGACTACGATTTAAATACAATCGATCTTAGCTAGCTATCTTTTCACAATCTTCTTGCCCTTCTTTTTCACAAATGGAGTTCTTTTGTTGAACGGACGTCCTTTAGGTAGGGTGGTCCTGCTTCTTCTTGTGGTGTATGGCACTTCATCGCCGTCGTTATGTTCCATCTTCGGGTCGCCGTACTTGTCGAAGTCTTGCTCATTGGCGACTCCATCCATTCCGATGATCTTCCTTTTGCCTGTCCTCACGACAACACGACTGGGCTTTGACGGGTCGGTAATGAAGAAGCATTGGTCCACTTGGGAAGCCAGTACCCATGGCTCATTTTTCGCGGTGACGTTTGCGCCCACAGTCTTGGATTTGGCTTCGGGTATAACCATGGTGGTGAAATACCGGTCTTCTTTTAGGACGCTCTTGGCCCATCTGACACGGAACATTAGGACCTTCTCTCCAGCGTAGCTCAGATCCCAGATCTCCTCGATCCTTCCGTAGTATATGTCCTTGTCGTTACCCGTGTAGGATTCCATCGTTACCCCGGAGTTCTGATAACCATCGCTCTTCATGTTCTTGTCCTCGGTGTAGAATGTGTAGCCGTTGATATCGTACGCCTCATAGGTCATCAGGTTGTGCTCGGCGCCCTGTGACAAGGCGAATATGAGTTTTTCTTCCGCGGAAGAATCCTCATGTAAAGGGTACGATAGAAGCTTCTCCTTCAACCAATGCATGAAACATGAGTTGTGCTCTTTGATTATGTCTCCGTCCGTCCTCTGTTGGCCTCGGTCATTGTACGTCTTCTCAATAAGGGTGTATTTAGTTGAGGAACCAAATTGAATGGAATGGAATGGTTCCATTCCAGGAGAACGGGTCGGTTCCATTCCTATGTTTGGTTGGAGCTAAAAAATAGAACGGAACGGTTACGTTCTTGTGTTTGGTTGGAAGACATGGAATGGGACAAAATTGATTCCACTATCTCTTTCATATGGATGGCGAGATTATCTCCCATATAGATGGTGTAGAATCTGAAACAAATACAACCTTTGCAAACTGAAAAACATATTATGTGAATTTTTAGCAACATATTTATTTTAGTTTTCAGCACAAACAGTTAACAAAGTGCATTCTTGTACAGACAAACATTTTAGAACTAGCCAAACAATATACATTCAATCTGAAATTTACATCAGCGACATACTTAATGATGTATTTTTCATTCTATAACATATGTACATTGTACTGTGTTTAACAAATACGGAACCATCTGTACACTGCTTGCTGCAGCGAGTTGCAGAATTCAACAAATCAATCCGTCGCTTCCAACGCTGCCTGCCGGCGCTACGTCTGCTGCTTGTTGTTGTCCTCACGCACTTGCCCATCTGAGGAAACAAAAAGGAAGGAGAGGCTCGATCTGTGGATGAACAAGCAGACATCCCGAACAGACGAACTAACGAGCGAACCATGAGTCCACCGGAATCACACCTAGACCGCCGCCCCACTGCAAGAACGCCGCCACGTAGCTCCGGTTGGAGAGAGGAGGGTCTTCTGCCCCGTCCGTGACTCCCCTGTGGTGCTGTAGATAGCGAGGAAAGAAGAGTGAGCCGGCGGCGAGGATTCGAAGGAATCAGGGCGGCGGAGCAGATCGAGGAGGGAGAGAGACGAGGGGAGGCCGCGCATGTGACGGTCGATGGGGTTTGCAGGAGTGAGACGAGGGAGACAGTTCCCTGTCGTCCGCTTGATTTGGAGGTTCCACTCGGTTCCGCATCTGGGCCGAATATTCGGTCTGCGGGAACGAGTTGGTTACCGTTCCGTCTATGAACCAAATGCGAGGACTAGGCCCAGGAACAGGTCCGACCCGTGACATTCCAGTCCATTCCAGAAACCAAACACACCCTAAAGGTTTTGTGCTCTACCACCCAAGGATCGACCACGCCTATGTGTTGTAGCGCGACTAGGTTTTCTCTTTCAAAATTGGCGAGTTGACCCTCGAAGTCGACATGCATTTTGCGGCGACCATCACGATGACCCCATCCAGCGAGCCTGCCGAGGTGCCTGTTGACGGGCGGACCAACGGGGTTCTCGATGCCTAGATAATTCGTGCAGTAGGAGATGCACTCTTCGGTCAGAAAGCCCCTGTCTATGCTTCCCTCTGGACGTGACATGTTGCGAACGTATCCTTTGATGACACCATTCCTCCTTTCGAACGGTATCAGGCTATGCAGGAACATCGTCCTGAGTTGGATGATATCCTCCACGATATGGACCAGCAGATGCACCATAACATCGAAGAATGCGGGTGGGAAGTACATCTCAAGCTCTCATAGTATCACCACGATCTCTTCTTGTAGCCTTCTGAGTTGCCTCACGCCAACCGACTTCCGAGAGATGACGTCAAAAATGTTGCATAGGCCAAATAGCATTTCACGGACGTGCGCGTCCATGATCCCACGGATTGCAACTGGAAGTATCTGCGTCATCAAGACGCGTGGCGGTCGTGAGACTTCATCCCATCGAACTTCGCTTCGCTGAGTCTAGGTATCTTCTTATCTTCCCAGCGTAACCGTAAGGAAGTTTTACTCCTCTGAGGCAGGTGAAAAACTGCTCGATCTCCTCCTGACTTAGAGTGAAGCATGCGGGAGGGTAGTCATTTCCGGTCTTCTTGGCCTTTTTGCCTTTGTGACGACTTTCCGTGTCCTTCTTCGCCTCATCATCATCATCATCATCATCATTAGCGTGAAGCTCCTCCCTTATGCCCATTGATTTCAAGTCTGCCCTTGCTTTCGACCCATCTTTGATCCTCTCTGGCATGTTGAGCAGGGTACCAAGCAGACTCTCGCACACGTTCTTCGTGATATGCATGACATCAAGGTTGTGAGGCACACAGAGGATCTTCCAGTACGGAAGTCCTAGAAAACAGACCTCATTTTCCATACCTTCAGCAGCGGCTCTGACGCCTTTCGCTTCTTTCCCGGCTCTGGCGCCTTTTGCTTCTTTCCCGGCAGTGGGCAATCTTTCCAATTTTTCAACAACTCATCTATTTCCTCGCCGCTCCTCGTACGCGGGCGTCTTGGGGGTTCGGTTTCACCATCAAACAGATCCTTGCGTTTTCTCCATGGTCATGATCGCGAAGCCACCTTCGATGTCCCATGAACATGGTTTTCAAAGACCCGGGATCTCTATCTAGCTAGCGATACGTTGTGTCATGCATGCACCTGGCGCATCCAGAAAATCCGTGGACCACCTGCCCCGCAAGATATTCGTAACCGAGATAGTCGTGCACCGTCGTGAGCAGTGCGGCTCTCATAGGGAAATATTCTTTCTCTGTGGCGTCCCACGTATTGGCTGGCATTTTCCATAGCGTGTCTAGCTCCTCTTTCAGCAGCCCCAGATACAGATTGATGTCATTCCCTGGTTGTTTCTGCCCTTCAATTACCTACTCAAGTGAATGTACTTCCTCTTCATGCACAACCAGGGGGGAAGGTTGTACATCCACACAAACACATGACAGGTGCTATGTGTGCTTCTCTGGCTGCCAAACGGATTGACTCCATCGGTGCTCACGCCCAGCATGATGTTCCTTGGATCGTCCCCAAATTCTGGGTGTTCGAAGTTCAACGCTTGCCACTGGCTCGCATCCTTAGGGTGACTCAACATCTTGTCTTTTTATTTATCTCTGGATCATTTCCGTCATCTTCTCGCTTCTTCTCCTCCCTATCCGCGTGCCAACGCAGGAGCTTTGCTAGCTTAGGGTCCGCGAAATACCGCTGCAGACGAGGAGTGATCGGAAAGTACCACACCACTTTTTGAGGAGCTTTCTTCCTCTTCTTGTATCGAGTGACACCGCACACCGGACATATGGTAGACCCCGCGTGCTCGTCCCGATAAATGATGCACTTGTTCATGCACACATGGTATTTCACGTGCGGTAAGTCTAGAGGACACATGATTTTCTTCGCCTCCTCGAAACTGGTCGGGCACTTGTTCCCCTTGGGAAGACGTTCGTGCCAGAATGACATGTTCTCGGCGAAGCATGCGTCGGTCATTTTGTGTTTTACCTTCATCTCCAGAGCCATGAGCGTTACTTTTAGGCGGGTATCCTCGGGCTTGCATCCTTCATACAATGGAGTAACCGCGTCTATCTCCAGTTGATCCAGGTTGGCTTTCTCTCGGGCGACAGCTCTTGCGTTATCCGTCTGCTTGAGAAGCAGCTCTTGAATATGAGGGTCCTGCACCCATCCCATCGATGGTCCATCATCGTCTGCTCCGACATCTTCATCTTCATGATCATGCCCTTCGTCTTGATCTTCCTCATCATCATGTCCGGCATCTTCTATATGATGACTGTGTACAGCATCACCGTCGTGATCATGTCCTGGAGATTCTTCATCTTCTCGCCCACCCTCACCATGGTGGTTGTCTTGCTGCCCTTCCTCATTTCTTGCCCGGCCCCCATGGACGACTTCATAGTCATCTACATCACCATGCAAACGATAGCCATCCATGAAACCACGCAAGAGCAGGTGGTCCCGCACCTGCCCGGAATCCGGGTCCGCAATAAGGCTCTTCAGCTTGCATCTTCGACACGGACATCTTATCTCCGTCTCGTTCTTTTGAAGCATCTCGGCCTTCGCGGAGCTCAAAAACCTATTCACGATGCCTTCGGTCATCGTGCGGACTTTGGTCGCCTACGGGGTAGAGCAAAACGATATTTTAGAACCAAAAAAAATTTTGGCATGACTTTGCCTAAAAATAGGACCAAAAAGAATGCATAGTGCCAAATTCTCGCCGAAACAGAAATGAATCAACATTCCGACAAAATATTGGCAACTATCACATTTCAAATACTGGTACCTGCAAACACCACAAACATATGCAACACCACAAACATACATAGATCTAGCTAGGCCATAAAAAGTGCATGTGCACGTTGTTGGAGGGAGAAAAAAGTAGATATAGAACATAAAGAAAGCTTTCCCCTTACTTACCTATCAAAAAAAGGTAATTTAACCACTTAATTTGGGTGAATCTATGGTGCAAATGAGGTGAGGGGGAGGAGGCAGCCGAGACAAGCTTGGAGGAGCAGGTGGCTGTCCAAAATATCTAGCTGGTCTCAGGTTACTAATGGCGCACCACCTAAAAATGCGACATTAGTAACCCTGCTTACTAATGGCGCAATAGTTAGTGGTGCGCCATTACTAGTTTTGCAAAAATAATAATATAATTGTTAGTAGTGGCGCACCTGGTTGTGGTGCACCATTACTAGTTTTGAAAAAAAAGTAAAAAAAATTGTTAGTAGTTGCGCACGGAGCATGTGGTGCGCCATTACTAGTTAAAACTAGTAATGGCGCACTGTGCCCTGGTGCGCCACTAATAGTTTTGGAAAAATAAATAAAAATAAAATTTGCTAGTAATGGTGCACAGTGTCTCTGGTGCGCCATTAGTAATGAGGATACTAATGGCGCACCTGTATATGGTGCACCACTGCTATATATCAGTGGCTCACCACATACATGGTGCGCCATTAATGTCCATATCAGTTATAGCCCTTTCCTAGTAGTGAGTGGTTCTACATCACAGAATCTCGTGGCACCACCTGGGCCGCGGCTGCCGAATTCCGCTCCGGTGCTCCCATGCGACTCACCTCCTGGGTCAAGAAGAGTCCAGACTGGTGTTCACCTGGCGAGCTAATAGCGCTGCAGACGCGCGTTCAAAGCATGGTGACCAAGAACGTCAAGCTCGCTGACATCATCCAGGTGATGCTGGTCCGCCGGATTCTTCCGTGCCAGCGCCGAAGCCGCCCTTTGTGGGAGTTCAATTCGAAGAAGCACCAGAACTTGGTAAGGCTCTTCGAGACTACTCACGAAGCGCTGGAAGTTGCTTTTTAAGGGCAACGAGAAGCCACCGGCCACGGATTCAGACCGTGGTCACGATTGTACACACCCTGCCAGTAAGGTATGTTATTTCTGACGTATCCCCCACCTCATCGTTTCGAGGGTGACGTCTGAGCTTTTATTATTGTTCCTTTAGGACTGGATGGAGAGGGCGAAGCGGATCCAGTGTCCGGCTCCACTGCCTGAAGAACCGGTCATCCCACGCCTAGCGGAGATGCTAGTGTCGGCGCCATACAAGGCGCCGGAGAAGAAGGCTAAGGGGGCCAAGAGTGGCCCCCGTCGCAAGGGCACTTCGGACACGGGCGCCATACAAGGCTCGATGTCCGAAGACGACGAGGCCCATTCCTCCGTCCCTAAGGACAACGACGAGGAGGAGGAGGAGGAAAACAACCCTCCTCCTGAGGAGAAGAAAAAGAAGAGGGCGGCATCGGCACATCCGGAGGCGAAAGTGCCCAAAAAGGGGAAGGGCGCCCCAGCGGTCAACACCGCGTGGGACGTTGAAAGTAGTCCGGAACGGTGCCCCCGCACTAAGCCCCTGGCCGCATCGTAAGTGACAAGGCTCACTCGTGCGCACATCCAGCCCTTTCTCTCCGTTATCTTGATGTAGTTATGTCAGCGTTCTGGGAACGGGGGTCCCCAGACTTACCTGCCTGTGGCCTGCGGCGTGGCTCAAGTGGGGGCCCAGCGTGGCCCAGCTTCATCAGCTCAAGCTCAAGACCCTCGCGAGGGGCCAAGCCTCGTGGGGCGGACGACAGGAACCTTCCTCAGGAGCAGCCTCGTCAGGCAGGCTCACGAGGAGGCGGAGAGATCAAGGCAGGGTACCTCACGAGGGTGCCCCGTGACGCAAGCCATGACGATCGAGACCAGGCGGGCGCCAGCCCGCGCAGTGTCCTCATTTCCCCTTTGGTGCAAAGGAGGCAAGCACAGGCCAAGGCATCAGGCAAAGGTTACCGCTTCGGTGCAACAAGACCAAGACCAGCAGAGCGGCAGGACGGAGGTCATCGTGGAGCCCAGGACGGCGTCACCATCAGAGCCTCTGGCAGCCGAAGACCAACTTTAGTCAGGATAAGTGTACTAGATGTTCCCCTTCAAAATGGCCAATTGTTGGCGCCCTTCCTGCTCATGATTTGGGAAGAGGCCCAGGGCCTCCCTCTATAAATAGGACTAGCCACCACAGAGAGAGAAGAGGAGAACGGGTTGGAACCGACCAGAGAGAGAGAGAGAGAGAGAGAGAGAGAGAGAGAGAGAGAGAGAGAGAGAGAAGCGACTGGACTCACCCAAGCAGTCCATCGCACCAGCTCAAGAACAGCCCCTCGCGAGGCTGTTCTTCCTTTGTACTGTTCATCATCAGCCCCTGAGGCAATCCACCACACCACACACTGGAGTAGGGTATTACACCACATCGGTGGCCCGAACCAGTATAAACCTTGCGTCCCTTGTGTTGTTCATCGTTCGTAGTTTAGATCCCTCGCTAACCATTCACGCATGAGCTGGTAGGGGAAAGATCTCCGCGCGCACCCAGTGTTTGAACCTCAAGGGTCTGCTGGAACCCGAAATCCGACAAGTTAACTGTACTATTGCAGTCCGGCCTGCGACCTAATCCAGCAATCCTCGTCTGGGGGTTCGTTGTCTCCGTCAGAGATGGCTAGTCAGTCGCCACCGCCTGCTTACTCCCCCGGGGCCAGGGACGACACCGAAGTGCTGTCCCGGAGGGCCGATCCAAACCGGGGAGGAGCCCAGGACGCCGTCGGGGAGGCGCCACGAGGCGAAGCCTCCACTGCCGGGCACATGGAGGAGACGATCCCCATGGAATCGGGCGAGAGGGTCAGATCCAGTTTGGCCCTCAGCCGAATACGATTCCGGAGACCCATATGGCTCCGGAGTCGGGCGAGCAGCCCCCTTTAAAGGAGGGGGTGTGTCGCTTCTGCCGGTGGTCCCTGTCCATCCAGGGGCGCCAGACAACCTAATGGAGGCGCTGCAAGGAACCTCCGTTATGGACAAGCATTGTGTCCTTATGGGCATGGTCATTGAGAAGGTTCAGTCTGCCAAGAGTGACTGAACGAGGCCTGCAGCAACCTGTTGACAGGTTTTGAGGTAAGTGACATAGAAAGAGAAAAAAACCTGTAGTCAGTAGCCCCTGAGACACTTTCCGGTGAGAAGTACCGGACAGAGGATCTATTGTAGGTGAAAGCACAAGTGCTCCCTAGGTTGTTTTGGTAATTAATGACAACATATCTCTTGTTGGACTAACACTTTTATCTAGTATGTTTCAGATAAGTTCAACAATGGAGTGGCATGGACTAAAGGATGTGGGAACTCCTTCAAGATGCTAAGGACAAAGGATTGGCTCAAGCTTCAAGCTCAAGACTCTTCATTTTACATTTTAGTGATCCAAGATCACATTGAGTCTATAGGAAAAGCCAATACTATCAAGGAGGGATGAGGTGTTGCTTAATGAGCCTCTTGCTTCAAAGTGCTTAGTGATATGCTCCAAATACCCTCAACTACTTTCCCACTTCCACACATATGTCCTAAACCTAAAGTCAAACTCGGCCCACTGATTCTTTCTATCCGGCGCCACCGAGTTTGGATGTCTTAGCCACTGCCACAAACCCTAAGCAAATCGGTCTCACCGATAGGGATCTCGGTCTCAACGAGATGGGATTGTAATCTCTCTGTGTATGTCCATTATCAAAATTGGTCTCACCGAGTTTGAGCAGTCGGTACTACCGAGATTACAATGCAAACTCTACAGTTAACTTATTATCAAAATCGGTCCCACCGAGTTTGATAATCAGTCAAACCGAGTTTGCTCGACCAACTCTTTGGAAAGCTTAGTACCAAAATCGGTCCCACCGAGTTTGTGTAATCGGTCTTACCGAGATTACGTTATGCCCTAACCCTAACCGAATCGGTCCCACCGAGTTGCATTCCGGTCCCACCGAAAACCCTAACAGTCACATTATTTGCTAAATCGGTCTGACCGAGTTTAATGATTTGGTCCCACCGAGTTTCGTAAATTGTGTATAACGGTTAGATTTTGTGTGGAGGCTATATATACCCCTCGACCTCCTCTTCATTCGTGGAGAGATCCATCAGACTGAACCTACACTTCCAGGATCCTATTTCTGAGAGAGAACTACCTACTCATGTGTTGAGGCCAATATATTCCATTCCTACCATATGAATCTTGATCTCTAGCCTTCCCCAAGTTGCTTTCCACTCAAATCCTCTTTCCACCAGATCCAAATCCTATGAGAGAGAGTTGAGTGTTGGGGAGACTATCATTTGAAGCACAAGAGCAAGGAGTTCATCATCAACGCACCATTTGTTACTTCTTGGAGAGTGGTGTCTCCTAGATTGGCTAGGTGTCACTTGGGAGCCTCCGACAAGATTGTGGAGTTGAACCAAGGAGTTTGTAAGGGCAAGGAGATCGCCTACTGTGAAGATCTACCGCTAGTGAGGCAAGTCCTTCGTGGGCGACGGCCATGGTGGGATAGACAAGGTTGCTTCTTCGTGGACCCTTCAGAGGTGGAGCCCTCTGTGGACTCACAAGAACTGCTACCCTTCGTGGGTTGAAGTCTCCATCAACGTGGATGTACGATAGCACCACCTATCGGAACCACGCCAAAAACATCCGTGTCTCCAAATTGCGTTTGAATCCTCCAATCCCTCCCTTTACATTCTTGCAAGTTGCATGCTTTATTTTTCGCTGCTCATATACTCTTTGCATGCTTTCTTGCTATATGTTGTGAATGTTAAACTTCTGCCTAAACTCCACTCAAACTTTAAAGAAACTTAAAAACTGCAACTTTGGTACTTCGTGTCGAATCACCCCCCCTCTAGACACCTCTTCTCAAGGTCCTACAAGTGGTATCAAAGCATTGGTCTCCATTGCCTTGGTTTAATCACCATTGGAGGAAGATGGATGAGTCTACTTTGGGGAGTCTTAGACATAGAGTGCCTATTCTTGATGGAGAGTATTTTCGTGAGTGGAAAAATGAGATGCTTGTTATTTTCAATCAATATCATTTTAACAAGTACATTGCTAGCCCTTGTGCACCTTATGTTGATCCTATGCATCCTACCCTTGATGAAGCTATTGACATGACTAGAAATCTTAGAACCGTTAATCTTATCACTAGAGGCTTGCCTAGAAACTTGATTAGAATCTTTCCTACTTTTGAGTGTGCCTACACTATATGGAAATTTCTTGAGGAACGATTTCCAGATTATTCCTTGAAAAATCTAGATGAGATTCTCTATAAATCTATTGCCTTGAGTAAAATGAATACTAGTAATCCTATGTTTTGTGATCGTCTATTTGAGCTTACAAACCTTATGCGTGCCAAAGGAAATGTTGGTATTATTAGTGACATTATTTCTGAAGCTATAAGAATTCATAGACAAGATTATTGTCAAACTCATTCTAATGAATCACCCTCTCTAAGATTTGATCCACCACATGACGATGTTGAACATGGATACTATGATGAGGATGATGATAGTGACTTGATCTTGATGATGCAATGAGACATTTTGGTCTTATGGCAAATCTTCGGGGATATATGTCAGGAGGAAAGGAATGGGTTCTTGATAGTGGATGTATCGATCACATGACCGGAGATAAAGACATGTTTCGTGAGCTTGCTGAAAATGATGGTCCTCGAAAATTTGTCACTTTCGGTGACAACTCAAAGGGTAAGGTGGTTGGCCTCGGTAAGGTGGCCATCTCACATGATAGCTCCATACAAAATGTTATGCTTGTTGAATCTCTTGATTACAACTTACTTTCAGTATCTAGACTTGCTGATTTCGGTTTCAATATTCTATTTACTGAAGTAGATTGCCAAGTGTTCCGTCGAGATAATCATAAAATGGTCTTTACTGGTGTGCGTAGAGGTGATCTATAAATTGTTGATTTCACTAAAAAGGCTCAACCTAAAACTTGCTTCATTGCTAAATCCTCAAAAGGCTGGTTATGGCATAGACGATTAGGTCACGTTGGCATGAGAAACCTTGACAAGCTTATTAAGGGGAATCATATCCTTGGATTTAATGATGTCATATTTGATAAGGATAGACTTTGTAGTGCTTGTCAAGCAGGTAAACAGGTTGGAGGAAGGCATCCCGTGAAGAACATCATGACCACGAAGAGGCCACTCGAGCTACTTCACATGGATCTCTTTGGTCCCAACTCTTACAAGAGTCTCGGTGGAAATTTGTTTGGTATAGTTATAGCTGATGATTTTTCCCGATTTACGTGGGTGTTCTTTCTCGATGATAAATCGCAGGTCCAAAGGATCTTCAAAAACTTCGCTAGGAAGGCCCAAAACCAATTTGAAGTGAAGATCAAGAAGGTTCGCAGCGACAACGGAACGGAGTTCAAGAACGCAAATGTGGACACCTTTATTGATGAAGAAGGGATTTCACACGAGTTCTCGACATGCATACACCTCAACAAAATGGAGTTGTTGAGAGGAAGAACCGGACGCTCATCGAAATGGCGAGAACGATGCTTGATGAGTACAAGACGCCAAGCACTTTTGGGCGAAGCGGTTGAGACATCTTGTCATGCAACAAATCACTTGTATCTTCACAAGCTACTCGGCAAGACGGCATACATGAGCTACTCACGGTAACAAACCCCAAGTTGGATACTTTCGAGTATTTGGCTCAAAGTGCTACATTCTTGATAAGCATCGTCGTTCTAAATTTGCTCCTAAGTCTCATGAAGGTTTCCTACTAGGTTATGGCTCAAACTCTCACACTTATCGTGTCTACAACAATTTCACCCGAAAGGTTGAAGAGACGGTACATGTGAAGTTTGATGAATCTAACGGCTCGCAAGTTGAGCAATTGCCAATTGATGTAGGAGACAAAGATCCTTCGGAAGCAATCCAAGACTTGTCTATTGAAGCATCCATGAAGGATGGAGCTGCACAGGGTGGCCGAACTAGCCATGAATGATTTGACAATCCGGCTATGGCCAGCTGTAGCTATGCCCGGCAGCTACTTCGGACTCGTGAGGCGTCTGGTGGAGGCCTGTCCACAGCTGGACGTCATCCAGCGCTCCGCCTGTATTGAAGGTGCCCGTATGGCCTTCGCTCGCTGCAAAATGTAGTGGGCGAAGATGAACGCTGTTGAAGTTGACAGCGGGCGGCGGAGGGCAAGGAGCACCGCACACCCGAGCGATATTTCGTGGATGTCGTAGAGGGGTCTTGACTTGTGGCGGCACAATGTTCGCAGGACATTGTATTTGAATAAATGTATTCATGTTGCCTTTGCCTTGTATTATGGGAACAAAGCCGGTGTTTGTAAATTAATTTTATTATGCTTTGAATTGTTTCCTCCTGTGCGGCCTTGTTATTTGTAATCTGAGGGTTGGCCAGTCGTCGGCATCATCCCTCACATAGGTAGTAAGGATGTGTTCGGGAGTGATTCTAAACAATCATGATCCAATTATATGGTCCTTTGGACGAGTTATTTAGCGCAACGAACAAGGCAATCAGACTGTACGGCTTGAACGCCCTCACTTAGCCATAGGAGTTTTATAATTAAGCAAGTGTGCAGCCCCTGGTCCAGGCCAGGGTGCTGTTAGCATCTGACCGGGAAGTGCCGATCCTTCGCATGACACGGAAAAAATCTCCAACGATTTTGTAACCCTCGAACAGCTGACCGGCTCTCTCCGTATCATGACAGTCAGTTTTCGGCTTTCTCTACTGAGGTGCTCATCCGGTCAAGGCCAGGGCACAATCGCAGTAGTTCTCCCTTTACTACCCTAGCCGATTGAGCGGAACGTAGGGTAAGCACAAGAGCCGGGCAACCCAACTATTGACCAAAGACATGATTCGGAGCCAATGCATATAATGCTAAATTCGGGGTGCTGAACTTTTGTATAATAAGTATTTGGACTTCGCTGCCGTATTGTGGGGCGATAAGTAGCCCCTGGCGAATATGAAACGTACAGAAGAGTACCGATGCAGCAAATAAGCAGATCGAAATAAAACGAAGTAAAAATCGAAAACCACAGAAGGTGGGCCACGAACCATTTTTATTATAACTGGATGGATACGTTAAGGTGTATCTTGTACAGATGGTGCGCGAAGTATCCAGGCTATTTAACATGTCGGAATCAGTAGGGCGCAGCGTGCGGCTCTTGAGAAATAAGTATGAATACCGTCAAGAAGAATGTATAAAGGTTACCCTACAAACCTGTGCTGCTTGCCTCCATTGTATGCCAATCCTTCCAAAGGACTCGAGATCAGGCCCGTGGAAAGAGGAACCTGAAACAAGAAAAAGGTAAAAGTACGTGTGTCCGGGATCTGTCTGGCCGAACTTTAGGTCCCGGGTTATCTTGTGCCTCCGTCGATGTCCATGGGATTTTAGTGCACAATTGTGTACGTGTGGTACGAATACCACTACCTCATTGGAACTGGGACCGAGGCCGAATTGCTAGTCGAGCTCTTGACGAGCCGCGCCGTCCTGTTGGAGTGAAGTCCGGAACCTCTTAATGATGTCCGAGGGCTCGACAGCCGTACTATAGTGCTGCTTGGGAAGGCCACTCTGTACTTCTGCTGCTAGGGCGGCGGTGTGCTCCTCTATTCGGAGGGAGCGTTCCATATTGCCATTGACTGTTATGACGCCGCGTGGACCGGGCATCTTGAGCTTGAGATAAGCATAGTGTGGCGCTGCGTTGAATCTAGCAAACGCGGTTCGTCCGAGCAGTGCGTGATAGCCGCTGCGGAAGGAGACGATATCGAAGATTAACTCTTCACTTCGGAAGTTTTCCGGAGAACTGAAGACCACCTCCAGCGTGATTGAGCCCGTACAGCGGGCCTCTACGCTTGGTATGAATCCTTTAAAGGTAGTCTTTATTGGTTTGATTAGCGAGGCGTTAATGCCCATCTTCCGCATTATGTCCTGATAAAGCAGGTTGAGGCTGCTACCACCGTCCATCAGGACTCGTGTTAGGTGAAACCTATCAATAATTGGGTCGAGGACTAGTGCGGCTGAACCGCCATGGCGGATACTAGTTGGGTGATCCCGGCGATCGAAGGTGATCGGGAATGATGAGCACGGATTGAATTTTGGGGCGACTGGCTCTATCGCGTAGACGTCCCTAAGTGCTCGCTTACGCTCCCTTTTGGGGACGTGCGTAGCGTATATCATGTTCACCGTTTTGACTTGAGGGGGAAATTTCTTCTGCCCCCAGTGTTCGGTTGCCGGGGCTCTTCTTCCTCGTCCTCACTTTGTGATCCTTTTCCTTGTTTTCTGCATTTAACTTGCCAGCCGGCTTGAAAACCCAACAATCTTTGTTGGTAGATTAGCTTGCTTATCCGGGGTGCCGTGTATCTGGCATGGACGGTCGAGTATGCGGTCTAGGCTGGAAGGTCCTTCATTGTTCCTTTTGTAGGGCTCCTTCCGTTGGCCGGACTTAGAGCCAGTGAATCCGGCATTGACCGTGGTGTCATCGGTGTTCTCGCCATTGCTTTGGCGTTTGAGTCTATTGCGCCGGAGCTTGCTATTGCTATTATTGGCCTCGGAGGGGCATGTCTCGCTGGCTATATTGTTACTACGGGACAGCCAACTGTCCTCTCCCGCGCAAAAGCGGGTCATGAGTGCTGTGAGGGCTGCAATGGACTTCGGCTTTTCTTGGCCGAGGTGGTGTGCTAGCCATTCGTCACTGATGCTGTGTTTGAAGGCTGCTAAGGCCTCGGCATCTGGACAGTCAATGATCTGGTTTTTTTTGGTTAGGAACCTAGTCCAGAATTTTCTAGTTGATTCTCCAGGTTGTTGAACTATGTGGCTTAAGTCATTGGTGTATGGTGGCCGGACATAGGTTCCTTGGAAGTTGTCCAGGAAAGCTTCTTCCAAGTCCTCCCAGCTGCCGATAGAATTTTCAGGCAGGCTGTTAAGCCAGTGCCGAGCTGGCCCTTTGAGCTTTAGTGGGAGGTATTTAATGGCGTGGAGGTCATCTCCTCGAGCCATATGGATATGGAGAATGAAATCCTCGATCCATACTGCGGGATCGGTTGTGCCGTCGTATGATTCGATATTGATGGGCTTGAATCCCTTGGGGAATTTGTGATCTAGTACTTCATCTGTGAAGCAGAGAGGGTGTGCGGCGCCTCTATATCAGGCCGCGTCGTGGCGTAGATCTGATGGAGTCCGTCTGCGGTATTCGGCCCGGGCGTGGTTAGATTTATCATGTCTGAATAGGTAGTCACCGCCGTGCCTCGAGGAGCGCCCTCGCAATCCGTAGATCGATCTTGTATGTCCTTCTCTACCGTCCAGGATCTGCCGGAGGTCGTATATGTGACCCCGAACTCTTCCGTCTCTATTTTTACGAGGCGGTGGGGCAGGCTGCTGTTCGGCCTGAGTTGCCGCTTTATCCAGGCCACGAGGTGGCCGGTCGGCCGCCTTGTCCTGACCGCGTGGTGGTCGTTCCGCATTACGCGAGGGAGATGTGCGCTCTGGTGCTTCCTCGTCGAATTGAGGTAGCAATCTGCGTTTCGGGTAGCTCTTGGCTAGGCGCCTGGGGCCGTATTCTTCGGTTGTCAGGACATCAGTCCATCTGTCGACGAGCAGATCTTGTTCGGCTTGAAGCTGCTGCTGTTTCTTTTTCAGGCTCTTTGCAGTGGCTATGAGCTGAAGCTTAAAGCGCTCCTGCTCCAGAGGATTTTCTGGCACGATGAAGTCTTCGTTGCCGAGGCTTTTCTCCTCCTCGGAGGGTGGACGGTAACTATCGTCCTCTGAGTCATCTTCTATGGCCTGTTCATCAGGGTTGTCTTGCCTGTTGTCGTGTTCCTCCTGTTCGGATGTAGCTCAAGCTGTGGTCTTAGATTTTCATTGCCGCCCGGAGTACTATTTTCTCCGGTGCCAGTATTGCTATCTTTTGGGCGGCAAGGCTTAGACATGCATTTTCGGTTTAAACATGTATTTTCGGTTTAAACATGTCTCTTCCGCTTAGCATATGTCATGTTTTGCACTGAACAATTTGATACAGTCATGTTTTGCCCTGGAAAATTTCATACTGAATTGATTTGCTTGTTTAGAGCAGAAATTTGCGCCTATTCTTCATCAGACTAAGGATATCCATGTTCGCAGTGATGGAAGAGGTGAAATCGATACAACCGAAATTGAGCATCCAATCATTGAATCCTGTCCTGCACCTCCAATGTAGGTCCACCCCGCCAATAAATTCACATGCAAACCACTAGTATTACTATCTAGTGACAAGACAAAAGAGTAGCAAGATAGTAGCAAACCATGTACCTTCTTAATGAACAGCTCATAGTGCCACCAATTGGATATAAAGGTTTGGAAGAAAACATGCTCCTAATGTTGAACCAGTTGGACTTTTGTGCGGTTCCAATAAAATCGAGCATCCCTGTTTGCATAGATATTGAAAGTGTGATTACTATAAAAGTGGCACTAGTTGAAGCATAGACTCACAAATATAAGCATTCCAATTTCTTAATGGGAAAAGGTAGCAATACTGTTTCTAACCACCTTTTTGAAGGAATAAATAAGGCAACAGCGGTTGATGTCAGAAAGACATATATAGTTCCTTCTAAAAGAATGATCGATTCCTGACCTTTCCTCTTCTTTTAAGCATATTTTGTGCAGTTCAACTAAAATAAAATGCCATCACCGCCTTGACAATTTAGTGACACTGTAACAAAAGGAAATGACTTAACATTACATCATGATGTCAGGTATGTAGTCGACATGCATTAGAGACAAACTTACAAACCTCCTCCGATAACATAATGAACATTAATTTTAACAAAGGTGTGACTAGCTTTACCGGGATAATTTGAGTGAACTCTACACCCTCTGTTCCTTAATATAAGACGTTTTCGCGGTTCAATTTAGAGTACCCAAATGTCTAGTATTTAGGAAAACAGGTAGTAATTTTCTTGAGCACATATCTGGGAAAGCTTGCCACACTTTATTTATGTCCATACGGTAATGCAACACCATTCGAATACTACAAATATACACTAATCCAGTGGCTAGTGCAACAGTAGAGTAGTTATTTAATTACAGGGTACAATGGTTTTGCTAAACAGATTTCAATAAACTCTAGCACTGGAAGATTTCTATAAGAATTAACAATACAAAATGTAAAGGTAACAAGTTTCAACATTGGTATACTAGCTGTGCATGAGCATTAAACCAAATACAAAAGTCTGAAGGTAACTATCATTATTAACTAATGACAAAGATAAAAAAATTGCAAACCATGTACCTCCAAGGTAAATATCATTTCGAACTCGGGGACCTTAAAATTGCTATCCCAATCTTGATAATCGATCAAACATAAAAACTTGATCGAACTTATCAAGAGAACAGCCAGAGGAGGAGGTGCCCACTCTTCACCTTTCCTCTTGTCTTCATAACTTTTTGTGCAGTTTAACCAAAATAAAATGACATCAGCGCCTTGGCATTTTGGTGACACTGTAGAAAAAAATTAACTTATCTCATGAAAGTGAGGTATGTAATCTATAAGCATTAACAATGCAAAAATCTGAAGGTAGTAACAAGTTTCATCGTTGGTATACTGGCTGTGCAACAACATTAGAATGCCTTAGCTGAAAAATCTTTAATACATCCACAATCAACAGCTAACCCTGAAATAATCCAGTGACATTAAATAGCGTTGCTGAAATTTACCGGTGGTTAACTCAAGAGGCCATCGCGCAATTCATGAACCTTTGGAATGAGTTGCAGCCGATCCAACTCACTCAGGCTCAAAATTATTCACTAACCTGGAGATGGACAAACGATGGTCGGCTTTTCCTCCATTTCGGCGTCAGCTGCCAATCTTATTGCCAACATTAGGCCACCTTATGCGAAGCTGGCCTGGAGCTCGGATGCCCCTCCCAAATGTCAGTTCTTCGTCTGGCTGGCTGCTCAAGATCGATGTCTAACGGCGGATAACCTTGCTAAGCGAGGGTGGCCCCATAATCCGTTGTGTCTGCTATGTCTACAAGAGCCTGAAACTGCTATCCACCTGCTTACTTCTTGCTCTTTTGCGAAGGAAGTTTGGCACCTGACACTCTGCAAGCTGAACATGAGCCCGGCTATGGCGGCAGTTCATGATGATTCCCTAGTTAGCTGGTGGCAGCGAACAAATGCTTCCATGGGAAAGGAAAGAGCGAAATCTTGGAGATCAATTTTGGCCCTGGTTTGGTGGAACCTCTGGAAAGAAATAAATGATAGAACATTCAGAAATATTTCTTGTCACCCCACACAACTGTTTTTGAAGATTCAAGTCGAAGCAAAGGACTGGGTTGACGCTGGGCGTAAGCGTGCAATGGCTCTTGTAGTGCGACCCCTAGAACCATACTGATGTACTTCTGATGTATCTCTAACCCCAATCCTCCTTCTCTAATCTTGTTTTTGTAACTGTTTACTTCTTCTATACGCAATGAAAAGCAGTGGCCCTGCCTTTTCGTCAAAAAAGAAATTTTATCGGTGGCATTAGACTGAGTGCGACATTAGTTAAATGTGGCATCACTTTAGCAGTAGCATTGCTTGACTTGACTGTTGGCGTTATACTAACAGCAAAAAAGTGACAATAAGGATGTGTTTGGTTTAAGGGACATGCTAGGCCCATTCGGACAGTGGGCGCACCAGTACGATGTACCTCCACGGACGCATAGAGTGGTGAGGGAGGTATGGTTGCCCAGAGCAACAAATATCCAGGCAACATATGTGGATTATGTCCCATTTTTGTTCTCTTCAGCCACCGTTTTCCTATGTGAGGACAACAAACCGATCAACCTGGTCATTCTGTATTGCGTTGTCATGCCTTTCTACCCTTCTTCAAACAAGAGACACGTGACTCGTTCCTTAGCTACTAATTTTCCCCTTTTCAACCTAGATGCGGGTTCGATGCCTACTCTCTTGGACAGTACAGTCTCCCTTCCTTTCCTTATTCAACCCAGACATGGATTAGTCTGCATGAAGTAGGGTTTCCTTTAATAGTGCAAATTAAGGTTTTCGTCTGCGTGACCAACAGAGTAGAGGACAGGAAATTGGGAAGATGGTGGAGTGGAAAAATATCCACATGCAGCGACGTGGCAGAAGGGGCAAAAGAACCAGGGTATGGTTCGAAAAGAGGTAGCATACCTGAGGGTTGGCGGGAAGTGGCTTCGCACGTGGTCGTCGTCCTCCGCACGCACTACGGCAGCAAGCTTTGGGACGGAGGCCATCCCACGCGGGCGCTAGGTCTGAGAGGACGGCCTTGTCGTTAATGCGTGACCTTGCTCGCCGACGACGAGTGCGTCAACGCTGCACGTCCTTTTCTTCCCCGGCGGATCTGTGACCACCGGTGAGGAGGGAGAGAGAGGCCGTCTTTTTTAGATCTGGAGAGAGGGTGATAGTGTGAGAAGCAAGTGGGCGGCCCCTAGCAAGAAAGCTCTGAAGCTCCAGCCTATATATATTTTTTATACTACTAGTACTAGAGGTGGAGTAGTGGTAGAGTAGTTTATATTTTCTCTGCAAACAGTACCAGTTAGTCGTGCTTCAAATAATGCGGCACTTCAGGCCAACCCGGCCAGATCACATCTTGCACGAGAAATTACACACCATGTTTCATTGACATGTGGTCCCGTTCCAACATGTCAGTGAGACGATGGCGAGTCCTTTTGTACAATCCGAAAGGACGTGTAGGCCGGGGCGCCTCTTCGTGTACCGTGGCAAACTGGCAACCGTCCACCGACTCTTCGCCTGCTGTCGCACTCTCTTCCTCCCTCCTCCATTTTCCTTCACCCTTCCTTCTGCCATTGTTCGACTGTCTTCTCCATGGAGGGAACAAGCCGGAAACGACCCCGTTATTCTTGCCCTGATCTGAAAGATGACGTGGTGGAGGAACTCATTGATCGGTGTGATGTCATCACCTTGGCTAGCATGGCAGGTTCGTTCAAGCCCATTCTCGACTCAACTAATAACATCATTACAAGGAACCCAAGGGTCCAGAAGCGGTTTGATCTCCCTTATCTTCTTCGCTATAAGCCTGTTCGCATGGGCACGGACGACGGAGGCCTCACCTTGTGCAAGTTGATGCCGCTTGATAATGATACATGTGATGTCAAGATGCCATCGCTTAAGGGTAAGGCCTAGGCTGGCGCAAATGGAGATTGGGTTGTTTATATTGGGTAAAATTGCGAGTGGGAACTTGTGAATGCGTACACGCGTCAGCGGATTCCACTTCCAAAAATCTCAGAGGGCCCTGAGGTTGAGCACATAAATGATCTACGTACGTTCAAATACGATCATGGTGACTGTCGTCTACTGAAGATAGCAATTTGTCGAGTTCCCAACCGCTCTTGGAATTACAAGAACTATGAAGTTGTTTCTATCTTCGACAAGCTTGTTTCCATCCTTAATTATTCCACGGTTCGTCGTCCATGGATATTGCTCAAAAATCAGTTTCTGCACATGGATGAGTACCGTGATGCAATTGAATACGAGGATCTTGTGTTTCCTGCCACCACTCGTGGCACTATTTTTGCATGGGATCCTCGCAGTTTCGGTACGTTTGTCTTCTACCGTAATTATAATTGTTTCATCCACATGCATGCAGGTTAGCAAGTTTCCCTTTACTAATTAACCTTCTTCTTGTGTTTCCATGGTCTTGTGAACATTCCACCACCTATACTTGAAAAATTTTATAAGGAAGGGGGATATGATGATGGTGATGATCACGAGCATGAGGAGGAGCAGAACTTATATACTCAGTGGCGCCTGGCAACTAATTCCGATGGATCACCTCTTCTTGTTTGTATACAGTGCACTCAGATTGTTACTACTGAGGAAGCAGGTGTTGTCTCCCATGGTCGCCCTCTCCGGACCTATTCCAACACCTGTTGCATGGTATTCAGGATGGATACTAGTGTGCTAGCGCCAACACAGTCTCCCTGGTTTAGTATTGATAGTGTTGGAGAAAACTGGATCTTCCTTGGACCAAACTATCCAATGATGGTGAAAGGCGATCCAGCTGCTGTTGACACCATGTTACTACCATTTATGAGAAGCAACTATATCTTTACCTCGGACATTTCGGTGATTCCCTACCCTGGTCCTGATATATGCCGCTTCAGCCTGGATGATCAGTCCTGCGTTGCCCTCGCTATTGACAATAGGTGGCCCTTCCCAGAGCACCTATGGTTCAAAGGAAGCGTTTCCAACGCTGAGGATTGGTTGAGTTGAAGTTCATTTCATTGCTTGTTATTTGTTGTGTGATAAAAACTTTAGTATTTGCTAGAATGTTCTGTTGGAAATAATCTATAATCCAACATGTATCCTCGTTGTCATTGTGTGTTGATGACTTGTTGTATGTAATGAATGGTACGTTTGCAAATACATGTCATAGACTCAATTTATGAATGGTTTTTGAGTCACTTCTTAGAGTGTGAGTACCGTAGTAGTATAGCCGACATCCGGTTAGTATATGAAGTTGCCACATCACATAGAGCCAACCTAATATTGGAGTATGCTAGCCCTCCACCAGCGCGCCGCTTCAAATGGCGGAGGAAGTGATAGGTCACGTCACCTTGTGTCCAGATCTGAGATGCCACGTGTACCAGATGAATGACTCCAAGTTCGACCACCGTGATGCTAGGTGCAAGCCAAGGATCACTGTTGGAGAGACCCCCCTCATACTTTTCCTACATTGGTCGTTTGATTCATAGGATAGAATGCTATAAGATTTTTTTCCTATGTAATCATGTTTTAATTGGCAAAGCATCCACTCCAACTTTTGTTTCACTTCCTTTGTTCCTACGAAGAGAGTACTTGCTCTAAATGATGTGCCGCTACAAGAGCCGCCTATATTAATTAACCATGCTCTAAAAAGGTGGACCAGCTTTGGCTATAGTAGTACTGTACTAGGTTAGTAGGTGACCTTGCGCTTGGCTCTTCTCCTCTTCCGGAAGTCGAACAATAATGATGGTACTACAGTAGTACTTCTGGCAATCTGACACCAAATGAACTGTTGCACGTCCATCGCTTGTAAGCAAAAGTTTCTCCTCGTGCTGTGAGCCACCGCGCACGCGTTGGCGAGGGATAAGGCGTACTAAGCAAGCTTCTCGCCGTTCTGCGAGTTGACGGGACACATCAAAGTTATTTATTAGTACTCTCTTAAAAAAGGGCCGACCATGTCCATGGCTACCATCCCATGCTCTGTCATTGAGTACGTGCACTATTCACGTGCCATCGAGGAGAAAAAATATTGCGTAGTACTAGGTGCCATCGAAGTGCACGACTCACTTACGCACTACATATCTCCATTTTCTTGCATGACACGCCACCTTGATGCTAGATGCCCGCATGTCATGGAGGCATATAGTATGATTTTGTAAAATGGAGGCATATAGATGTCCCGAGCGTCAGAAAAAGGATGAACGAAGCTCATGTCTTAAACGAAAGAGTGGAAGAACATAGATTCCCGACGATCGAGAAGGAGCAACAAACCTCGGGGTGGAGCGTCTGCACTCATAATATTTTATATTATTCAGTGATATAAAATCAACCACATCTCTCCACGTTCCTATACCATTCTATAGTATGAGAATAACTTTGAACGTAAGCCATTGATTCACTCTATCCAATGGTCATAGTTGGAAAATCCAAACAAAACCAAGCATTGGATCAACTATTTTTTTGAGATCAACTATTTTTTTTTAGATCAACTCTTTTAGAACTTACCGCCCGCCCACCTAGCCCACCTATATATCCGCTCACGTGTGATGACCACAGGAGCTATCCACTCAAATTGTATGTTAAAAAAATAAAGGTCGATAACTAATGCGGCACCTCGGGCCAACGCGGCCAGATCGCATTTTGCACGAGAAATTACACACCATGTTTCGTTGACATGTGCTCCTGTTCCAACATGTCAGTGAGACGACGGCGAGTCCTTTTGTACAATTTTCTGAAAGGATGTGTAGGCTGGGGCGGCTCTTCATGTACCGTGGCAAACTAGCAACCGTCCATCGACTCTTCGCCTTTCCCTCTCGATTTGGAACTGTTGTCGCACGCTCTTCCTCCCTCCTCCATTTGCCTTCACCCTTCCTTCTGCCATTGTTCGATCGTCTTCTCCATGGAGGGAACAAGCCGAAAAACGACCCCGTTATTCTTGCCCTGATCTGAAAGATGACGTGGTGGGGGAACTCATTGATCGGTGCGACGTCATCACCTCGGCTAGCATGGCAGGTTCGTTCAAGAACATTTTCGACTCAACTAATAACATCATTACAAGGAACCCAAGGGTCCAGGAGCGCTTTGATCTCCGCTATCTTCTTCGCCATGACCCTGCTGACTGGTGCGGGGACGAGGGAAGCCTCGCCTTGTGCAAATTGATGCCGCTTGATAATTATACGTATGATGTTAAGATGCCATCGGTTGAGGGCAACGCTTGGGCAGGCGCAAATGGAGAGTAGGTTGTTTATATTGGGTACAATTGCGAGTGGGAACTTGTGTATGTGTACACTCGTCAGCGGATTCCACTTCGAAAAATCTCCGAGTACACTGAGGTTGAGCACACAGATGATCTACGTACGTTCAAATATGATCATGTTGACTATCGTCTATGGAAGATAGCAATTTCTCAAGTTCCCAACCGCTCTTGGAATTACAGGAACTATCAAGTTGTTGCTATCGTCGACAAGTTTGTTGCCGTCCTTTGTGGTTCGACTGGATGGATATTGCTCAAAAATCAGTTTCTATACACGGATGTGTACTGTGATGCAATTGAATACGAGGGTCTTGTGTTTGCTGCCACCACTCGTTAGCAAGTTTCCCTTCTCTACTAATTAACCTTCTTCTTGTGTTTCCAAGGTCCTGTGAACATTCCACCACCTATACTTGAAAAATTTATAACCAAGGGGGAGATGATAATGGTGATGATCACGAGCATGAGCACGAGCAGGGCCCATATGCTCACTTGCGGCTGGCAACTAATTCCAATGGATCACCACTTCTTGTCTGTATACAGCCCACTACTGATGTTACTACTTAGGGAGCAGGTGTTGTCTCCCATGGTCGCACTCTCTGGACCTATTCCAGCACCCGTTGCATGGTATTCGGGCTGGATACTAGTGTGCTAGCGCCAACACCTTCTCCCTGGTACAATATTGATAGTCTTGGAGCAAACTCGCTCTTCCTTGGACAAAACTATCAAATGATGGTGAAAGGCGATCCAACTGCTATTGACACAACATTACTACCATTTATGATAAGCAACTGTATCTATACGTCGGACATTGTGGTGGTTCCCTACCCTGGTCATGATATAGTAGGCCGCCTCAGCCTGGATGATTAGACCTGCGTTGGTCTCGAGACTGACAGTAGCTGGCTCTTCCCAGAGAATCGCTTGTGGTTCAAAGCAAGCATTTCCAACGCCGAGAATTGGTTGAGTTGAAGTTCATTTCATTGCTTGTTATTTGTTGTGTGATGAAAACTTTAGTATTTATAATGTATCCTCGTTGTCGTTGTGGGTTGATGACCTATTGTATGTAATAAAACGATATGCCTGTGATAAACTTACTAAATTTATGAATGGCTTTCGAGTCGCTTCTCTGAGTGGGTGCTGCGACGAGGGAAAAAAATATTTTCCAAATACATAATTGTACGTGCATTGCAACAGGTTATCGGATGAGGCCAATCAACAATAGTACACTATTTGTACTAGCTTCACATGCTGCACTATATCTACATCTACGTACGTAATACAACAAGTTTTAATCTTGAGACCAGCCACCCATCCTCAAAAAGAACACTTTTTAACCTAGCACAGACTCCAGGAAATTTGGCCACAGTTTAAGGTGGGCCATATGTTAATGTGTTCGCTATACGTAACCAGCACCTGAATCCTCGATACTACTACTATAAGTAGTAGGAGTAGTAGGGTGGCATGGGCCAGAACAAGCATTCACGTCTAGGAGTACGACACACGCCACCAGCACGACTTCCATCTGACACCATATTTCTTGGAGTCCGTGCTACAACAATATCTTCAACCTCGTCGTTTCTCTAACTCAGCCTCGACGGCGGGCGAGGTGGGGGTTTGCCGATAGTCGGTTTCCTCAACTGCGGTCCCACTTGTAAGGCCAACTCCAACTTACGACCCCAAATGGACCTCCGTTTTGCCCGGATTCTGTCCATTTGGGTAGGGCAATGGGGTCGTGTCCGGGCCATTTCTTTGCAAACACATATCTTTTTTTCATCATTGATTTTTTGGTACATGGAAATACATCACCAGAATACATTTTAGAAGATATCCAACTTCCATAACTGCTCCTGTAAGTTGGATTAGTGCCTTCTCGATACATTCATTGTTGATATCCGGAGGCTCGAGCCTGCGTGCTTCTTTCTTCTTCGAGTGTAAAGAAGTAGACGTGTCTATCCTCTATTCTATCAGCAAGTGCACTAGTCTCATCTCTAGCTTCTATGCTAGCTAAAAGTGCTAGAACATCTACTAAATTGCGCTCTATCAATATATCGTTGTACTCTTCTTCCCAACACCAAAACTTGCATCCATTCTAAACAATAAAATTTTAAGTTAGCACAACTAGTCTAATCCAAGAGCACAACCGAAGATTTGGTCGAGTTCTTTCTCCTTTTGCCGACACATGGGACATCCAGCATCCAGGTCGTGTCATGCAAGAAAATAGAGTGGTAGTTGAAGCCACGTAAATAGAATCTTACTACTCTTGAGTAACTCCAAAAGCGGCTACCGAAGATCTTTATTGGATTTGTTTGTCATCACCAGCACGTCGAGGTGAAAGATGTGCAGGTTTAGTGGGTCCTCTTGCGTTTTCACTGACATGTGGGACCGCATATGAGCAAACAGACGATGGGCTCCACGCGTCTGCTGGCTGGCTGAGAAGAGAGATAGAGGAGGGCTGAGCACAGACTCCAAGAAATTTGTTCTACATAACCAGCACCTCGATATAGTGGGGTGGCATGGGCCATAACTAGCATTCATGTCTAGCAGTACGGCACACGCCACCCACACGAGTCCCATCCGACACCAATTTTCTTGGAGTCCGTGCTACAACCATCTCTTCTCCCTCCTGTTTTCTCAGCCATGGTGGGGTGGGCGGGGTGGGGGTTTGCCGATAGTCAGTTTGCTCAACTGCGGTCCCACTTGTAAGTGAAAATACAACACAACATGAATTCCCCCTTGAGCGTCTTGGAGACCAACCGTGTGGGGAGTGCGGCCTTGAACACGACAAAACTTTTCCTTTTGAACTTGTAACTTGTAAAATTTGGTTCTGCTCCATGGCGCGAGCGATATATAGAAATTACGATATTCCCTAGAGTAATGAGAAGTTTGGTTCTGGCGTGGTTCATGCATGGAGTACGTAGGAAAATTATGAAGTTGATACGAAAGGTAAGATAATTACTAGTAGTACCATATACTACTACATGGATTTGACGGAAAGATAAAGATACATACGGATCCATCAACGACATCCTCACGCCCTAGTGCACCGGGTCACCAACCGACGTGTGAGGAGCAGCGGTGTTGGCGGCAAGCTCAACGTGCTTCTGAACAATGTCGTCCAAGGTTGCCCTGCGGTCCAAGAAGGCCAGCGTCCTATCGTCCTCCTCTTGCATGTAGTATTCCTTGTGGATGATTTGCGCGTAGACGTGGGTGATTATGTCGATGTTGTCTTGCTGCACCAGGCGCTGCGCGGCGAGCGCGACCTCGAGGTGGACATTCTCCGGCGCGACGGCGGGCATTCGCAGGGCCACTAGTGCGTCGAAGAGGTTTTCACCATAGAGGCCTTTGAGGGTGGTAGGCATCACAGAGCCTGGGCGCGTGGGCTGGAGGCGTACGTCAAGGTCGTCCGCGAGCTTCTTGATGACGGTGAACTTGTCGAGGAAGCCGACGAGGACCTCGTCGAACAAGGAGATGAAGCTGTCGTCCAAGCGGCCCCTCGCCCTAGTGGCCTCAAGCACTACCTGGAGACGTTCCTCGGTGCCGGGCCGCAGGCCGGCGTCGTGGACCATCTGGCACAGCCGGCTGATGCTCGCGCTCATCATCTCCATGGGTCTAGCTTCTAGTCAACTGATCTTGCGATTGGAGTGATCACTCTTGCCCTTGGGTGCGTAGGTGTGTAGGATTTCATAGATTGGACTCGCGGGAGCCTTTATATGAGAAGTGCAGACTGCGTTGAATTCACGTGCGTGTTGGACATCTACTCCTCGCCCCTCTACTGCACCTGCCATTGGCTACATGATAGGTTGGCCAGCCACCTGTTGGGCCCACGTGTCATACACCCAAAGGCAGGTGCAGTAAGTCAATCAAGCTGCGTCCCCCTCTGTGCCCGTGCATGCTTTCAATGACTTGAGACTACCAAACATCACATGCAGTGGTTAGTTCATTGCATGTAATCCTATTAAGTAGCAAAAAGACATTAAGTCATCTCGCCGATAGGAATAAAACAATACACCATGTATTTATTCTGAGAGGGAGTAGTACATTTTTTGTGACATGCATTACTAGATATTGCTAGTCAAATACTAAATCCAGATGGACGTGGTAGTACTACTAAATCTAGATGGTGGTGCTAGTACTAGTAGTAGTACTACTACCAATGTAGTAGCACTGTACTACCCGTTGGTCAAATTATTACGTGCTGCTCCTCACAATGAAGTGACAAGACCCTACGCCGGAGATAACACCTGAGTATAGGCGCCGTGTTCAGCATACCATAGTCAGCCTCACCGTCTGTAGTCACTATCATCATCGCTGTAGACCTAGCCTGCTTACAACTAGCCGTGTTCGACATAATTTCCCGTGCATAGATGCCCGTGCATTACACGGAACACCAAGATTGGGGGGTGGACGGCGCCGGCAGCGGCCATTGCGCCAGATTTTTCCATGGCCTTCTAGATGTGGTGGGGAGGAGATAAGGCTGATTGTGAGAGAGAAAGGAGTTGTTTGTAAATAGGGAACAAGTGCGGGCATCTTTTTGCAAAACTGGAGAAGTTTGGTTTGTATGCTTCAAATATAGATCCGACGGCTATTGGTGAAACATGGCAGGCACACATCATCACCAACTCAGGACCTGTTTGATTCGCAGGATTTTGAAAACGCAGGAATAGGACACGTCAATATTACAAGTTTCAAACTGATATTACAAATGTTAGGAGTAATACTGCACCTACGAAGAGGGAGTTACTAGGAAGTTTATGTAAGAACTTTCTTTACTTTAGGTGTATGCAGCATTATCGTACAAACTAAAATCCACCGCCCTGACAAGTAACTAATGGGCAAATAAGTTTTTGAGTCTCTCGCCACTTGATGTTTCAAAAACAAATTAAGCTTCTGCGGAGACTTTGTCATTTAGGCTTAGACGCATGTGGTGATCAGCACGCCATTCATTGTTGCGCCAGAGAACGCCAAACCTCGTTACCTTGAGCACACTTGCTTCCAGAACAAAGAACCTGGCCAATTTAATCACAGATGTGCTGCCTCGTAGTTGATCAAATCAATTTATGTAAGATGGAGATCAAGGCATTCGATGAGATTGTTATAGTGCAGCACATTTTTCACTTTCAGGTCTTTTTTTATCTGCAAAAGAAGAGAACATATTAGAGCAGCTGTTTGTATAAGATTTTCGTGTCATCAAGAGGTACCAATATTCGCTCATACGATAGGGTTGGCTGGCTAGTGATATATTTTCACTCTCTCTTTCTCTTTCCTCTCATTTACCTAGGAGTACGTGAAGAGCTTGGGCATTTGTTGCCTTCCACTATGTGGCCGATGCCATAATACGCATCGATGTCAAATCAAAAGATTTTGGCACCACTCTCGGGATGTGAGAGAGTTGGCACCGCTGTGCACACAGACCCACATGTATAAACAAATCAATCGAACCAACTACACCAACCTCTGACTCTCCCACGCAAGTGTTTTTTCATTGCGTGAGTTAATTTGGCACCGGAGCAAAGTAGGTGATCCAGATTGGGGCACCAGGTGAACAATGGAGGGGCATCGATGCCAAATGCATCACAAGTGAATTTGGCATGTGTTTTGGCCTACATAGTGGAGGGCCGTTATAGCCCACTTTTGTACTACCTCTTATTTAGTATAAAATTTTGACCATATATTTATGTAAGAAAATGCCAATGCATGTCATTAAAAATTACACCATTTGAAATTATGTTCAAATACGAATCCAACAATATAGTTTGTAGTGACATGCATTAACATTTTGTCAGTTAAATCTATGGTCAAATTTTGATACTACAAAATAGGAAGAGTAAACCAGGACGGAGGTAGTACTTGCTCTTAGGGTAACCATACAATTATTGGAGTAGTCTAAGTTAGTTTCCACTATGACTAGCCTAGGCTACCATAGTAGTTCAACAAAAAAAACAATGCAGGTGATCACGTGAGAAAAAAGTACTAAAAACATTTTTTTTGGTGCAGTGCGTAGATGTAGTTTTGAACACTACACTTGTCATCGTAATTTAGGAAAATTACGAAAAATTTGAGCTACGTTGGAAATAAGTTTCACCTTGATGAGTAGCTTCTCCACGCACAGAAAGCATGTAAGGAATCCAACAACTTGATCCAGATGGCCGATAGATTTTATTGCCAAGATCTTCACTGTGCGGATAGACTGGGTCAAGCTTGTGGGAATCATTTTTTGGAAGACGGTCGTAAATACATTAAGAAGAAATTTAAAAATGTGAATTTCAAGAAGACGGAGAAGAAGATGAGTGTTGTAACTGAACGATTACGGATCCAAGAAAGAGTTCGAAGAATTTGGCAGACGAGTGCACCAATGCTGTCAATTTCGGCGCGTCAATGACCCTGATTTTTGTTGGACCTTCAAGATCCGATACAAGCTATCTCTCAAGGAAAGGCGCATTCTCAATGACCATAATGTGGAACAGCTGGAGTGATCTCTTCCCAATTGATGTCTTGTTGCGGGGCCAGCAAGACACATAAATCCATCGGAGCTTCGTCGAGGCGATGTGGAGGCTAATGAGCCCGTGGATCTGCTCAAGACGAAGGTACTCGAGCGTAGTACAGCTACGGAGCAGGTGCTCCATAGCCTTCTTCAAGATTACAACGTCGAAGAGGTCGAGCTGCTTGAGTTGAGGGAGAAGATGGGCGGGAGCGGCATTAATCTGGGGAAGATAGCAGGAGCTGAAGTTGGCGTGGCGTAGCGTCAGCGCGAGGCGGAGCACGGACGGCGGCAGAGAGCGACATCGTCCAGCTTCAAAGCTGAGCTCCTCGAGCTAATCTAGGGCGGGGGATAAGAACCACTCGTCGAACTTGGGTTGGACCTTGCAGTTGGTTCTGAACATGCGGATGTCAAGGCGTATGGCTGGCCCAGGGTGCGATGAAAGGATCTTGGAGACTGCGGCCATGCGTTTGCAATCCCCGTCGCAGAGGCAGTTGTCAAAGGTGAGGTTGTGGGGGACGCGGCGCCAGAGGGGGCGCCACCGCCGGGAGAGCAGGGCGGTCCGCACGGTAGATTTGGTGGGGAGGAGGCCGATGATGACGAGCAGCATATCATCGGGGAGGCTGCTGATGAAGTCCAGGCTCGCCGTATGCGGTTTTGGCTCGAGCCGCCTCCGCTTGTTGGCTACCTCGCCGTCCATATCAACCGGCGGTGACGCCGGTGTACACGTGTGCTGGTGTGTGTTGTGTGTTGGGTGTGCGCGAGTGCGTCCTTTTGTGCATGCTGCCGCGTAGTGGTGAATTGTGCGCGAGTATGTCCTCCACGCGGAAGAAGTGTGTCCTCAATGCGCCCTCAATTTACTAGCGTGCGGGGTGCTACCCCGAGTGGTTTCAACTTTGTTTACTTCACCGCGTGTTAGCTGGGCCTCTAGTTTACTTAGCTTCACCCACTGCCACATGGGCCAGCACACGAAGATACAGAACACGAGCTGACAAGGCAGCATGTGGACTGGTTGACCGGTCAACTAAACAATATACAGAGCTATACGCTGACACAGTGAGCGTATAATCCGTCGGTATAGAGTGTTCGTGTGAGAGGGGAGGCCTATGAGAGATAGCAAAGATAGAGAGAGAGAGAGAGAGAGAGAGAGAGAAAGAGCTACTCCCTCTGATATATAATGTAGTTCCAACATTTTTTTTAAAGTCAAACTATTGAAACTTTGACCAAGTTTATAAAGAAATTACTTACATCTACAACACCAAAGAGAAATGATAGTATGAAGTAAGTACATGTTGTGATGAATCTAATGATCTTTCCAGATGTAAATGTTTTTCTCCACATATACCTGGTCAAACTTATCTGAGGTTTGACTTTTCAAAACATCCATATGCTTATGGACGCGAGAGAGTCCCTAACTAGAGAGAGAGAGAGGGAGAGTGAAATAGAAAGAGTGAGTGAAAAAGTGTGTGTGCGTGTGTGAAAGAGACATGGACAACACTCGATAAAAGTCGAGAAAAAACATGTGTGTCTTATGCAAACATATCACACATGCATCTTCGACAACGGAAGCAAGGTGAGGAGATAGTGTGTGCTTGTTTGCAACCGAGAGAGCAAGACCCCTAGCACGTGGCCAAGAGGGGTCTGACAAACAAGGGAGAGAGGTCGAGAGAGACGTACGGAGAAAATGCAGACATGGGGAGGAGAGAGTGTATGTTTGTTATAGATAGATCCCCTGGAGATCGTGATGGGACTACATGGGTGGGAGATCGAGTGACAAGGTGTATGCGTGATAGAAGATACCTCGAGAGATATCGAGATAAACGTATGGATGGAAGGAGACAATAAGTGTGTTCCTGATCGCTAGTGAGAGATAATCATACTTAGGGGGGGAGTGCTTGCGCCTATGATGGAGTGAGGGATTATGGTACTTATTAGGGGGGTGCGTGTCACATAGAGAGAGAACAAGGGCGGAGAGTGTTGGATGGGTCTATATGTATAGCGCGAGCGAGACATATGTATGTGTGAACCAGGGAGATATGAAGTTTGAGAGAGATTGAGGAGCCCCAATAAGGCTGAGTGGTGCGTCACATAGCTGAGAGGGGGAAAGAGATATTCGATCCGCTCGATAATGCAGTGCATGTAATTTTTTTAGAAGTCAAACTTTGGAAACTTTGGTCAGGTTTACACAAATGTTATTTATATCTTCAATACCAAAGATACATCATACGAAACTACATCTCATGGTGAATCTAATGGTATATGTTTGCCGTTCCAGATGTAATTGTTTTTCTCCACGTACATGGTCAAACTTTGTGATGTTTGACTTTTCAATAAATCAATATGCTATGGACCGAGGAGAGTGCCTAAGTCGAGAGGGATCAAGTGCGTATTAAGGAGAATGAGTAAGTGTGCACAAAGAGTATGTGTGTGAAAGAGAAAGCGACAACAAACGATAAATTAGAGAGAGAGTGTGTTTTTTCATTTCTTAGGAGAACATGTCACACATGCATCTCTGAGATAGAAAAGCGAGGCAAGGAGATACACGAAGATAGCTATTGTGTGATTGTTTGCAACGGAGAGAGACACCCCTATAGGACATGTCCAATAGAGGCCTGGCCAACAAGGAACAAAGGTCGAGAGGGACACATGGAGAACATGGACGCATGGGGAGGGCGAGAGGGTGTGTTTGTGATAGAGAGACCCCCTCGAGATCGTGAGGGGACTATATGGGTGGGAGATCGAGGGAGGTGTGTGCGCGATAGAAAGATTCCCCGAGAGAAATAGAGATACACCATGCACATGTTTGTGATGGAGACTAAGATTAGCTAGTCATATACATATAGGGGGGACTGCGTGTGCCTACAATTGAGTGAGAGACCATCATACTTGGCTAGCTAGGCATGAGATTGTGTGTGTGTGCGTGTGAAATGGAGAGAGAACGAGGGAGAGAGATAGAGTTTTAGATGGACCTATCGAGTGCGAGTGAGATATGCATGTGTATGTGTGACCCAGGTAGATGGAGAGTTTGAGAGAGAGGGGGAAGAGCTCCGAGACGACAGAGTGGTGCGTGAGAGAGTTACGGGCAACAAGCCAAGGAATTTGTGTGCGTACGATGAGTGCACCCAAGATATCTAGCTTGGACTAGAGAATCATACATAGTGTGCGAGAGAGACCTATAGATGGAGTATATATGCATGCGAACTAGAAAGACCCCCCCCCCACGCACACACACAAAGAGAGAGAGAGAGAGAGAGAGATGGAGAGAAAGAGAGAGGACCAACAAGGTTTGTGTGTTGGAGGCGTGCGACAGAATTGAAGATTGTCGGCGAGAGACAGAGAGAGAGAGAGAGAGAGAGAGAGAGAGAGAGAGATGGAGAGAAAGAGAGAGGACCAACAAGGTTTGTGTGTTGGAGGCGTGCGATAGAATTGAAGATTGTTGGCGAGAGAGAGAGAGAGAGAGAGAGAGAGAGAGAGAGAGAGAGAGGAGTCCGGGAGAGGGGGAGGTCGCGTTTTATGTATCAAAGACTGATATAAACCATGTTTCGATATAAACTTGCATTCAAATATTTAAATTGGAGAACATGTTCTCTGCAATCCATACATGAATGGATATATGCGTATACCAAACAAGTTCATTAATTTGACTTTCAACATGTTCATGGAGTACTATAATACTGTACAACATGTTATTCGATTGAGGTGTTCAATTTTGGATTTAGTTCACTATTTTGACCTGGTGAACGAGCTATTTCATTGAATCGAGATATTTCATTTTGGGTTTGATTCCCGTTTTTGAGTGGGTCAACTATTTGTCATATAGTAAATCGCTAGCAACGAGCATGTAAAAACACATTACTCCCGAGCATCATCTCTCCATCTAAAAAAGAAGTGGCAAGCTAATATTTCTAAATTTGAATCGAATCGACTTGGTAAGGTAGACGTGGATGCTCGTTCTCCCAAATTTTGTACGAACCGTTAAACATCCTCTGCTCGGTGGAATTCGCCTAAGCAAATAAATGGGAGACGCGAAATTACCGTCCTATGTGGGAGACGCATTAATTGGCCCGTTGTGCATCGAGGGTAGGTTCGTAACTTCATCCAAGCGCGCCTTCTCCTCGGCCGAAATGACATGTGCCGAATAATTCATAAACCATGGTCGGCAAAACACGCTCTCCTCGCCCAAAATAGCTCGTGCCCACTATTTCAAAACACGCCCTCCTCGCCCGAAATCGCTCGCGCCCAATATATTTTGAAACACACCCTCCTCGCACGAAATCGCTCCCGCCCACTATTTGGGGAGAAGCAAAGTTACTCTAGTATCCCCGACCCTCAGTACACAGACCCAAGCCGAGAAGCCTAATGGCAGGGGTAGAACTGTAACTCCCCCTCACATTTCAGACAAATGCGTCCGTAAAACATGGTTCCACTCCCCTCCAAATTCCCCCACCCCACTCATACGTCGTGGGCGCCAAATCACCTTCTCCCGAGCCACGAAACCTCAGCCCCTCCTCCATGGCGCCCCCACCGCACCAATTTCACAGCCGTCCTCCTCCCTAATGCCGGAGACGCCCTCCATTTGCTGTCGTGCACTGGGCCGTGTGCCTCTTACTCCGTGCTGCTGGAGCTGCCTCGATGATGGCCGCATGAACCGTACCGGAGCCGATTCACCCCCGCCGTTGTTCACGGCGCTGGAGCGGCTCCAACTTCGGATCCGTCCAAAGTCCCGGCGCTGCTTCCCGTAGCCGTCGACCGTCGCGACAATGCTGTTTCCCTGCTGCCGGTGGCCACCGCAACCGCGCCGACATTACCGACTCGGCAGCTGGACCTTCCTACTTCACCATGCCGCCAGATAGGTCGCACCCTCATCTCAAATCACTTTATTTAGGCGTCAGTTGTCTGAATTTTTTTCTGGGCCGATCGATTCCCAATGGGAAGCAGCACCCCTCGAGGTGGCGGAGCTCATAGGCTGCCGGTTGGCTGGTGTCTAACGTAAGGGTGCGGGGCCGCAAGTTCGCCACGGAAGCAGCGCTTAGATGGCTATCTTAGAGTTGTGTGGGTTCAAGGTACTGCCGCCGCCGGATCTGGATGATGTGAGTCTTTGTGGATTGGCCCGGGCGGCGCAACCACCAGCGGCGGTGGGGGCGAGGCGGGGGTTTTGGCAGGCGCCACGGACGATGGAGGCAAGCTGCTCTGCAGTTGGTCACTGGCACTTCGGGGAAGATTCCTAACAGTGTTAGCCGGTAGGCACAAGACGGCCATCAAGCCATCCGGCGTAGATCAGACAGTACCAAAATAAAATAAAATCATGTGACCCCAATTTAGTCTCAGTCAACAGACGTGTGACCACTCTCGTACCTTGCTATTGATCTCTTAGTGTATTTCTTCAGATCAAAGAGATGTGTCGTTCTTAACATTATGCGTTATCTACATCTTCAGCCACACCGTCTTCCGACTCACCGCAGCTGCTCCAACAAGGGAAGCATACACCAGATGGGAGCTATAGTCCCCCCTCAACAGTTCCCTGCATCGAATGCGCGTGCCCGACATGGACAACCACAAAAACTGCAGGGCCATCGACAAGTCAGCATATGATGCTGACTCCTATGGATGGCGGCCAGATAGGTTGTACCCTCATCTTACTTGTGTGCATCATTTATGGCTTTGTTATTCATTGTAGCGACCCGACCTCAGATGGTCAAGTCTACGTATACATGTCATCCTCGGATCGGTAATCTTTGACACACACACAGTACTCGAAGGATTTATAACAGAGTAGCAATCACACACTTATTACATCGAATGTCTCAAAAGAGAACTTATTACAAAAATATGGCTTAAGGCCATCTAATGCGATAACAGCGGAAGACTTGGAAGATAAAGTGAGTCCATCAACTCCAGCGGCATAACTGAGCTGCACGGCAGCGACCTACAATCCTTACTCCTCGTTCGAAAAGTCTGCAACATAAAATGTTGCAGCCCGAGAACGGGTCAGCACATGGAATATCTTTGGCAATGCAACACATAGAGAGTAATGAAAGAATAATCTATACTACATGCACATATGGCTAGTGGAAAGCTCTATGGTTACAGTTTTGCAAAAAGCCAATTTTTCCCTATGTCAAAGGAACAAATTTTATATTAACTATCATGGTGGTTGAAACATCGTTGAGAAGGTATAACCCCAACTCAATCCCAATTAAAGTGATTAACAACCCAGCAGTATTAATTTAGAGTGATGGGATACATGTGAATACTCAAGTACTAGATAATCAGAATTGTCCATAACCGGGGACACGGCTAACCATGATTAGATTGTACACTCTGCAGAGGTTTGCGCACTTTTCCCCACAAGACTCGGTCGCCTCCGTTGGTTTCTCGCACTACATGGTGTTTGAGAAACGGATGACCGAGACACGGTCTTTCAGAAACATTTACTTTCTACTCTGGATAGATCATACCAAACCTATAAAACCCACTACCTGCTGATCTACCTCTTCGAGAGCTTCACGTAACTTACTCAGCTATGCTAGAGCCCATAATAGCTTGTGGCTGCACACGGAAGTTTCTAGCATGAATAATATCAGTTCCCTTTGAGCCTGGGTGGCGGTCCATGGGAAGATCACACGGGTACCCCGGGATTTCCAAAAATAAAACAGACAACACTGGGTTCCCCAGGTGCCTCATTCCACCCAGATGTGTATTTAAGTTGCCACCTTAAAGTAAACCATCAATTAATAATATCACATCTGTCGTGAATATCTCTCAAACCCAAACCACGTCTACGAGCATAGCATGGCAATATAAGCAACACGTAGAAGTAACTCCCAAGGGTTTGATAGTAACAGGGCAATAGGTTCCTACCTCATCATCTACTTCACAACCCACAAATTAATGACATCCTAATCATGCAATGTTGGAGGGTTGAGCTAATGCATAAAACTGGGTATCAAAAGGTATGATCAAATGTTACTTGCCTTGCTGACGATCCGTGAATCCTAGAGACTCGTAGTAACACGCTTCGCACTCCGGGCATTCTATCGCAAGCAAACAATACATACATAAGTAACAAACAAAGATGCACAAATGAAACTTCAACTGAAAGAGGTTGACCGGAGAGTTCAACTTAAGAACTCCGGTTTGCGAAAAGAATCAAACCAAACGAAACAACGAAAATCAAACAGCGAGAAAAAACATGGTCCGTTTACTAATCTGAACTAGAGTCAAATTTTACAACGATAAAAACTGGTTTAAGTTGACTATTCGGAAAGAGGGTTTCGAGATGAAACTCCAGGCGCTTGAATCGCCTGATTTCGATAAACGAGCGAAAAGTTATACTAATTTGAACATCGGATCAGAAATCGCGATCGGAATAACCGCGGAATAAATCCGATAAAAGAAAACAACGAACGGCTAAACGAACGAACGTTCGTTAGCAGAAACTAAACGACGAACATGTTCGTAAAAACGAACAAACGGGTGAACATTCTCAAAATAAATAAACCGGGAAAATAAACCGACCTAATAATAAAAAACGGCTAGGGTTTTTTCCAAAAAAACCGAAGGGTTATTTAAAAAAACGGTGATGGGGCTACCTCCGGCGATCGTCCGGCGGGGCGGGTGGCGGCTCCGGCTGGGGCGGGGCGACGGCGCGGGAGGCGGCGCGGCGGCTCGGCGACGGGACGGGCGACGGCGCTGGAGGCGGCGGCTAAGGGCGGCGGGGCGGCGGCTCGGGCTCGGCTCCTCGGGTCCGAGGCGGTGGTGGTGGTGATGGCTAAGGGAGAGGGGGCGGTATATAAAGAGGGAGGGAGGTGGCTTGGAGGAGGGGCAAGGCAGCGGGAGGAGTCCGGCTCGGACTCGAGTCCCGGCTGGCGGCCAGTGTGTGTGTACAAGTGGGGGGCGGCGGCTTGGGCGCCATTGGTGGGCCGTTAGCCCGGTCGGGTTCCTTATTTAAAAAAAAACATTCCGCCGAAAATGTAAAAATCCTAGAAAAATAAATAAAAATAAAAAAAAATTCAAAACAAGTTTTCTTTGCCTAAATAAAATATTTAGAACAAGATGAACTTTTCTTGGCCCCTAAAATGCAATTTTAAATATATGCAAATTTTTCCCTAGGCAATTAAATTCCAAATAAGTAAAATAAAATCCCAAAAATGATTTTAACATTTTTCCTCCGGTATTTCAATTATTTTTGGAGAGTCATATTATCTCCTCTCGTTTATTTTTAAACATGAAATATTTTTCGGAGACAAAAATTATAAAATCCAAAATCCTCGTCTTTCATTATTTGATAAAATTCAAATATGAAAAATCAGAAAATCCCCAACTCTCTCCGATGGTCCTTGAGTTGCTTAGGATTTCGAGGATAGCAAATGAAAATGCAATAAAATATGATATGCATGGAAGACCTGTGTATAACATGCCAAATTGAAAATTTGGGATCTTACAAACCTACCCCCCTTAAGATGAATCTCGCCCTCGAGATTCGGGTTGGCTAGAAAATAGGTGCGGATGGTCCTTGCGAATATCATCTTCTCGCTCCCAGGTGGCTTCCTCCTCGGTATGGTGGCTCCACTGAACTTTACAAAACTTTATAACTTTGCTGCGTGTGACTCGGCCGTCAAATCCAAAATCTTCTTGGCTTCTCCTCATAAGTCAAATTACTATCCAATTGTATCGCCTCCGGGGCCTTTGTATCATTTAACGGTACGTCGGCCATCTCAGCATGGCACTTCTTCAGTTGTGATACGTGAAACACATCGTGAACTCCTGATAGTCCTTCGGGTAACTCCAGCTTGTAGGCAACTTCTCCCATTCGTTCCAAAACACGATACGGTCCTACAAATCTTGGGGCTAACTTTCTCTTTACTCCAAAATGTTTCACTCCCCTCAGGGGTGATACTCGCAGATAGGCTCTGTCTCCGATTTCATAGGTTACTTCCTTGCGTTTTGAATCAGCGTAACTCTTCTATCTAGACTGAGCAGTCTTTAGTCTGTCTCTGATCAGTTTAACCTTCTCCTCTGAGTCTTTGATCAAATCTGGTCCAAACAACTGACGGTCTCCGACCTCATCCCACATCAAGGGTGTTCTACATCTTCGTCCGTCTGAGCTTGAACGGTGCCATTTTCAAACTGGCCTGGTAGCTGTTGTTATAAGAGAATTCTGCGTACGGCAAATTGTCATCCCAACTAGATCCATAATCTAGCGCACAGGCTCTTAACATATCCTCCATAATCTGGTTAACTCTCTTTGTCTGTCCATCCGTCTGTGGGTGGAACGCGGTACTAAAATCCAATCTGGTACCCAAAGTCTGGTGTAGTTGATGCCAAAACTTTGAAGTAAACTGTGTTCCTCTATCTGATACGATGCTCCTCGGAACTCCATGCAAACATACGATCCTGGTCATATATATCTTGGCAAACTTGGCACTTGTATAAGTTGTTTTCACTTTGGGATGAAGTGAGCTACTTTGGTCAAACGATCCACAACTACCCATATTGAATCATATCCTGCTTTGGTTACGGGTAATCCGGTGATAAAATCCATGCAAAGTTTGTCCCACTTCCATTGGGGTATTGGCATAGGCTGCAATGATCCTGGCGCTTTTGATGCTCTGCCTTCACTCTCCGACATACATCGCAAACATCTACATACTCGGCAATATCCTTCTTCATACAAGTCCACCAGAAACGTTCCTTCAAGTCCAAATACATCTTGGTGTTTCCGGGGTGAATCGGGTATGGTGAGTCATGGGCCTCTTGAAGTATTAACTTCCTGATCTCCGAATTGTTGGGCACATAAATCCGATCCTCAAACCACAAGGTATCGTGCTCATCCTCGCAAAAACCTTTGGCTTTTCCTTTGCCCATCTTTTCCTTTATCTCAGCAATCTCTTTATCCTCCTTTTGAGCATCTCGAATCTTGTCTAACAAGGTCGACTGAACCTCCATTGTTGCAAGAAAACCTCTTGGAACAATCTCCAACTGAAGTTCCATAATATCCTCTGCTAACTCCTTTGGTAGTCCTCTACTTTCAAGGATATTGGCATAACTCTTCCTACTCAAAGCGTCTGCTACAACGTTGGCCTTTCCTGGATGATAGTGTAGCTTCACGTCATAATCCTTTATAAGTTCCAGCCATCTCCTCCGTCTGAGGTTTAACTCCTTCTGTGTGAAAATGTACTTTAAACTCTTATGATCCGTGTACACATCACAACGGTTTCCCATGAGATAATGTCTCCAGGTCTTCAACGCATGTACTACTTTGCTAACTCCATATCATGCGTGGCATAGTTCAACTCATGAGGCTTCATTGTCGTGAGGCATCTGAAACAACTTTTCCGTCCTGCATAAGAACACATCCAAGTCCCAAGCGAGAGGCATCACAATATACTTGAAACTCCTTATGTATATCTCGCAATGTCAAGACTGGGCTGTAGTCAACCGCTTCTTCAACTCTTGGAAGCTTGTCTTACAATCCTCATCCATTTGAACTTGGTATCCTTCTTTAGCAATTCTGTCATTGGTTTAGCAATCTTGGAAAAAAATTCAATGAACTTCCGATAATATCCTGCCAGTCCAAGGAAACTGCGAATCTCGCTGACTGAAGTGGGTGCCAACCATTCAAAGGATCGACTGAATTTTCTTGGGATCTCTTGCTATACCATCTCCTGATATAACATGCCCAAGAAATCCAACTTCCTTCAACCAAAACTCGCACTTGCTGAATTTGGCATATAACTGGTGTTCCCTGAGTTTCTCAAGAACCAAACATAAGTGTTCTGCGTGCTCCTCTTCGTTCTTCGAGTAAACCATAATATCATCGATGAACACCACAACAAACTTGTCCAAATACTCCATGAACACTTTGTTCATCATACTCATAAAATAGGCAGGGCGTTAGTCAGTCCACATGACATGACCCTAGACTCCTATAATCCATATCGTGTGGTGAATGCTGTCTTTGGTATATCCTTCTCTTGGATCTTCAACTGATGGTATCCTGGTCGTAGATCAATCTTAGAAAACACCTTAGCTCCTTGCAACTGATCAAACAGATCATTTATCATCGGTAAGGGGTACTTGTTCTTTATCGTTACTTCATTCAGAGCTCGGTAATCCACAACCATCCTTAGGGATTTATCCTTCTTTTCCACCAAAAGTACTGGAGCTCCCCAAGGTGATGAACTTCTACGAAAGTAACCTTTCTCCAATAGCTCCTTGATCTGCTTCTTAATTTCCTCCAGATCATTTGCGGGCATCCGATAGGGTCTCTTTGCTATTGGCCTATGCACGGCATTAGTTCTATCAGGAACTCGATGTCTCGATCCGGTGGCATGCCTGGTAACTCTTCCGTAAAAACATCTGGATAATCCTTCACTACAGGTACTTCCTCTTGTACAACTCCTGTGAGGGTATTCACTTGGCTCCTCCTAGGCACATGCCTAGATACATACTTAATCCTTTTTCCCTCTGGGGTGGTAAGATAAATTGACTTGCTAGCATAGTCAATACTACCTCCAAACTTCGACATCCAATCCATACCTAATATCACATCCAATCCTTGCGACTCCAAGATAATTAGGTCAGACGAAAAAACATGCGTGCCAAAGATTAGGGGTATCTGGGTGCACCACTTGCTAGCCATGTACTCTACTCCAGGCGAGCTCACTAAAAGAGGGGTCCTAAGGTGCGGGTTGGTAACTTAAACTTATCCACAAATCCCCTTGATATGTATGGATGCGATGCACCAAAGATTTAAAAGAACAATAGCGGTAAATGATCGAACCAAAAACTTACCTATTACGCGTCCGCTGTTCTTCAACTTCCTCCACGTTAACGTGGTTCACTTGTCCTTTGTTGAATGGATTTGGCTTCTTCCCGGCGCTTCCATTTCCGTTTCCATTCTTTCCTTCAGGGCAGTCGTTGGCATAGTGCCCTGTCTTCCCGCACTTAAAGCAAATAACTTGGCTCAAGTCTCTCTTGGCGGGTGTAGCTGGGTTTGAGCGATTCTGATTATTGTTGGCTGCATTTGCATTCCCATTCTTCGCATTCATTATGCGATCCTCCTCCAAAGATGGTTATGTCCTCCATGGTTATGAACTAGTCCTCCCGAGTTCGGGGTTAAGCGAGGTTTCTGGTGAGCTCCTGAGTTATACTTCCCTTGTCCATACTTCCTCTTACGACTCTCAATTTGCTGCTGCTTTCCTTAAATCATTAGGGCCCTATCCACCAACTCCTGGTAGTTGTTGAAATTTTCCACCATCAGCTGCATACTCATCTCATCATTCAGCCCTTCCATAAACTTCTCTTGCTTCGAGGCATCTGTGGCCACATCATCAGGGGCATAGCGTGATAACTTGCTAAACTCATCCACGTACTGAGCCACGCAGACGGTTCCCTGGCGTAAGTTGCGGAACTCACGCTTCTTTATCTGCATGGCTCCGGTTGAAACATGGGCCGTCTGAAAGGCTTGTTGGAACTGGTCCCAAGTGACATTGGCTATAGGAAAAGTAGCCGTAATTCTCCCACCATGCGGTTCTTGGTCCATCCAATTGATGTGCGGCAAAGCGCACTCTTTCAAAGATCCGTGCATCCCGCGGTGGTTAACTCCTTCCAATACGGCGTAACCAGTCATACGCAACTATTGGCTCGGTGCTACCGGAAAACACCGGCGGTTGTAACCTTAGAAAACGGGCTAAATTGTCCACTTTGGCGGCGGGTTGTTGTTGTTGGCATTGCCACAGTTACGAACTAGCAATTGCATCAAGGCATTCTGCTGTTGGATCAACTGAGTGAGCTCCGGTGGGAAAACAAAACCGTGGTCACGTCTCGGAGGCATCTGAAGGTTTAGATGGGAGAGATTAGAATAGAAAGAGGTATAGTGAGAAAACACTACCCATATGCACATGAGGTAAACACACATTCATTCAATCAAGCAAGCAAGGGCATACAAAACGATCTAGGACTATCGCATAAGTGCTCAACTACTACTAGTTACATGGGGTAATACTACTATTATATGGTGGTCATCTAGAAATTTTGATCGGTGGAAGACTCCATGATGTCTCGCTCCAGCTTCGTCTTCATAGTCATCATCACTTGGATCTGAGTCGGTGACGTCGATGATGATGTAGTTGTCTGGACAAGCGGGATCTTCTTCCTCTTCTTGCTCTTCTTCCTTGGGTGCTGGTCCTCCCATGAAGACTCCAATCTTCTTGACTAGGTCGTCATTCTTCTCCAGTAGTATTTTGATTTCTTCCTCATATCCATCGCGTGTAGACTTGAGTTCTTCCTCCATTTCGATGATCTTAGTTTTTCCTTCTTCAAATCCATCATGTACGTGCACATCTGGTTCTCATGACGTCGAATGTGCTGGTTTATGTAGGCTGCAATGGATCTATCCTTCTTGGTGCTGATTACTTCCCATTGCTCGTCTCGGCGCCCACATATTTGGTATATGGTGTCTTTAAGCTCCTTATTGTAGACTTCTCCAATGCGTCCCATGATAATGTGAGCTGCCATACTCTTTCCCAAACTCCATGTTGGTGCATTGAAAACACATACTATGGGCTCCGTGCTTGGCGCAAACGTCCTTCCGGGAACTAGAGCTTGAATCTTCCAGCATTCTTCTTCTGGTAAGGTGGCGTTGTACGTCCCGGTGAAGCTTGGTATTCCAATATTCAGGTACCTAGTGACTTCCTTCAAGTGGCGTCCGAAGGGTGTGTCTTCATCCGGTTGGGCAAACTTGTACTTCATCTCCGTCATCCTAAAGAGTGGAAAATGGAGAGGGTCGAAATGAGTAGAGAAGAGTGACCTATGGTTTTATCTTAGTGGTCATGTCCTACACTCGGCGTGTGCTCGATACCATCTTGTAGCGACCCGACCTCGATGGTCAAGTCTCTGCTTACATGTCATCCTGGATCGGTAATCTTGACACACACAAGACTCAAGGATTTATAACAGAGTAGCAATCACACACTTATTACATCGAATGTCTCAAAAGAGAACTTATTACAAAAATATGGCTTAAGGCCATCTAATGCGATAACAATGGAAGACTTGGAAGATAAAGTGAGTCCATCAACTCCAACGGCATAATCGAGCTGCATGGCAACGACCTACAATCCTTACTTCCTCGTTCAAAAGTCCGCAACATAAAATGTTGCAGCCCGAGAACGGGTCAAAGACATGGAATATCGGCAATGCAACACATAGAGAGTAATGAAAGAATAATCTATACTACATGCACATATGGCTGGTGGAAAGCTCTATGGTTACAGTTTTGCAAAAAGCCAATTTTTCCCTATGTCAAAGGAACAAATTTTATATTAACTATCATGGTGAGTGAAACATCATTGAGACGGTATAACCCCAACTCAATCCCAATTAAAGTGATTAACAACCCAGCAGTATTAATTTAGAGTGATGGGATACATGTGAATACTCAAGTACTAGATACTCAGAATTGTCCATAACTGGGGACACGACTAACCATGATTAGATTGTACACTCTACAGAGGTTTGCGCACTTTTCCCCACAAGACTCGATTGCCTCCGTTGGTTTCTCGCACTACATGGTGTTTGAGAAACGGATGACCGAGACACAGTCTTTCAAAAACATTAACTCTCTACTCCGGATAGATCATACCAAACCTATAAAACCCACTACCTGCTGATCTACCTCTTGAGAGCTTCACGTAACTTACTCAGCTATGCTAGAGCCCATAATAGCTTGTGGCTGCACACGGAAGTTTCTAGCATGAATAATCTCAGTTCCCTTTGAGCACTGGTGGCGGTCCATAGGAAGATCACACGGGTACCTGGGATTTCCAGAAAATAAAACAGACAACACTGGGTTCCCCAGGTGCCTCAGTCCACCCAGATGTGTATTTAAGTTGCCACCTTAAAGTAAACCATCAATTAATAATCTCACATCTGTCGTGAATATCTCTCAAACCCAAACCACGTCTACGAGCATAGCATGGCAATATAAGCAACACGTAGAAGTAACTCCCAAGGGTTTGATAGTAACAGGGCAATAGGTTCCTACCTCATCATCTACATCCTAATCATGCAATGTTGGAGGGTTGAGCTAATGCATAAAACTGGGTATCAAAAGGTATGATCAAATGTTACTTGCCTTGCTGACGATCCGTGAATCCTAGAGACTCGTAGTAACACACTTCGCACTCCGGGAATTCTATCGCAAGCAAACAATACATACATAAGTAACAAACAAAGATGCACAAACAAAACTTCAACTGAAAGAGGTTGACCGGAGAGTTCAACTTAAGAACTCCGGTTTATAAAAGAATCAAACCAAACGAAACAACGAAAATCAAACGGCGAGAAAAAACATGGTCCGTTTACTAAACTGAACTAGAGTCAAATTTTACAAAGATAAAAACTGGTTTAAGTTGACTATTCGGAAAGAGGGTTTCGAGATGAAACTCCAGGCGCTTGAATCGCCTGATTTCGATAAACGAGCGAAAAGTTATACTAATTTGAACATCGGATCAGAAATCGCGATCGGAATAACCGCGGAATAAATCCGATAAAAGAAAATGACGAACGGCTAAACGAATGAACGTTTGTTAGCAAAAACTAAACGACGAACATGTTCGTAAAAACAAACGAATGGGTGAACGTTCTCAAAATAAATAAACCGGGAAAATAAACCGATCTAATAATAAAAACGGCTAGGGTTTTTTCCAAAAAAAACCGGCGACGGGGCTACCTCCGGCGATCGTCCGGCGGGGCGGGTGGCGGCTCCGGCGGGCGACGGCGCTGGAGGCGGCGGGCGGCGGCTCGGCGACGGGGCGGGCGACGGCGGCGGCGGCGGCTAAGGGGGGTGGGGCGGCGGCTCGGGCTCGGCTCCTCCGGGTCAGGCGGTGGTGGTGGTGATGGCTAAGGGAGAGGCGGTATATAAAGAGGGAGGGGAGGTGGCTTGGAGGAGGGGGCAAGGCAGCGGGGAGGAGTCCGGCTCGGACTCGAGTCCAGCTGTGTCGGGCTGTGGCAGCAGGTGGGGCGGCGCGGCTTGGGGCCCGGCTGCTTGGGCTGAGCCGTTAGCCCGATCGGTATGATTCCTTATTTAAAAAAAAACATTCCGCCGAAAATGTAAAAATCCTAGAAAAAAAATCCAAAACAAGTTTTCTTTGCCTAAATAAAATATTTAGAACAAGATGAACTTTTCTTGGCCCCTAAAATGCAATTTTAAATATATGCAAATTTTTCCCTAGGCAATTAAATTCCAAATAAGTAAAAGAAAATCCCAAAAATGATTTTAACATTTTTTCTCCGCTATTTCAATTATTTTTGGAGAAGTCATATTATCTCCTCTCGTTTATTTTTAAACATGAAATATTTTCCGGAGACAAAAATTATAAAATCCAAAATCCTCGTCTTTCATCATTTGATAAAATTCAAATATGAAAAATCAGAAAATCCCCAACTCTCTCCGAGGGTCCTTGAGTTGCTTAGGATTTCGAGGATAGCAAATGAAAATGCAATAAAATATGATATGCATGGAAGACCTGTGTATAACATGCCAAATTGAAAATTTGGGATGTTACATTCATCTAAGCATGGAAAATAGATTATCACATTTCACTGTATATTCATGCTGGTCTCTTACGGGTCTTGTTCAGGAGTTAACGTTGTTCCATAGTTCAACTAAGATACTTGTTCTTTAGGTAACGTTGTTCCATAGTTATCATCCATCAGCCAATGCTATCCCACAGGCTGGTGATTATAGTATTATACCACTTCTAGTATTACCTATGTTGTTCTTTAATACTTTTGTGTGCTATCTACTAAATCTCGAGTACAAACGATACATATTCGATAGCTTTTATCTGTGTTCTCCCTTTAGTTTTTGAGACCTATAGCTGCTAGTTAACCCCAGTCCTACTATTTATGTCGTCTCCTATAGGCACTCATTACATAAATCTAACTACTAGTTGTCTTCCATGCATGTCAGATATAATTGCACACACTGATATATCCACAAGAACCTCACGGAGCTATGTAAAGGCCAATAAAATTGATGTCAATGATACCCAATATGACGGAACATGTAAAGGCAGTTCTTCAGAAGACTTGCAGAAAGATGTTTAATCCTCTTCACCCCACAAGGTCCTTGCTCTATCGCAATGCAATCTGCTTAATTTGGACATCATGCTTCTGAATATCTTATGAAGTGTTGTTCATCAGTATGTACATCATCTGTCTACCATGCCATGTTTTTTACATTGAAGTGTTGTTCTAGTGCTCTGTTGCAATGCCATCTTAGTTTCCCAATCATACACGTGTATGTTGCCTTAGTTTTTTCTGTATGTATTCTGCTAGCATACATTTTTACATTCAACTAGTGTTTTTTTACTGTGTTGTCCTGTCGTACCCCTAGCTCTTACACCATACTCCCTCCGTCCGGATTACATGTTACCGAAATGGATAAAAAAGGATGTATCTAGAACCGAAATACGCCTAGACCCATCCATTTTTCTCCGGATGGGGAGAATACATGATATATGTCATGCCTTTCTATTCTTCAGTACCAATTCCGTCTCTCTGCTGTAGCATGTTTTATAATTGAAGCACCATTCTTCTATACAAGGCATGCAAGGGGAAGACGACTATGTTAGAATCTGAAGGGTTAAAAACCAGGTCTTTCCAAAAGATCCAAACTCCAGGAGATAATAAACCAACTCCATTTTTTATAGATACAGCTCCAGCACAGAGAAACCCAACTCCTACTGATAATAAGTAGATTCCAAAGGCCAAAGAACTAGTCCGCTCCGATCCAAAAAAATATGTCAACTCCATTCTAAGAAGCGTGTGCGTATCCTTGCATCATGAAATTTTATAGCATGTTGATCATATTTTCTACATGTTTCTTACCCATCTCTCTTTAGGAAATAAGCTTAACAGATAGAAGAATTTCAGACCGGTATCGTCTGTGAGGAAAGATTCTTGCAGGAATTCTCTATACTCCAATGCAGATGTAAGTACCTGTTGTATATCACTATATTTTTACATCAGCATGTATTTTGTTAATCAACGTGAATCCAACCTTTATCTGATCTAAATTTATTTATAGCAAAATGTATGATTAAAGGCCACAATGTTGATTTTTGTAAGGAAAACTGCCTGGTAGTTTTGCATCCTGAGCTGCATGAGTGTACTATCGCATATCAGTGGGTTTGATTACTTTGGTTCTGAAGTGGGTCTTCAGTGTTTTTTTACTGTGTTGTCCTGTCGTATCCCTAGCTCTTACATCATACTCCCTCCGTCCGGATCACATGCCGCAGAAATGGATAAAACAGGATGTATCTAGAACTGAAATACGCCTAGACTCATCCATTTATTTCCGGATGGAGGGAATACATGTCAATATGTCATGCCTTTCTATTCTTCAGTACCTATTCCATCTCTGCTGTAGCATGTTTTATAGTTGAAGCAACATTCTTCTATATAAGGCATGCAAGGGGAAGACGGCTATGTTAGAATCTGAAGGGTTGCAAACCAGGTCTTTGCAAAAGATCCAAACGCCAGGAGATAATAAACCAACTCCATTTTTCATAGATACAGCTCCAGCACAGAGAAACCCAACTCCTACTGATAATAAGTAGATTCCAGTGGCCAAAGAACTAGTCCGCTCCAGTCCCGCAAAAATATGTCAACTCCATTCTATGAAGCGTGTGCGTATCCTCGTATCATGAAATTTTATAGCATTCTGATCATATTTTCTACATGTTTCTTAACCTTCTCTATTTTAGAAATTAAGGTTAATTGATAGAAGTTTTCCTGCTGTGGCATTGTTTTCGAGGAAATTATCTTGGGGAATTCTACGTGCTCCAATGCTGATGTAAGTACTGTTCTATATCACTATATTTTTACATCAGCATGTATTTTGTTAATCGGCGTGAATCCAACCTTTGTCTGATCTAAAATTAGTTGTAGCAAAATGTTAAAGGCGCCAATGTTGATTTTTGTAAAGAAAACTGCATGGTAGTTTTGCATACTGAGTTGCATGAGTGTACTATCTCATATCATGCACATTACTGAATTGTAGTGCTACTCTGGTTGCCCATTCATTCATTGTGTCAATATTGCTTTGGTATTACCTTACCTAGCTGATGATAGTTGTGCCATATTGTGTTAATTTGGTGTTCGCTTGTTGCCCAAACGTACGTTGTGCCAATGTTTCTTTCCTATTATCTGACTTGGCAAATGATAGTAATGCCAGTGTCTTAATTTGGTGCAGGCTACTGAAGATAAGAATACAAACTCTAAAAACAGCAAGGCAACCCCCTTGTTTCTTTCCAATAAATCTAGGCCAGGCAATATGCCAATAACTCATGATTAATCTGTTTGGTTCCCCTCCTAATTTATGTTATGATGCAGTGGTCGAGACACTCTCCACTATCAATCATACAAGCCTGCCAAAATCGCCATATGAATCTGTTCAGTATCCTCTGTCTCGAATGCAACGGAAAAATATATGTTTGTGAACCAATTAATGGCTGAAGGAATGATGGAAATGGTGGAGGAATCAGAGGTGCAGAGTCGTGCGACACAACAACTGATCAATGTTTTCAGAGACAGTGTAGCAAAGCAGCAAGAACTTGCCCACATGCTTATGGGCGTCATCCGTGCTGAGGTTGTAAGTGCATCTAGTGCCCCTTAGTGATTTTGGTGTATTGAAGACTTATAGGTTAAGGGACTAATGTGTTTGTGAGTGTACACAGGTCTATAAGTCTATGAGGAGTTTGATATTCTGATGAAAAGTCGACCCCTAAAATGAAGTTCTTCGATCAAGACTTTGATATTCTCAAGACTTTCAAGACTTTGAAAGTGAAGAAATTGGTGTGACCTTGAAGACTTGGTATTCATTTGAGGAACATGAAGCGTGAAGACTTTTGTTTTCGTTGTTTCGCTTTTTCTTTCTTGAGTCATAGGAAACACCGTGATCGTTAAAGGGGGTCGAGGAAATACTAAGGAAAAATTTCCATGTGATGCTCAACTCAAAATCCTACACCTACCAATCCCTTCGAGTGAAGCCTTTGGAAATCTCATACTGATTTCAGTCAATTTCTTCAAAGGATGAGACGAAGTTCTTACGGTCACGAGGAATTTTTCGGCGAGGAGTTAGGAATTCGCCAAGACGGATTGCCTACAGTGAGGAACATGATAGCCCCGAGGAATTTGAGATTCAAATTTCCGATCAAGGTCAGTTCTTGCCAAGGCCTGTCCCAAAATATCTTATCCACCTAACGGTCATATCATTGAAGGGCATTTATGTCTTATCATGTCGGGCTGCTCCCTAGGCTATAAATAACCACCCCCTACAACCACTAGCTGGTTGGCTGCTCTGAGAAAACTTGACACTTGTCATTTGAGAGCAACCCATCCTCCGAGGACTTTGAGCGAAAATCACCGAGTGAGGAAAAACCCAAAAACCAAACCCCTACAAACCCAAAGTGATTGAGCAACTCTGAAGAGATTGATCCTGCGTGGATCTGACGCTTGTTACCTTTGAAGACTTTGCTTCTTCCAGACGGTTAGGCGTCATGGTCTAGAGCATCCAAGAGGAATTGTGGATCGCCGAGTGACCAAGTCTGTGAAGGTTTGGAAGTCGCTCAAGACTTACCACGAGTGATTGGACGAGGTCGGTGTGACCTTAGTTCAAGGAGAATACTGGTGAGGACTTGGTGTCCTAAGCTGCGTGCTTTCAGCCGATCGGGTGTCCGGGATTGTGTGTCCTCGAGTTTAAATACTCACCGCTCCAACAGACGCATAACCGAGACAGTAGCTTGGAACCGGTCTACCAAATCATTGTCTTCACCAACCTAACTGGTTCTATTTCCTCAACCCTTTCATTTCCTCATTACTTTGTTGAGTGTTCATTCATATTTGTGTTTGAAGACTTTGACTGAAGACTTTCTCAATCTCCTCAGATCAATTTCTTCAGTCTGTTTGTCTTCTTCTTGTGCTATCCTGTGTTTATGCTTTCTGTACTCTTTGATTGTCTTCATTTCATCATGACAACCATGCCCGCATTCTCTATGCTTACTTCCGAGTACTTATTCCGCTGCAAGTAGTTCTTCGCTAAGGAATTTCCTCACCAGCAAATTCCTCAGTGAAGAATTCATTAAAATCGCCTATTCACCCCCCCTCTAGTCGATATAACGCACTTTCAATTGGTATCAGAGCAAGGTACTCCCTTGCTCTATGTGATTTTGGTTTAACCACCTGGAGTTTTAGTTATTTCGACCGCAGGTATGATCAAGGTCTCAGCAGGGTGTCCTACCTTTGATGGGATGGACTACCCCTACTGGAAGAACAAGATGCGAATGCATCTTGAGGCAATTGACAACGATCTCTGGTATGTTGTGGAAAATGGTGTTCCCTCACCACACCTTCTCCGAATGCAACCGATGTGAAGAGATTCAAGCAACTCGATTCTCAAGCGAAGAATATCATATGTGGCCATCTGAGCAAAGGACAGTATGGAAGAGTGAGTGCTTTGGAAACTGCCAAGCTCATCTGGGACAGGCTGTCCAAAGTAAATGAAGGAGTCTCAACTCAGCGTGAATCTCGAGTTGATGTTCTTCGCAATCTCTTCAACCGCATCAAAAGACTCGACAAAAAAAATGTTCAACAAACCTTCGATCGCCTCACTAACATCTCAAATGAGCTTCAAGCGCTTGGTGCTAATCGACATCACCGACCATGAGGTGGTGAAGAAATTGTTGAGATCGCTTGATTCCTCATTTGATACTCCGCACCGATGATACAAGAGCGTGCTGACTACAAGTCACTTGATCAAGCTGATATCCTCGAGAGGCTAAATACTCATGAGTTCCAGCTTGCTGAAAAGAGAGAACTCTATGGTTCTACCTATGGAAAAACACGTGCCCTGAAGGCCAAGGCTGTGTCTGAATCTGAGTGTGAAGACTCTTATAGTAGCCTTGGAGATCCTGAAGAATTAAGTCAGGATCTAGCACTGCTCGTGAAGAAATTCCAGAAGTTCTCAAGACGTGGTCGCTTTGGAAAATCCTCAAGAAGCAGTGATTCCTCATCCAGTGACTATAAGAGAAGACTTTGCCACAAATGTAAGAAACCTGGCCACTACATTCAAGATTGTCCTCAGTGGGAAAAGGAATTAAAGAAGAAGAAATACAAGGATTACAGTTCTGATGACTCTAAGAAGAAGAAGAAATCGTCGAAATCCTCGTCATCAAAATCCTCAAAGCCCTCTTCTCACAAGAAAAGAAGCTCCAAGAAGGCTCGGGCATTCATTGGCAAGGAAATGGACTCTGAAGCTGAATCTGAGGAACATGAGGAAGAGGAGGCATCGGAAGAATCTGAGTCTGGTGTGGCGAGTTTAGCTCTCGCCATCGCTTTCACAAGCAAGTCCATCTTCAATTCTCAAGAAAATGACCTCACCAACAAAGCTGATGAAGATAGTGATGACTACGCCCCACCTATTGCTTCATGGCAAAGGGTGCCAAGGTACTCAAATATACCTCCTCCGAATCTAGTGAAAATGAATCGATGAAGATCTAAAGCCCGCTTACTCAAAACTTGCTAAGATTGCTGTAAAACAACAAAGGGCTTTTGAAAAGGTTCAAAACATGCTAGATAAGAGTGATGATATGTTAGGTGAAGAAATGGATCGCACTAAAGCCCCGATCGAAAATCTTCAGAGACTTGATCTAGGTTTGACAACCTTCAAGGTCATCATAACTCTCTCTTGTCTGATCATGAGAAACTTTCTTATGAATTTCTTCAAAGAAAGCAAGATCTTGAGAAGCTAAGAGTAAGTTATGAAGATCTTCAGAAGGAGCGCGATTCATTACTTCAAATCAGCGCTTCTCAGGAAGAATTTGTTCCTCCATGCTTAAAGTGCATTGAACGTGAATCTGCTAATTCTTCACCTGAATGTTCAAATGCTTCAACTGTTACAAATTCTTCACCTGCCTTTGCTATCACTAATTCCTCATCTGAGGACATTGCAAGTATCACTGACGATGCAGGGCTGAAGGAATTGTATATGACAGGCATGTACAAAAGCCTCAAAGGGCATCAAACTCTTTGTGATGTGCTTAAAAAGCAGATCCTCAATAGGAACCCTAGGAAAGAGGGTATTGCCTTTGAGAGGAAACTCAATGCTGATGGAACATAGTGGAAGCCCCGAGCAAGATCCCAAAACCTCATGGGTTGTCGCAAAGGGACCTCCGATTGATCCATCTAACTTATCTGGCTTTACATGCGAATCTCCTCATTCTTCCGATGAGTCATTTGACTCCAACTATAAACTGTTCAAAAATCAGAATGGTGAAGTATTTGCTAGATATGTTGGCACTAAGCTGCAGGAACGGTTCCCCTATGAAGAAAATCTGGGTTCCCAAGAAGTGCCTTGAAAGTCTTCAGTGAATGTCCTCATGACACCACCGTGAAGAATAGGAACCCCATATCAAACTCTTCATATGGACCAAATTCTTCATATGGATCCAAGTCCTCATCTGCACCAAATTCCTCACATGGATCAAATTCCTCAAAAGGATCAAAGTCCTCATATGATTATCATCGTATAACAACTCGCTTTCGCAGGTAGAGCTAAGGGCTATGAATATGTGCATTATTCTTCAAACCAATATGTTCAGAAGTCCTCGAAGAATTTCTCTGCTTATTCATATGCTTACCCTAACCCCTCTTATGTGAAACGAAATGGATTGGCCTCTATGCCACCATTCTCATATAGTGCTCGCAGAGTGGTGAACTCTTTGCCACCCCTTCAGATGTGGGTGGTGAAGAAAAAGAACTAACCTCTTCTGCAGGGTCAGGTCTCCGGACGTGCTTTAAACGTCAAGAAGAATTTCTTTGGGGCTACAGAAATGCTCGAAAGGACGAGGCTAATCATGATGAAATAAACTTTCATTTCACACGTCCTCATATCGCTTATCTGTTATAACGCTCGATGAAATTCATCGATGAACTTGATATCATATTCTTCAACCGATGAAGTATATGAGATCGTAAGTTGCACTAATTCATCTGCAGGATGATCAACCCAAAGCCACCGAGTGGGTTCTCGATAGTGGATGTACAAATCACATGACCGGTGACAAGAATCTATTGATGGATGCTCCCTTATCACCGTCACATCTCAAGCATATCATCTTTGGCCGACAAAGGCAAAAGTCGGTATTGGGTCTTGGTAAGGTTGCGATCTCTAAGGACATACACATGGACAAAGTCATGCTTGTTGAGTCCTTAGGATACAACCTCATGTCAGTCTCAATGCTTTGTGATCTTGATATGGTTGTTATCTTTGGCAAGTATCGTTGTGTTGAAATTATGGAAGCTGACAATTCCAAAACCACAACCAGCCGTGTGTCTACTTGCGAAAGCTTCAGAAGGCTGGCTATGGCATCTGCGACTTGGTCACGCAGGCATGAGGAATTTGAACACCCTTGCAAAGAAGAAGCATGTCATTGGCATTGAGAATGTCAAATTCCTCAAGGATCACTTGTGTGGAGCTTGTGAAGCTGGAAAAATGACCAAGGCCAAGCATCCAGCGAAGACTATCATGACCACTACTCGTCCCTTCGAATTGCTTCACATGGACCTCTTCGGTCCTAATCATTACTCAGCAGTCACTAATGATGCATCTCTATATGGCTTTGTTATTGTTGATGATTACTCTCGTTACACATGGGTACACATTGTTACTTACAAAAATGAAGTGCAGAAGTCTTCAAACGATTTTCCTCGTGGGCTTCAACCAACTTTGGTGTGAAGATCGGACACATCAGAGTGACAATGGAACTGAGTTCAAGAATTCGGTCTTGATGCCTATCTTGATGAACTTGGTATTACTCATGAGTTATCTGCTCCCTATACTCCTCAAAGAAATGGCGTCGTGGAGCGCAAGAATGTAACTCTTGTTGAGATGGCTCGCACTATGCTTGATGAATACAAAACGCCTAGTCGCTTTTTGGATTGATGCAATTGATACCGCGTGCCACATCATCAACAGAGTATATCTTCACAAATTCTTCAAGAAGACTGCCTATGAACTCCTCACTGACAAGAAACCCAATATGAACCAGCACCTGAGGAATCTATCAAGTTCATGGCAACTGAGGATGTCATTCCCTCTTGAAGAATCTGTGAAGAATTCATTCCTGTATGCGAAGAACGCCGAAATGGTGCACTCAAGATAATGTCTGAAGACAATGGTGCCGAGGAAAATGGTCAAATTCCTCGACGATAACCAGCTCATCCTCGCGTTGCAAAAAGAAGTGCAAGTTGACAAGATCATCGATGACATTGAAGCGCCAGTGTCCTCTCACACGCTCAAAAGCTTCACACTTATCTAACTTTTGTGGGCACTATGCTTTTGTCTCTATCACAGAGCCCACTAAGGTAGATGAAGCATTTACGGAGCCCGAGTGGATTCAGGCCATGCAAGAAGAATTACATCGATTCGATCTCAACAATGTCTCGAACCGGTCAAACGTCCAGATCCTCGCAAGCATAATATCATTGGCACAAAGTGGATCTACCGCAACAAGCAAGATGAAAATGGCCTTGTGGTGAGGAATAAGGCACGACTTGTAGCTCAAGGCTACACACAAAGTTGAAGGATTTGATTTCGATGAAACTTTTGCAACTGTTGCTAGACTTGAGTCTATTCGCATATTACTTGCCTATGCTAACCATCACAATATCACTTTATATCAAATGGATGTGAAAAGTGCATTCCTCAATGGTAAGCTTGAGGAAGAAGTATATGTTGCTCAACCCCTGTGTTTTGAAGATCCAAAGAATCCTCGACAAAGTCTTCAAACTGAACAAGGCCCTCTATGGTCTCAAACAAGTTCTACGGGCGTGGTATGATACATTGAAGGAATTCTTCGTGAAGAATGGCTTCACACCAGTTCACTCGACCCTACTCTCTTTACTAAATCATATGATGGTGAACTGTTTGTGTGCTAAATATATGTTGATGATATTATCTTTGGTCATCTTGACCAACGTTATAGTGATGAATTTGCCTATATGATGAGTGAAGAATATCAAATGTCTATGATGGGAGACTTGAAATTCTTCTTAGGTCTTCAAATTCACAACAACACAATGGCATATTCATATCTCAGGAGAAATACCTCAAAGATGTCCTCAAGAAATTCGGCATGCAAGATTGCAAAGGCGTCAAAATTCCTATGCCCACAAATGGCCATCTATGCAATCGATGAAAATGGTATTGACTTGATCACAAGGTATACCGCTCCATGATTGGTTCTCTATTGTACTTATGTGCATCTAGGCCAGATATAATGCTTAGTGTTTGCATGTGTGCCCGATTTCAAGCTACACCAAGGAATCACACCATAAGGCTGTGAAGCATATTCTTCGATATCTAGCTCACACACCAACACTAGGATTATGGTACCCCAAGGGCTCTACTTTTGATCTCATTGGATATACGACTCGACTATCTTTGGTGATCGTGTGGACCGCAAGTCAACATCTGGTACTTGTCATTTCCTCGGACGATCTTTAGTCTGTTGGTCCTCGAAGAAACAGAACTGCGTATCACTGTCTACTGCGGAAGCTGAATACAATTCTGCTGGCTCTTGTTGTGCTCAATTGCTGTGGATGAAGCAAACTCTCAAGGACTACGGCATCAATGTTAAGAATGTGCCTCTCTACTGTGACAATGAGAGTGCCATCAAGATTGCTCACAACCCAGTTCAGCACTCGAAGACAAAGCACATTCAAATTCGTCATCATTTTCTTCGTGATCATGTGTTGAAGGGCGACATCTCCATCGAGCATGTGAAGACTGAAGAACAGCTAGCCGATATCTTCACGATGAGAAGAGATTTAGCAAGTTGCGGTGTGAGCTAAATATCTTAGAATCTTTGAATGTTCTTTGAAAAGAACACACATTCTGACACTTATGCAAAATTGATGACTTAGATGTGCAACACATGAAGAAACGTTTTTCTTCAATCCATGAAGAATAACACTCTAAGTGTGAAGAAATTAATGAAGAATTTGATTCTCAGAACCCACGACAATTATGCAGCGGTGTCTGAAATCAACATTCTTATACGGTGGGTCACGCCACCACTAAAGCTGAAAATCTTCAATTTGTGTTTTTCGTCACTTTTTGAAATTCTTCGCTTTTCAAATTCTTCAACTTTGCAAAATCTTCACTTTATTTAGTCGTTTTTTCTTCATTGGCTATATATATATATATATATATATATATATATATATATATATATATATATATATATATGGGTTTATGTCCTCTACAACATTCACTTATGGCTTTCTTCAAGTCGTTTTTCTTGCTAAGTGAATGTGATCGGACCCTTCCCCCTCTATGCTATACTCAATCCAATCTATTCACAAATTCTTCATGTGCGTTCTATTTGAAACTCGTTCAAAATCTTCACTGTGTCCTTGTCAGCTGAAGAAATTGCGAACGGAACTTTAAAACTGATCTTATCCAAACTTTCGGTTTTGCCGCTCAAATCGTTCCGCATCCCACGATGGATTTATCAATTCACCCACGATCTAACACGATCTCCACTTTTCAGTACGTGGGTGACACATGTCAAGAGAAGGAGAATGGTCAGGCACGCTCGTCCTAAATCTTGAGCGAACAGTTTTCACCGCCTCTATAAATACCCCTCTCCCCATCCTCACTTCTTTTACTCCGCCGATCTCTCTCTCCGCCGAGCTTCTCAAACCCTAAGCGCCGCCGCTACTCCATCATCGCCGGTGAGGAAGAGCTTCATCGCCTCGACCTCGTCGCCGACGTACTCAGCCGACTGCTGAAATCCTCACTCCGCCGCCGCCAGTAGCTGTCTTCCTCCGCCAAGTTAGAGGCGTGGAAGATCTGAACTTCTGAACTTCCCAACTGTTCTTCTTAGTTCATCGCCTTCTTCACTTCGGTAATTAAAAGTTACTTTTATTACTCGCTTTGATTCTCAAACCTTCACGAAAATCTTCAAAGGTGTTTATTCTTCAAATCCTCACACATATGAACACCTCAAACAAAATATGCTCTTGATTCGTTTTCTCTAAGCAATGATTTTCTTCAAGATTCCTCAATTGTGTGGATCCTCGATCTATACAACTCTGGAAGCTAAGAAAAAGATCGCTTAGTGAAATTCTTCAAGGCTCATCTGGTCAAATTCCTCTGTCAAGCCAAGAAAATCTATGGCAAAGAAGCCCGCACACAAGCCAAGTGCTTCACCAGCAGTGCCCTCACGGCCAATTCCTCATGCTGCTCCTGCTCCTCCCAAGTCCTCAGCTGCTCCTACAAAATCCTCGGCAGTTCCGACAAAGTCCTCAGCACCTGTGCATCTGGCCACGTGCCACAGGACTGCAGGCTTCTCCATTGCCTCACAGTGTCTCAAAGCAAGTTCCTCACCGCACCAAAGTCTTCATCCGCCCGAATCTGCTGAAGACTAAGGCCATATTTGGGCCGAGGTCCTCGGACAAGTCCCAAGAAGAAACAGGTCGCCTTCCAAGTGCCACCTGAAGATGATGAGGCTGATGATGATGAACTTGCGGAAATCATCAGAGATCGCCAAGAAAGGGCCGCTAGAGCCAAAGGCATATCTGTAAGCATCGTTGTTGGATCCGAGGAAAATCCTCGATTACATTGATCTACGGCACAAGGATCCAAACACCCCTATGCCTGATTTTTGTCCGACCCTGGACAAAGTCATATCTTGACCCATTTCATCATCAAGAGAAATGGAAGTTTGAAAAGGCAAGAGAGGTCAAGAAAGCTCAATACGTAAAGGAGAAGTTCTTGAAGAAAACGTTGTCGAATGACACCGAGGAACTTCTCAAGGTCCAGACCGAAATCCAAGACCTCGGCAAAAACTTCGATGCTTATTATGCTTTGATTGGCAAGGAGCCAAGGTCGATTAAATCAACCCGACGAAGAAATTCACCAATGTTGCTGCCCCAACGCAACATGAAATTCCTCAGTGGAGCCTCACCAGCAGATCGAAGAACATGCCAAGACACCGATGAAGTTCAAGCTTGAAGAAAATGCGATTGTGGCTGATGATCCCATTCCGGTATTTGAAGAAATTGCCAGGCATCCACTAGTGGTGCGCTGAAGAAACTGAACAAGTCAGTGGCAATCAAGATCGGCCATACTTTGAGGAAAATCAACCAGATTCCTCAGCTCCTCCCGCGCCAACACCAACTCCAATTCTTCCATCCGCCTCGATTTGAAGAAGACCAAGGCTGCGTAACGAGCTGCGGTGAAGAAACGGAAAGCATCACCGGCCAAATTCTTCGCTGCGAAGAAAATGAAGCCAATGACCAGCTCCTTTGAAAATCCTATTGATGTTGTTCCAATTTCCTCAATTCCATCAAAGGACCTTGTTCCTTTTGATGAAGATTATGTGATCCCAAGCGGATCGATGAAGAAAATCATTCACCGCTTCGTCAGAGCAGATTGATGAAGAAATTGAAGTGGAAGCAATCCTTCAACCCCAATCATTTCCTCGCCTATGCCTCAGTTCACGGTGAAGAGGCCGGTGTTGAGGAAATTGAAGAAGATGTGGATATTGGAAGCACAACGCCCGGTGATGAACGATGACTTTTGGGAAAGTCGGCATCCAAATTTCCACTCTTCACCCCAATTCAACAGATTCCTCACCCCCGCTTTCGAGCCAGGTTATAATGGGCTCAAGAAACTCATCCCACTTCATCTGTCCATGAAGAAATTCCAGCCACTAGCTGATGAACTCTTCTTGCTAATCCTCGATCGCACTGTAGAGGAACAAGAAATTCCTCAGCCTGAAGAACCTGAGATTGCGATTCCAGAGGTCGTGATGCAACTCACTGACACTCCACTGCCAAAGCCAAAGAATCCTTTCTGCACTGACATCTATGATTGGAATGAAGAACTCATTCTTCAATTCTATGCAACGCTGCACATCACCGGAGACGCTGAAGACGTGAACTCTTGGGTGTTAGACTGGATGTCTAAAAATACTCACTACAAGGCACCAAAGAATCGAATTGCTTCGTGCCCTACCACTCGATCCTCCACTTGATGGTGCTCGTTGTATCTACAACGAACCTGAGCTTTCAAATTACTATATGCAAGTCTTGATGAAGCCTTTGAAGCCGTGGCAGGCCCCAAGAACCAAATTCCTCGTCAAGGAATTATTGTATGTGCCTCGGATTTGTCTATCGGATTCTGACGAAGACAATGAGTCCTATCAAAGGCCACGACTCAAATGATGACGAAGTCGTTGGCATCATGAAGAATATGCTTTTCAATATCATTCATGGCGTTCCCGTCAACTTCCATGATTTCTTCATGAGGACTCTCGCAAACATTGTTATGTCACCATTTGAGCTAAAGCCTTATGCGCCTTGGATAATGAGATTCATCAGGACAAGGTCTTCACTCAATTACAAGGCGATACTACGAACCACCGCAGCTACTTGCCCCGATTGAAGTCCTCAAACGGACATTTACCTCGGTGATGACAAGGGCAAGGCTACTGCTGTGATCGATGAAGGCATTCGTCCATTGGATGGACAGTTTAGCAAAGCTGCATCCTACTCCACCAATGATGACTCGCCACACATGACTCGCCGCAAATACCTCAACCAAGCAAAGTCCTCAAGCCACAAAGCACCTGTGGTGATGACCGATATGAGTTACTCCTCGGTCTTCATCGAAGGTTGATCGCAATCATAAATGGGTCAAGCGTTAGTTTGGTTCAATTCTTCACAACATGACCTCAACACACAATGCAGTGAAGAAAAACCACTACTACCTCCATGAAACCTTCAAATGCACCTGGGTTGTTCTTTCAAATGTCTACAGCACGGAAGAACTGACGACAATGGGTCTCAAGGAAGAATTTGACTGGTCTGCACATCCTCCGAAGAAATACAAGAAGGTCAAAGTTCCTTCCTTGGTGGCAGCTCCTATTCTTCATCACGAGACACTGATGAAAATGAAGACTTGGACGACACTGCGACAGGACGACTACAACAACCAACCCCAACAACGCTGGCGCTCCTTCTTCAACTTGAAATTCTTCAGGAGCGTTAGTCCTCAGTTCCGACCCTTTTGGTCATTCGATGACAAAGGGGAAGAAATTTGAGTTAGTCTTCAAGCGGGTCTATTATATGGGCAATTTTTGTTAAGTTACAATTCTCATTCTTCTGAAACTTTATTGGATCGAGTTGTAATCTTAAACCCGATGGTGCTCTGATACTTTTGATGCACTGAGCTCTGATTCTCTTGAGCTCTGATACACTTGATGCGTTATTTTTGCATGCATGTTCCTCATTAATGTTATTGCACGCATGCTGAATTTCATCAAGCACCATATTTCATCATGCATTTCAAATTCTTCATATTATATGTCAAATGCGTGTATGAATTACAAGATATAGGGGAGATCTCCATGATTCAACTCTTCAAATGTGCATTGCCTCAAAAGCAAATTCCTCACTATGCACATCTTCAGGGGGAGTTCTTCTATATCTTGCAATCAAATTCCTCAACATCAGTATTTACACTTCATATGTTTATCCACGTTGAAAACTTAATCTATATTGTCATCAATCACCAAAAAGGGGGAGATTGTAAGTGCATCTAGTGCCCCTTAGTGATTTTGGTGTATTGAAGACTTATAGGTTAAGGGACTAATGTGTTTGTGGGTGTACACAGGTCTATAAGTCTATGAGGAGTTTGATATTTACAGTAAAAGTCGACCCCTAAAAATGAAGTTCTTCGACTGAAGACTTTGATATATTCTGAAGACTTTGAAAGTGAAGAAATTGGTGTGACCTTGAAGACTTGGTATTCATTTGAGGAACATGAAGCGTGAAGACTTTTGTTTTCGTTGTTTCGTTTTTCTCTTTCTTGAGTCATAGGAAACACTTTGTCTTTATTAAAGGGGTCGAGGAAATACTAAGGAAAATTTCCATGTGATGCTCAACTCAAAATCCTACACCTACCAATCCTTTCGAGTGAAGCCTTTGGAAATCTCATACAGATTTGATCAATTTCTTCAAAGGATGTGAGACGAAGTTCTTCCGGTCACCGAGGAATTTGTTCCGACCGAGGAGTTAGGAATTCGCCAAGACGGATTGCCTACACAAGGAGGAACATGATAGCACCGAGGAATTTGAGATTCAAATTTCGACTGCTGATGTCTGCTTGGCCACTGTCCCAAAATATCTTATCCACCTAACGGTCATATCATTGAAGGGCATTTATGTCTTATCATGTCGGGTTGCTCCCTAGGCTATAAATAGCCGCCTCTACAACCACTAGCTGGTTGGCTTCTCCGAGAAAACTTGACACTTGTCATTTGAGAGCAACCCATCCTCCGAGGACTTTGAGCGAAAATCATCGAGTGAGGAAAACCCAAAAACCAAACCCCTACAAACCCAAAGTGATTGAGCATCATCAAGAGATTGATCCTGCGTGGATCCGACGCTTGTTACCTTTGAAGACTGTGCTTCTTCCAGATGGTTAGGCATCATGGTCTAGAGCATCCAAGAGGAATTGTGGATCGCCGAGTGACCAAGTCTGTGAAGGTTTGGAAGTCGCTTGAAGACTTACCACGAGTGATTGGACGAGGTCTGTGTGACCTTAGTTCAAGGAGAATACGTAGAGGACTTGGTGTCTGAGCTGCGTGCTCGGTGGCCGGGTGTCCGGACTGTGTGTCCTCGAAGTTTAAATACTCAGCCGCTCCAACCAGACGCATAACCGAGACAGCAGTTGGAACTGGTCTACCAAATCATTGTCTTCACCAACCTAACTGGTTCTATTTCCTCAACCCTTTCATTTCCTCATTACTGTGTTGAGTGTTCATTCATATCTGTGTTTGAAGACTTTGACTGAAGACTTTCTCAATCTCCGTAGATTAATTTCTTCAGTCTGTTTGTCTTCTTCTTGTGCTATCCTGTGTTTACGCTTTCTGTACTCTTTGATTGTCTTCATTTCATCATGACAACCACGCCCGCATTCTCTATGCTTACTTCCGAGTACTTATTCCGCTGCAAGTAGTTCTTCGCTAAGGAATTTCCTCACCAGCAAATTCCTCAGTGAAGAATTCATAAAAATCGCCTATTCACCCCCCCTCTAGTCGATATAACGCACTTTCAGAGGTTACAGATTGTGACGTTGTAGATCGTTAGGTTCTGTTCATTTATTTGCACTGGCATCAATCTTTGATTGCCGAGTGGATGTAATTTCCTGAAATATATGCTGGATGTGCAACGTTTTTCCCTGTATGTCGTACCTTTGCTTGATCGGTTTTGGTCCTGTGCATAATTGCTCATCGTAATGGGCTCAAATTATCTAATTTGGCCTAAAGACATGTACGAACTTTAGTGGACCCGTTAAGTTAATGGGTCGTTACCAGGCCGAAAGTTAATGGTCGGCCCTCTTAACTCCCGGGTCGTTAACAGGCTGACATCGAAGCAGGCAACAGGTGGGCCCAATTGATTTCACGGGCCGTTACTAAGTTCGGGCTACATATGGCCCAACTATACTGTGGGCCGTTAGCAGACGGAAAGAGACATCGGGCTTGTACTGGACCATGAAGAGCATGTGCCGCTAAGAGGCCGAAATTCAGGTCGTATTGTAAATGGCCCAACTGTGTTGTGAGCCTTTAGCAGACCGAGAGAGAAACCGGGCTGGTATTGGACCATGAAGGGCATGGGCCATTAAAAGGCCAAAACTCAGGTCCGACTACAAATGGCCCAACTCATTTATGGTCCGTTAACAGGCTGAAAGGCACACAGGGCTGGGAATTGGCCCAACACTTAAATGGGTCGCTAAAAGGCCAAAACTCAGGTCTGACTACAAATGGCCCAACAGATATATGGGCCGTCACCAGGCTGATAGACACACCGGGCCAGCAATTGGCCCAACACTTAAATGGGTCGCTAAAAGGCCAAAACTTAGGTCCGACTACAAATGGCCCAACTGATTTATGGGCCGTCAACGGGCTGACAGACACACCGGGCCGGAAATTAGCCCAATATTTAAATGGGTCGCTAAAAGGCCGAAAGATGTACTTCGTGAAAATTGGCCCATCCACTGAATGGGCTGTTAACGGGGCCATATTGAGCCCAAATATATAGCAGGCTATTAACGGGCTCGAACTGACGACGGGTTGCAATGGTGTCAAATCTTTAACGGGTCGTTGATGGGCCGAATTGGCACATCTCGTACGGGCCGGGATCTTAAATGGACCTGACACAAGTAGGCCTTATATGGGTCGGCCTGCTATTTTTTACTGGGCCGGCCTTTTTCACCGGAATTGGCCACTATAGGGTTGTGCCATGTGTCGACCTATCATAGGCGCCTCATGTCCAATGAGTGGATGACATATGTCCCAACGGTGAGGCAACACGTGTCCAATGATGATTTTACACGTGGAAAATCTCCATTGGTCCGGGTTATTAATGGGTTATCGGATCCAAAACTGGACCCGATAGCTTAACGGCGTTCCATTACGGTGGATGCCACGTGTCGGTCACCCTTGACGAAAGCACTTCTGTGACGCGCGATTTATCGTCATGGAAGTGGAAACTTCCGGGATGATAATTTTGGTAATGTCATGGAAGACTTCTACGATAGCACAGGTATGACTATCTTGATTCTGTCATAAATTTGTCATGGATATACATGCATGACAGAAAACGTGACCTACTGTGACAAACATGTATCATCACGGAAGTGTATTTCTTTTGTAGTGCTAGCTAGATGCCTGTGCATTGCACGGAACATCAAGATGCATTTGTATGAGTAGTTTATCATGTGAGAGACTAGCAAGATGCCCATGCATTGCACGGAACATCAAGATGCATTTATATGAGTAGTTTATCTTGTGAGAGAAAAGGATGAACGAGCGAAGGCCTTATTTGCAAATTTGGAGAGGAGTGTGGGTATCTTTTTTGAAAAATTGCCATAGTTCCTTCCTATCCGTCAGATATGAATCGGACGGCCTATATTGCAGGATGGCAGGCACACCATCAACACCAACTCTGTTTTTCATAAGAGTAGAGAAAAGGATGAACGAGGGAAGGCCTTATTTGCAAACGTCGAGAGGGGTGTGGGTATCTTTTTGCAAAATTGGCATAGTTTCCTTCCTATCTGTTAGATAAAAATCCGACGGCCTATATTGCAGGATGGCATGCACACCATCATCGCCAACTCTGTTTTCTACTCCCTTTGTTCCTAAATATTTGTCTTTTTAGAGATTACAACAAGTGACTACATACGGAGCAAAATGAGTGAATCTACACTCTAAAATATGTCTACGTACACATCCGTATGTGGTAGTCCATTTGAAATTTGAAAAAGACAAATATTTAGGAACGGATGGAGTATAAGAGTAGACATGGAGATATATCTCTAGCATGGTCTACAAGAAAAATGTGCTCGACTGGTTAGCGTCAGATGCTCGCAACGCGATGACATGAGTTCGAATTCTGTATTTAGCTTTAGATTTTTATATTATATATTACTTACTAGTAAACGTGCACGTGCAACGCACATATGTCCATAGAACAATGTGTGTCTCTGTTTTTTGGTTTGAGAAAAAATGTCCCACTTGGGTAATTAGGTCTCACATGTTCAACATGTCGAGGGCTCAAAACCATACAAAGAGTACATGCTTTCACATTTGTTGCTTGTTCTATTAACTGGTATTTTTTTTGATTCACCAGTATCTTAGCTTTGTAGATGTCGAAACATTTCCAATTTGTAATTATTATAGTACACCCAAAAAATGTTATCTAAAGATAATATGATACCAAGGTTAAATCGGAGATATTCGGTTGTTCAATTTAGCCTTCAACAAAATAGCTATTTTCACGTTAAATAAGGATATTCAAAGACACCATACAATTAGGGAGCAGCATCATGTCGAGATTACACTTGGACTACGCAGATCATGTGCCCACTTAACTATGCTTGGTGAACCACAAATATTCCCCCACAAACTGGATGTTATAATCCAATCCTAATGGTAAACTCAAAACGTGTATTGAAGCTAAACATAATTATTTGATAGAAAAAAATGTTCTGAGAAGTATTTTATAAGTAACATGAATAAACATTCTGAACATTTTGCCTTTAGATAAATAATACTGTTTAAAAACATATATATTTTAAATGGATGCACAATGTTTGTGGTGTCACTTGGGATGTATTTTTAAAAGTGAACACATCACGTTACCACGTAAAAATAATAATCTACTGAGTAATCATATCAAACCCCCATTGTTAAACATATCGCGCCAGCTTGATTTTTCTTAAGAAGACATGATTGTAGTACAACATAAATTGGTCCCAAAAAAATATCTATTTGAAGAAGGAAATAGAGCTACAATTTACACTATTTGGTATCCCGTATCGTAGGTCGTTTCTTTGATGACATGTAGATTTCTCCCACTGATTCTTGTGAACTTTCCATTTCCTGTGATTCGGATTGAAGGGGAATGTGTCAAATATTTGCTTAGAAACTGAAATCAGTATCTACTTCCATTCAATTCTAAAAGAACCGGTATAAACTCGAATTCTGTGGTAGCATTTAGGGTGAGCATACAAAATAAAACCATTTGCAAGAATGCATAGACAATACAACTGTGCCGAACAACAAAGTGAGTAGAAGTATGTGGAATAGTGTGACGCCCTTGATTCAATCGTACACTAATCATACACGCAAATGTGTACGATCAAGATCAAGGACTCACGGGAAGATATCACAACACAACTCTAGACACAAAATAAAATAATACAAGCTTTATGTTACAAGCCAGGGGCCTCGAGGGCTCGAATAAGTAAGCTCGAAAACACAAGAGTCGTGAAGCAACAATATCTCGAGTACTGAGACATGAGTTAGACAAGTTTGCCTTAAGAAGGCTAGCACCAAAAGCAACAACGATCGAAAAGGCAAGGCCTCCGCCTGGGAGCCTCCTAACTACTCCCGGTCATCGGGCGGCCTCCACGTAGTAGTAAGCATCGGCGGTGGCATCTGGCTCCTGGGCTCTGTCATCTGGTTGCATCAACCGGAAAGAAGAAGAAAGGGGGAAAAGGGGGAGCAAAGCAACCGTGAGTACTCATCCAAAGTACTCGCAAGCAAGGATCTACACTTGCAAGATTATCAAAGGAAGGTTGTATATGTGGACTGGGCTGCAGAAATGCCAGAATAGAGAGAAGGCCTAGTCCTATCAAAGACTAGCATCTTCTGGAAACCACCATCTTGCAGCAACCGGAAGGAGTAGAGTAGCATAAAGTAAAGTAGTAGTGTTATCAACCTCGCCGGAGATCCTTTCTCGACTCCCTGCGAGAAAGATATCCTGAGCCATACTATCCAGTTATCATCACAATCCATTTCTCATATCCATGTCTCATCATAGTCCATCTCTCATCTCAGGTATCCAGTTCTAGTTGTAGCAATCGGTATACAACTCCAAGTGTCCGTTACCATAGGACAGGCTATCGATAGATGTTTTCTTCCCTGCAGGGGTGCACCAACTTACCCACCACACTCGCTTAACTCCGGCCAGACACACTTTCCAGGGTCATGCCCGGCCTCGGCCAAACAATACGCCGCAACCCGACCTAGGCTTAATAGAGAGGCAAAGACGCGGACTAAACCTATGCCCCCAGGGGTCATGGGCCATCTCCCGAACTCCTCACGCTATGCGTGGGCGGCGGTGAGCAGACCTAGCTACCTCCTTCAACAAGGAAGGCGCTTACGCAGTCCAACCCTGGGCGCGCCGCTCAGTCGCTGACGTCTATTAAGCTTCTGCTGATGTATACTACGCAGAAAGCCCATAATATGCCCACGTTATGGTTAGTGCTATCGGGCAGAGGCCCCTTGGATCAAATATCCAAATCGTAGTGGATTAGGAACGCGGTAACAAGCGTAGACTCACGAAAGATGTGACCCCGTTGCCCGTCTCGAGGACTTGCGGCAAGGGCTAGGAATTCGGCCACGCCTCGTAATTATCTCGCGGGCACCCTCCGGTCAACCCGACTCCACATCACTGCAATTAAGCTCGCTGGCACCCCTCGTGGTCGACCCGTCTTTAGTAACATGGCTCGGTGTAAAGTCATAGTAATCAAAGTAACGGTGTGTCTAAACATCAAGGGAAAAACCGAGGAATCACCCCGGTGAATTCCACTCGATGTAGTCATCAAGGTGAACGTAAGAGGATTCACCCTCGAGGTTCAAACTTGAGGGGTTGCACGACAGACTCGTATCGGAAGTGGTTAAAGAGGAAATCACCCTCGATGACCACGACCGGATAGCTATACTATAGGGTTTATATCAGAAGTGCTGTAGAGGTCTCACCCTCGATACTCGATAGTAACCCAGTAGTGTCGAGCAACTAAGGGGAAGTGATGTGCGGTGTCGGGGCCTGGTCTTCGATCCCATTGATCGGCTCTTCGATAATCCAATGGGCCGGGACAAAGTGGGGTCACCGATGGATCTCTAACCAACCTATACTAAGCAGTTTAGGATAAGGTGTAAGGTACAACAACAGATACAAAAATAGGCTATGCATCGTAATAGGAGCAATCAATAACAAGAGTAAAATCTAATGCAAGCATGAGAGAATGGAATGGGCGATATCGGGATGATCAAAGGGGGGGCTTGCCTGGTTGCTCTGGCAAGGAGGGGTCGTTGTCGACGACGTAATCGATCACCGGGGCATCAGCGGCCTCGGGGTCTACCAAAGAGAAGAGGGGGAAGAAACAGTAAATACATAGCAAAGAGAGGTAACACTAAGCATGACATGATGATACGTAGCGCTAAGCGTGCTCTAACGCGGTACTACACGTTGCAGACGAAGGGGGGAAACATCCGAGGGTGAATTCCCGATGTTAGGTGGATTCTGGACAAAGGAAAAGAGGGGGAAAGCTCCATGTTCAGCATGCTAGGGGCATGTGATAGATGAACGGATCACGTATTCGGATTCGTTGGATTTTTCTGAGCAACTTTCATATAGAAAACATTTTCATCCGAGTTACGGTTTAATTCTATGAATTTCTAAAGATTAAACCATTTTCAGAATTTGTTAAAATTAACAAAAAAGGGAATTATGACGTCAGCAGAGTGTCAGCATGACATCAAGAGTCAATGCACTACCGATCGGGTCAAACCGACCATTCGGTCCCACATGTCATAGAGAGAGGGCTAACGGTGGGTTATTTTAAAAGAACAGTATGTTAATTTGCGGTTGGGCCCCACATGTCGCTGACTAATTAGTCTAACAAGTTAATTTTATTTATAAAAACGTTTAGTTAGCCTAAGTAACAGACGGGGCCCACATGTCATGAACAGTAACTGCGTTGACCAGAGTCAACGTGGTCAACTAGGACGCCGGGGCCCTCTGGCAGCCTCACTGGTGTAGCCCCCATAGGGCCACGTCGGCGCCAGGTCAGCCTCGTCGGCGTCGGCGCCGGAAGTGCTCCGGCGAGCCTCCCGCGGCGGCGCACATCGGGAGAGGGGTCGGGTTTCACGCACAGGGGGTTTCCGGGGTCGTAGCTAGGTGCGTTCGACGCGGTTTGATGTCACACGCAAGATGGAGGCGACGGCCGGGGCCAGGAACGTCCGGAACGGCGCCGGCGACGAGTAGAAACGGCGCCGGAGTACGGGCTCGAGCGGGTTCAGCGTTAGAGCGCGCGAGCGGCCAAACTAACCAACTAGGCGGGGTCTACGGCGCTCCAGGAGCTCGTCGGAGCTACTAGCTCGAGCGGAGGAGCTCGGTGGCGAGCCCTACGACGGCAATGGCAGACGGCGGAGCTCGGCTTGCGGACGAGCTAGCTACGGCGAAAGGCACGGCGTGAGGAGAGGAAAGGAGGGAGGGAGGAGCTCACCGGGCGGCCAAGAAAGGCCTGTGCGAATTTAGGAGCAGCGGCATTTGAGACGACGGCAAGGGCGCCGCAAGAATCGAGAAGGAGAGTGAGGTCGATCCAGCGCAAGGCGGTCGCTCCCGAGCTCGATGACGAGATGTAGTCGAGGCAGCGAAAGCAGGCGGAACGGTAGGGCGCGTCGGCGAGGCGATCGGGAGGCGGTGGTCATGGATCGACGGCGCGGCACAACGATCACAAGACGGAGAACGAGACAGAGAAGAAGAGGGGTGAACGAGGGAGAGCGAGGGCGAATGGATGAGGAGGCCAGGGGAGGAGAGGTGGATCTTTATCCACTGCGGGCGCTCAGAAAGCAGCGTGGTCGGCGAGGTGGGTTCGGCGGCGACGGCGGGCGTGCCTCGGCCGCTTGAACAGAGAACGAGGGGCAAAGGAGGAGGCCCTCGGTGGTTGGGCTCTAGGCACTGCACTTAGGCCAGTGCAAAGTGGCCTTTTTTTATTTCTTTTTTTACAGAAAGGGGGTTTTGTAATATTTTGAGCTTCCATAAGATTTTGCAAAAATGTGAAACTTGGTCAAATAATTACTTTGCAATATCCAGCAGTGCCACAAAAAGTTTGGGCATTTCAAGAGTTGTCCAAGCATTTTTAGAAAATGAAAAGGACATCTTAAATACTTCGGACGTATAATAAATTCCTGTGTAATTTGGGAATTCCAAAAATGTTAGCTTCAACATGACAAATATCTAGGGATTATTTGCCATAGGATGAACTATTTTATTTGCATGAAAGAAGAAGCAAATATTTGACATGCAATTTGAATTTGAATTTGAAGCGATTTTGGACAGTGGCATTTTGGCAAGATGATCATGATGACATGACCTTCATTAGGGGAGATTACTGTAGTGTGATGTTGGGGATGTTACAAATCTCCTCCACTACAAGAAATCTCGTCCCGAGATTTAAGTGGGGAAGTAAAGAGTAACTTCAGGTGAACTGACCCTTATAGGGTGAATTGTCTGGTGAACAATGCAGGGTACGTGACAGAAGTATCTCTCAAGTTGAAATTTAAGAAAACGTCGAGAGTAAAATATGAAGGTACAATAAGAAGTTTCAAGCGAATGGACAAACGATCGATACCTGAACAGAGTGTGAGAAGGGTTCAGAGCATCGGGAATAGATCATATCTCGGAGGGTGGCTCGCGATAACACACAAAGCCAAGAGCATAAGATACTTCGGCACCAAGGTTGTACAGGAGAGTCAGGCTTCAATCCAGCGGAACTGTGGGTTATGGGCCCACCATGTGGGTTAAAAGTAGAAAGGGGGCCGATAGCAAGGCATGTCAGATGATAGACTATCAGTTATGTTGTCAACAACGTTGGTACCAGGGGCGAGGGATGGAGAGAACTATTTTCCCGCCGTTGAACGAGGCGGACCAATAGGCAAAGTTCTCGTCCATCGGTGATGTCAAACGTCAACAACATTAGTATCGTGGTCTTCTTGACAAGGTTGAACATCGTGGTGTTCTATAAGGTGGATTTATTTTTGCTTATATCATATAGATCACAAGAAGGTTAAACAACCCAATGGAAAGGAAAATGAAATTATTAGATTAATCAGACCAATGGAAAGGAAAATGTGTTTACACACAAAGAATTTGGAGTATATCCTTCCCAAGGGGAAGCGGAGCAGATATACATGATATGACAAAGCAAGTTCAAAAGCATTTAAATAAAGGGGCGAGGGAAGAATCATGATATTACCCATACAATAGGGTAAGGATAATAGATCTAGAAACATTCGACAATGTGCTTCCAATGTTCTTGTTGATATTCGAATACCCGAGTCATGCTTCGAGGTAGCATTAACATGGTGTTACAAGTAGGGGTTGGAGTTGAAGATCACAAGAGATACTCAAGGAACAATTGCGCAATAGCAAGGAGTCCAAGGTATAACCAAGACATGATCAATCATGTGTTGGAAAGAAGACAGGGGTTAGTCGATGATAAAACAAATCATCGAGGGTCAAGGAAGGTATTTCTCACCATGAATTCAATTGTCATTTCAATGTAAGTCAAAATGTTGATGCTGCTCACGACGCCTTTGTCGAGAGGCTCTATGAAGATGCCATCAAGGAGCGATGCCATCAAGCAACAAGAAGGAAGAAGCGAAGGCTATTGGAACCATGAGTATGACACAAAGTCGAAATCAAACTTGCTGGTCAAGGTGAAATGACATGACGAGAAAGATCGATGTAAGCTTATCTTATCATCAAAAATTATGCTCCGGAAGAAGGACCAGGTAGCACAGTTAAAATTTAGCATGATAATGACATAGTTGATCGTGCTAGGAATGAAGTTAAGGAGAATCAAACCAATGAGAATTCACAAGAGGTATTGCAATGACACAATATCCTTGAGATAACAGGGGGCAATACTCGAGGTAGATCAGGTTTGACACGTGAAACGATCTGCAGAAGACAAGTATTTTAACTTGTCCGTGAAATAGAATCAAGGACAAAATATGGTCGGAACCACGATTGCAAAGATTCAATTTACAGATGCAAGATGAGCTTATACCAAGGGAACATTTGATTATAAGAGAAGCTTCCATGATAAGATCTACATCATGTCTATGGGCATGAACACAAAGTTCAAGGTCGACTCCCACTTCTTCAATGCATATCATTTCATTTACTTCTTGCTTTTTGAAGAAATGGTAGGGCAGAGGATTTAGCTGGTGAAGTACCAGAAGAGTAAGACTCATGAGAACTCTCGGGTTCACACGGATTATGGAAGGCATAAGTTCAATCCATCGGGGCATCTTAAAACATATACCATGAACTTTACTATCAATTAACACATGTTCGAAGCAGAGCATGTTTGACAATAGCAGAGGATACAAATTGTCAAAGACATTAGGTATCATGGGAATAACTCTCAAGAATTTGGAATGTGAAGGATACTATCGGATAATAACCCGGCAATGGGCCTGCCGGTCCAAAATGGAGCTGATGTGAGTATCGGTACTCAATCAAAGGAAGAAAGAATGCAAAGGCATCGGATTATGGAACATCTGAATAATTCGATGCTTAGATGACAAAGGAATTATGATTTCCAAAATGAAGGATCAGAAGCAAACGCTCTGATCAAGGATGGATAAGTAGAATAGACCTAGGGGCACAATCGACGACAAATAGTTTGGTCGAGAACCAGCTCATGTTTGAAATGACGTCTGAGCCGGAAAGATAATTCAGAAGGATCAACTAATGATTGCGTGCTTTCACACACATGTTGGATGGTGTCAAAGGATACTAATGAGTATTGCTACACATATGGAAAGCATCCATAATGCAAGGCACAAGTATTTGCAGAGCAATAGTTTGAAGAGGGTTCTCGGAAGATCGGATAGTATATACAAGTAATTTGAAAAACATATGAACAACTGGGATGAGTGGACCCGGTTAATGAATTATCCTTAGTGCAAAAAGAAGTCGCAGCGAAGGCACAAAGGATTCTCGAAACAACGGAGAGTTCTAGTGGTATCTAGTAATAATATGAGCAATCGGGGATGAAGGTAAAAGCGGCAAGGATGTTATTCATGGGGACTTATCGGTGGTAGGGAATTGCAAACGCGATGAGCACAAGTTATCGGGATAACATCGGAGAGTATCTTCGGAAACTTCAGTGCAAAGAAAGCATCATCTTAATAAGGGGCTCTCCGTGAGGAAGTAGTTACGAGATCCTAATTTTAGAATTAGCAAAATCGTTTAACCCGAATGAAAGAGAGATCAGAGTCCCAGAGTATAGACGAGGAATAAAAGATCCTAATACCACCCAATGGCGACGTGGGCCCGTAAGCCACACAGCCAATGTTAGTAAAAGTTTTTCAGTGACTAGACTCAACTTCGGCCAAGAAGTTGGAAAGGGCTACCTACGTGCAAATGGCTCGATACCAACTTGTGACGCCTCGATTCAATCGTACACTAATCATACACGCAAATGTGTACGATCAAGATCAAGGACTCACGGGAAGATATCACAACACAACTCTAGACACAAAATAAAATAATACAAGCTTTATGTTACAAGTCAGGGCCTTGAGGGCTCGAAAGTACATAAGCTCGAAAACACAAGAGTCACGGAAGCAACAATATCTCGAGTACGGACATGAGTTAGACAAGTTTGCCTTAAGAAGGCTAGCACCAAAAGCAAAGCAACGATCGAAAAGGCAAGGCCTCCCGCCTGGAGCCTCCTAACTACTCCTCGGTCATCGGCGGCCTCCACGTAGTAGTAAGCATCGGCGGTGGCATCCGCCCTGGGTCCGGCTATCCGGTTGCATCAACCAAAAGAAGAAGAAAGGGGGAAAAGGGGAGCAAAGCAATCGTGAGTACTCATCCAAAGTACTCGCAAGCAAGGATCTACACTACATATGCAACATTATCAAAGGAAGGTCAGATATGTGGATCTGGCCGCAGAAATGCCGTAATAGAGAGAAGGCCTAGTCCTATCAAAGACTAGCGTCTTCCGAAACCACCATCTTGCAAAGAACCTAAGGAGTAGAGTAGCATAAAGTAAAGTAGTAGTGTTATCAACCTCGTAGGAGATCCTTTCTCGACTCCTGCGAAAGATATCCCAGCAGCCATACTATCCGATTATCATCACAATCCATTTCTCATATCCATGTCTCATCATAGTCCATCTCTCATCTCGTGTATCCAGTTCTAGTTGTAGCGATCGGGATACAACTCCAAGTGTCCGCTACCATAGGATGTGCTATCGATAGATGTTTTCTTCCCTGCAGGGTGCACCAACTTACCCACCACGCCGCTTAACTCCTACGGACACACTTTCCAGGTCATGCCCGGCCTCGGCCAAACAATACGCCGCAACCCGACCTAGGCTTAATAGAGAGGCCAAAGACGCCGACTAAACCTATGCCCTCAGGAGTCATGGGCCATCTCCCGAACTCCTTGACGTTGCGTGGGCGGCCGGTGAGCGGACCTAGCTACCTCCTTCAACAAGGCAAAGCGCCACGTTATCCAACCCGGCCAGCGCCCGCCGCCGACGCCTATTAAGCTTCGGCCGATGTATACGACGGTAACGCCCATACTATGCCCACGTGATGGTTAGTGCTATCGTGCCGTAGGCCCTCGTATCAAATATCCAAATCGTAGTGGATTAGGAACGCGGTAACAAGCGAGACTCACAAAGATGTGACCCGTTGCCCTCGAGGACTTGCGGCAAGGGCTAGGAATACCCGGCCACGCCTCGTAATTATCTCGCGGGCACCCTCCGTGTCAACCCGACTCCACATCACTGCAATTAAGCTCAAGCGGCACCCTCGTGGTCAATTCGCCTTTAGTAACATGGCTCGGTGTAAAGTCATAGTAATCAAAGTAACGGTGTGTCTAAACATCAAGGAAAACCCGAGGAATCACCCCGTGAATTCCACTCAATGTAGTCATCAAGGTGAACGTAAGAGGATTCACCTCGAGGTTCACACTTGAGGGGTTGCAACGGACTCGTATCGGAAGTGGTTAAAGAGGAATCACCCTCGATGACCACGATCGGATAGCTATACTACAGGGTTAATATCAGAAGTGTTGTAGAGGTCTCACCCTCGGTACTCGATAGTAACCTAGTAGTGTCGAGCAACTAAGGGGAAGCGATGTGCGGTGTCGGGGCCTGGTCTTCGATCCCGTTGATCGGGTCTTCTGATAATCCAGCGGGGCAGTCGGGACAAAGTGGGGGTCACTGATGGATCTCTAACCAACCTATACTAAGCAATTTAGGATAAGCAGGTAAGGTACAACAACAGATACAAATATAGGCTATGCATCGTAATAGGAGCAATCAATAACAAGAGTAGCAAAATCTAATGCAAGCATGAGAGAATGGAATGGGCGATATCGGGATGATCAAAGGGGGGCTTGCCTGGTTGCTCCGGGCAAGGAGGGGTCGTTGTCGACGACGTAGTCGATCAACGGGCATCGCCGCCCTCGGGTCTACCCGAGAGAAGAGGGGAAGAAACAGTAAATACATAGCAAACAAGAGATAACACTAAGCATGACATGACGACACGTAGCGCTTAAGCGTGCGTTTCTAACGCGGTACTACACGCTATGTGCATTTAAGGGGGGAAACATCCGAGGGTGAATTCCCGACGTTAGGTGGATTCTGGAGAAAGGAGAAGAGGGGGAAAGATCCATGTTCTGCATGCTAGGGGCATGTGACAGATGAACGGACCACGTATTCGGATTCGTTGGATTTTTCTGAGCAACTTTCATATAGAAAACATTTCCATCCGAGTTACGGTTTAATTCCTATGAATTTCTAAAGATTAAACCATTTTCGTAATTTGTTAAAATTAATGTAAAAGGGAATTATGACGTTGCAGAGTGTCAAGATGACATCAGCAGGTCAACAGACCTGGCCGACCGGTCAAATCGACCATTCGGTCCCACATGTCATAGAGAGAGGGCTAATAAAGGGGTTATTTTAAAACAACAGGGGTTAATTTGCTATTGGGCCCCACATGTCGCTGACTAATTAGTCTAACAAGTTAATTTTATTTATAAAACGCTTAGTTAGCCTAAGTAATGCACGGGGCCCACATGTCATGAATAAGAATCGCGTTGACCGTAGTCAACGTGGTCAATCGGGACGCCGGGGCCCTTCGGCAGCCACCGTGGTGTGGCCCTATAGGCCACGTCGGCGCCAGTCACCGCCGTCGGCCGACGCCGAAGTGCTCCGGCGAGCCTCCCGCGGCAGCGCACGTCGGGAGAGGGGTCAGGTTTCACGCACAGGGGGTTTCCGGGGTCGTAGTTCGGCGTCGCACGCAAGATGGAGGCGCCTGCCGGGGCCAGGAACGTCCGGAACGGCGCCGACGACGAGTAGAAACGGCGCCGGAGTACGGGCGCGAGCGGGTTCAGCGTTAGAGCGCGCGAGCGGCCAACTAACCAACTAGGCGGGTCTCACGGCGCCCAGAGCTCGTCGGAGCTACTAGCTCGAGCGGAGGAGCTCGATGACAGCCCTACGACGGCAATGGCGACGGCGGAGCTCGGCTTAAGGGGCGAGCTAGCTACGGCGAAAGGCACGCGCGAGAGAGGAAAGGAGGAGGAGGAGCTCACGGCGGCCAAGAAAGGCCCGCGAGCTTAGGAGCAGCATTGATCGGAGACGACGGCGGGCGCCGCCAACCGAGAAGGAGAGTGAGGTCGATCCCGAAGCGCGGTCGTTCGAGCTTCGATGACGAGGTGTAGTCGAGGCAGCCGAGCGAGGCGAGCGGTAGGGCGCCGGCGAGGCGATCGGGAGGCGGTGGTCATGGATCGACGACGGCGTCGACCACGCACGGCTAACGACAGAGAGAAGAAGAGGGGTGAACGAGGGAGAGCATGGGGGTGAATGGATGAGGAGGCCGGGAAGGAGAGGTGGATCTTTATCCACCATGGCGCATCAGAAAGTAAGTGGTCGGCGAGGCGGGTTCGGGCTGACGGGCGGGCGTGTTTCGGCCGCTTGAACAGAGAATGTGGGAAAGTGAGGAGGCCGTGGTGGATCGGGGCTCTAGGCAATCAGGCACTTAGGCCGTGCAAAGTGGCCTTTTTATTTCTTTTTTTACGTAAAGGGGTTTTGTAATATTTTGAGCTTCCATAAGATTTTGCAAAATGTGAAACTTGGTCGATAATTACTTTGCAATATCCAAAGACCGCCACAAAAAGTTTGGGCATTTCAAGAGTTGTCTAAGCATTTTTAGAAAATGAAAAGGACATCTTAAATATCTTTGGACCGTATAATAAATTCCTGTGTGTAATTTGGGAATTCCAAAAATGTTATTTCAACATGACAAATATCTAGGGATTATTTGCCATAGGATGAACTATTTTATTTGCATGAAAGAAGAAGCAAATATTTGACATGCAATTTGAATTTGAATTTGAAGCAGATTTTGGACAAATGGCATTTTGGCAAGATGATCATGATGACATGACCTTCATTAGGGGGAGATTACTGTAGTGTGATGCTCGGGATGTTACAAATAGATGGCAATATATTCAAGTGAGATTACTCACACTTGTAAATCTTAATTCATAATTCCTTCCACCATGGTCTACAACGTATACATATGTCATATGCTAGTACTACACGGTGCATAATTAAATTCTAGAAGACAATACAATTGGCCACTATTTTTCCAGGAAGGGCCATGTTGATATTGGGAGATGAACCAGTTGCATATAAAATATGAAAGTAACAAAAGAGAGCTTGCTAGGAGTCTACATCCAATTCTCTATTTTTTTAAATATTTTGGCTCCTTCATGAGCCATGTGTTTTCTGTGCCTTTTAACTTCTAGAAAGAAAATGGTTGCTCTTTTATAAGTAGTAAAAATAGCGATCAGGCAAACTCACTCAGAAATAGCTAATTATAAGGCTATCAATATCGTGAAACAGGAAAAAAATGATTACATCAATAGCTTTTTATACTTACTTGTGAATCCTGACTATATATATAGGTAAAAGAGAAGAACACTGATACCTCGTGAGTCGTATAAAATAGAGCTAGTTACTCAACCTTCTTCTAAACTTAGGATCAAATGCCAATGCACGTCTTGACTAATATGGAATGTGTATATCCAAAACAAAAATTTGGAGCAAGACTTTAAGAAATAAGATATATGACAAAAGTAATAACAATGAAGGCAGCAAAAAAAGTGATAGTTAAACCGAAATATGTCAAGCTGGCAATTACGTCCTTGCCCATTATGAAGAGGACACCTTTGTTCCCTTTGAAGAAACAAGTCAGACCTGCATATATATGTCCAATTGTCATATATATATATATATATATATATCTAGAGGAAAACAAACAAAATGAAAGAATTGTTTTACCTTTTTACTGTGAAGGCTGCATATTCGTACATTCTCCACTGTCATCACTAACAAGTTAACACATGAGAGAGGTATCAATGCATTATCAACTTGAATTTTTGCTGCTCAATGTGAACAGTATAGTCTAATAGCGGAGGGTAACACATAAAAGAATATTACCTCTTGTCTCATGTCCAGATCGACGCCTTTGCCATTTCAAAAAAATTCCTCAAGCCTTCCATTTGACCGTACTTCTGAAATTATCATGCTGCAAAACGAAACACCAAGTTCAACAAGCCAAATGTTCATTTCTCTTTTATATATTACGTAACTATACATTTTCTATGTTAGGTCTCAAAAGTTGAGCGAGCCAAAAGTTTATTCTAGTCAAGTTTTTTATTGGACATCCTATATCGCTTGGACTAAAAAGTCCAGAAATGGATTTGCATTGTCCATCCTATAACATTATCCATATCTACATCAAGTAGTTCTGTCTTGCTATCTTGTAATTTACATCTATTAAGTAGGAATAGTTCATGATTATTGTGCGCAAAATTGGCAATATAAGGACTGTCCAGTGAAGCATGTTCCCTATACTGTACACTGAAAGAGAATGTTTATATTGCTATAACGCGACTAAAGCAGCAGGAACTTGTATCGAGTGAAATGAACCTGAATAGATTTGCATGTGAAACCCCATAAAATAAATTTGGTCTTCTCACCATCATTATCTCCAACCACAATCTGTTTTCTTTCTGTACATAAAAACGTTCCAAGTTCTCAATCTTCTCAATCCTGCAAGAAAGAAAGGTTGGGTTCTCTATTGTCTAAAGGTTATCTAGCTAGCTTGTTCATGCATGGTAGTCTCCCCAAATCAATCAATATGCGTGCTTGCAAACACTTGTACGTGCATCATGCTATGGCCTAAAGCACTTCACTGCAGGACGTAATTCCGTTTGATGCTGCAAACCTTTAGGGATCCAAAAATCAACTCGAAAATTAGTTAAAGACCTTGTGAGATTAATATTCCACTTACTGGGATCAACTTTAAAAATCAGCTAGGTTGATTTGTACAAGAAATTGCAAAATGATTACTAAGATAAAACAATAAGCGCAAAAGGATGTGGCCAGATATATTCATCTAATTTTTATGGTTTGTCAAGATATGGCCAGATTAATTCATCCGCAAATAAATTCCATAGAAAAAAGCACTCGAACCAACAAAGGCCAGCACGGGACTGATTGCTAATTACTAAGTTGTGTACCTATGATGCGGCTGGCCTCGGCGACCATGGGACGGGTGTGAGTTGGGGCGGAGGTGGGGATCAGCAGCAGCAACTCACCCGTGGTCTCGGCATCGGATCGCATGCCGCAGCAGCATCTCCGTCTATGGCAGAGTCAACAGCGAGCGAGGAGGGCAGATGGATCCCGCGTTGGTGTTGATGCATCGGCTCCGTGCTGGTTGCCGGGAGCCTTAGTGGCCACCGGAGGCGCGAGAGCAGGGAGGGGCGGCGGCCGAGCGCGGAGGTGCGCGCTTGCCCTGCCCACGAGGGCGTCGTCGCGGCGGTGGAGCGCGGACAGGCGCGCGCGCCCTGCCCATGATTCCTTTTTGCGTGTCTCGCTTGCTTGATTGTAGAGGAGTCGCGGACGTGGGGCATCAGCCGATTATGCTTTGAGGGAAACGTCTTCGTGGACGATTTTCTGGCAGAGTACGTTCGCAAGTTCGCTTGTTTAATAGTAGTATAGAAGAGTCAACAGCGAGGAGGAGGGCGGATGGATCCCGCGTTCGTGTTGATGCATCGGCTCCGTGCTGGTTGCCGGGAGCCTCAGTGGCCAACGGAGGCGCGAGAGCAGGGAGGGGCGGCGGCCGAGCGCGGAGGGGCGCGCCTGCCCTGCCCACGAGGGCGTCGTGGCGGCGGTGGAGCGTGGACAGGCGTGCCTGCCCTGCCCATGATTCCTTTTTGCGTGTCTCGCTTGCGTGATTGTAGAGGAGTTGCGGACATGGGGCATCAGCCGATTACGCTTTGAGGGAAACGTACTTCGCGGATGATTTTCTGGCAAAGTATGTTCACAAGTTCGCTTGTTTAATAGTAGTATAGATATAGATTTAATATATACTTCTTTCGCTACTGTACTGACAATGGAACCCAAAGAGTACTTAGAATACAAGATTAAGGATGGACTTGTTTCTTTTTAACTTTCTATACGAAGTTGTAGCCACACTGCAAGTCACGTGCACACTGTACATGCAATTAAGTTTTTATAGAGGGAGAATCATACACACAATTAACTCAAATGGATTGGATGTGACTCTATTATTTCCAGCATAAGAGCATCTCGAACGGCATCCGGCAAATTTCCCCCCTGTTCCTTCCACGGAGGACGACATCAAACACCAGCGGCATACATTTTCACAACACTAACCAACTAGATGAAATTCATGCAAACACGGACTGTTTTCATATAAGCATGAAGGATTTCGTACAAAAAAGCCGGATCTTCACATAAACATGATGTATTTCATTACATTTACATGAACTAAGCGGGGCTAGAAATGGATGTATCTAGACTTATTTTAATTATAGATACATCCAATTTATCCATTCTTAGAACAAATATTTCCCGCCAGCCGGAGAGGGAGTACCTAATCTAGATGGCCGCCCGCGGATCCCTTTGTCTTCCTCATGTCCGGTAGACACTTGCGTGGTCGACAAAGGTCCTCGGAAGAGACGAGACAGCAAAGAAACCACCTGAATGCGCAGTCATCACCTCGGCGGTGGCCTTCATGGGACCCAAGTGGCGGCAGCCTCCCGTGTTCTACTTCTCCTCGATGATGGCAGCGGACAAGGAGAAGCTGGCCACTGACTCGTCGCTCTCCATGCACCCGGCTTTTGCCTCTGCCTACATGGCGCTGGCGGAGGCACGGGAGGCGCGCCAACAGACATGGGAGGCGCGACCACTATAGACACTAGTGGCGCGGTACAACGCGGCAGCGACGATGCTCGTACCGGCGTGCTCGCCGTTGTGCAGGCGTGGAGCAACTCGCCACTCTTCATCGAGCTGAACTGGAGCAGCGAGTTATTGGACCACACGCCGGCTTGGGGCGGCAACTGGCTCCGTCGGGCCAAGCAAGGTTGGTGAAGCACCGAGCGGCCTCGCCCGTATCCGGAAGGCTCGGCGGGCCACCCAGTCGGGTAGTGTTCCGGAGAACGGGTCCTCAGAAGCCATCGGAAGAGTGGATAAACTGGTAAAGGAGGAGATGGGGGAGCGGCGGAGGGGTGCGATTCTTGCCCACTGTCTGTCTGGCCTCGTTTAAATAGAGGGCAGACGCTAGGAGCTTGGCTGGCGTCTGGCCTCGTTTAAACTGAGGGCGGACGGGAGGAGCTCAGCCGGTGTTACGTTTAATTCCGGCCCGCTCATGAACGGACGTGTGGCCGGAGTAGGTTTCTCAGTTTGCATGCGGGTTCAATGGAGGGTTTTGATGGAGGCGAGGAGGCATGTTCAGCCGAGCGTGCAGCGGGTGGCGCAGTACTATTCGATTTGATAGCGGGCGATGCAGTTCCCGATACGGCTTTAATGCAGACGAGGGAGGGGGTAGCGGTTCGCGAAATGTTGAACGGCGAATGATGCATCCTCCTTCAATTCGCATCGTGAATGCATGAGGGAAGTAATGGGAGGACGACCGGGAAAAGAGGCTGCACGATGTGAACGCAACACAGTTTGCACTCATATAAAGGCGCTCTCCATTCCAATGCATCTACCACATCGTACGCACCTAAGCATTTGCCTAAGCACCTACACTAAGCACAAAAGTTCTCACTATAGACCCTTGGCGGTGATGCGCGCGAGCGGCCAGCGGCTGTGCCAGATGGTCCACGACGTCGGCCTGCGGCATTGCGCCGAGGATCGTCTCCAGACAGTGTTGGCGACCGGCTGGTGGATGGCCTCCGTCGATGCCAACTACGACTCTCAGTTGGACCAGATGATCGTTGCCACCACCAACAAGTTCACTGTCCTTAAGAAGCTCGCGGACGACATCACCGTACTCCTCCAGCCCTCGCGCCCGGGATCCTCATTGCCTGCCACCCTAATCGGCCTCCATGGCCGAAACCTCTTTCAAGCACTGGTGGCCTGTGGATCGTCACGACGCCACGAAGAATGTCCACCTGGAGGTCGCGCTCGCCGCGAGGCGCCTCGCCCTGCAAGAATTCGTCGACCTACACATCCACGTGTACGAGCAAATCATGTACATAGGTATCTACAAGGCCAGTGTGGATGCTACAATGTTGGCCTTCCTCAACCGGCTGGAAGGTTTGGATGCCTTTGCTGAGAAGCACCTTGACCTCGCCACAAAAGCCGCCCCTGCTTAGTCACCGGTCGGTGGCCCGACGCACTAAGTTGAGGAGGAGGAGGAGGTCGTACCTTGATGGATGCATCTTTCTTCTTGCCTCCTGTAACCACCACTGCGATCGCATCATCATGGCCTTAATTCTTATTGTGCTATTGCATTCTCGTTCCAGTCAATACCGACATGTGCGATCCCTTTGCTTAATTATATGCATCACTGTAACTAGTACTCCATCCATCAATTTATAAGTTGTTCTTACCTTTTCCATCAACTTCATGCAACGCACGGGCATCTTGCTAGAAACACTAGAACATGTCGGACCGCATGTGACCAAACTGACGATGCGCCAACCTAGCTACTACGTACCCTGCTTATCTGGTGGAAATAGACCCGCCATAGCGTTTCCAATCGTTATTTCTATCTATCGATCGTGCCAAGGAGATGAACCAAAGGTTACAATTTATACATGTTTCTCTACTCCAACTCCTATAAAAGACTCAGCTGGTGATGGTAGTGTGTCTGCCATACGTCGTTTCTGACCATTAGATCTGCATCTAACGGCTGTGAGGTAAGTTGTGTCATTTTTGCAACAATAGCCCACTTCTTTGCTCCAATTTGCAGAAAACCCCTTATTATGTTGAAAGCAACCACATCCCTCCATCACCTCATCAAAACAGCCTGAGAAATATTTTTTGAGTGAAAAGTAATATATTAGGAGTATATCAAAACAAGAGTGATTTCTTTCAAGTTTGTGAACAAGTACTACTATTCTATTACTTTGGATCCGTTGCAACGCACTGGCACATTGCTAGTAAAAGGAGAAGGCCTGGTGCGTTCTCGTCGCACCCCCACACGCCCGGGAATCGGGAGTACTCCACGGCCCGTCCGGCGCGCCAGATAGCTAGGGAAGGCATGTTGCCTAGCATTTTCAATTTCATGTGGGACCGCCGTTGAGCAAACCGACCATTGGCAAACCGCACCCCGCCCGCCTTCGGGTTGGAAAACAGAAACGAGGGGAAAATCTAGTTGTAGCAGGGAAGCCAATAAATTTGGTGTCTGATGGGGCTCGTTGATAGAGTAGGTGCATTCCGTACTACTACTCCTACTAGTACGAAGTTTGTACTACAACTAGTACTACCACTATACAACTAGGAACGTGCACGGCACAACATCGTAGGAACAAAAATGGGAAGATCATGTTTTGAGTGATTTATCTTTTTTCAGTCAATGTAGTATGAATAATATGATGTGGGGGGCACCCATGAAGCTTATGTGGCTCGGTTGCATGGCTACGAAAGGTTAGAGAAAAATAAATAGATAATATGTTTAGAGTGCACTCTGTCGGTGTCAAAACCGGTGGATCTCGGGTAGGGGGTCCCGAACTGTGCGTCTAAGGCGGATGGTAACAGGAGGCGGGGGACACAATGGTTACCCAGTTTCGGGCCCTCTCGATGGAGGTAATACCCTAGTTCCTGCTTGATTGATCTTGATGATATGAGTATTACAAGAGTTGATCTACCACGAGATCGTAGAGGCTAAACCCTAGAAGCTAGCCTATGGTATGATTGTTATTATCCTACGGACTAAACCCTCCGGTTTATCTGGACACCGGAGGGGGCTAGGGTTACATAGAGTCGGTTACAAGGGAGGAGATCTACATATCCGTATCGCTAAGCTTTCCTTCCACGCCAAGGAGAGTCCCATCCGGACATGGGACGAAGTCTTCAAGCTTGTATCTTCATAGTCCAACAGTCCGGCCAAAGGATATAGTCCGGCTGTCCGAGGACCCCCTAATCCAGGACTCCCTCAGTAGCCCCTGAACTAGGCTTCAATGACGATGGGTCTGGCGCGCAGATTGTCTTCGGCATTGGAAGGTGGGTTCCTCCTCTGAATACTCCATAGAAGATCTTGAACACAAGGATAGTGTCTGGCTCTGCAAAACAGATTCCACATACCACCATAGAGAGAATAATATTCCCACAAATCTAATCTGCTGACGCATTTTGCAGCATGACATCACGCCACGGCCCGGTCATTATTCGAAACGTTTTTCACAACCAGCCACTGCACATATCGCGAGGCGGTTTCCTTGGCACGTCTTGTCGAAGCAGAGATCGTGTCCCCTTATCACGGGATTCTCATCAATATGGGTGTGGGTAACCCAACCGCGCCATCAATTACGGTGCTTGGGGAATAAGCGATTTTACCAGGTGAGTGGGGAGGCGCATCGCCTCTTCCGCCCTTATAAAGGGACAAGGATTCACTCTTTTCACCCACGCCTTCTTCCTCCTTGCTCATCCATTCTTGCGCACTCGAGCTCCAGCGCCCAAGTTCGCGTTTTTCTCCTCAAACCACTCCAAGCATGTCCGGAGCGGGAGGCAAGTGGATGGTCTCCTCCATCACGGAGGAGAACATCGCAAAGCTACTGGGAGCCGGATATCTAGCCGTGGATATCAGACACCGGCTTCCAGATGCGGGGCAGATCATCCCTACGCCAGAGCCCCATGAGAGGGTGGTTTTCCTTACCCACTTCATCCGCGGACTGGGATTTCCCCTCCACCCGTTTGCCCGCGGGCTCATGTTCTACAACGGGCTGGATTTTCACGATCTAGCCCCCAATTTCATCCTCAACATCTCAGCGTTTATTGTCGTGTGTGAGGCCTTCCTCTGCATCAGGCCCCACTTTGGCCTATGGCTGAAGACCTTCAATGTTAAACCGAAGGTGGTGGTTGTTCAACAAGCGGAGTGCGGAGGCGCCATGGTGGGCAAAATGCCTAACGTCACCTGGCTCGAAGGCTCCTATGTGGAGACCATAAAGGAGTGGCAATCGGGGTGGTTCTACATCACCGAGCCGCGTGACACCAACTGGGTGGCGGCCTCGAATTCCGATCCGGAATCCCCACGTGTCTCACCTCCTGGAAAGAGAAGGGCCTGTCCTGGGGTTCATCGGTGGAGCTGACCGAACTCCAGAAATGCATCAGAAACATGATGAGCTAGAAAATCAAGCTTGTCAACGTGGTCCAGGTCATGCTCTTCCGCCGGATCCTCCCGTGTCTACGACGGGCATTCAATTTGTGGGAGTTTGACCCGGGCGAGCACCAGACGCTGCGAGAGCTCTTTGACATGACGCACAAGGACGTCTGCAAGGTGCTGTTCAAGGGCGCCGAGGTACCTCCTCCCCTTACCGAGGACCGCAGACTCAGCGCAAAGCGTCCTGCCAATCCGGTGAGTTTTTCATATCTCATAGGATGTTTATTTTCCCTAGTTTAATCATGTGCGGGATCTAAACCTCCATGCCATTTAACAGGACTGGGTAGAGACAGCGGAGCAGATCGATTGCCAAAGACCCCCTGCCTCAAGATCTCGCAGATGCTCTCCTAACGGAGATGCTGGTTCCGGCGCCTTACGAGGTGCCGGTGAAGAAGGCCAAGAAGAAGGCCACGGGGACCCTAAAGGGTCTCCGGCGCAAGGTTATATTGGACTCATCGTCCGAAAACTTCAAGGCGCACTCCTCCCACGAAGACGAGGAGGAGGAAGAGGAAAGTTCTTCCCCCCCCCCTAGCCGGGGGGACAAGAAAGGAAGGACGCCCCAACCAGGGAGGCCGAAGGGTCCAAGAAGGGAAGGACCCTCCTCCTGGACTGCTCCAAGACGTCCGCCTACAGCGACGACGAGTGGTTGCCCAGGGACAAGCCCCTGGCGAAGTCATAAGTATCCGGATTCCATAGTAATTTATGGTATGTTTTATTGCACTGCTTCTCATCACGCCGAACATGATTATGCAGTCCATCCTGAGCCCAGATCGACATATCTTCATCGGATGGTTCTTTGGACCCGTCGGATATGAATAGCGATTCACTTCCGACTGCCTCCACCCCTCGTCCTACGGACAACGTTGAGGTGTTGTCTGAAAGGGCACCGAGCCGAGGGGAGGTAGTCCTGGAGGCGCCTCAAGGTGACGTTCCGGACCCTGGGCGCAAGGGGAGCAAGACTCCCATGGGCTCCGAATTCGGCCCCTAGCCGAACGCTGTGCCAGAACCTCCAGTGCTTCCGGACTCTGTCAAGCGACCCCCCGTTAAGAGGGGCAAGCCTCCTGTGCTGGTGGCCTCTGTCCATCCAGAGGCATCGGACAACTTGCTGGAAGCGCTTCGCTGCGCTTCCATTGACGAAGAACACCGCACTATCATGAGTGCGGTGGTCAAGAAGGTTCAGTCCGCCAAGAGCGGACTGATTGAAGCCTATGCCAGCCTCCTAATAGGCTTTGAGGTAAGTAACCATATTATAAGAGAATGTTATCGCATAGACACTAGTCCTGGAGGCGCCTCAAGGCGACGTTCCGGACCCTGGGCGCAAGGGGAGCAAGACTCCCATGGGCTCCGAATTCGGCCCCTAGCCGAACGCTGTGCCGGAACCTCCAGTGCTTCCGGACTCTGTCAAGCGACCCCCCGTGAAGAGGGGCAAGCCTCTGTCTGGTGGCCTCTGTCCATCCAGAGGCATCGACAACTTGTCGGAAGCGCCACAAGCGCTTCCATTGACGAAGAACACCACACTATCATGAGTGCGGTGGTCAAGAAGGTTCAGTCCGCCAAGAGCGGACTGACTGAAGCCTATGCCAGCCTCCTAATAGGCTTTGAGGTAAGTAACCAGATTATAAGAGAATGTTATCGCATAGACACTAGCCCCTGATGCTCTGTTTGGCGTTTGCGAAGAAAGGCCGAATAGAGGATCAAATAATAACCGCAGGAGTCTAATCGAAATATGTCTATGTGCATATGCAGGCTTCACTGCTAGACGCTGCAAGACGCATCGCGGAGGTCGCCAAGATCAAGCGGGACCTTGAGCGGTCCAAGGAAGAGCTCGGCCTTGCCAAAAGGCAGCTCGAAGAGAACAAAGCTAAGTTATATCCCGTATGTATGTTGATAAGGAAAAAGACAAGGGTGGTTGCTTAGATCATAGGATCGTCATGAATATTGCCAAGGGCCACGACCGAAGTGGCGACCCTGAAGAAGGCGCTGTCCGAGGCCGAGGACAAGGCGTCCAAGGAGCGCATTGAGCGGGAAAAACAAGAGGCCCGGGTGGGCGAGGTGCAGCAAGAGCTCCGTGCTCGCCAAGAAACACGAGTCCTCGAGCTTGACTCTAAGACGCGAGAGTCCGAAGCCATGCGAAGGCCCTCGAAAGCGCACAACATGCCAAGGCCGAAGCCCAAAAGGCCCTCGAGGAAATTGAGGCGGTTAAGAAGATAGCGACGGGTAAGGCATTCGGTATGCAAAGCAAGCATGTGAGAGAAAAATTCCTTTTACTTACTCGAGTTCGGAGCTCTCTAGGAGCGTTCGCAGATCTACCTCGCAGTGTATCAGATGCCGCAGAATTCTACCGGGCCGAGGAGGGGAGCTCGACGGAGAAGTTGTTCTGGTCTCAGTATACTAGGACCGAACACCCTATGCCCTTGAGTGACCAGCTGAAGCAACTGGTCGAGCTCCACAAGGCAGCCGAACAGGCCATGAAGGGTCTTATAGTCCGGATGTGGCCTGGCGATCCCCTGCCTAATAGCTACTTTGTCCTGGTGAGGCGGCTTGTGAATGCTTGCCCGCGGCTTGACGTCAGAAAGCGGTCTATCTGCATCGAGGGCGCGCGCAGGGCTTTTGCCCGAGCAAAGGTGCACTGGGCGAAGCTGGACGCCGGGAAACTGGTGAAGGAGGGGCCGCCAAAAGGCAAGGAGCATCGCCACTCCGAGATGTATTATAACAATGTGCTGAAGGGTTCTCGCCTGGTGGCGGAGGAATGTACTAAGGATGTAATATTCGAATGAATGTACTCATGCGATCCTGTAATATGAAACGAGTTCATTTGTTCTATGCAACGCTTGTGAATTTAAAATATTACCTTTTGTTCGGCCGTTAATAAAATCTGAGAGTTGGCCAGTCGTCGGCTTCTGCCCCCATGCAACTAGTACTGAGGTGTTCGGGATAAACTTGAGCACTCTTTATCCCAATTTTGGGTCTTTCAAGGGAGGTGTTCAGCACAACGAACCAGGGAATCGGACTATAAGGCTTTATCACTCTCACTTAGGCATAGAAGTCTACAATTTTAAATTTTGGCGAAGCCCCTAGTATTCGGAAGGCCGAATTTGGGGCGCTATATATGCCTAAGTCGGCCAAGGACGACTCCTCGCCCGAAGCGGAATAAGTCTTTAAGGACTTGAGACCTCTCGAACAGCGACCAACTCTCGCCTTATCATGACAGTCAGTTTTTGGCTTTCTCTCGAGGTGCTCGTCCTAAGAACCGGGACACAATCGCAGTAGTTCTCCCAGTGCTACCTTAGCCGATATTGCGGAACGTAAGGTACCAAAACATGGGAGCCGGGCAAACCGAACTATTGACCTAAGACATGATTCGGAGCTGATGCATATAATGCTATAAGTTCGGGGTGCCACAATGTCGAAAGTGTTCGGACTTCTCACACCGTATTATGGGGTATACTGAAGCCCCTGGCGTACTGGTCGTACCAGAATGTACAGATGCCAGTTATCGTAAATAAACAGACAAGAAAAAAGAAGGGTAATGCAATTATGATATACATTGTTATGTAAATAATACGTCGAAGCGTACTGATACAAGTACTGCAATAAGCAAAATAGGACTATTTGACATGTCCTATCCAAGGGTAAGCTGCATATGGGTATTAAAAATGGGTACTTCGATTGTTATCAGAGACCACCTGGGGATTCCCTTGTACGTCTTAGCTTCTTGCCTCCTTGGTTGTTCCTTCCCGTAATGTGTCCAGCAATCAGACTGCCGGAAAGAGAGGAAATGATAAAGGTATATAGCCCCTGGGGCGGTTGAGCCGCATTGTGGGACGTGCCCTGGTCGTGCCCCCGCCTATGCCCATGGTATTTTTAGTGCGTAATTATGTACGCTGCACATGTGTTTCGCCGCTGATCGGGACTAGGACGGGGGCCGAATTGCTAGGCAAGCTCTGATGGTGCCAGGCGATCTTGTTGCAGGTTACTCCGGACTCGCTTGAAGGTGTCCGGGGGCTTTATCGCCGAATTGGCGGTTTGCCTTAAAAGGCTGCTTTGTGCCTCAGCTGCGAGGGCTGCAGTGTGCTCCTCCGTGCGGAGCGAGCGTTCTGTGTTTCCATTGACTGTTATAACCCCACGAGGTCCTGGCATTTTGAGCTTGAGGTATGCATAATGCGGTACCACATTGAATCTGGCAAATGCGGTTCGCCCGAGCAAAGGCGTGATAGCCATCGCGAACGGGATGATATCGAAGATTAACTCCTCGCCGGAAGTTGTCCGGAGATCCAAGACCACTTCCAAAGGTGTTATTGAGCCTGCAATGGGCCTCTACACTGGATGACACCTTTAAAGGTGGTTTTAGTGGGTTTGATCCTCGAGGGGTCTATGCCCATTTTGCGCATTGTATCCTGATAGAGCAGGTTCAGGCTGCAGCCGCCGTCCATAAGGACTTGGGTGAGGTGAAATCCGTCGATGATGGGGTCAAGGACCAATGCGGCAGATCCGCCATGACGGATACTAGTGGGGTGGTCCCTGCGATCGAAGGTGATCGGATAAGAGGACCATGGATTGAACTTTGGGGCGACTGGCTCCATCGCATAGACGTCCCTTAGTGCACATTTTCGTTCCCTCTTGGGAATGTGGGTTGCGTATATCATGTTCACCGTCTTCACTTGTGGAGGGAACCTCTTCTATCCTCCTGTGTTCGGCGGCTGGGGCTCCTCCTCGTCGTTGCTATGCAACCCCTTGTCCCTGTTTTCGGCATTCAACTTGCCGGCCTAGTTGAACACCCAGCATTCTCTGTTGGTGTGATTGGCTGGCTTATCGGGGGTGCCGTGAATTTGACACGAGCGATCGAGTATGCGGTCCAAACTGGACGGGCCCGGATTGCTTCTTTTGAACTGCTTCTTCTGCTGATTGGATTTAGAGCCGCTGAATCCGGCATTGACATCCGTGTCCTCGGTGTTGTCGCCGTTGTTGCGGTGCTTGTGTCTGTTACGACGTGGTCTGCCGTTATTATCCTTTGTATCTAAAGTGCCATGACTTTCTGATGTGTTGTTGCTGTGAGCCAGCCAGCTATCTTCGCCCGCGCAAAAGCGGGTCATGAGCATTGTGAGGGCTGCCATAGACTTCGGCTTCTCCTGGCCGAGGTGCCAGGCGAGCCACTCGTCATGTATGTTATGCCTAAATGCCGCTAAGGCCTCTGCATCCGGACAATCAACAATTTGGTTTTTCTTAGTTAGGAACCGGGTCTAGAATTGCCTGGTCGATTCCCCTGGCTGCTGAGTTATATGGCTCAAGTCATCAGCATCCGGAGGTCGCACATAAGTGCCCTGGAAGTTGTCAAGGAATGCATCTTCCAAATCCTCCCAACTGCCAACGGAGTCTGCTGGCAAGCTATTCAGGCAATGCCGAGCTGGTCCTTTGAGTTTTAGTGGGAGGTACTTGATGGCATGTAGATCATCACCATGAGCCATGTGGATGTGGAGGAGGAAATCCTCGATCCATCCATGGGATCTGTTGTACCATCACATGATTCAATATTTACGGGTTTAAAACCCTCTGGGGATTTGTGATCCATTACTTCATCGGTGAAGCATAGGGGGTGTGCGGCGCCTCTGTGCCGGGCTATATCACGACGCAGTTCATATGAGTCTTGTCTGCTGTATTCGGCCCGGCCGGATTTGCTTTTAGTGTATCCGGCGTGACGGTCATAGTCCCGCGTTGGTGCGCGCCCTCGTGATCCGTAGATCGATCTTGCATGTTTTGCCTTGTTTTCCAATACATCTCGCAGGTCCTGCGTGTTGCCCCGGGCCTTGGTATTTTTGTTTGATTGGCGGCGGTGTGCGGGCTGGACTTCCGGCTGAAATGCCTCTCTGTCTCAGCCACGAGGTGGCCGATCAGCCGCATCATACGCTGGTGATGTAGGTTTCAATGCTTCCTCCTCGAGATGAGGTAGCAACCTGCGCTTTGGATAACTCTTGGTTGGGCGCTCGAGTTCGTATTCCTCAGCTGCCAGGACTTTGGTCCATCTTTCCGCTAGCAGATCTTGATCAACTCAAAGCTATTGTTGCTTTTTCTTCAGGCTGTTTGCCGTGGATATAAGCCGGCGCTTGAAGCGTTCCTGCTCGACGGGATCCTCAGGCACGACAAATTCTTCGTCGCCGAGGCTCACTTCATCTTCGGAGAGAGGCATGTAATTGTCATCCTCTGATTCTCCGTTTGCTGCCTGTTCCGGAGGACTAGCTTGTTCATCCTCCCGCTCGAGGTCTGGCTGGAGGGAATTATCGTCGTCTTCGGCACTATCCGGAGCGTTATTGTCTCTTGTGCTGGTATCGCTGCTTTTGCTATGGCGAGACTTAGAGCGGCGCCGCTAACGTCGGTGCCTGGGTTGCTTCTTGGAGGGATTATCCTCTCTTGTCTTGTCGCCATCCCCTTCTTTGGGGGTGTCCACCTTGTATATGTCATACGATGAGGTGGCCGTCCAGCGCCCTATGGGTGGTGGTTCTTGTTCGTCTCCTGCATCGTCGTCCATACCGTCGATGTCTTCGGAGCCGAAGTTGACCATGTCGGTTAAATCATCGATAGTGGCTACTAAGTGGGTGGTGGGTGGGGCGCGAATTTCTTCGTCGTCCGCATCCCATTCTAGCCGGACATAGTTCGGCCAAGGGTCTCCTGACAGGGAGAGAGACTTCAATGAGTTTAGTACGTCGCCAAAAGGCGAGTGCTGAAAGATATCCGCGGAGGTAAACTCCATGATCGGTGCCCAATCGGATTTGATGGGCACGGACACAAGCGGCTCGGAGTCCGTGGCCGGGGACGAATCCAACGGTTTGGCAAAATGGGTCTCGTAGGAGGTGAGGTCAGTATTCTGCGCTATCGCCACTGAGTGTGCAGCCTCCGTGGCGGGGTCCATCCACCCGTCCACAGATGGTGCAATTTGTTCCGGATTGAGGGCCGGAGTAGTTGCAGGTGTGATCTCCCGAACACAGTCCGACGACAGAGCTTAATCATGCTCGTCGTGATTGTGCAGCGCACCTGACATGGGCTCGAATCCATCGAAGATCAAGTCTCCGGGGATGTCGGCAGTATAGTTCAAGTTTCTGATGGCCAGGGGCGTAGCTATCGATCTGCTCCAAATGGCTGCGAGTTAGTTAGCCCGTGTCTGAAGCCGCCGAACATGAAGATCTTTCCAGGGAGGAAAACCTCACCCTGGATCGCATCGTTGCCGATGATCGAAGGAGCCATCAAGCCTTACGGTCACGGCACAATGGAACTCTCAATGAAAGCACCAATGTTGGTGTCAAAACCGGCGGATCTCGGGTAGGGGGTCCCGAACTATGCGTCTAAGGCGGATGGCAACAGGAGGCGGGGGACACAATGTTTAACCAGGTTCGGGCCCTCTCGATGGAGGTAATACCCTACTTCCTGCTTGATGGATCTTGATGATATGATTATTACAAGAGTTGATCTACCACGAGATCGTAGAGGCTAAACCCTAGAAGCTAGCCTATGGTATGATTATTGTTGTCCTACGGACTAAACCCTCCAGTTTATATAGACATCGGAGGGGGCTAGGGTTACACAGAGTCGGTTACAAGGGAGGAGATCTACATATCTGTATCGCCAAGCTTGCCTTCCACGCCGAGGAGAGTCCCATCCGGACACGGGACGAAGTCTTCTATCTTGTATCTTCATAGTCCAAGAGTCCGTCCAAAGGATATAGTCCGGTTGTCTGAGAACCACCTAATCCAGGACTCCCTCACACTCCACTAAATAGATATACTTTGGATCCATTGCAACGCACGGGCCGACACATCTATACCCCTACTAGCAAGATGCCCATGCGTTGCACGGAACATCAAGATGCATTTCTATGAGTAGTTTATCTTGTGAGAGAAAAGGATGAACGGCGAAAGGCCTTATTTGCAAATGTGCAGAGGGGTGTGGGTATCTTTTTGGAAAATTGCCATTGTTTCCTTCCTATCCGTCAGATATAAATCGGAGGTCCTATATTGCAGGATGGCGGGCACACCATCGTCACCAACTCCGTTTTTTATAGGAGTAGAGATGCTAGCAAGATGCGTGTGCATTGCACGGAACATCAAGATGCATTTGTTTATAAAACACATTTTGTGATTGACCCATGCAGGAGTAATCCCATGTGTAAAAACTAATGATATCTCGAGAATTTTATCGGAAAAATGGTATCTCGAGAATTTTATCAAAAAATGATATCTCCAGAAAGATGAGAGATAAGGTGAGGAGGAGTGGGGCGTGGTGGTTACTGGTGGTCGGACTGGGCAGAGGCATGGGGGTGGAAGGCGCCGGCAGGCGGCCACCAGGACCGAGCTTCGGTGGCTTAGTGCACCAGCCGATGAGTCAATGACATGTGGACCTTAAATATGGCTGTCCCACATGTAATTCTCATGGTAGTGGCATGGTTCGCGACTCACTCGTTTGAGATGAACAGGCCGGTGGTGGCGTGGCTGTTGCGAGGGTGCCACAGCTGGGCGTTGAGGCGTTACGAGGCATAGATGGCCACACCGGCGGGTACTACCTGTAGTACATAAGTACTCCAGCTGAGGATTGATGCCCGGGACAAAATGTGTCACAGCCGCTGGATGAAAATTCGATGGTGCGGGAGTATGAATCGGAGCAGGCAAACCGCGTCCAATCGGGTGTGGCTGTGGTAGAAAGTTGATGGTCGCCATAGTTCAGCTGGCCCGCATGTCATGCACACAAAGGCAGAGGAGCGGTGGGGCTAAGGGGGTGAGGCGCACGTCGGGGGACGTCGTGCCGTGGGTTGGAGCGGCCTCGTGGGAATCACATGTTGGTGTGGCAGTGGTAGAAACAAGAAACATGATGGTCACCGTGGTTCAACTTCCATCGACAAATTGTCATGTCTGCTGACACATGCATTGCATACCGCTCACTACAAGGAGCAATAGTAGAGAAAACTTGTTCCAAAGATACCATTTTTCCGATAAAATTCTCGAGATATCATTAGTTTTTACACATGGGATTACTCCTGCAAGGGTCAATCACAACATGTGTTTTGTAAAAAAATGCATCTGGATGTTCCCTGCAATGCACGGGCATCTTGCTAGTCTAACTGAAGAAGATGATTATTTAAAGGGGCTTCGGAATTACTCCAAGAGGATGTGAAGAGGTTAAAACAATGTGAATGCAGTGTGGTCTGGATGCAAATGAAGATGAAGGAGTAGTGAAGAGGTCGAGGAAAATCGGTTCCCAATGGAGAAGTAAATGGGAGAAGTGGCCTGCAGGCAGTTGATTAGACGGCTAGGTAGACTAAACGAAAAGGCTACGCGGGTAGGCTGGGGAGTGGTACCTGTCCCTGTACGGGCCCATCCTTCTAGCGCTACATGTGCCACCGGCTAGTTGAGGCCACTCTTTCGAATCACCGTGGTGAGACATTTTATGATTCCTTTTTTATTTCTGCACCCCTCCTGACAGGTGGGACATATGCAAACGGATAGAAAAATGTGTCGCAACTGGTTCGGATGGATATTGGCGCGTGCGTGGGAGACACAACATTCTCTAGTTAAGGAATATGCGGTTATCCTCAAAAATAAAAGTCCTTCTTCGCGCTTTCGCATGCACAAGAATTTGGTTCTGCTTGCAATATGGATGACACCTGGAGGATGAAGTGAACCCACATGCATGCTAGCACAGGAGTACTAATCATGTTCGTACTACTCCTACTAGTAGTAGTAGTACAACTGTGCTACACTTGATGGTCAGAATATTATTATTCATCCGGTCCTCACACTGAAGTGACAAGACCCTGCGCCCGAGGTGACACCAGTCTAGGTGGCGTGTCCGGGTTACCAACTTCAGCCTCACCTTGTGCATTGTGCAGTCACTGTCACCACCGTTGTATAGCATGCCTCGCCTAGTCTCCCTCTCCCCTAGCACCACTCCATCTCCATCTCCGTCTCGCTGGAGATCCTGAGGTCACTCTTCATCAACTCACTGTGCCCCCGCGTACCCTCGCCTCGCTCGCCTCCCCCAGTACCACTATTCCCTCGCTAGCCGCTCTAGCACCAAGAGCCTTCTCCCCCGTAAATCAAGCCCCCAAAAACCCCACCTTCCAAACTCCACCATGGCCGAACGCAAACCGCGCAACATCCATATGAGCCGCGCTCGGAGCAATCTCCCCAATGACGTCCTCGACCTCTGTTGTTCGTGTATGGATATGTTGAACACCCTGCGGCTGGTTGCATGCCCGAGGGGCATGCACACGGCCATCATCGAAGCGAGGCCTAAGCTTTTCAAGACACCCTGCTTGTTGCTATCTGGTCTTGCGAGATTTGCTCACCATGATACAGAGGCGTACATGATGCCCCTCAACTTCAATCCGACCTCCATTAGCCGAAACTTCTTTGCAGGTATGAAGTGGGTCGTCGTACATCATTTCCCTCGACTTCGATCCGATCACCATCGCCCAAAACATCTTGCAGGTATGTACTGGGTCGGCATGAACTCCCACTAGATGGTTGCCATCAGAGAATACGGGAAAAAGTTGGTGCTCGTGAACTTCCAGAACTCCCATGAGATTATCCTTCCTCAGTTGGATGATATAGAGTTTTACCATCGCGGTCCAAGTCATTTAGAGTACATCGTCAGTTGGACGTACCTTGTTTTCCTGAATATTGTAATCTGCCAAGTGCCCACACGACATGCGGATTATGCAGACTTCAAGCTAATTTCCTTGTTCGACAAGGGACTCGCCTATCTTTCCGTCGGTGCCTTCTTTAGCTGGAGACAGCTCAGCTTGCAGTGGATCATCGTCAAAGCTGATACACACTTCTGTGATGCTATTCAACACAATGGCATCATCTACGCAATCGACAAAGCAAATGGCACCACGTATTGCTGGGACAGCGCGTGTAAGTTGTTTCCGTCTAATGTTAATGATGACGCCATGACACTATTTGAACTTTTTGTGATGATTAACATATCCCTGTTTGAGCAGAATTTGAGTAGAACTATGTCAATGTATTAGAGACGCCGTAAATCGGCTATATTTGGAATGAGTTAATTGATACGTCTCCAACGTATCTATAATTTTTGATTGCTCCATGCTACTTTATCTACTGTTTTGGACTTTATTGGGCTTTATTTTCCACTTTTATATTATTTTTGGACTAACCTATTAACCGGAGGCCCAGCAATTTCGCTTTTTTTGCCTATTTCAGTGTTTCGAAGAAACGGAATATCAAACGGAGTCCAAACGGAATGAAACCATCGGGAACGTGATTTTCTCACCGAACGTGATTTTCTCACCGAACGTGATCCTGGAGACTTAGACCCTACTCCAAGAAGTAAAAGAGCCGGTCACGGGGGTGGGGGCTCCCCCCCTAGGGCGCGCCCCCTGCCTCGTGGGCCCCCTGTTGCTCCACCGACGTACTCCTTCCTCCTATATATACCTACGCACTTCAAACGATCGTAACAGAGCCAAAACCTAATTCCACCGCCGATACTTCACAGATCCACGAGATCCCATCTTGGGGCTTGTTTTGAGCTCATGGAGGGCATCTACCACGGAGGGCTTCTACATCAACACCATAGCCCCTCCGATGAAGTGTGAGTAGTTTGCTTCAGACCTTCGGGTCCATAGCTAGTAGCTAGATGGCTTCTTCTCTCTTTTTGGATCTCAATACAATGTTCTCCCCCTCTCTCGTGGAGATCTATTCGATGTAATCTTCTTTTTGCGGTGTGTTTGTTGAGACCGATGAATGGTGGGTTTATGATCCAGCTTACCTATGAATAATATTTGAATCTTCTCTAAATTCTTTTATGTATGATTGGTTATCTTTGCAAGTCTCTTCGAATTATCCATTTGGTTTGGCCAATTAGATTGGTAGTTGTTGCAATGGGAGAAGTGCATAGCTTTGGGTTAAATCTTGCGGTGTCCTTACCCAAAGGATGTAAAGGGTTGCAAGGCACGTATTGTATTGTTGCCATCGAGGATAACAAGATGGGGTATTTATCATATTGCATGAATTTATTCCTCTACATCATTTCATCCTGCTTAAGGCGTTACTCTGTTATTAACTTAATACTCTAGATGCATGCTGGATAGCGGTCGTTTCGGTCTACTTGTCTCGGATGTGGTGCCTATATAGATGATCATACCTAGATATACTCATAACTATGTTCAATTCTGTCAATTGCTCAACAGTAATTTGTTCACCCACCGTAGAATACTTATGCTCTTGAGAGAAGCCACTAGTGAAACCTATGGCCCCCAGGTGTATTCTCATCATATCAATCTCCATCACATTTATACTTGCTTTGCTTTTACTCTGCCTTTTACTTTTCACTTTGCATCTCTATACCAAAAATACCAAAAATATTATGTATCATCTCTATCAGATCTCACTCTCGTAAGTGACCATGAAGGGATTGACAACCCCTAATCGCGTTGGTTGCGAGTAGCTATCATTTTGTGAAGGTACGAGGGACTTGTGCGTGGCCTCCTACTAGATTGATACCTTTGTTCTCAAAAACTGAGGGAAATACTTACGCTACTTCGCTACATCATCATCTCCTCTTTGGGGAAAACCAACACAAGCTCAAGACGTAGCAAGAAGGATTTCTGGCGCCGTTGCCGGGGAGTCTACGCAAAAGTCAACATACCAAGTACCTATCACAATCCCTATCTCTCGCATTACATTTTTGCCATTTGCCTCTCTTTTTCCTCTCCCCCACTTTACCCTTGCCGTTTTATTCGCCCTCTCTTTCCCAATCTCCTCCTCTTTTTCACGCTTGCCTTTTGTTTGCTCGTGTGTTGGATTGCTTGTTTGTCGCAATGGCTCAAGATGCTACCAAATTGTGTGACTTCACCAATATCAATAATAATGATTTCCTTAGCACTCCGATTGCTCCTCTTGCCAATACTCAATCTTGTGAAATCAATACTGCTTTGTTGAATCTTGTTATGAAAGATCAATTCGCCGGCCTTCCTAGTGAAGATGTCGCTACTCATCTGAATAGCTTCGTTGATTTATGTGATATGCAAAAGAAAAAAGACGTCGATATTGATGTCCTTAAATTGAAGATATTTCCTTTTTCGCTTAGAGATCATGCTAAAGCGTGGTTTTCATCTTTGCCTAAAAATAGTATTGATTCTTGGAACAAGTGCAAAGATGCTTTTATCTCTAAGTATTTTCCTCGCGCTAAGATTATCTCTCTTAGGAACGATATTATGAATATTAAGCAACTTGATCATGAACATGTTGCACAAGCTTAGGAGAGAATGAAATTAATGATACGTAATTGTCCTACTCATGGTTTGAACTTGTGGATGATTATACAAAAAATTTATACTGGACTGAATTTTGCTTCTAGAAATCTTTTAGATTCGGCCGCGGGAGGCACTTTTATGGAAATCACTCTAGGAGATGCTACTAAACTTCTAGATAATATTATGGTTAATTATTCTCAATGGCATACCGAAAGATCTACTAATAACTAAGTGCATGCGATAGAAGAAATCTATGTTTTGAGTGGAAAGATGGATGAACTTATGAAATTATTTGCTACTAAGAGTGTTTCTTCTGATCCTAATGATATGCCTTTGTCTACTTTGATTGAGAATAATAATGAATCTATGGCTGTGAATTTTGTTGGTAGGAATAATTTTGGTAACAACGCTTATAGAGGGAATTATAATCCTAGGCCTTATCCTAGTAATCCTTCTAATAATTATGGAAATTCCTATAACAACTCTTATGGAAATCTTAATAATATGCCCTTTGAATTTGAGAGTAGTGTTAAAGAGTTTATGAATTCACAAAAGAATTTAATGCTTTGCTTGAAGAGAAATTGCTTAAAGTTGATGATTTGGCTAGGAACGTTGATAGAATTTATCTTAAGGTTGATTCTTTAAAGCTTAGATCTATTCCTCCTAAGCATGATATCAACGAGTCTCTCAAAGCTACGATAATTTCCATTGATGAGTGCAAAGAAAGAACCGCTAGGATGCATGCTTCCAAAGATGCCTTTATTAAAGTGTGTTCTTCTAATTCCTATGAAAATCAAGATGAAGATCTAAAAGTTATTGATGTTTCCACCATTAAATCTTTGTTTTGCAATATGAATCTTGATGAAACTGAATATGATCTTCCCTTACCTAGAAGGCGTTCTAAGAATTCTGAGTTTTTAGATCTTGATGATGAAATTGATAAAAGTGGAATTGAAAGAAATAAAAATCTGGATGTTGCTAGACCCACTATTTTGGATCTCAAGGAATTTAATTATGAAAATTGCTCTTTAATTGATTGTATTTCCTTGTTGCAATCCGTGCTAAATTCTCCTCATGCTTATAGTCAAAATAAGGCCTTTACCGAACAAATTGTTGATGCCTTGATGCAATCTTATGAAGAAACACTTGAGTTGAAAGTCTCTATCCCTAGAAAGCTCTATGATGAGTGGTAACCTACTATCAAAATCAAAATTAAAGATTATGAGTTTCATGCTTTGTGTGATTTGGGTGCTAGTGTCTCCACTATTCCCAAAACTTGGTGTGATTTGCTAGAATTTCGTGACTTTAATGATTGCTCTCTAAACTTGCATCTTGCGGATTCCACTATTAAAAAGCCTATGGGAAGAATTAATTATGTTCTTATTGTTGCAAATAGGAATTATGTGCCCATAGATTTTATCGTTCTTGATATAGATTGCAATCCTTCATGTCCTATTATTCTTGGTAACCTTTCCTTAGAACGATTGGTGCAATTATTGATATGAAGGAAGGAAATATTAGATTCCAATTTCCATTAAAGAAAGGCATGGAACACTTTCTTAGAAAGAAAATAAAATTACCATATGAATCTATCATGAGAGCCACTTATGGATTGCCTACTAAAGATGGCAATACCTAGATCTACCCTTGCTTTTATGCCTAGCTAGGGGCGTTAAACGATAGCGCTTGTTGGGAGGCAACCCAATTTTGTTTTTAGTTTTTTTTTGCTTCTGTTTAGGAATAAATAGTCCATCTAGCCTCTGTTTAGATGTGGTTTTATGTTTTAATTAGTGTTTGTGCCAAGCTAGACCTATTGGATCTTCTTGGATGATAGTTATTTGATCTTGCTGTAATTTCAAGAAACTTTGCGCTCAGTGCCCGAATTGTTAAAAATCACCAGAACGTGATAAAATATTTATTCCAATTGCTGCTGATCAGTAAACAAATTGTCTAGGCCTTATAATTTTGGTAGAATTGTTCGAGTTCCGGAAGTTTGCGTTAGATACAGATTGCTACAGACTGTTCTGTTTTTGACAGATTCTGTTTTGCGTTTTTTGTTTGCTTATTTTGATGAATCTATGGCTAGTAAAATAGTTTATAATCCATAGAGAAGTTGGAATACAGTAGGTTTAAGACCAATATAAATAAAGAATGAGTTCATTACAGTACCTTAAAGTAGTCTTTTGTTTTCTTTCTCTAACGGAGCTCACGAGATTTTTATTGAGTTTTTTGTTGTGAAGTTTTCAAGTTTTGGGTAAATTCTTTTGATGGATTATGGAACAGGGAGTGGAAAGAGCCTAAGCTTGGGGATTCCCATGGCACCCCCAAGATAATCCAAGGACACCAAAAAGCCAAAGCTTGGGGATGCCCCGGAAGGCATCCCCTCTTTCGTCTACTTCCATCGGTAATTTACTTGGAGCTATATTTTTATTCACCACATGATAAGTGTTTTGCTTGGAGCATCTTGTACTATTTGCGTCTTTGCTTGTTAGTTTACCACAATCATCCTTGTTGTACACACCTTTTGAGAGAGCCATACATAAATTGGAATTTGATAGAATACTCTATGTGCTTCACTTATATCTTTTGAGTTTGATAGTTTTGCTCATAGTGCTTGACTTATATCTTTTGAGCGTGATAATTTTTGCTCTAGTGCTTCACTTAGATCTTTTAGAGCACGGTGGTGGATTTGTTTTAAATAAACTATTGATCTCTCATGCTTCACTTAGATTATTTTGAGAGTGGTTAATAGCATGGTAATTTGCTTAATGTTAATATACTTGGTATTCAAGATATGTGAAACTTTCTTTTGAGTGCGTTGAATGCTAAGATAAGTTTGATGCTTAATAATTGTCTTGAGATATGAATATGGTGATATTAGAGTCATGCTAGTTGAGTAGTTGTGAATTTAAAGAATACTTTTGTTGAAGTTTGTGATTCCCGTAGCATACACGTATGGCGAACCGTTATGTGATGAACTCGGAGCATGATTTATTTATTGATTGTCTTCCTTATGAGTGGCGGTCGGGGACGAGCGATGGTATTTTCCTACCAATCTATCCCCCTAGGAGCATGCGCGTAATACTTTGCTTTGATAACTTCTAGATTTTTGCAATAAGTATATGAGTTCTTTATGACTAATGTTGAGTCCATGGATTATACGCACTTTTTCACATCCTTCAACAATTGCTAGCCTCTCTAATACATCACAAGACTTTTCGCCGGTATCATACACCCACCATATATCTTCCTCAAAACAGCCACCATACCTACCTATCATGGCATTTCCATAGCCATTCCGAGATATATTGCCATGCAACTTTCCACCGTTCCGTTTATTATGACACGCTCCATCATTGTCATATTGCTAGCATGATCATGTAGTTGACATCGTATTTGTGGCAAAGCCACCATTCATAATTCTTTCATACATGTCACTCATGAATCATTGCATATCCTGGTACACCGCCGGAGGCATTCATATAGAGTCATATTTTGTTCTAAGAATCGAGTTGTAAGAAAAATAAAAGTGTGATGATCATCATTATTAGAGCATTGTCCCAAGTGAGGAAAGGATGATGGAGACTATGATTCCCCCACAAGTCGGGATGAGACTCCGGACGAAAAAAAAGAGGCCATAAAAAAAGAGAAAAGGCCCAAATAAAAAAATGAGAGAAAAAGAGAGAAGGCACAATGTTACTATCCTTTTTACCACACTTGTGCTTCAAAGTAGCACCAAGATCTTCATGATTGAGAGTCTCATTTTGTCACTTTCATATACTAGTGGGAATTTTTTATTATAGAACTTGGCTTGTATATTCCAATGATGGGCTTCCTCAAATGCCCTAGGTCTTCGTGAGCAAGCGAGTTGGATGCACACCCACTTAGTTTCTTTTGTTGAGCTTTCATATACTTATAGCTCTAGTGCATCCGTTGCATGGCAATCCCAACTCACTCACATTGATATCTATTGATGAGCATCTCCATAGCCCGTTGATACGCCTAGTTGATGTGAGACTATCTTCTCCCTTTTTGTCTTCTCCACAAGCACCACCCTCTTCCACATATAGTGCTATATCCATGGCTCACGCTCATGTATTGCGTGAAGATTGAAAAACTTTTGAAAATGTTAAAGTATGAAACAATTGCTTGGCTTGTCATCGGGGTTGTGCAAGATTTAAATATTTTGTGTGGGGAAGATGGAGCATAGCCAGACTATATGATTTTATAAGGATAACTTTCTTTGGCCATGTTATTTTGAGAATACATAATTGCTTAGTTAGTATGCTTTAAGTATTATTATTTTTATGTCAATATGAACTTTTGTCTTGAATCTTTCGGATCTGAATATTCATATTCATACCATGATTAAGAAGATTTACATTGAAATTATGCCAAAGTATCACTCCGCATCAAAAATTCTCTTTTTATCATTTACCTACTCGAGGACGAGCAGGAATTAAGCTTGGGGATGCCTGATACGTCTCCAACGTATCTATAATTTTTATTGCTCCATGCTACTTTATCTATTGTACTATATTGTGCTTTATTTTCCACTTTTATATTATTTTTGGGACTAACCTATTAACCGGAGGCCCAAATTAGAATTGCTTCTTTTTGCCTATTTCAGTGTTTCGAAGAAACGGAATATCAAATGGAGTCCAAACGGAATGAAACCTTCGGGAACGTGATTTTCTCACCGAACGTGATCCAGGAGACTTGGACCCTACTCCAAGAAGTAACAGAGGCGGTCACGAGGGTGGGGGGCGCGCCCCCCTGCCTCGTGGGCCCCTGTTGCTCCACCGACGTACTCCTTCCTCCTATATATACCTCACGCATTCCCCAAACGATCGTAACAGAGCCAAAAACCTAATTACACCGCCGCAATTTCCTGTATCCATGAGATCCCATCTTGAGGCCTGTTCCGGAGCTCCGCCGGAGGGGGCATCCACCATGGAGGGCTTCTACATCAACACCATTGCCCCTCTGATGAAGTGTGAGTAGTTTGCTTCAGACCTTCGGGTCCATAGCTAGTAGCTAGATGGCTTATTCTCTCTTTTTTGATCTCAATACAATGTTCTCCCCCTCTCTCGTGGAGATCTATTCGATGTAATCTTGTTTTTGCGGTGTCTTTGTTGAGACCGATGAATTGTGGGTTTATGATCCATCTTATCTATGAATAATATTTGAATCTTCTCTAAATTATTTTATGTATGATTGGTTATCTTTGCAAGTCTCTTCGAATTATCCATTTGGTTTGGCCAACTAGATTGGTAGTTCTTGCAATGGGAGAAGTGCATAGCTTTGGGTTCAATCTTGCAGTGTCCTTACCTAGTGACAGAAAGGGTTGCAAGGCACGTATTGTATTGTTGCCATCAAGGATAACAAGATGGGGTATTTATCATATTGCATGAATTTATTCCTCTACATCATGTCATCTTGCTTAAGGCGTTACTCTTTTTTAACTTAATACTCTAGATGCATGCTTTGGATAGCGGTCGATGAGTGGAGTAATAGTAGTAGATGCAGAATCGTTTCGGTCTACTTGTCTCGGACGTGATGCCTATATACATGATCATACCTAGATATACTCATAACTATGCTCAATTCATCAATTGCTCAACAGTAATTTGTTCACCCACCATAGAATACTTATGCTCTTGAGAGAAGCCACTAGTTAAACCTATGGCCCCGGGTCTATTCTCATCATATCAATCTCCATCACTTTTATACTTGCTTTGCTTTTACTTTGCCTTTTACTTTTCACTTTGTATCTCTATACCAAAAATACCAAAAATATTATCTATCATCTCTATCAGATCTCACTCTCGTAAGTGACTGTGAAGGGATTGACAACCCCTAATCGTGTTGGTTGTGAGTAGCTATCGTTTTGTGCAGGTATGAGGGACTTGTGTGTGGCCTCCTACTGGATTGATACCTTGGTTCTCAAAAACTGAGGGAAATACTTACGCTACTTTGCTGCATCATCCTCTCCTCTTCGGGGAAAACCAAGGCAAGCTCAAGACGTAGCATTAATTCATGCGATTGTGACCATGTCATTACAGCCAATTTGTACCCCTGAATAATCAAACAGTTAGGAAGATATTAATATTCTCCTTATTTTATAGTAATCTATATACTACTAAATATGAGTGTGTATCAATGGCCATGTTAGTTTCCTCATTTTAATGATGTAGAAACATGCATCACACTATTGGTTTCATCTAACCATACATTAGGGAAGTAAATGTGCATATGGAGAACTCTATATTTGGAAGTAGTGAAATTCTGTAATGGTTACTGTCGGTGTCAAAACCGGCGGATCTCGAGTAGGGGGTCCCGAACTGTGCGTCAGGCGGATGGTAACAGGAGACAAGGGACAGGGTGTTTTTACCCAGCTTCGGGCCCTCTCGATGGAGGTAATACCCTACTCCTGCTTGATTAATATTGATGATATGGGTAGTACAAGTGTAGATCTACCACGAGATCAGAGAGGCTAAACCCTAGAAGCTAGCCTATGGTATGATTGTTGTTCGTCCTACGGACTAAAACCCTCCGGTTTATATAGACACCGGATAGGGTTAGGGTTACAGTCGGTTACAATGGTAGGAGATCTACATATCCGTATCGCCAAGCTTGCCTTCCACGCCAAGGAAAGTCCCATCCGGACACGGACGAAGTCTTCATTCTTGTATCTTCATAGTCCAGAGTCCGCCAATGGTGATAGTTCGGCTATCCGGACACCCCTCCAGACTCCCTCAAGAGCCCCGAACCAGGCTTCAATGGCGATGAGTCGGTAGCGTTGATTGTCTTCGGCATTGCGAGGCGGGTTCTGCTCCAAATTCCATATACTTGTCGAATAGTGTCCGGCTTCTGATAAATGCTGCGCTCCTTGGCTTCTACGCCCAATAATGGTCATCTTCCACGTGTTTGAATGAATGCGAAAAGCCAGGGTATTTTTACACTTACCCCCCTAGCTGCGCAAATGAGCCGCCTATAAAAGGGGCGAGGATCTAGATCTTAGTCACACCATCCCCCCTCTGCAATCTTTCATCGGAGCACCTCTGACAAAAACCCATTCCATCATGGACAGTCGACGCGGCTCCTCCTCTCGCGCTCCCAGCCCTCAGCCTGGAAATTGGGAGAGATGCTCGATCCATATAGCGAGCTAGTTATACTCCAAACCAAGGGATTTCTTCCCCGGCCTTCATGGTTCGGTTCGAGCCGGACTTGCCACCTACAAGGGCGGAAAGCAAGCGGAGAGTGTCCCTATCCCTCTAAAGGAGAGCGGGTGTGCTTTATCTCTTATCTAGTAAGAGGACTCGGATTTCCAATTCATCCGTTTCTCCGGGGGCTCTTGGAGTTCTACGGCCTCCAGTTGCACCACCTTACGCCTGCCTCCATTTTACACATCGCGGGCTTCGTGGCCCTCTGTGAACTGTTCTTTGGCATCGAGGCTCATTTTGCGCTGTGGAAGAGATTATTCTGCCTAGTACCCCGTTCTCATGAGGGGTCAATATATCAAGTGGGCGGAGCGAACTATGGCGCATCGCCGGGACGGATATCTATCCGGAACCCCGGAGAAGGCGTCCAAGACCGGCCTTCGGAATGGTTTTACATGGAGGACGTCCCGCTGCCGGATCATGTTGGATCGGCCTTAGGAGTTTAGCAACGCCTCTGAAGAAGCACCTAAGCTGGCGCCCATGAGCCCCAGAGGGAAAATGATCGGGGCGTCCTTTACTTGATGAGCGAATAAGATTCTTGGCTCATGCCGGATTGACCATGATTGGACTCATGGCAATCTGCATTATGAGGAGTGCAGCCGCCCAATATAGGGGCCACCCCATGTGGGACTTCAACGGGGAGGACGATGCCACCCGCCATGGCCGCAAAGGGCCGGGATCGGTCAACGAACTGGTGAAGACCTTGTCCGCCATGTCCAAAGGGGAAGAGGAGGATTTTCTCCGTGTCAGTCCACTGAGCGGGTTTTCTTCGAATAATCCTCGAAGTTGGGTAAGCAAATATCTTAGTGGCCTGTCCGATCCATGTTCCCGTGGTTAAATATCTCATTTCATGGTTTCTACGCAGGAACTGCGCCGGGCCGTGGAGAAGATACACAGCCAGCCCCACAACCCGAGGATCCGAACGGTCCCTCGATCCGACCTCCAAGAGGACCCGGATATAAAGGTGGAGCTGATCGACGGGTGTTCCACCAACGTAGCATCGACAATGCTTTGGTTGCCATTACGGTCGACTACCCGGATTATTTCGGCCTCCTGTAACCGTGACCCGAAGTCCGGATACCATGACCCACCGTGCTTTACTTCTAATCACCACATATTTGATGGTGTTTAGTAGGGGTGCCTTGAGGCAGGAGGCCGAGCTCACGGCTAGCCAACAAGGGCAAGACGGCCTCACAGTTAAAAAGAAGTGCGGCCGGATCGAAACTCCGCCGCAACGGTATGGCGCGTCACCATATTCCTGTGATTGATTCTGGAAGGCGATTAACGCTGGTGCTCTTTTCAGAAAAAGAGCGCCACGGACCGAGTCCGGAGAGGTTGCCAATCGAACCTCCGCCAGCCAGGCTCCAAAGCCGGGTCGAGAAGCGGAGGCGAGCACGAGGCGTCGTCGGATGCTCCTCCGATGAGCATCTTGACAGATTGTCCTCCACCAACTCCGAGGTGGAGAGCGCCATGAATCACAGGCGCCACGACAGTTCTTCGTGACGCATGTTTCTCCCAAGAGGCCTTGAATGCCTTCAATTCGGGAGATGCGCACCTCCGTGCCGCTCAAGATGGTCTAGCCAGAGCCACGGAGCAGTATGTAAAGGACATACGGGTGAAGAAATTTGATAGTTATATATGCCAGTAGCCCCCGAGACTTAAAATAGTTAGAATAACTGATTTAAAGATCATTTGTTATGCAGGATCTTACAAAAAAGAATACCCGACTGTCCCAGGAGCTTTGAAGAATGCAAGGCCCAACTTGAGGCTGCACTAGCCGCTCTGAGGGGAGCCACAGAGACCCCTCACGGTAATATATGCCTCAAAAGATAAATAGTTTATGAAGTGCGGCGTGTGTGTAAATCTGACAATAATATTGCAGATGGCGCTGGTCTAGATCCAGACAAGCAACAGCTCTTGCGCCGATTGAAGGCCGGCGAGAGCGTGGTTACGAGGGTGCGGCAGGAGAAAAATAACCTCCAAGATGCCAACATCCAACTGGGCGAGGACCTAAAGGATGTTCGTGCTCAGCTTGTCCGACCCGTAAGGAGAATCGGCGGCTTCGTCGCGGCATTTTCGATAAGTGCTTGAACGAACTTTGAAAGAGTTCGGCGAGGAAAACGACTAACATAAACATGTATGTAGGTTTGCTCACAGTGTCGCCCCGAGGAGGAGATGCCCAGTTCTTGGTGATCTTCTTCCCGAATCGGCTACCGCATTTAACGAGTTCGGTAGGTGATGAAAGGCGTCGCCTGAGCCTTGTGGCCATCTATCTCCACCTTTCGAAGGCATTGGGGAGCTGGCAGAGCGGCTTCAAGGATCACGGCGGCGCTTCCGACTATGGAAGATATCGGCTGCCGTCAAAGGCGCCAGGGAGGCTGGGCCATGGTAAAGATGCGGTACGAAGGTGACCCAAACCACATGGCCGAGGTTGGACTGTGGGGCACGATGGGAAGGAGATCCTGTAAGCTTAGTGTACAACCAAGTAGAATTGGCCGCCAAGTGTTCCCAGCAAGATTGTAAATTAGATAGCCCATTAGATGGCATTGAGGAGGAATACAATTAGTCGAGTTGACTATGTAATTTAATATGACATGAAAAATGTCTTCTAGCCGGATTGTAGATCGTTTGTCATAGCGGACCTTTTTGTTGGGGAACGTAGCAGAAATTCAAAATTTTCCTACGTGTCACCAAGATCTATCTATGGAGAAACCAGCAACGAGGGTAAGGAGAGTGCATCTACATACCCTTGTAGATCGCTAAGCGGAAGCGTTCAAGAGAACGGGGTTGAAGGAGTCGTACTCGTCGTGATCCAAATCACCGGAGATCCTAGTGCCGAACGGACGACACCTCCGCGTTCAACACACGTACAGCCCGGTGACGTCTCCCATGCCTTGATCCAGCAAGGAGAGAGGGAGAGTTTGAGGAAGACTCCGTCCAGCAGCAGCACAACGGCGTGGTGATGATGGAGGAGCGTGGCAATCCTGCAGGGCTTCGCCAAGCACCGCGGGAGAGGAGGAGGGAGAGAGGCAGGGCTGCGCCATGGAGAGGTGAAAACTCATCTCCTGGCAGCCCCAAAACCCTCATCTAGGGGGAGAGGGAGGGCTGCGCCCCCACCTAGGGTTCCACCCTAGGGGCGGCGGCCAACCCAGATCCCATCTGGTGGGGCGGCCATGGGGGGAGCGGGTAAACTGGCCTTCCAAGCTTGGGGGGCGAGCCCCCCCCCCAAACCCTAGGCGCCTTGGGCCCTTGTGGGGGGGGGGGGGCGCACCAGCCCACCTGGGGCTGGTCCCCTCCCACACTTGGCCCATGCTGCCCTCCGGGGATGGTGGCCCCACTTGGTGGACCCCCGGGACCCTCCCGGTGGTCCCGGTACGTTACCGATAAAACCCGAAACTTTTCCGATGACCAAAACAGGACTTCCCATATATAAATCTTTACCTCTGGACCATTCCGAACTCCTCGTGACGTCCGGGATCTCATCAGGACTCAACAACATTCGGTAACCACATACAAACTTCCTTTATAACCCTAAGCGCCATCGAACCTTATGTGTAGACCCTACGGGTTCGGGAACCATGCAGACATGACCGAGACGTTCTCCGGTCAATAACCAACAGCGGAATCTGGATACCCATGTTGGCTCCCACATGTTCCACGATGATCTCATCGGATGAACCACGATGTCAAGGACTCAATCGATCCCGTATAGAATTCCCTTTGTCTAGCGGTATTGTACTTGCCCGAGATTCGATCGTCGGTATCCCAATACCTTGTTCAATCTCGTTTCCGGCAAGTCTCTTTACTCGTTCCGTAACACATCATCCCGTGATCAACCCCTTGCTCACATTGTGCACATTATGATGATGTCCTACCGAGTGGGCCCAGAGATACCTCTCCGTTTACACGGAGTGACAAATCGAGTCTCGATTCGTGCCAACCCAATGACACTTTCGGAGATACCGTAGTGCACCTTTATAGCCACCCGATTACGTTGTGACGTTTGGTACACCCAAAGCATTCCTACGGTATCCGGGAGTTGCACAATCTCATGGTCTAAGGAAAAGATACTTGACATTAGAAAAGCTTTAGCATCTGAACTACGATCTTTGTGCTAGGCTTAGGATTGGGGTCTTGTCCATCACATCATTCTCCTAATGATATGATCCCGTTATCAACGACATCCAATGTCCATGTTCAGGAAACCGTAACCATCTATTGATCAACGAGCTAGTCATCTGATGCTTACTAGGGACATGGTGTTGTCTATGAATCCACACATGTATCTGAGTTTCCTTTCAATACAATTATAGCATGGATAATAAGCGATTATCATGAACAAGGAAATATAATAATAACTAATTTATTATTGCCTCTAGGGCATATTTCCAACAGTCTCCCACTTGCACTATAGTCAATAATCTAGTTCACATCGCCATGTGATTAACACTCACAGGTCACATCACCATGTGACCAACATCCAAAGAGTTTACTAGAATCAATAATCTAGTTCACATCACTATGTGATTAACACTCAATGAGTTCAGGGTTTGATCATGTTTATGCTTGTGAGAGAGGTTGTAGTCAACGGGTCTGCAATATTCAGATCCCTATGTACTTCGCAAATCTCTAGGTCATATTGTAAATGCTGCTTCCACGCTCCACTTGGAGCTATTCCAAATGGTTGCTCCACTATACGTATCCGGTATCTCTACTCAGAGCTATCCGGATAGGTGTTAAGTTTGCATCGACGCAACTCTTTACGCCGAACTCTTTATCACCTCCATAATCGAGAAACATGTCCTTATTTACTCCAAGGACAATTTTGATCATTGTCCAATGATCCATTCTTGGATCATTCTTGTACCCCTTGACCGACTCATGGCAAGGAACACTTGATGCGGTACACAACATAGCATACTATAGAGCCTATGTCTAAGGCATAGGGACGGCCTTAAATCTTTTCTCTCTTTTCTGCCGTGGTCGATCTTTCACTCTTAACTTCATACCTTACAACTCAGGCAAGAACTCCTTCTTTGGTCGATCCATCTTGAACACCTTCAAGATTATGTCAAGGTATGTGCTCATTTGAAAGTACCATTAAGCGTTTTTGATCTATCCTTATAGATCTTGATGCTCAATGTTCAAGTAGATTAATCCAGGTTTTCTATTGAAAAACACCTTTCAAATAACCATGTATGCTTTCCAGAAATTCTACATCATTTATGATCAACAATATGTCAACAACATATACTCATCAGAAATTCTATAGTGCTCCCACTCACTTCTTTGGAAATACAAGTTTCTCATAAACTTTGTATAAACCCAAAATCTTTGATCATCTCATCAAAGCGCACATTCCAACTCCGAGATTCTTACTCCAGTCCTTAGAAGGATCGCTGGAGCCAGCATACCTTTTAGCATCCTTAGGATTGACAAAAAACTTTCTGATTTTATCACATACAACCTTTCCTTACGAAGATTGGTAAGGAAACTCGTTTTGACATCCATCTGCTAGATTTCATAAATGCAGCTAATGATAACATGATTCCGACGGACTTAAGCATCGCTACGGATGAGAAAATCTCATCGTAGTCAACTCCTTGAACTTGTGAAAAAACTCTTCGCCACAAGTCGAGCTTCATAGACGGTGACATTACCGTCCACATCCGTCTTCTTCTTAAGGATCCATTTATCTCAATGGCTTGCCGATCATCGGGCAAGTCCACCAAAGTCCATGCTTTGTTCTGATACATGGATCCTATCTCGGATTTCATGGCTTCTAACCATTTGTCGGAATATGAGCCCACCATCGCTTCCCCATAGCTCGTAGGTTCATTGTTGTCTAGCAACATGAACTTCAATCTGAGATTCTTGTATCACTCAAGTAGTACGCATCCTTGTCCCCTTACGAGTGCGGTAGTGACTTGATCCAAAACTTCATGATCACTATCATAAGCTTCTACTTCAATAGGCGCCACAGGAACAACTTCCTGTGCCCTGCTACACACTTGTTGAAGTGACGGTTCAATAACCTCATCAAGTCTCCACCATCCTCCCACTCAATTCTTTCGAGAGAAACTTTTCCTCGAGAAAGGACCCGTTCTAGAAACAATTACTTTTGCTTCGGATGCGAGATAGGAGGTATACCCAACCATTTTGGGTATCCTATGAAGATGTATTTATCCGTTTTGGGTTCGAGCTTATCACGATGAAACCTTTTCACATAAGCGTCGCAGCCCCAAACTTTCAAGAAACGACAACTTAGCTTTCTCCAAACCATAGTTCAGATGGTGTCGTCTCAACGGAATTACGTGGTGCCCTATTAAAGTGAGTGCGGTTGTCTCTAATGCCTAACCCATGAACGATAGTGATAATTTGATAAGAGACATCATGGTACACACCATATCTAATAGGATGCAACTATGATGTTCGGACACACCATCACACTATGGTGTTCCAGGCGGTATTAATTGTGAAACAATTTCCACAATGTCTTAATAGCGTTCCAAAGCTCGTAACTCAGATACTCATCTCTATGATCATACCATAGACATTTTATCCTCTTGTCACGATGATCTTTAACTTCACTCTGAAATTACTTGAACCATTCAATAATTCAGACTTGTGTTTCATCAAGTAAATACACTCAGTATCTACTTAAATCATCCGTGAAGTAAGAACATAACGATATTCACTGCATGCCTCAGCACTCATTGGACTGCGCACATCAAAATGTGTTACATCAACATGTTGCTATCTTGTTCCATTTTACTGAAACCGAGGCTTTTTCAGTCATCTTGCCCATGTGGTATGATTTGCATATTTGTAGCGACCCGACCCGAATGGATCAAGTCTCTGTGCTTTCGTGTCATCCCTGGATCGGTATGCTGACACACACAGTACTCGAAGGATTTATAACAGAGGTAAATCACATGTATAAAGTAGCGTAAATACTATTACCTCAATCCAAATATAAGCGGAAGCAACAAGGTTGTGGATTCGGCAACACCAAAGGCAAAGTTGAGTATAGGAAATCGTAACCCTAACGTTATCACTTACTCGTCGTCGAAAAGTCTACGCAACATGAAAAGTTGCAGCCGAAACGGTCAATTGACACATGGAATATCTTTGGCAATGTAACACATAGAGAGTAATGAAAGAATAAGCCTATACTACATGCATATACGGTGGTGGAAAAGCTCTATGGTTATAAGGTTTTTGCGAAAAGCCAATTTTTCCCTACCGCAAAGGAATAAATTTATTTAACTATCATGGTGGTTGTTAAACATTGAGAATGGTTGATGACATTCTCAATCCCAATTAAAAGTACTCATTAAACCCAAACAAATTATATTAAGTAACGTGATGAGATCAACAGGATATCCATGTACTAGATACTCAAAATTGTCCATAACCGGGGACACGGCTAATCATGATTAGTTTATACACTCTGCAGAGGTTTGCACTTTTCCCCACAAGACTCGATCGCCTCCGTTTGGTTTCTCGTGACTACATGGTGTTTGAGAAGCGGATGACCGAGACATAGTCTTCGTAAGCGCTAGCACCTTACTTGTGGGTAGACCGTACCAACCTACATCCCCTACATCAGCTAGCCTACCCGTAAGAGTTCGCACAACTTAGTCAACTATGCGAGCCCATAATGGCTTGTGGCTGCACACGGAAGTTACTAGTTTGAATAATCTTATGATCCCTTTGAGCACGGGTGGCGGTCAGAAGAAATACAGGCAAGTCTGATAGAAACCAGGTGCCTCAATCCACCCAGATGTGTGTTTAAGTTGCCACCTTAAATAAACCATTAAATTAACAATCTCACATCTGTCATGGATATTCACTCACCCAATCCACGTCTACTAGCATAGCATGGCGTAATAAGCAAACGTAGAAGTAACTCCCAAAGATTTGATAATAAAACAGGTAATAGGTACTACCTCATCTATTTCCCATCCCACAATTTAATTAGATCCTAACCATGCAAGTGTTTGAGGATTGATCTAATGCATAAAAACTGGGTAGTAGAAAAGATATGATCAAGTGTTACTTGCACGCAAAGTTGATGAAGATGATTAGCACTCAAAACTCTTGATAGATCTACTCGTCACACTCGATCAATCTATCGTAATCAAGCAATAGTAACCACACATAAGCAATCACTCAAAAGATCGGAAGGATCGAAGAAACAATTCAGAAAACGTAAAAACCAAATCTAATAACTCTTGCAGCATAAAACAATTTCTAACAGTACCAAAACTATGTGTATTTGGCCTTATCAGAAAGTTCAGGTCAAGAGCTTCGATTTGCAAAAAGAATCAACTAAATCGGAGTTACGAAACTAAAGTTATTATAAAAAGTAGTTAAAATACAAATCAGTTTGAATTAAAATTTTAAAAATTTCAAAAACATGTTTGAGTTGTATTCTTGGATAGAGGAGATCATAACGAAGAAGTGGGCGTTGGTTTACGTTGGATTCCGACTTACGAGTAAAAAGTTATGAGCGTTTGAAAATTAGGGACTACGGATAGGTCCTGACGGGAATTAAAAATAAAAGAAAAATCTATCGATGACGCTCGCTAAACAAAACCGGAAAGAAAAACCGGCGAGAAAACTGATCTAGGGTTTCGGAAAGAAAACCGAAAGAAAAACCGATCTAGAAAACCGATCTAGAAAACCGATCTAGAAAACCGGAACGAAATCGGAAAAGAAAAGGTGGCCAAGGCTGGGGCTAGTACCTCGAAGAGGCGAGGCTCATGGCGGCGGCGAGTTGCGGCGGCGGCAAGTGGCGGCGGCGGTGGCAAGGGGCGGCGGCGTGGTGTGGGGCGGCGGCGGCACTGCTGCTGCTGCTGCTGCGGAGGAGAGGAGAGGAGAGTTGATTTGATGTGTTGGGGGGTGCTTGGGTATTTATATTGGGGAGGGAGGGTTTTGCTTGGGGCAGGGCACAAGAAATAGATTAGGATTAGGAATCCTAGAATAAAAAACGGAATAACAAACCGGGGTCAAATTCTACTAGGAATCGTAAAAGAATAGGAAACTTGGGGCTCCTGGCTCCCCTAGGTGCGTGGTGCGTGCGTCGTGGCCTTGGCCTTCGGCCGGCCGGTGGCTTTATGCTTGGGCCTTTGGCCCAAAAGGCCCTTTTTTTTTTTTTTTTGTTCTTTTTTAAGACAGAGACAACAAAACAAAAATAATAAAACCAAATAAAAATTTATATAGGCATATAATATATCAAATTTTTCAGAAAAAGATTTCCTACATGATGGACATTATTCTAGCTTCAAATAAAATACACACAAATTCAAATAAAGCAAAGAGTGTTTCAGCTCTAATAAAATCCAATAAAAATCATTTTTAAAATACCAAAATGACTTCAAATTAATTTCTCTCCAATTTTACGATGTAGGAAATCATGTTACCCTATTTCCATATATTTTATTTTGGAGAAAAATAATTTGAATAAAACTCAAATAACTCCAAATTGAAAAATAATTCAAAGGAACTTTGAATTTAATTCTTTGAAAACTCCCAACTCATATTTCGTATAATTTGAAGAAGTCATTTTATCTTCGCTCGTGAAAATCATTGAGTTGCATAAAGTTTCAGAATTGGAAATATTTTTCAAATGAAATTCTAATATTTTCAACTACCCTTGTCTTTTAATTAAATGGAAGTAGTCATGTCATCTTCTCTCCAGTTTTTTGTGATGAAAAGAATTTGAATTCCCTAAGATCATAAAAGCAAAATGAAAGTTTGGGAAAGTCCTTTTATTCCCTCTCATCTAACTTTCAAAAAGTTTCGAAATCACTCACTTTCAGTCAATCAATCAAGCAATCAATCAAATCTATCTATTTATTATAACATTCCAAAATTTAGAATTTTGGGATGTTACAATATCTCAAGTGATTCAAAATCAAGTGAGTCCAAACGATCCATCTGCATGGAGTTTCATCATGTGTATACACCAATAGACATGGTTTGCATGTCTCAAACTTTTCAAAACGAGTGAGTCCAAAGATCCATCAACATGGAGCTTCTTCATGCATTTTATACCAATATGACTTACATGGCAGTGCCACAAGTAAGTGGTACTATCATTACTAACTTATACCTTTGGCATGAAAATGTGTATCACTACGATCGAGATTCAATAAATCATTCATTTAAGTGCAAGACCATCGAAGGTATTATTCAAATAAATAGAGTAACCATTATTCTCCTTAAATGAATAACCGTATTGCGATAGACATAATCCAATCATGTCTATGCTCAACGCAAACACAAAATGACAATTATTCTGGTTTAATACTAATCTTGATGGTAGAGGGAGCGTGCGATGTTTGATCACATCAAACTTGGAAACACTTGCAACACGTATCGTCAGCTCACCTTTAGCTAGTCTCCGTTTATTCCGTAGCTTTTATTTCGAGTTACTAACACTTAGCAACTGTACCGGTATCTAATACCACGGTGCTACTAGGAGTACTAGTAAAGTACACATTAACATAATGTATATCCAATATACTTCTATCGACCTTGCCAGCCTTCTTATCTACCAAGTATCTAAGGTAATTCTGCTCGATGGCTGCTCCCCTTATTGCGAAGCACTTAGTCTCGGGTTTGGGTTCAACCTTGGGTTTCTTCACCGAGCAAAGAACTGATTTGCCATTTCATGAAGTGTCCCTTCTTGCCCTTGCCCTTCTTGAAACTAGTGGTTTCACCAACCATCAACAATTGATGCTCCTTCTTGATTTCTACTTTCGCGGTGTCAAACATCGTGAATATCTCAAGGATCATCGTATTTATCCCTGATTTGTTATAGTTCATCACGAAGCTCTAGCAGCTTGGTGGCAATGACTTTGGAGAAACATCACTATCTACGGAAGATCAACTCCCACTCGATTCAAGTGATTGTTGCACTCGGACAATCTGAGCACAAGCTCAACGATTGAGCTTTTCTCCCTTAGTTTGCGAGGCTAAGAAAATCGTCGGAGGTCTTATACCTCTTGGCGTGAGCACGAGCCTGAAATCCCAATTTCAGCCCTCGAAACATCTCATATGTTCATGACGTTTGACGTCTTTGGTGCCTCAACTCTAAACCGTTTAACCGAACTATCACGTAGTTATCAAAAGCGTGTATGTCCGATGTTCGCAACATCCACAGGCGGCGTTTGGGGTTCAAAGACACTGGCGGTGCATTAAGGACATAAGCTTTTTTCTGTCGCAAGATAATCGCCATCTTGTCAACTGTCAACTATATTTTCTCTAGGAACATATCTAAACAGTGGAACTAAAGCGCGAGCTTACGACATAATTTGCAAAGATCTTTTGACTATGTTCAGGATAATTAAGTTCATCTCAAGAACTCCCACTCAGATAGACATCCCTCTAGTCATCTAAGTGATTACATGATCCGAGTCAACTAGGCCGTGTCCGATCATCACGTGAGACGGACTAGTCATCATCGGTGAACATCTTCATGTTGATCGTATCCTCCATACGACTCATGCTCGACCTTTCCGTCTCTTGTGTTCCGAGGCCGTATGCGTACATGCTAGGCTCGTCAAGTCAACCTAAGTGTTTCAAGCGTGTAAATCTGGCTTACACCCGTTGTATGTGAACGTAAGAATCTATCACACCCGATCATCACGTGGTGCTTGAAACGACGAACTTCATAGCGGTGCACAGTTAGGGGAACACTTTCTTGAAATTTTAATGAGGGATCATCTTATTTACTACCGTCGTTCTAAGCAAATAAGATGTATAAACATGATAGACATCACATGCAATCAAATAGTGACATGATATGGCCAATATCATTTTGCTCCTTTTGATCTCCATCTTGAGGCTCCATGATCATCATCGTCACGGCATGACACCATGATCTCCATCATCGTGTCTCCATGAAGTTGTCTCGCCAACTATTACTTCTACTACTATGGCTACGGTTAGCAATAAAGTAAAGTAATTACATGGCGTTGTTTGATGACACGCAGGTCATACAATAAATAAAGACAACTCCTATGGCTCCTGGTTGTCATACTCATCGACATGCAAGTCGTGATTCCTATTACAAGAACATGATCAATCTCATACATCACAAATCATTCATCACATTCTTCTTGGCCATATCACATCACATAGCATACCTGCAAAAACAAGTTAGGCGTCCTCTAATTGTTGTTTGCATGTTTTACGTGGCTGCTGCTATGGGTTTCTAGCAAGAACGTTTCTTACCTCATAAAACCACAACATGATATGCCAATTGCTATTTACCCTTCATAAGGACCCTTTTCATCGAATCCGTTCCGACTAAAGTGGGAGGCGGCACCCGCTAGCCACCTTATGCACCAAGTGCATGTCGATCAGTGGAACACATCTCACGTAAGTGTATGTGTAAGGTCGGTCCGGGCCGCTTCATCCCACAATACCGTCGAAACAAGATTGGACTAGTAACGGAAAGCATATTGAACAAAATCAACGCCCACAACTACATTGTGTTCTAGTCGTGCAAAAATCTACGCAATAGACCTAGCTCATGATGCCATCAGAGGGAACGAAAGTGAAATTCAAAATTTTCCTACGTGTCACCAAGATCTACCTATGGAGAAACCAGCAACGAGGGGAAGGAGAGTGCATCTACATACCATTGTAGATCTCTAAGCGGAAGCGTTCAAGAGAACGGGGTTGAAGGAGTCGTACTCGTCGTGATCCAAATCACCAGAGATCCTAGTGCCGAACGGACGGCACCTCCGCGTTCAACACACGTACAGCCCGGTGACGTCTTCCACGCCTTGATCCAGCAAGGAGAGAGGGAGAGGTTGAGGAAGACTCCGTCAGCAGCACAACGGCGTGGTGATGATGGAGGAGCGTGGCAATCTGCGAGGCTTCGCCAAGCACCGCGGGAGAGGAGGAGGGAGAGAGGCAGGGCTGCGCCATGGAGAGGTGAAAACTCATCTCCTGGCAGCCCCAAAACCCTCAAATATATATAGGGGGAGAGGGAGGGCTGCGCCCCCACCTAGGGTTCCACCCTAGGGGCGGCGGCCAGCCCAGATCCCATCTGGTGGGGCGGCCAAGGGGGGGAGAGGGGAAACTTGCCCCCAAGCTAGGTGGGGCGCCCCTCCCAAACCCTAGGCGCCTTTGGCCCTTGTGGGGCGCACCAGCCCACACAGGGCTGGTCCCTCCCACACTTGGCCCATGCTGCCCTCCGGGGATGGTGGCCCCACTTGGTGGACCCAGGACCCTCCGGTGGTCCCAGACGTTATCGATAAAACCGAAACTTTTGGTGACCAAAACAGGACTTCCCATATATAAATATTTACCTCCGGACCATTCCGGAACTCCTCGTGACGTCCGGGATCTCATCCTGGACTCCGAACAACATTCGGTAACCACATACAAACTTCCTTTATAACCCTAGCGTCATCGAACCTTTAGTGTAGACCCTACGGGTTTGGGAACCATCTGAGACATGACCAAGGGCGTTCTTCCGTCAATAACCAACAATGGATCTGGATACCCATGTTGGCTCCCACATGTTCCACGATGATCTCATCGGATGAACCACGATTTCAAGGACTCAATTGATCCCGTATACAATTCCCTTTGTCTAGCGGTATTGTACTTGCCCGAGATTCGATCGTCGGTATCCCGATACCTTGTTCAATCTCGTTTCCGGCAAGTCTCTTTACTCGTTCCGTAACACATCATCCGGTGATCAACCCCTTGGTCACATTGTGCACATTATGATGATGTCCTACCGAGTGGGCCCAGAGATACCTCTCCGTTTACGGAGTGACAAATCGATCTCGATTCGTGCCAACCCAACAGACACTTTCGGAGATACCTGTAGTGCACCTTTATAGCCACCCAGTTACGTTGTGACGTTTGGTACACCCAAAACATTCATACGGTATTCGGGAGTTGCACAATCTCATGGTCTAAGGAAAAGATACTTGACATTAGAAAAGCTTTAGCATACGAACTACGATCTTTGTGCTAGGCTTAGGATTGGGGTCTTGTCCATCACATCATTCTCCTAATGATGTGATCCCGTTATCAACGATTCCAATGTCCATGGTCAGGAAACCGTAACCATCTATTGATCAACGAGCTAGTCAACAGAGGCTTACTAGGGACATGGTGTTGTCTATGAATCCACACATGTATCTGAGTTTCCTTTCAATACAATTATAGCATGGATAATAAACTATTATCATGAACAAGGAAATATAATAATAACTAATTTATTATTGCCTCTAGGGCATATTTCCAACACTTTTCGCTTCAACCTTGGGATCCAATAGTCCGGAGTGTGTCTGAATACTCTCGCGATTATGTAAGAACCGGGGCATGCATGGAGACAAGGTGTAGGGGTCATTATTGCTGTATCAGACAAGTGCCCAACTAGTTATGTTATATTACATGGATAGTAAGAAACATCTTCCAGGGAGAATAGTTCCGTTAAGGGTTCCTTTCCACAGAGGCGAGATGGATAAATAGTTAAAATCATCTTTACATTCACCGACCGAATATTCCCTTAAGAACGCTAGCTTTCGGCTTCACCCGGTCTGAGGTACACATCCGGTGACCGGCGATAACAATCGCAAAGGTGCTCCCTTTACCACCTAGCCGAACAATCGAACGAGGGGTAAGTACAGGAGCCAGGCAACCCAGCTTGGCCAAAACTTAAGTCATATCGATGCATATAATGGTGAATAAAAGGCACATGCGGAAGTTTGACACATGTGTTGGGCATGAAGCCCGTATAAATAAGCTTATGTTAAAGAAGCCCCCAGGTATAATGAGCACGGACAGCGCGTCAAGTATGTGCGAACAAAGTGCAAACAAGCCTCTAAAGGCTTCAAGAAGGAGGAGGAAGGAGAGAAATAAAAGACAACAAAAATAGAAAATGTGGACGGAGGAAGGAGACGAACTCGGAGTCCAGCGCTTAGGCGTAGAATCTTCGTAGACGGGCTGCGTTCCATGGGTTCGGCTCGAGTCGGTTATCCGATGCGTTTCGCAGATGGTATGCTCCACCGGTCAGGACCTGGTCGATGATGAAGGGACCTTCCCATTTGGGCTTGAGTTTGTCCTTTTTCTTGTCCGGCAGGCGTAGAAATAGTTCGCCAACGTTGTAAGCTTTGGCCCGTACTTCCCTGCTTTGATATCTTTGAGCATGCTGTTGATAAAATGTGGAACGAGCTTTTGCCACGTCGCGCTCCTCCTTCAATGCGTCCAAACTGTCCTGCCGATCTAGCTCGGCTTCTCTTTCTTCATACATGCGCACGCGAGGTGAGTCATGCATTATGTCACAGGGCAAGACTCCCTCTGCGCCGTACACCATAAAAAATGGTGTGAATCTAGTACGATGCGATTCGGGCGTGGTCCGCATGACCCCAGTCTGGTCGAGCTCCTCAACCCGGTCGTGTTAGATTCCTTGAGGGACCGCACTAATGCGGGTTTAATGCCGATCATGATTAGACCGTTTGCTCGCTCGACTTGACCGTTAGTTTGAGGGTGATAGGCGAGGCGTAATCGAGCTTGATGCCCATGTTTTTGCACCATAATTTGACCTCATCGGCCGTGAAGTTGGTGCCGTTATCGCGATGATAATCTTGTGGGGACGCCGTAACGGTGCACTACCCCGATATGAAGTCTATCACCGCCCGGATTCGGCCGCTTTTAACAGGATTGGCCTCTATCCATTTGGTGAATTTATCCACCATGACCAATAGGTATTTTTGCTTGTGGGTTCCTCCCTTAAGGGGTCCAACCATGTCAAGCCCCAGACCATGACGGCCGGTGATGGGTAAAATTTTGAGGGCGGTGGGTGGCATGTGGCTTTGGTTAGCAAAAGCTGGCAACCAACGCATCGTTGGACTAAATCCTCAAGATTCTGCCCGGGCCGTCGGCCAATAAAATCATGTACGGAAGGCCTTGCCTACAAGGGCCCGGGCTGCGGCGTGGTGCCCACCAGTCGGCATGAATTTCAGCCGGAGGTTTCGCCCTTCCTCTTTGGAGATACACCTTTGAAGGACTCTTGTTGTGCTTTTCTTATAGAGCTCTCCCTCATGGACTTTATAGGCTTTGGATCGCCGTACTATGCAGCGAGCCTCATTTTGGTCTTCGGGGAGTTCCTTCCTAGTTAGGTAGGCTAGGAATGGCTCCGTCCACGGGGCGATAACCGCCATTATTTCGTGGGCGGAGGGTGTTATCTCGGTGGCAGAGCCTCCGAGTGTGTCGAAGTGTTCGGTGTCGCAAGGCGGTTGGGTCCGGATTGTTATTTCCGGACTCCCCTTCCCATAGTACGGATGGCTTGAACAGCCGTTCGAGGAAGATGTTCGGCGGGACGGCATCACGTTTTGCACCGATGCGTGCCAATATGTCCGCCGCCTGGTTGTTATCCGGGCTATATGATGAAATTGAGCCCTTCAACCGTCTTTGACATTTTTAGGACCGCATTGCGATACGCTGCCATTTTCGGATCTTTGGCATCAAAGTCTCCGTTTATTTGAGATATCGCAAGGTTGAATCCTCGCGCACCTCTAGGCGTTTAATGCCCATGGAGATCTGTCATCCGGAGGCCGTGCGAGAAGGGCCTCGTATTCGGTTGCATTGTTGGAGTCCGTATACATTATCGGAAGGACGTATTGGACTGTGTCCCGGTTGGGGACGTCGGACAACGCCAGCCCTGTGCCAGCCAACATTTTGGAGCCGTCAAAGTGCATGATCCAATTGGAGTATCGCGTGTACTCTTCTGGAGTTCGGCTTTGGTCCATTCGGCCACGAAGTCGGCCAAAACCTGCGATTTAATAGTTCGTCGTGGCTTATAGGTTATGTCGAATGGAAGGAGCTCTATGGCCCATTTAGCAATCCGGCCCGTCGCGTCGCGGTTGTTTATAATGTCGTTAAGAGGTACTTGAGGCTACCGTTATCGAACACTCTTGAAAGTAGTGTCGCAGCTTCCGGATGCCATGAACACCGCATATGCTATCTTTTGATAATGTGGGTACCGGGACTTGCATGGAGTTAGGACGGTGGACACATAGTAAACCGGTTTTGAAGAGGGAACCGGTGTCCGTCCGTTCTTGTTCGACGGCGAGCACCCGGCTGACAATTTGATGTGTTGCGGCGATATATAATAGCATTGGTTCGCCCATGTTGGGCGCGGCCAGGACCGGATTTTTTGCCAATATGGCTTTTATTTCTTCGAGTCCGGCCGTGGCGGCATCCGTCCACTCCAAGTGTTCGGTGCGCCGGAGGAGGCGGTAAAGGGGTAACGCCTTTTCTCCCAAACGGGAAATAAAGCGGCTTAGAGCCGCTATGCATCCAGTCAATTTTTGTATTTGTTTGAGGTCTTTTGGAGTATCCAATTGTGACAGAGCTTGGATCTTGGCTGGGTTTGCTTCAATTCCTCTACCGGACACAATGAAGCCCAGGAGTGCATTTTTCCAGATTGAGCTTAATGTCATATTTTCGGAGATTGTCGAATGTGAGCCTCAAGTCGTCTACTAGAGTTTCGACATGCTTGGATTTGATGACCACGTCATCTACATATGCTTCCACTGTTTTGCCGATCTGGCTTGCGGAACATATACGAATCATGCTACCGATATGTTGCGCCGGCGTTTTTGAGCCCGAAGGGCATTGTGTTGAAGCGAGAATGGGCCGTATGGAGTGATGAATGTTGTTCTTGCTTGGTGCGGCTCCGCCATCTTGATTTGGTGGTAGCCGGATGCAGCGTCGAGGAAGCACAATAAGTTGTGTCCTGCAGAAGCGTCGATAATTTGATCAATGCGAGGGAGGAAGGGATCCTTTGGGCAAGCCTTATTAAGGTCTTTGAAATCAACACATAGGCGCCAGAGGATTTATCCTTCTTTGGTACCATCACCAAATTTGCTAGCCATCCGGATGTTTTATATCTCACGATGAATCCGGCTTCCATAAGTTTGGCTAGCTCCTCTCCCATGGCCTGTCTCTTGGGTTCGAAAAGCGCCAAGAGCACGCTTGACCGGCTTGAATCCTTTTAGGATATTTAGGGTGTGCTCGGCCCGGCGTGGGATTCGAGCATGGCCCGAAGGGTGCCAGGCAAAAATGTCCCAGTTTTCTCGTAGAAATTCTCGTAGTGCGGCGTCTACATTAGGGTTTAATTGTGCCCCAATGGAGGCCGTCTTTGCAGGGTCCGTTGGGTGGACTTGGAATTTGACTATTTCATCCATTTGGTTTAAAAGAGGTGGACATGGATCTTTTATCAAGTATCACATCGTCCCTGTTCACCGTGGGCGCATCGCGATGAGTTCCTCGGCCGCTAGGGCTTCGGATAGTGCCTCGAGGGCTAGTGTGGCTGTCTTGTTTTCTGGGCGGAGTGCTATGTTCGGATCACTAGCGAGAGTGATGATTCCGTTAGGTCCGGGCATTTTAAGCTTCATGTACCCATAATGGGGTATAGCTTGAAAAATTATGAATGCCCCTCGCCCTAATAGAGCGTGATATCCGCTGCTGAGCAGGGCCACTTGAAATGTGACCTCCTCGGACTGTAATTGTCCGGCGAAATAACACTACGTCCAGTGTGATTTTCCACATGCAGCATGCTTCCCGGCTAGGGATTATTCCTCTAAAGGTTGTGCTGCTTCGCTCAATGCGGTTCTAGTCTATTTCCATTTTTCGGAGGGTTTCCTCGTAGATGAGGTTTAGTCTGCTGCCGCCATCCAAGAGTACCTTAGTAAGGCGAAATCCGTCCACTATTGGACTGAGGACCAATGCGGCTGGTGCTCGGGCTGTTCGGAATTTGGGTTCGTCACTGGCATTAAAGGTAATAGCCGTGTCACTCCATGGATTTATTGTTGCTACTTGGTAGACTTAAGGTTGCGGAGTGTTCGTTTCTGCATGTTATTTGATGCGAAAGTCTCAAAGACTGTTAATACTGCATCTTGGTGTTCTTTGCTGGGCTGGGATTACGAGGCTAGAAGCTCTTCGCCACTTTTGGCCACTTTGTAGTATCCAACATGCTCGAAGGCTATGAGTTGGAGTGGCGCCCTACGTGCTATGAATTTTGCAGGTCCGTTTAGCCAACCCTCGATGCAGTTCCGTACCCTTTTAGGGTTTTTGTTTTTGATGTTTAACCGGTGCTTGGTGATGATGCACCCTTTTATTTCGGACTAGGGATGTATTCGGGGCCGGATTATCCCAAAATTTACTTTCGGTTTTCCAAGCACTCTCCATTGCACAGTACTTTTGTACTATGGTCACCAAGTCTGCAAAGCGTGTAATTTCGCGACGACTTATGGCGTTTAGGATTCCCTTGTCCGTGCAATTATTGCAAAAAAGTGAGATTGCGTCCTCCTCTCGGCAGTCCTTTATCCTGTCCATAACCAGGAGGAATCTGGCCCAGTAATGATGTACTGTTTCAGCGGGCTCTTGCCGAATTCGGGATAGATCGCTAATGTTTGGGTGGGCGGGTGGAACTAGATCCGGAACCCCGTCCAATTTAAGACTTCGAGGGCGAGAAGTTTCCGAACTTGGAAGTTTGGATTTTTGAATGCTATCCAATGAATCCAACCCGCCACCTGACTTTAAGTTCAGGGCTTGATCGACATCCGTCCCTCTGCGGGAATCCGACATGTAGGGATCGGGAATCCAGACGTAGCTAGTCCTTAAGATAGAAGAAGAATCGTCGTATACCACATCAACATGATGGGTAGCCTGGGGAGAGTTGATCTCTCTCAGATCGGTTTTAGGCCCGATCTGGTCGTAGTCTCTGGCGACTCCCAGGGCGGCAATGTGATCCAAGAGCTCGTTTATGGAGGAGAGCTCGATCGGATCTAACTGATCGGCAAGTTTCGAGTTAACGTGAAGATTGGTTTCGATGACCCGAGAAGTCATCGTCGGCGTGGTGGCCGAACTGGCGGTCATAAGAAAACCACCTAACCGAAGAGTCTGACCAGTGGCCAAGACTCCTTTGGCGATAGTATCGTCTTTAAAGACGGGATGAGGCATCCTTCCTGACGGCGACGCAGAGGAACTCTCAATGAAAGCACCAATGTCGGTGTCAAAACCGGCGGATCTCGGGTAGGGGTCCCGAATCGTATGCGTCTAGGCGGATGGTAACAGGAGACAAGGGACACGGTGTTTTTACCCAGGTTCGGGCCCTCTCGATGGAGGTAATACCCTACTCTGCTTGATTAATATTGATGATATGGGTAGTACAAGAGTAGATCTACCACGAGATCGAGAGGCTAAACCCTAGAAGCTAGCCTATGGTATGATTGTTGTTCGTCCCTACGGACTAAAACCTCCGGTTTATATAGACCTTTGGATAGGGTTAGGGTTACACAGAGTCGGTTACAATGGTAGGAGATCTACATATCCGTATCGCCAAGCTTGCCTTCCACGCCAAGGGAAGTCCCATCCGGACACGGGACGAAGTCTTCAATCTTGTATCTTCACAGTCCAGGAGTCCGGCCAACGGTAATAGTTCGGCTATCCGGACACCGCCTAATCCAGGACTCCCTCAGTTACCATGCGTACACACCTATGTTCGCCCTTCAACAATCAATGGCTAGAATAATATGCTCACAAAAATTTTGCCCAGAGAACATGAGTATATAACAATGCATGGTCTGTTAGTTTCCTTGAAGAATTTGTTTGTGAGGACAGAACATGATTACATAACATGCATGACATGGTAGTTTCCTGTAAAGAATCGATTGTGAGATAACATGATTATAACCATGCATGGCACTTCTATATTTTCTAACCCAGTATACATTTCCCTGTATTTTCCTCCCAGTTCCAACAGGTACATATCAATGATGTTTCTTGCATTATCCTACTCATACTCTGAACAATGCTGATCTTACATCAACAATGCATGTCCTTTTTTATATGATGTAGTGTCCCTACAGTTACTGCCCTTTTTAATCACATCACCTTTTCCAAAAACAGGGAAGCACAACTAGTTCCTCGCTCGATCAGACGACGACAAAAGACTGATGATCATTCGGACACATGAGCCGGAAAACATATATTGCAAAAACCCCACTGTATGCAAGCACCGTGAAATGCGTGAGTATTCGGACAATGGTTGTTACGTCTATGAGCAGGATACCAGCTTATTGGGGCCTTCAGGATTTTTGAGTTGGACGCGGGTAAACAGCCTTGGTTCACACTCTCTATTTCTCGGATTCAATAATCCGATTAACCAGGAGATCACCGTTGGCAAGGACCTTGATGGCAGAGAGGCTCTATTTGCTATGGAAAACTGTGTCTACACGGCGAGCCCTAGGATTTCGGGAGCAAACTCCCCTGATTGTCAATGATACAACCTGCAGCCAAAAGAAGGTGAGAATGACAAAGGCATCTGGATTAACTTTGATCCTTGGATGTGTCGAGTCCGACAGGCAGTGATGTGGTTCAAGCCTTCAGGTTGATGAGTAATTGGGTTGTTGCGTCGAAAGGGTGGAGTACTGGTGTCTCCGGATCACTGGTGGCTGAACCGGGGCTGCAAATTATGATGGTGTTGGATCATCCCTCTTCGAATGCCTTGTTGTTTTTGCTGCTTGTTCTGGATGGGTAGTTCTCTCTTTTGTTACGCATATTCCTTGTCATTTGGTCATCCTCGTCTTTGCACTCTTACTATGTAATAGTTGCCTCTATTTAGAACGTCATTCTCGTCTGGATCACGAGAGTTTGAGCGCTGCAGATGGGTGCGTTTTGGTGGTGTAGCAAGACTTCTTATGAACTATCATGTCTTGCTATTTATGCCAGTAGTAGTCACTAGTCAGTGTTTGAATGTTGTATATATCCTTGTTTCGAACTGTTTATTGTCTAGAACTGCTGGTGGGCTAAATGAGGTTCATTTCATTGCTTGTTATTTGTTGTGTCATGAAAACTATAATGTATCCTCGTTGTCGTTGTGGGTTGATGGCCTGTTGTATGTAATAAAACGATATGCCTGTGATAAACTTACTAAATTTATGAATGGCTTTCGAGTCGCTTCTCTGAGTGGGTGCTGCCACGAGGCAAAAAAATATTTTCTGAATACATAATTGTACGTGCATTGCAACAGGTTATCGGATGAGGCCAATCAAGAATAGTACACTATTTTAACTAGCTTGTTATTTGTTGTGTGATGAAAACTTTAGTATTTCTAGAATGTTTTGTTGGAAATAATCTATAAACCAACATGTATCCTCGTTGTCGTTGTGTGTTGTGTACTTTTTGTATGTAATGAATGGTACATTTGCAAATGCATGTCATAGACTCAATTTATGAATGGTTTTCGAGTCACTTCTTGGAGCGTGAGTACCGTAGTAGTATAGCCGGCATCCAGTTAGTATATGAAGTTGCCACATCACAAAGAGCCAACCTAAAATTGGAGTATGCTAGCCCTCCACCAGCGCGTCGCTTCAAATGGCGGAGGAAGTGAGAGGTCGCGTCACCTTGTGTCCAGATCTGAGATGCCACGTGTACCAGATGAATGACTCCAAGTTCGACCACCGTGATGCTAGGTGCGAGCCCAGGAACACTGTTGGAGAGACCCCCCTCATAATTTTCCTACATTGGTCGTTTGATTCATAGGATAGAATGCTATAGGATTTTTTTTCCTATGTAATCATGTTTTAATTGGCAATCTAGCATCCACTCCAACTTTGTTTTACATCCTTTGTTCCTATGAAGAGAGTACTTGCTCTAAATGATGTGCCGCTGCAAGAGCCTCCTATATTAATTAACCATGCTCTAAAAAGGTGGACCAGCTTTGGCTATAGTAGTACTGTACTAGGTTAGTAGGTGACCTTGCGCTTGGCTCTTATCCTCTTCCGGAAGTCGAACAATAATGATGGTACTATAATAGTACTTCTGGCAATCTGACACCAAATGAACTGATGCACATCCACCGCTTGTAAGCAAAAGTTTCTCCTCGTGCTGCAAGCCACCGCGCACGCGTTGGCGAAGGAGAAGGCGTACTAAGCAAGCTTCTCGTCATTCTGCGAGTTGACGGGACACATCAAAGTTATTTATTAGTACTCTCTTCAAAAAGGGCCGACCATGTCCATGGCTACCATCCCGTGCTTTGTCATTGAGTACATGCACTATTCACGTGCCATCGAGGAGAAAAAATATTGCGTAGTACTAGGTGCCATCAAAGTGCACGACTCACTTACGCACTGCATATTTCCATTTTCTTGCATGACACGCCACCTTGATGCTAGATGTCCCGCGTGTCATGGAGGCATATAGTATAATTTTGTAAAATGGAGGCATATAGGTGTCCCGCGTATCAGCAAAAGGATGAACAAAGCTCATGTCTTAAACAAAAGAGTGGAAGAACATAGATTCAACGACGACCGAGAAGGAGCAACAAACCTCGGGGTGGAGCGTTTGCACTCATAATATTTTATATTATTTAGCGATATAAAATCAACCAAATCTCTCCATGTTCCTATACCATTCAATAGTACGAGAATAACTTTGAACGTAAGCCATTGGTTCACTCTATCCAATGGTCATAGTTGGAAAATCCAAACAAAACCAAGCATTGGATCAACTATTTTTTCGAGATCAACTCTTTTAGCACTTACCGCCTGCCCACCTAGCCCACCTATTTATCCGCTCAGGTGTGATGACCACATGAGCTATCCACTTAGATTGTATGTTAAAAATAAAGGTCGATAACTAATGCGGCACCTCGGGCCAACGCGGCCAGATCGCATTATGCACGAGAAATTACACACCATGTTACATTGACATGTGGTCCCGTTCCAACATGTCAGTGAGACGACGGCGAGTCCTTTTGTACAATTTCTGAAAGGACGTATAGGCCGGGGCGCCTCTTCGTGTACCATGGCAAACTGGCAACCATCCACCGACTCTTTGCCTTTCCCTCTCGATTTGGAACTGCTGTCGCACGCTCTTCCTCCCTCCTCCATTTGCCTTCACCCTTCCTTCTGCCATTGGTCGATCGTCTTCTCCATGGAGGGAACAAGCCGAAAACGACCCCGTTATTCTTGCCCCAATCCGAAAGATGACGTGGTGGGGGAACTCATTGATTGGCGCGACGTCATCACCTCGGCTAGCATGGCAGGTTCGTTCAGGAACATTCTCGACTCAACTAATAACATCATTACAAGGAACCCAAGGGTCCAGGAGCGGTTTGATCTCCCCTATATTCTTCGCCATGACCCTATTGACTGGTGCGGGGACGAGGGAAGCCTCGCCTTGTGCAAGTTGATGCTGCTTGATAATGATACGTATGATGTTAAGATGCCATCGCTTGAGGGAAACGCTTGGGCAGACGCAAATGGAGATTAGGTTGTTTATATTGGATACAATTGCGAGTGGGAACTTGTGTATGTGTACACTCGTCAGCGGATTCCACTTCCAAAAATCTCTGAGTGCCCTGAGGTTGAGCACACAGATGATCTACATACGTTCAAATATGATCATGGTAACTGTCGTCTATGGAAGATAGCAATTTCTCGAGTTCCCAACCGCTCTTGGAATTACAAGAACTATCAAGTTGTTGCTATCTTCAACAAGTTTGTTACCGTCCTTCGTGGTTCGACTGGATGGATATTGCTCAAAAATCATTTTCTATACACGGATGTGTACTGTGATGCAATTGAATACGAGGGTCTTGTGTTTGCTGCCACCACTCATGGCACTGTTTTTTCATGGGATCCTCGTAGTTTCGGTACGTTTGTCTTCCACCGTAATTATAATTGTTTCGTCCACATGCATGCGAGTTAGCAAGTTTCCCTTCTCTACTAATTAACATTCTTCTTGTGTTTCCAAGGTCCTGTGAACATTCCACCACCTATACTTGAAAAAATTTATAACCAAGGGGGAGATGATGATGGTGATGATCACTAGCATGAGGATGAGCATGGCCCATATGCTCACTGGCGGCTGGCAACTAATTCCAATGGATCACCACTTCTTGTCTGTATACAGCCCACTGCTGACGTTACTACTGAGGGAGCAGGTGTTGTCTCCCATGGTAGCACTCTCTGGACCTATTCCAACACCCGTTGCATGGTATTCGGGGTGGATACTAGTGTGCTAGCACCAACACCTTCTCCCTGGTACAGTATTGATAGTCTTGGAGCAAACTCTCTCTTCCTTGGACAAAACTATCAAATGATGGTGAAAGGCGATCTAACTGCTGTTGACACAACGTTACTACCATTTATGAGAAGCAACTGTATCTATACGTCGGACATTGCGGTGGTTCCCTACCCTGGTCGTGATATAGTAAGTCGCTTCAGCCTGGATGATCAGTCCTGCATTGGTCTTGAGATTGACAGTAGCTGGCTCTTCCCAGAGAATAGCTTGTGGTTCAAAGCAAGCGTTTCCAACGCCGAGGATTGGTTGAGTTGAAGTTCATTTCATTGCTTGTTATTTGTAGTGTGATGAAAACTTTAGTATTTATAATGTATCCTCGTTGTCGTTGTTGGTTGATGACCTGTTGTATGTAATAAAACGATATGCCTGTGATAAACTTACTAAATTTATGAATGCTTTCGAGTCGCTTCTACGAGTGGAGTCTTTGACGAGGCAAAAAAATATTTTCTGAATACATAATTGTACGCGCATTGCAACAGTTTATCGGATGAGGCCAATCAAGAATAGTACACTATTAGTACTAGCTTCACATGCTACACTATCTCTATGTCTACGTACGTAATACAACAAGTTTTAATCTTGAGACCAGCCACCCATCCTCAAAAAGAACACTTTTTAACCTAGCACGGACTCTAGGAAATTTGGCCATAGTGTGAGGTGGGCCATATGTTAATGTGTTCGCTGTACGTAACCAGCACCTCAAATCCTCGATACTACTACTATAAGTAGTAAGAGTAGTTGGGTGGCATGGGCCAGAACAAGCATTCACGTCTAGGAGTACGGCACATGCCACCAGCACAACTTCCATCTGACACCATATTTCTTGGAGTCCGTGCTACACCAATCTCTTCAACATCGTCGTTTCTCTAACTCAGCCATCGCGCGGCGGGCGAGGTGGGGGTTTGCCGATAGTCTGTTTCCTCAACTACGGTCCCACTTGTAAGGCCAACTCCAATGCACGACCCCAAACGGACCTCCGTTTCCCCAGATTCTGTCCGTTTGGGTAGGGCAATGGGGTCGTGTCCGGGCCATTTCTCAGATGCGGTGGCCGTCTTGAACGCAGCATAACGCATCCCGACGCTGCGTACATTTTTCTTTGCAAACACATCTTTTTTTCATCATTGATTTTTTGGTACATGGAAATACATCACCAAAATTTTGACTAGAAAAACAAAAACCACAAGAATACTTTTTAGAAGATATCCAACTTCCATAACTTCTCCTGTAAGTTGGATTAGTGCCTTCTCGATACATTCACTATTGATCTGCGGAGGCTCGATCCTGCGTGCTTCTTTCTTTTTTGAGTGTAAAGAAGTAGACGTGTCTAGCCTCTATTCTATCAACAAGTGCACCAGTCTCATCTCTAGCCTCTATGCTAGTTAAAAGTGCTAGAACATCTACTAAATTGCGCTCTATCAATATATCGTTGTACTCTTCTTCCCAATACCAAAACTTGCATCCATTCTACACAATAAAACTTTAAGTTAGCACAACTAGTCTAATCCGAGAGCACAACCGAAGATTTGGTCGAGTTATTCCTCCTTTTGCCGACACGTGGGACATCCAGCATCCAGGTTGTGTCATGCAAGAAAATAGAGTGGTAGTTGAAGCCACGTGATGTGCATCTTGGGTTAAACAGTAAATAGAATCTTACTACTCTTGAGTAACTCCAAAAGAGGCCACCGAAGACCTTTATTGGATTTGTTTGTCATCACCAGCACGTCGAGGTGAAAGATGTGCGGTTCAGTGGGTCCTCTTGCATTTTCACTGACATGTGGGACCGCATATGAGCAAACAGACGATGGGCTCCACATGTCTGCTGGCTGGCTGAGAAGAGAGATAGAGGAGGGCTAAGCACAGACTCCAGGAAATTTGTTCTACGTAACCAGCACCTCGATATAGTGGGGTGGCATGGGCCATAACTAGCATTCATGTCTAGCAGTATGGCACACGCCACCCACACGAGTCCCATCCGACACCAATTTTCTTGGAGTCCGTACTATGACCATCTCTTCTCCCTCCTGTTTTCTCAGCCATCGCACGGTGGGCGGGGTGGGGGTTTGCCGATAGTCGGTTTGCTCAACTGCGGTCCCACTTGTAAGTGAAAAATGCAACACAGCACGCATTCCTCCTTGAGCGGCGTGCCGGACCAACCGTGTGGGGGTGCGACGCGAACACGGCAGGCTTTTCCTTTTGAACTTGTAACTTCTAAAATTTGGTTCTGCTCCATGGCGCGAGCGATAGATAGAAATTACGATATTCCCTAGAGTAATGAGAAGTTTGGTTCTGGCGTGGTTCATGCATGGAGTACGTAGGAAAATTATGAAGTTGATACGAAAGGTAAGATAGTTACTAGTAGTACCATATACTACTACATGGATTTGATGGAAAGATAAAGATACATACGGATCCATCAACGACATCCTCACGCCCAAGTGCACCGGGTCACCAACCGACGTGTGAGGAGCAGCGGCGTTGGCGGCAAGCTCAACGTGCTTCTGAACAAAGTCGTCCAAGGTTGCCCTGCGGTCCAAGAAGGCCAGCGTTCTATCGTCCTCCTCTTGCATGAAGTAGTCCTTTTGGACGATTTGCGCATAGACGTGGGTGATTATATCGATGGTGTCTTCTTTGCATCGGTAGCGCGCAATGGCCGCGACCTCGAGGTGGACATTCTCCATGACGGCGGGCGATCGCAGGGCCACCAGTGCGTCGAAGAGGTTGTCAACATAGAGGCCGTTGAGGGTGGCAGGCATCGCATAGCCTGGGCGCGTGGGCTGGAGGCGTACGTCAAGGTCGTCCGCGAGCTTCTTGATGACGGTGAACTTGTCGAGGAAACCGACGAGGACCTCGTCGAACAAGGAGACGAAGCTGTCATCCAAGCGGCCCCTCGCCCTGGCGGCCTCAAGCACTACCTGGAGGCGTTCCTCGGTGCTGGCCCGCAGGCCAGCATCATGGATCATCTGGCACAGCCGGCTGATGCTCGCGCTCATCGCCTCCATGGGTCTAGCTTCTAGTCAACTAATCTTGCGATTGGAGTGATCACTGTTGCCCTTGGGTGCGTAGGTGCGTAGGATTTCGTAGATTGGACTGGCGGGAGCCTTTATATGGGAAGTGCGATGCGTTGAATTCACGTGCGTGTTGGCCATCTACTCCTCGCCCTCTCGCACCTGCCTTTGGCTGTATGACAGGTTGGTCAGCCACCTGTTGGGCCCACGTATCATACACCTAAAGGCAGGTGCAGTAAGTCAATGAAGCTGTGTCCCCCTCCGTGCCTGTGCATGCTTTCAATGACTTGAGACTACCAAACATCACATGGAGTGGTTAGTTCATTGCATGTAATCCTATTAAGTAGCAAAAAGACATTAAGTTATCTCGTCGATTGGAATAAAACAATACACCATGTGTTTATTTACAGAGGGAGTAGTACATTTTTCGTGACATGCATTACTAGATATTGCTAGTCAAATACTAAATCCAGATGTACGTGGTAGTACTACTAAATCCAGACGGTGGTGCTAGTACTAGTAGTAGTAGTACTACCAATGTAGTAGAACTGTACTACCCGTTGGTCAAATTATTGCGTGCTGGTCCTCACAGTGAAGTGACAAGACCCTACGCCGGAGATGACACCTGAGTATAGGCGCCGTGTTCGGCATACCATAGTCAGCCTCACCGTCTGCAGTCACTATCATCATGGCTGTATACCTGTGCATTGCACGGAACACCAAGATTGGGGGGTGGACGGCGCCGGCAGCGACCATCGCGCCAGATTTTTCCATGGCCTTCTAGTTGTAGTGGGGAGGAGATATGGCTGATTGTGAGAGACAAGGAGTTGTTTGCAAATAGGGAACAAGTGCGAGCATCTTTTTGCAAAACTGGAGAAGTTTGGTTTGTATGCGTCAAATCTAGATCCAACGGCTATTGGTGAGAGATGGCAGGCACAACATCATCACCAACTCAAGACCTGTTTGATTCGTAGGATTTTGAAAACGCAGGAATAGGACACGGAAATATTACAAGTTTCAAACTGATATTACAAATGTTAGGAGTAATGCTGCACCTACGAAGAGGGAATTACTATTAAGTTTACGTAAGAACTTTCGTTACTTTAGGTGGATGCAGCATTATGGTACAAACTAAAATCCACCACCCTTACAAGTCACTAATGGGCAAATAAGTTTTCGAGTCTCTCACCACTTGATGTTTCAAAAAAAAATTAAGCTTCTGCGAAGACTTTGTCATTTAGGCTTAGACGCATGCGGTGATCAGCACACCATTCATTGTTGCGCCAGAGAACGCCAAACCTCATTACCTTGAGCACACTTGCCTCTAGAACAAAGAACCTGGCCAATTTAATCTCAGATGTGCTGCCTCGGTAGTCGATCAAATCAATTTCTGTAAGATGGAGATCAAGGCATTCGATGAGATTGTTATAGTGCTGACAAAATTTTCACTTTCGGTCTTTTTTATCTGCAAAAGAAGAGAACATATTAGAGCAGCTGGCTGTATAAGATTGCCGTGTCATCAAGAGGTACCAATATCATTTGCTCATACGATAGGGTTGGCCGGCTAGTGATATTTTTTCACTCTCTCTTTCTCTTTCCTCTCATTTACCTAGGAGTGCGTGAAGAGCTTGGGCATTTGTTGCCTTCCACTATGTGGCCGATGCCATAATATGCATCGATGTCAAATCAAAAGATTTTGGCACCGCTCTCGCGATTTGAGAGAGTTGGCACCGTTCTGCACACAGACCCACCTATGTAAACAAATCAATCAAACCAACTACACCAGCCTCTCACTCTCCCACGCAAGTGGTTTTTCATTGCGTAAGTTAATTTGGCATCGGAGCAAAGTAGGTGATCCAGATTGGGGCACCAGGTGAGCAATGGAGGGGCATCGATACCAAATGCATCACAAGTGAATTTGGCACGTGTTTTGGCCTACCTAGTGGAGGGCCGTTATAGCCCAGTTTTGTACTACCTCTTATTTAGTATAAAATTTTGACCATATATTTATGTAAGAAAATGCCAATGCATGTCACTAAAAATTACACCATTTGAAATTATGTGCAAATACGAATCCACCGTATAGTTCGTAGTGACATGCATTAACATTTTGTCAGTTAAATCTATGGTCAAATTTTGATACTAAAAAATAGGAAGAGTAAACCAGGACGGAGGTAGTACTTGCTCTTAGGGTAACCATACAGTTACCGAAGTAGTCTAATTTACTTTCCACTATGACTAGCCTAGGCTACTATAGTAGTACAACAAAAAACGATGCAGGTGATCACGTGAGAAAAAATACTAAAAATATTTCTTTTGGTGCAGTGCGTAGATGCAGTTTTGAACACTACACTTGTCATCGTAATTTGGGAAAATTATGAAAAATTTGAGCTACGTTGGAAATAAGTTTCACCTCGATGAGTAGCTTCTCCGTGCACGGAAAACATGTAAGGAATCTAACAACTTGATCCAGATTGGGGCCGATAGATTTTATTGCCAAGATCTTCACTATGCGCATAAATTTGGGTCAAGCTTGTGGGAATCATTTTTTGGAAGACGGTCGTAAATACATCAAGAAGAAATTTAAAAATGTGAATTTCAATAAGATGGAGAAGAAGATGAGTGTTGTACCTGAACGATTACGGATCCAATAAAGAGTTCAGAGAGTCTGGCACACGAGTGCACCAAAACTGTCAATTTCGGCGCGTCAATGACCCTAATTTTTGTTGGACCTTCTAGATCCGATACAAGAAATCTCTCAAGGAAAGGCGCATTCTCAATGACCATAACGTGGAACAGCTGGAGTGATCTCTTCCCAATTGATGTCTTGTTGCGGGGCCAGCAAGAAGACACATAAATCCATCGGAGCTTCGTCGAGGCGATGTGGAGGCTAATGAACCCGTGGATCTGCTCAAGACGAAGGTACTCGGCCTTGATGCACTGCGGAGCAGGTGCTCCATAGCCTTCTTCGAGATGACAACGTCGAAGAGGTCGAGCTGCTTGAGTTGAGGGAGAAGAAGGGCGGGTGCGGCATTAATCTGGGGAAGATAGCAGGAGCTGAAGTTGGCGCGGCGCAGCATTGGCGCGAGGCGGAGCGCGGACGGCGGCAGAGAGCGACATCGTCTAGCTTTAAAGCTGAGCTCCTCGAGCTGATCTTGGGCGGGGATAAGAACCACTCGTCAGACTTGGGTTGGACCTTGCAGTTGGTACTGAACATGCGGTTGTCAAGGCGTCTGGCTGGCCCAGGGTGCGATGAAAGGATCTTGGAGACTTCCGGCCATGCGTTTGCAATCCCCGTCGCAGAGGCAGCTGTCGACGGTGAGGTTGAGGGGGACGCGGGGCCAGAGGGGGCGCCACCGTCAGGAGAGCAGGGCGGTCCGCACGGCAGATTTGGTGGGGAGGAGGCCTATGATGACGAGCAGCATGTCATCGGGGAGGCTGCTAATGAAGTCCAGCTCGCGGATGCGGTTTTGGCTCGAGCCACCTCCGCTTGTTGGCTACCTCGCCATCCATCTCAACCGGTGCGGTGGCAGTGTACACGCAATCTTTGGTGTGTGTTGTGTGCTGGGTGTGAGCGAGTGCGTCCAACTGTGCATGCCGCCGCGTAGTGGTGAATTGTGCGTGAGTATGTCCTCCACGTCAAAGAAGTGTGTCCTCAATGCGCCCTCAATTTACTAGCATGCGGGATGCTAACCCGAGTGGTTTCAAATTTGTTTACTTCACCGCGTGTCAGATGGGCCTCTAGTTTACTTAGTTTCACCCACTGCCACATGGGCCAGGACACGAAGATACAGAACACGAGCTGACAAGGCAGCATGTCGACTGGTTGACCAGTCACCTAAACAATATATGGAGCTATACGCTGACACAGTGAGCGTATAATCCGTCGGCATAGAGTGTTCGTGTGAGAGGGGAGGCCCATGAGAGATAGCAGAGAGAGAGAGAGAAAGAGCTACTCCCTCCGTTCAATTATGTAGTTCCAACATTTTTAAAAATTCAAACTATTGAAACTTTGACCAAGTTTATAAACAAATTACTTATATCTACAACACCAAAGATAAATGATAGTATGAAGTAAGTACATGTTGTGATGAATCTAATGATCTTTCCAGATGTAAATGTTTTTCTCCACATATACCTGGTCAAACTTTTACGAGGTTTGACTTTTCAAAACATCCATATGCTTATGGACGTGAGAGAGTCCCTAACAAGAGAGAGAGAGAGAGTGAAATAGAAAGAGTGAGTGAAAAGTGTGTGTGCGTGTGTGAAAGAGACATGGACAACACTTTCGATAAAAGTCGAGAAAAAAGCGTGTGTGTCTTATGCAAACATATCACACATGCATCTTTGACAACGGAAGCAAGGTGAGGAGATAGTGTGTGGTTGTTTGCAACCGAGAGAGCAAGACCCCTAGCACGTGGCCAAGAGGGGTCTGACAAACAAGGGAGAGAGGTCGAGAGAGACGTACGGAGAAAATGCAGACATGGGGAGGAGAGAGTGTATGTTTGTCATAGAGAGATCCCCTGGAGATCGTGATGGGACTATATGGTGGGAGATCGAGTGACAAGGTATGTCTTGTGATGAAGATACCCGAGAGATATCAAGATAGGCGTATGGATGGAAGGATACAATACATGTGTTCCCGATGGCTAGTGAGAGATAATCATACTTAGGGGGGGGGGAGTGCTTGCGCCTATGATGGAGTGAGGGATTATGGTACTTATTAGGGGGGTGTGTGTCACATAGAGAGAGAACAAGGGGGGAGAGTGTTGGATGGGTCTATATGTATAGCGCGAGTGAGACATATGTATGTGTGAACCAGGGAGATATAAAGTTTGAGAGAGATGGAGGAGCCAGATAAAGAAATTTGAGTGGTGCGTCAGAGATAGCTGAGAGGGGAAAGAGATATTCCATACGCCGATAATGCAGTGCATGTAATTTTTTTAGAAGTCAAACTTTGGAAACTTTGATCAGGTTTACACAAAAATGTTATTTATATCTTCAATACCAAAGATACATCATACAAAACTACATCTCATGGTGAATCTAATGGTATATGTTTGTTGTTCCAGATGTAATTGTTTTTCTCCACGTATATGGTCAAACTTTGTGATGTTTGACTTTTCAATAAATCAATATGCTATGGACCGAGGAGAGTGCCTAAGTCGAGAGGGATCAAGTGCGTGTTAAGGAGAATGAGTAAGTGTGCAAAAAGAGTATGTATGTGAAAGAGAAAGCGACAACAAACGATAAATTAGAGAGAGACTGTGTTTTTTCGTTTCATAGGCGAACATATCACACATGCATCTCCAGATAGAAAAGTGGGGCGAGGAGATACACGAAGATAGCTAGTGTGTGATTGTTTGCAACGGAGAGAGACACCCCTATAGGACATGTCCAATAGAGGTCTGGCCAACAAGGAACAAAGGTCGAGAGGGACACATGGAGAACATGGACGCATGGGGAGGGCGAGAGGGTGTGTTTGTGATATAAAGACCCCCTCGAGATCGTGAGGGGACTACATGGGTGGGAGATCGAGGGAGGTGTGTGCGCGATAGAAAGATGCCCCGAGAGAAATTGAGATAGACCATGCACATGTTTGTGATGGAGACTAAGATTAGCCAGTCATATACCTATAGGGGGGACTGCGTGTGCCTATAATTGAGTGAGAGACCATCATACTTGGATAGCTAGGCATGAGATTGTGTGTGTGTGTGCGTGTGAGATGGAGAGAGAACGAGGGAGAGAGATAGAGTTTTAGATGGGCCTATCGAGTGCGAGTGAGATATGCATGTGTATGTGTGACCCAGGTAGATGGAGAGTTTGAGAGAGAGGGGGAAGAGCTCCGAGATGACAGAGTGGTGCGTGAGAGAGTTACGGGCAACGAGCCAAGGAATTTGTGTGCGTACGATGAGTGCACCCAAGATATCTAGCTTGCACTAAAGAATCATACATAGTGTGCGAGAGAGACCTATAGATGAAGTATATATGCATGCGAACTAGAAAGACCCCCCCCCCAAGCACACACACACAAAGAGAGAGAGAGAGAGAGAGAGAGAGAGAGAGAGATGGAGAGAAAGAGAGGGGAACAACAAGGTTTGTGTGTTGGAGGCGTGCGACAGAATTGAAGATTGTCGGTGAGAGAGAGAGAGAGAGAGAGAGAGAGAGAGAGCGAGAAGAGAGAGAGAGAGATAGAGAGAGAAAGAGAGAGAGAGAGAGTGAGAGAGAGAGAGACTGAGAGAGAGAGAGAGAGAGCAGGAGTCCGGGAGAGGGGGAGGTTGCGTTTTATGCATCAAAGACTGATATAAACCATGTTTCGATATAAACTTGCATTCAAATATTTAAATTGGAGAACATGTTGTCTGCAATCCACACATGAACGAATATATGCGTATATCAAACAAGTTCATTAATTTGACTTTCAACATGTTCATGGAGTACTATAATACTGTACAACATGTTATTCGATTGAGGTGTTCAATTTTGGATTTAGTTCACTATTTTGACCTGGTGAACAAACTATTTCATTGAATCGAGATATTTCATTTTGGGTTTGATTCCCGTTTTTGAGTGGGTCAACTATTTGGCATATAGTAAATCGCTAGCAACGAGCATGTAAAAACACATTACTCCCGAGGATCATCTCTCCATCTAAAAAAGAAGTGGAAAGCTAATATTTCCAAATTTGATTCGAATCGACTTGGTAAGGTAGACGTGGATGCTCGTTCTCCCAAATTTTGAACGAACCATTAAACATCCTCTGCTCAATGGAATTCGCCCGAGCAAATAAATGGGAGACGCGAAATTACCGTACTATGTGGGAGACGCATTAATTGGACCGTTGTGCATCGAGGGTAGGTTCGTAACATCATCCAAGCGCGCCTTCTCCTCGACCGAAATGACGTGCCGAATAATTCATAAACCATGGTCAGCAAAACACGCTCTCCTCGCCTGAAATAGCTCGCGCCCACTATTTCAAAACACGCTCTCCTTGCCCGAAATCGCTCGCGCCCACTATATTTCAAAACACGCCCTCCTCGCCCGAAATCGCTCCCGCCCACTATTTGGGGAGAAGCAAAGTTACTCTACTATCCCCGACCCTCAGTACACAAACCCAAGCCAAGAAGCCTAAAGGCAGGGGTAGAACTGTAACTCCCCCTCACATTTTAGACAAATGCGTCCATAAAACATGGTTCCAGTCCCCTCCCAATTCCCCCACCCCATTCATACCTCGTGGGTGCCAAATCACCTTCTCCCCAGAACCTCCCTTCTCCCGAGCCACAAAACCTCAGCCCCTCCTCCATGGCGCCCCACCGCACCAATTTCACAGCCGTCCTTCTCCCTAATGCCGAAGACGCTGTCCATTTTCCATCGTCACTAGGCCGTGTGCCTCTTACTCTGTGCTGCTGGAGCTGCCTCGACGACGGCCGCGTGAACCGTACCGGAGCCGATTCACCCCCGCCGTTGTTCACAATTTGGGCCAACTCTAACTTCGGATCCGTCCAGAGTCGGCGCTGCTTCCCGTAGCCGTGGACCTTCGCATAACATCGTTGTTTCCACCGCCGGTGGCCACCGCAACCCTTGGCCTCACCGACTCGGCAATTTGGACACCGCCTACTTCACCATGCCAACAGATAGGTCGCACCCTCATCTCAAATAACTTTATTTAGGCGTCGGTTGTGCGAATTTTTATTACGGGCCAATTGATTCCCAATGGGAAGCAGCACCCCTCGAGGCGGCAGAGCTCCTAGGCTGCCGGTTGGCTGGTGTCTAACGTAAGGGTGCGGGGCTGCAAGTTCGCCACGGAAGCAGCGCTTAGATGGCTATCTTAGAGTTGCGTGGGTTCAAGGTACTGCCGCCTCCGGATCTGGATGACGGGGAGTCTTTTTGGATTGGCCCGGGGCGGCGCAACCACGGCAGTGCAGTGGGGTGGGGAGCGGGGTTTTGGTAGGGGCCACGGACGGCGGAGGCAAGCTGCTCTGCGTTGGTCGCTGGCTTTTCGGGGAAGATTCCTAACAGTGTCAGCCGGGAGGCACAAGACGGCCATCAAGCCATCCGGCGTAGATCGGACAGTACCAAAATAAAATAAAATCATGTGACCCCAATTTAGTCTCAGTCAACAGACGTGTGAACACTCTCGTACCTTGTTGTTGATCTCTTAGTGTATTTCTTCAGATCAAAGAGATGTGTCGTTCTTAACATTATGCGTTATCTGCATCTTTAGCCACACCGTCTTACGACTCACCGCAGCTCCTCCAACAAGGGAAGCATGCACAAAAAGGGAGGTATAGTCCCCACTCAACAGTTCCCTGCATCGAATGCGCGTTCCCGGCATGGACAACCACAACAACTGCAGGGCCATCGACAAGTCAGCATATGATGCTCACTCCTATGGATGGCGGCCAGATAGGTTGTACCCTCATCTTACTTGTGTGCAACATTTATGGCTTTGTTATTCATATAAGCAGGGGAAAATAGATTATCACATTTCACTGTATATTCTTGCTGACCTCTTAAGGGTCTTGTTCAGGAGTTAACGATGTTCCATTGTTCAGCTAAGATACTTGTTCTTTAGGTAACGCTGTTCCATAGTTATCATCCATCAGCCAATGCTATCCCACAGGCTGGTGATTATAGTATCATACCACTTCTAGTATTACCTATGTTGTTCTTTAATACTTTTGTGTGCCATCTAGTTAATCTTGAGTACAAATGATACATATTATGTAGCTTTCATCTGTGTTCTCCCTTTAGTTTTTGAGACCTGTTACTGCTAGTTAACCCCAGTCCTACTATTTATGTCGTCTCCTACAGGCACTCATTACATAAATCTAACTACTAGTTGTCTTCCATGCATGTCAGATATAATTGCACACACTGATATATCCACAAGAACCTCACGGAGCAATGTAAAGGCCAATAAACTTGATGTCAATGATACCCAATATGATGGAACATGTAAAGGCAGTTCTTTAGAAGACTTGCTGAAAGATGTTGAATCCTCTTCACCCCACAAGGTCCTTGCTCTATCGCAATGCAATCTGCTTAATTTGGACATCATGCTTCTGAATATCTTATGCATTGTTATTCATCAGTATGTACTTCATCTGTCTACCATACCATGTTTTTTTACATTGAAGTGATGTTCTAGTGCTCTGTTGCAATGCCATCTTAGTTTCCCAATCATACACGTGTATGTTGCCTTAGTTTTTTCTGTAAGTATTCTGCTAGCATACAGTTTTACATTCAACTACTGTTTTTTTACTGTGTTGTCCTCTCATATCCCTAGCTCTTACACCATACTCCCTTCGTCTGGATTACATGATGCCGAAATGGATAAAAAAGGATGTATCTAGAACTGAAATACGCCTAGACCCATCCATTTTTTCGGATGGGGGGAATACATGTCTATATGTCATGTGTTCTATTCTTCAGTACCAATTCCATCTCTCTGTTGTAGCATGTTTTATAATTGAAGCACCATTCTTCTATACAAGGCATGCAAGGGGAAGACGACTATGTTAGAATCTAAAGGGTTACAAACCAGGTCTTTGCAAAAGATCCAAACACCCGGAGATAATAAACCAACTCCAGTTTTTATAGATACATCTCCAGCACAGAGAAACCCAACTCCTACTGATAATAAGTAGATTCCAGTGGCCAAAGAACTAGTCCGCTCCAGTCCAGCAAAAAAATGTCAACTCCATTCTAAGAAGCATGTGCATATCCTTGCATCATGAAATTTTATAGCATGTTGATCATATTTTCTACATGTTTCTTACCCATCTCTCTTTTAGAAAATAAGCTTAACAGATAGAAGAATTTCTGCCTTTGGTATCGTCTGTGAGGAAAGATTCTTGCAGGAATTCTCTGTACTCCAATGCAGATGTAAGTACCTGTTGTATATCACTATATTTTTACATCAGCATGTATTTTGTTAATCAGCGTGAATCCAACCTTTATCTGATCTAAATTTACATGTAGCAAAATGTATGATTAAAGGCCACAATGTTGATTTTTGTAAGGAAAACTGCCTAGTAGTTTTGCATCCTGAGATGCATGAGTGTACTATCGCGTATCAGTGGGTTTGATTACTTTGGTTGTGCAGTGGGTTTTCAGTGTTTTTTTACTGTGTTGTCCTGCCGTATCCCTAGATCTTACATCATACTCCCTCCGTCCGGATTACGTGTCGCAGAAATGGATAAAACTGGATGTATCTAGAACTGAAATATGCCTAGACCCATCCATTTATTTCCGGATGGAGGAAATACATGTCAATATGTCATGCGTACTATTCTTTAGTACCTATTCCATCTCTGTTGTAGCATGTTTTATAATTGAAGCACCATTCTTCTATATAAGGCATGCAAGGGGAAGACGACTATGTTAGAATCTGAAGGGTTACAAACCAGGACTTTGCAAAAGATCCAAATGCCAGGAGATAATAAACCAACTCCATTTTTCATAGATACCGCTCCAAAGACAGAGAAACCCAACTCCCACTGATAATAAGCAGATTCCAGTGGCCAAAGAACTAGTCCGCTCCAGTCCAGCAAAAGAATGTCAACTCCATTCTAAGAAGCGTGTGCATATCCTTGCATCATGAAATTTTATAGCATGCTGATTATATTTTCTACATGTTTCTTACCCATCTATCTTTTAGAAAATAAGCTTAACAGATAGAAGAATTTCTACACTGGTATCATCTGTGAGGAAAGATTCTTGCAGGAATTCTCTGTACTCCAATGCAAATGTAAATACCTGTTGTATATCACTATATGTTTACATCAACATGTATTTTGTTAATCGGCGTGAATCCAACCTTTATCTGATCTAAATTTACATGTAGCAAAATGTATGATTAAAGGCCACAATGTTGATTTTTGTAAGGAAAACTGCCTGGTAGTTTTGCATCCCGAAATTGCATGAGTGTACTATCTCATATCAGTGGGTTTGATTACTTTGGTTCTGCAGTGGGTTTTTAGTGTTTTTTTACTGTGTTGTCCTGTCGTATCCCTAGCTCTTACATCATACTCCCTCCGTCCGGATTACATGTCACAGAAATGGATAAAACTGGATGTATCTAGAACTGAAATACGCCTAGACCCATCCATTTATTTCCGGATGGAGGGAATACATGTCAATATGTCATGCCTTTCTATTCTTCAGTACCTATTCCATCTCTGCCGTAGCATTTTTTTTAATTTAAGCACCATTCTTCTATATAAGTCATGCAAGGGAAGACGGCTATGTTAGAATCAAGGGTTACAAACCAGGTCTTTGCAAAAGATCCAAACGCCAGAGATAATAAACCAACTCCATTTTTCATAGATCTTGCTCCAAAGACAGAGAAACCCAACTCCTACTGATAATAAGCAGATTCCAGTGGCCAAAGAACTAGTCCGCTCCAGTCCAGCAAAAGAATGTCAACTCCATTCTAAGAAGCGTGTGCGCATCCTCGCATCATGAAATTTTATAGCATTCTGATCATATTTTCTACATGTTTCTTACCCATCTCTCTTTTAGAAAATAAGGTTAAATGATAGAAGATTTCCTTCATTTGCATTGTATTCGAGGAAAATATCTTGCAGGAATTCTCTGTGCTCCAATGCTGATGTAAGTACCTGTTGTATATCACTATATTTTTACATCAACATGTATTTTGTTAATCAGCGTGAATCCAACATTTGTTTGATCTAAAATTAGTTGTAGAAAAATGTTAAAGGCGCCAATGTTGATTTTTGTAAAGAAAACTGCCTGGTAGTTTTGCATCTTGAAATTGCATGAGTGTACTATCTCATATCATGCGCATTACTGAATTGTAGCGCTGCTCTGGTTGTCCATTCATTCATTGTGTCAATGTTGCTTTGGTATTACCTTACCTAGCTGATGATAGCTGTGCCATATTGTGTTAATTTGGTGTTGGCTCGTTTCCCAAATGTTCGTTGTGCCAATGTTGCTTTCCTATTATCTGACTTGGCCAATGATAGCAATGCTAGTGTCTTAATTTGGTGCAGGCTACTGAAGATAAGAAGACAAACTCTGAAAACAACAAGGCAACCCCATTGTTTCTTTACAATAAATCTAGGCCAGGTAATATGCCAATAACTCATGATTAATCTGTTTGGTTCCCCTCCTAATTTATGTTATGATGCAGTGGTCGAGACACTCTCCACTATCAATTATACAAGCCTGCCAAAATCGCCATCTGAATCTGTTCAGTATCCTTTGTCTTGAATACAATGGAAAAATGTATGTTTGTGAACCAATTAATGGCTGAAGGAATGATGGAAATGGTGGAGGAATCAGAGGTGCAGAGTCGTGCGACACAACAACTGATCAATGTTTTCAGAGACAGTGTAGCAAAGCAGCAAGAACTTGCCCACATGCTTATGGGTGTCATCCGTGCTGAGGTTACAGATAGTGACGTTGTAGATCGTTAGGTTCTGTTCATTTATTTGCACTGGCATTAATCTTTGATTGTCGAGTGGATGTAATTTCCTGTAATATATGCTAGATGTGCAACGTTTTTGTAGCGACCCGACCCGAATGGATCAAGTCTCTGTGCTTTCGTGTCATCCCTGGATCGGTATGCTGACACACACAGTACTCGAAGGATTTATAACAGAGGTAAATCACATGTATAAATAACGTAAATACTATTACCTCGATCCAAAATATAGCGGGAGCAACAAGGTTGTGGATTCCCATCAACACCAACGGCAAAGTTGAGTATAGGAAATCGTAACCCTAACGTATCACTTACTCGTCAGTTCGAAAAGTGCGCAACATGAAAAGTTGCACCCCGAAAACGGGTCAGCACATGGAATATGCTGGCAATGTAACACATAGAGAGTAATGAAAGAATAAGCCTATACTACATGCATATATGGCTGGTGGAAAAGCTCTATGGTTATAAGGTTTTGCGAAAGGCCAAATTTTCCCTACTGCAAAGGAATAAATTTATTTAACCATCATGGTGGTTGTTGAACATTGAGAATGGTTGACAGCATCCTCAATCCCAATTAAAAGTACTCAATAAACCCAAACAAATTATATTAAGTAACATGATGAGATCAACAGGATAATCCAAGAACTAGTTACTCAAATTGTCCATAACCGGGGACACGGCTAATCATGATTAGTTTATACACTCTGCAGAGGTTTGCACTTTTCCCCACAAGACTCGATCGCCTCCGTTTGGTTTCTCGCACTACATGGTGTTTGAGACACGGATGACCGAGACATAGTCTTTCGTAAGCACTAGCACCTTACTTGTGGGTAGACCGGTACACCTACTTTCCCCTACATCTGCTAGTCTACCCGTAAGAGTTCGCACAACTTAGTCAACTATGCCAGAGCCCATAATGGCTTGTGGCTGCACACGGAAGTTACTAGTTTGAATGATCTGATGATTTTTTGAGCCTGGGTGGCGGTCCGAAGAAAAACAGGCAAGTCCTGATAGAAACCAGGTGCCTCAATCCACCCAGATGTGTGTTTAAGTTGCCACCTTAGATAAACCATTAAATTAACAATCTCACATCTGTCATGGATATCACTCACCCAATCCACGTCTACTAGCATAGCATGGCATAATAAGCAACCGTAGAAGTAACTCCCAAGGTTTCATAAGTAAAACAGGTAATAGGTACTACCTCATCTACTTCCCATCCCACAATTTAATTAGATCCTAACCATGCAAGTGTTTGAGGATTGATCTAATGCATAAAAGCGGGTAGTAGAAAAGTATGATCAAGTGTTACTTGCACGCAAAGTTGATGAAGATGATTCGCACTCAAAACTCTTGATAGATCTACTCGTCACACTCCGGTCAATCTATCGTAATCAAGCAATAGTAACCACACATAAGCAATCACTCAAAAGATCGGAAAGAACGAAGAAAACAATTCGGAAAACATCAAAACCAAATCAAATAACTCTTGCAGCATAAAAAAATTTCTAACAGTACCAAAACTATGTGAATTTGGCCTTATCAGAAAGTTTAGGTCAAGAGCTTCGATTTGCAAAAAGAATCAACTAAATCGGAGTTACGAAACTCAAGTTATGATCAAACAAAGTTTGAATTCAAATCTGGTCTAATTCAAATTTTAGATTTTCAAAATCATGTTTGAGTTGGATTACTGGATAGAGGGGATCATAACGAAGACGTGAGCGTTGGTTTCGTTGGATTTGGATAAACGAGTAAAAAGTTATGGTCGTTTGAAAATTGGGGACTAATCTGTAAAATAAAACCACTACAACTAGGTCCCTGGCAGAAAATAAAATAAAAGAAAAAGACTAAATAGCGAACGTTCGCCGCAGAAACCTATAAGACGAAAACCGTTCGCTACAAATCCTAAACTAGCAAACGTCCACTAATTAACCTAACTAATAAATAAAATCGGTCTTTAAAAAAAACCAAAGAAAATCTAAAAAAACAACGAACCGGGGTCGGTTATTACCGGTTCGGGGAAAAAAGCCGACGTCATGGCGTGGTTCGTCGGTGTCGGAGAAGACGGTGGCGGCGTGGTTCGTCAGCATCGGAGAAGACGGCGGCGGGAGGCTCGGGCTCGACCGGAGCGGCGACTCTGGTGGCCTGCGGGGAGGGCGGAGTGGACGGGGAGGGGCGGCGCGGAGCTGCGTGGTGCCGTGGTGGCGTCGGCGGTCGGCATTTACGAGGGCGGCGGTGGTGGCAACCGACGGCGGCGGCGGGAGATCTGGCGGGGGCGGCGGCGACGAAAACGAGGAGGAGAGGAGTCGGGGTCCGGCTTTTATAAGGGGAAAGGGGCGGCGGGTGGCGTGGGGAAGGGGGCAGAGGAGGCGGCGGCGGGAGCGTGTCCCGGTCGGACTCGGGGCGCGGCGGCGGTGGTCGCCGTGCGGGAGGCGGAGACGATGCGGCTGGGCTGGGCCGGGTAGCTGGCCGCCCAAATCGTGAACAAATTTTTTAAACAATTTCATTTAAATAAAAATAATAAAACCAAATAAATAAATATATTATATAGGCATATAATATGTCAAAATTTTCAGAAAAATATTTCCTACAACATGGACATTTCTATAGCATTAAATAAAATTCACACAAATTCAAATAAAGCAAAGAGTGCTTCTGGTCCAATAAAATCCAACAAAAATCATTTTAAAAATACCAAAATGACTTCAAATTAATTTCTCTCCAATTTTCTGAGGTAGGGAATCATGTTACCCTATTTTCCATATGTTTTATTTTTGGAGAAAAATAATTTGAATAAAACTCAAATAACTCCAAATTGAAAATAATTCAAAGGAACTTTGAATTTAATTCTTGAAACTCCCAACTCATATTTCATATGTTTTGAAGAAGTCATTTTATCTTCGCTCGTGAAAATCATTGAGTTGCATAAAGTTTCAGAATTGGAAAATATTTTCCAAATGAAATTCAAATATTTTCAACACCCTTGTCATTTAAATAAATGGAAGAAGTCATGTCATCTTCTCTCCGTGGTTTTGTGATGAAAAGAATTTGAATTCCCGAAGATCATAAAAGCAAAATGAAAGTTTGGGAAAGTCCTTTTATTCCCTCTCATTTAACTTTCAAAAGTTTTGAATTCACTCACTTTCAGTCAATCAATCAAGCAATCAATCAAATCTATCTATTTGTTTATAACATTCCAAAATTTAGAATTTTGGGATGTTACAAACCTACCACCCTTAAAATGAATCTCGTCCTCGAGATTCGTAGAGGCTAGCAAGAAATAGGTTAGGGTTTGGGGGTCTCCTCAAAAATCCATCGATCGTCTCCGGGGTCTCGGATGCTACCACCCTTAGAAGCATGGTCATGGTTCCATCAAAACTCATATACTCCATCCTTATCGTTGACAGTGTCGGTCTTCTCAGATATTAAGGATAATTCCTTCTCTGGGCTCTTCCGATAGTGGCATAACCTTTTCCTCAATTCATTTGTCCTTTCCTCTTGGTAAGGTTATCCCGAAATTGGGTCTTCATAGCTGACGGGTCTGGCACCAATTCTAAACAACTATCGATATCTCATGGTGGTCAACAATTTATGGTTTGTCCTGCAGGAAAGGGTCTGGGTTGAACCTCACCGTATATCCTACGGTTGGCCACAACTGCCTTGTACAAGGGAAAAATACTTATACCATTCTAAGGTTCAACAAGGTTTAATATCGTCGCCTCTCTACTATAGGTAAGTCACTCAGATTTACCATCCCATATAGCAAAGCGAATAACAAGAGTAAGTCGGTATGGTGATCAATCCATCCCGCACCCAAATCATTACCTTGTACATGGTTTAGCGAATCTCGCATTCTAACACTCGGTCATCCTCACAAGCATTGCAGAATTTCTCTTGTCGATGAACCAAGTTCGGAAAATCCATTGATTCTGCAAGCCAAACAAAACATCTATCGTTCCTTAACAACTCTCAGGTTTTGCGTAAACTCCTATGGAATCGTCTATCGATAAAATCGTAACTTCTTCCAGGGTTTTTCCTTCAGCAAGAGTGTGCTTGCTTCTTAGCAAGTCCTGGAGCTTGTGGGTTATGGCCCATCTCATCACTTAAAATCCTTGAGCACATCATCTGGGCAACTGATCATTATCCCAACATCCAACTTCCTAGTATTCTTAAATCCATCCAGTTGTACTGTCTTCCTTCCTTCTATTGGCACCAAACTAGGACATGATTACTCAGACTCATCATGGAATTTCCATTAATCCATATTTCCAACATCACACCTCCTTTATATCCAATAGTAATTCATCTCTTCATCCTCGTGGGATATCCCACCTTCCGTGATAAGAACTTATATTTATGAAGTCCATACTCCACTTCATGGAACATCATTATCCTTTCCAGGGTCAAACGTCCTTACAGGGGAATATTGGCCATCTCTGCATGGCACTTCTTCAACTGGGAAACGTGAAACACATCCTGAACTCCTGACAGTCCTTCGGGTGACTCCAACTTGTTGGCCACTTCTCCCATACGCTCCAAAACTTCGGTATGGTCTTACGAATCTCGGGGCTAACTTTTCCTTAACTCCAAATCGTTTAACTCCTTGCAGAGGTGGCACACAAAGATATGCTATGTCTCCGATTTCATAGACTACCTCCTTGCGTTTTGAGTCCGCATAACTCTTACACTGGGTGAGCTACCTTCAATCTATCTCGAATCAACTTAACATTCTCTTGACATCCTTGATCACATTTAGTCTAAACAAGCGACGGTCTCAAACTTCATCCCACATCAACGGTGTGCGGCTCCTTCTCCCATACAAAGCTTAAAAAGGGCCATCTTCAAGCTGGCTGGTAGCTTGTTGTATGAGAACTCCACGTAGGGTAGATTATCATCACTACTAAATCCATAATCTAGTGCACACGCTCTCAACATGTCTTCCAGATTCTGATTGACTCTCTCGATTTATCCATACATGCTGCGGATGAAAGGTCATCTTGAACTCTAGCCTAGTACCCAAAGTGCAGTGCAGTGATTCCAAAAACTTTGAGGTAAACTGTGTTCCTCACGATGGTCCTCGAACTCCATGCGAGACATACGATCCTTGTCAAATATATCTTGGCCAACTTCTCACTTGTATAGGTGGTTTCACTGGGATAAACTGAGCCACTTTGGTCAAGCGAATCAACTACTACCCAGATAGAATCATATCCCAATCGGGTTCTGGGAAATCCAGAAATGAAATCCATGCCAAGCTTATCCTACTTCCATTCGGGTATCGACATAGGCTGTAGAAATCTGGCTGGCTTCTGATGCTCTGCTTTTACTCCCTCTGGCATACATCACTTACGGCTACATACTCCGCAATATCCTTCTTCATACCAGTCCACCAGAAACACTCCTTCAAATCCAAATACATCTTGGTATTTCCGGGGCGAATCGAGTATGGTGATTCATGAGCCTCCTGAAGTATTTACTTCCTGATATTTGCTTTATTAGGCACATGTACTCTATCCTCAAACCATAAGGTGTCGTGCTCATCCTTACGAAAAGCTTTGGCCTTTCCTTTACTCATCCTCTCTTTTACCTCAGCAATATCTTTGTCATCCTTCTGAGCTTCACTGATCTCTTCCAACAATGTAGACTGAACTTTCATTGCTGCAACAAAACCTTTGGGAACAATCTCCAATCGAAGTTCCCTGAAAATCCTCGGCTAACTCCTTTGATAATCCTCCGATTATGAGGGTATTCATCCTGGTGTTCTTTATGTTTGTGTCCTATTTCTCCACAAAGCTTGTATGCACAAGGTTTCTTCATATCCTTTCCATAAGGCTCCAATTTCTGGGACACTAGCCAAGACTTTAGCAAAGTCAACTTAAATTCCTTCCAAGTGGTTACTCCTTGCAATCCATTGATGGTTTGGTACATCCTCCACCAAGTAGCAACACCTCTTTCAAAGCATTGAAGAGCATGCTGGGCCATATCCTTTCTGGCTGTAGGGTTATTCTTCATGTGATCCTCCGGGTTCTGAATCCATCGGTCCATCTCCAATTGACTCATCGGTCCAGAAAATATAAGCTCTTCTCCATTCATCGTCTATTGGGTCCATGGGTTTGGGGTGGGATAAGAGAGATAGAGAGAGATGCACACAATACAAACAAAAGTTTTGAAAAAAAACAGATTTTATTGTGGCTGTCGGAAAAACATCAAACAAATGACAGCTCACAATAAATGCATCTAACGTAAGGGTATATCTGAGGTTTGGTCTTCTAAAGGTCAATAGATCTCAAAGTCATCAAACTCTTCAAGTCTTGGTCATGTCTCCGATGGCTGCTTCGATCATGCTTGTTCCTTTTGCTGATCATATCTGTTGACACGAAGTCTCTTGGGGCGTCCTTTAACGATCTGGAGTTGCATTCCAAACTTCGTATTTCATCATCCTTGGCATGAACCATGGTCCTACTATCCTCCGATTCTTGACAAACCTCCGGTATCTCGATGTTTTGCTCCTTGACTTGTCCACTTTAAACCACGGGTCCCGAGTTCTTCACGAACCGCTTCCTTATCAAATCTTGCTTCTTGTAGGTCCATCTTGACTCCTTGATGTAATACTCAGATCCTGGTCTTACTCCAATACACCTTAATCTCGGGTATTGATTACTTCCATAATCTCTCAATTCCATAAGCGTAACCTTCCTAGGTCATAAAATCTGGGAATTCTTCAAAGCCTTCAAATTCTCCAAGTCTTCGGAGTCTTCAACAGTTGTAGTTTCCATTTACACGGTAAAATACTCTTCATTCCAAATGGTCTTAGTTGTCCGATATCTTGTCTCCTTGGAGTGGTCTCATCAGTCAAATCTTCGAGTGGTCAAAAGGGAAAAGGGGTATGGTCTCACTAAAAAGGAATATTTGAATAAGCTCAGAAGAGAGGTAAAAGATCTTTTGAAAAAGAAAGTTGTAGAGAAAATCTTTCCTATGGGCTTGCAATTTTCTAGGGTCACGTCCTACATTCAACATGTGCTCTGATACCATCTTGTAGCGACCCGACCCGAATGGATCAAGTCTCTGTGCTTTCGTGTCATCCCTGGATCGGTATGCTGACACACACAGTACTCGAAGGATTTATAACAGAGGTAAATCACATGTATAAATAAAGTAAATACTATTACCTCGATCCAAAATATAGCGGGAGCAACAAGGTTGTGGATTCCCATCAACACCAACGGCAAAGTTGAGTATAGGAAATCGTAACCCTAACGTATCACTTGTCGTCTGAAAAGTCTGCAACATGAAAAGTTGCAGCCCGAAAACGGGTGAGCACATGGAATATGCCGCAATGTAACACATAGAGAGTAATGAAAGAATAAGCCTATACTACATGCATATATGGCTGGTGGAAAAGCTCTATGGTTATAAGGTTTTGCGAAAAGCCAATTTTTCCCTACTGCAAAGGAATAAATTTATTTAACCATCATGGTGGTTGTTGAACATTGAGAATGGTTGACAGCATCCTCAATCCCAATTAAAAGTACTCAATAAACCCAAACAAATTATATTAAGTAACATGATGAGATCAACAGGATAATCCAAGAACTAGTTACTCAAATTGTCCATAACCGGGGACACGGCTAATCATGATTAGTTTATACACTCTGCAGAGGTTTGCGCACTTTTCCCCACAAGACTCGACCGCCTCCGTTTGGTTTCTCGCACTACATGGTGTTTGAGACACGGATGACCGAGACATAGTCTTTCAGAAGCACTAGCACCTTACTTGTGGGTAGACCGGTACACCTACTTTCCCCTACATCTGCTAGTCTACCCGTAAGAGTTCCCACAACTTAGTCAACTATGCCAGAGCCCATAATGGCTTGTGGCTGCACACGGAAGTTACTAGTTTGAATGATCTTATGATCCCTTTGAGCCTGGGTGGCGGTCCAAAGAAAAACAGGCAAGTCCTGATAGAAACCAGGTGCCTCAATCCACCCAGATGTGTGTTTAAGTTGCCACCTTAGATAAACCATTAAATTAACAATCTCACATCTGTCATGGATATCACTCACCCAATCCACGTCTACTAGCATAGCATGGCATAATAAGCAACCGTAGAAGTAACTCCCAAGGTTTCATAAGTAAAACAGGTAATAGGTACTACCTCATCTACTTCCCATCCCACAATTTAATTAGATCCTAACCATGCAAGTGTTTGAGGATTGATCTAATGCATAAAACTGGGTAGTAGAAAAAGTATGATCAAGTGTTACTTGCCTGCAAAGTTGATGAAGATGATTCGCACTCAAAACTCTTGATAGATCTACTCGTCACACTCCGGTCAATCTATCGTAATCAAGCAATAGTAACCACACATAAGCAATCACTCAAAAGATCGGAAAGAACGAAGAAAACAATTCGAAAACATCAAAACCAAATCAAATAACTCTTGCAGCATAAAAAATTTCTAACAGTACCAAAACTATGTGAATTTGGCCTTATCAGAAAGTTTAGGTCAAGAGCTTCGATTTGCAAAAAGAATCAACTAAATCGGAGTTACGAAACTCAAGTTATGATCAAACAAAGTTTGAATTCAAATCTGGTCTAATTCAAATTTTAGATTTTCAAAATCATGTTTGAGTTGGATTACTGGATAGAGGGGATCATAACGAAGACGTGAGCGTTGGTTTCGTTGGATTTGGATAAACGAGTAAAAAGTTATGGTCGTTTGAAAATTGGGGACTAATCGTAAAATAAAACCACTACAACTAGGTCCCCGGCAGAAAATAAAATAAAAGAAAAAGACTAAATAGCGAGCGTTACGCATGAGAAACTTATAAGACGAAAACCGTTCGCTACAAATCCTAAACTAGCAAACGTCCACTAATTAACCTAACTAATAAATAAAATCGGTCTTTAAAAAAAACCAAAGAAAATCTAAAAAAACAACGAACCGGGGTCGGTTATTACCGGTTCGGGGAAAAAAGCCAGACGTCGGCGGCGTGGTTCGTCGGTGTCGGAGAAGACGGTGGCGGCGTGGTTCGTCGGCATCGGAGAAGACGGCGGCGGGAGGCTCGGGCTCGACCGGAGCGGCGACTCTGGTGGCTGAGGGAGGCGGAGTGGGCGGGAGGCGGCGCGGAGCTGCAGTGCCGTGGTGGCGTCGGCGGCGATCGGCGACAGCGAGGCGGCAGTGGTGGCAACCGGCAATGGCGGCGGGAGATCTGGCGAAGCGGCGGCGGCAACGAGGAGGAGAGTCGAGTCCGGCTTTTATAAGGGAAAGGCGGCGGGTGGCGTGGGAAGAAGCGGAGGCGGCGGCGGGGCGTGTCGGTCGGGACTCGAGGCTGGCGGCGGTGGTCGCCGTCGGGAGGCGGAGACGATCTGGTGGTGGGCTGGTGGCTAGCTTGGGCCCGGCCCGGTCAGTGAAGAAATTTTTTAAAACAATTTCCAGACGAAATAAAAATAATAAAACCAAATAAATAAATATATTATATAGGCATATAATATGTCAAAATTTTCAGAAAAATATTTCCTACAACATGGACATTTCTATAGCATTAAATAAAATTCACACAAATTCAAATAAAGCAAAGAGTGCTTCTGGTCCAATAAAATCCAACAAAAATCATTTTAAAAATACCAAAATGACTTCAAATTAATTTCTCTCCAATTTTTACGAGGTAGGGAATCATGTTACCCTATTTTCCATATGTTTTATATTTGGAGAAAAATAATTTGAATAAAACTCAAATAACTCCAAATTGAAAATAATTCAAAGGAACTTTGAATTTAATTCTTTGAAACTCCCAACTCATATTTAATATGTGTTGAAGAAGTCATTTTATCTTATTTCGTGAAAATCATTGAGTTGCATAAAGTTTCAGAATTGGAAAATATTTTCCAAATGAAATTCAAATATTTTCAACACCCTTGTCATTTAAATAAATGGAAGAAGTCATGTCATCTTCTCTCCAGGGTTTTGTGATGAAAAGAATTTGAATTCCCGAAGATCATAAAAGCAAAATGAAAGTTTGGGAAAGTCCTTTTATTCCCTCTCATTTAACTTTCAAAAGTTTTGAATTCACTCACTTTCAGTCAATCAATCAAGCAATCAATCAAATCTATCTATTTGTTTATAACATTCCAAAATTTAGAATTTTGGGATGTTACAAACCTACCACCCTTAAAATGAATCTCGTCCTCGAGATTCGTAGAGGCTAGCAAGAAATAGGTTAGGGTTTGGGGGTCTCCTCAAAAATCCATCGATCGTCTCCGGGGTCTCGGATGCTACCACCCTTAGAAGCATGGTCACGGTTCCATCAAAACTCATATACTCCATCCTTATCGTTGACAGTGTCGGTCTTCTCAGATATTAAGGATAAATCCTTCTATGGGCTCTTCCGATAGTGGCATAACATTTTCCTCAATTCATTTGTCCTTTCCTCTTGGTAAGGTTATCCGAAATTGGGTCTTCATAGGCGGCGGTCCGGCACCAATTCTAAACAACTATCGATATCTCATGGTGGTCAACAATTTATGGTTTGTCCTGCGGGGAAAGATGCAGGTTGAACCTCACCGTATATCCTACGGTTGGCCACAACCGCCTTGTACAAGGGAAAAATACTTATACCATTCTAAGGTTCAACAAGGTTTAATATAAATGCAGCCTCTCTACTATAGGTAAGTCACTCAGTTACCATCCCATATAGCAAAGCGAATAACAAGAGTAAGTCGGTATGGTGATCAATCCATCCCGCACCCAAATCATTACCTTGTACATGGTTTAGCGAATCTCGCATTCTAACACTCGGTCATCCTCACAAGCATTGCAGAATTTCTCTTGTCGATGAACCAAGTTCGGAAAATCCATTGATTCTGCAAGCCAAACAAAACATCTATCGTTCCTTAACAACTCTCAGGTTTTGCGTAAACTCCTATGGAATCGTCTATCGATAAAATCGTAACTTCTTCCAGGGTTTTTCCTTCAGCAAGAGTGTGCTTGCTTCTTAGCAAGTCCTGGAGCTTGTGGGTTATGGCCCATCTCATCACTTAAAATCCTTGAGCACATCATCTGGGCAACTGATCATTATCCCAACATCCAACTTCCTAGTATTCTTAAATCCATCCAGTTGTACTGTCTTCCTTCCTTCTATTGGCACCAAACTAGGACATGATTACTCGAGACTCATCATGGAATTTCCATTAATCCATATTTCCAACATCACACCTCCTTTATATCCAATAGTAATTCATCTCTTCATCCTCGTGGGATATCCCACCTTCCGTGATAAGAACTTATATTTATGAAGTCCATACTCCACTTCATGGAACATCATTATCCTTTCCAGGTCAAACGTCCTTACGAGGAATATTGGCCATCTGCATGGCACTTCTTCAATCGGGAAGCGTGAAACACATCCTGAACTCCTGACAGTCCTTCGGGTGACTCCAACTTGTTGGCCACTTCTCCCATACGCTCCAAAACTTCGGTATGGTCTTACGAATCTCGGGGCTAACTTTTCCTTAACTCCAAATCGTTTAACTCCTTGCAGAGGTGGCACACAAAGATATGCTATGTCTCCGATTTCATAGACTACCTCCTTGCGTTTTTGAGTCTGCATAACTCTTCTGCCTGGACTGAGCTACCTTCAATCTATCTCGAATCAACTTAACATTCTCTTCTGACATCCTTGATCACATTTAGTCTAAACAACTGACGGTCTCAAACTTCATCCCACATCAACGGTGTCTGGCTCCTTCTCCCATACAAAGCTTAAAAAGGGGCCATCTTCAAACTGGCTGGGTAACTGTTGTTGTATGAGAACTCCACGTAGGGTAGATTATCATCACTACTAAATCCATAATCTAGTGCACACGCTCTCAACATGTCTTCCAGATTCTGATTGACTCTCTCGATTTATCCATCTGTCTGCGGATGAAAGGCTGTACTGAACTCTAGCCTAGTACCCAAAGTCTGGTGCAGCTGATTCCAAAAACTTTGAGGTAAACTGTGTTCCTCTACGATGGTCCTCGGAACTCCATGCAGACATACGATCCTTGTCAAATATATCTTGGCCAACTTCTCACTTGTATAGGTGGTTTCACTGGGATAAAGTGAGCCACTTTGGTCAAGCGAATCAACTACTACCCGAGATAGAATCATATCCCAATCGGGTTACGGGAAATCCAGAAATGAAATCCATGCCAAGCTTATCCTACTTCCATTCGAATTGTCGACATAGAATTTGTAGAAATCTGGCTGGCCGATGCTCTGCTTTTACTCCCTCGGCATACATCACTTACGGCTACATACTCCATAATATCCTTCTTCATACCAGTCCACCAGAAACACTCCTTCAAATCCAAATACATCTTGGTATTTCCGGGGCGAATCGAGTATGGTGATTCATGAGCCTCCTGAAGTATTTACTTCCTGATATTTGCTTTATTAGGCACATGTACTCTATCCTCAAACCATAAGGTGTCGTGCTCATCCTTCTGAAAAGCTTTGGCCTTTCCTTTACTCATCCTCTCTTTTACCTCAGCAATATCTTTGTCATCCTTAAAAGCTTCAATCGATCTCTTCCAACAATGTAGACCGAACTTTCATTGCCGCAACAAAACCTTTGGGAACAATCTCCAATCGAAGTTCCACGAAAATCCTCGGCTAACTCCTTTGATAATCCTCCGATTATGAGGGTATTCATCCTGGTGTTCTTTATGTTTGTGTCCTATTTCTCCACAAAGCTTGTATGCACAAGGTTTCTTCATATCCTTTCCATAAGGCTCCAATTTCTGGGACACTAGCCAAGACTTTAGCAAAGTCAACTTAAATTCCTTCCAAGTGGTTACTCCTTGCAATCCATTGATGGTTTGGTACATCCTCCACCAAGTAGCAACACCTCTTTCAAAGCATTGAAGAGCATGCTGGGCCATATCCTTTACATTTGTAGGGTTATTCTTCATGTGATCCTCCGGGTTCTGAATCCATCGGTCCATCTCCAATTGACTCATCGGTCCAGAAAATATAAGCTCTTCTCCATTCATCGTCTATTGGGTCCATGGGTTTGGGGTGGGATAAGAGAGATAGAGAGAGATGCACACAATACAAACAAAAGTTTTGAAAAAAAACAGATTTTATTGTGGCTGTCGGAAAAACATCAAACAAATGACAGCTCACAATCGTCGCATCTAACGTAAGGGTATATACAGGGGTTTGGTCTTCTAAAGGTCAATAGATCTCAAAGTCATCAAACTCTTCAAGTCTTGGTCATGTCTCTGATGGCTGCTTCTGATCATGCTTGTTCCTTTTGCCAGATCATATCTGTTGACACGAAGTCTCTTGGGACGTCCTTTACTTGATCTGAGTTGCATTCCAAACTTATGTATTTCATCATCCTTGGCATGAACCATGGTCCTACTATCCTCCAGTTCTTGACAAACCTCTGGTATCTCGATGTTTTGCTCCTTCAAATTTTGTCCACTTTCGACCACGGGTCCCGAGTTCTTCACGAACTGCTTCCTTATCAAATCTTGCTTCTTGTAGGTCCATCTTGACTCCTTGATGTAATACTCCGGATCCTGGTCTTACTCCAATACACCTTAATCTCGGGTATTGATTACTTCCATAATCTCTCAATTCCATAAGCGTAACCTTCCTAGGTCATAAAATGGGAATTCTTCAAAGCCTTCAAATTCTCCAAGTCTTGAGTCTTCAACAGTTGTAGTTTCCATTTACGGTAAAATACTCTTCATTCCAAATGGTCTTAGTTGTCCGATATCTTGTCTCCTTGGAGTGGTCTCATCAGTCAAATCTTCGAGTGGTCAAAAGGGAAAAGGGGTATGGTCTCAGTAAAAAGGAATATTTGAATAAGCTCAGAAGAGAAGAGAGGTAAAAGATCTTTTTTGAAAAAGAAAGTTGTAGAGAAAATCTTTCCTATGGGCTTGCAATTTTCTAGGGTCACGTCCTACATTCAACATGTGCTCTGATACCATCTTGTAGCGACCCGACCCGAATGGATCAAGTCTCTGTGCTTTCGTGTCATCCCTGGATCGGTATGCTGACACACACGATTACTCGAAGGATTTATAACAGAGGTAAATCACATGTATAAATAAAGTAAATACTATTACCTCGATCCAAAATATAAGCGGGAGCAACAAGGTTGTGGATTCCCATCAACACCAACGGCAAAAGTTGAGTATAGGAAATCGTAACCCTAACGTATCACTTACTCGTAAATGCGAAAAGTGCGCAACATGAAAAGTTGCAGCCCGAAACGGGTGAGCACATGGAATATCTGGCAATGTAACACATAGAGAGTAATGAAAGAATAAGCCTATACTACATGCATATATGGCTGGTGGAAAAGCTCTATGGTTATAAGGTTTTGCGAAAAGCCAATTTTCCCTCTTGCAAAGGAATAAATTTATTTAACCATCATGGTGGTTGTTGAACATTGAGAATGGTTGACAAAGATCCTCAATCCCAATTAAAAGTACTCAATAAACCCAAACAAATTATATTAAGTAACATGATGAGATCAACAGGATAATCCAAGAACTAGTTACTCAAATTGTCCATAACAGGGACACGGCTAATCATGATTAGTTTATACACTCTGCAGAGGTTTAGCACTTTTCCCCACAAGACTCGACCGCCTCCGTTTGGTTTCTCGCACTACATGGTGTTTGAGACACGGATGACCGAGACATAGTCTTTCAGAAGCACTAGCACCTTACTTGTGGGTAGACCGGTACACCTACTTTCCCCTACATCTGCTAGTCTACCCGTAAGAGTTCCCACAACTTAGTCAACTATGCCGTGAGCCCATAATGGCTTGTGGCTGCACACGGAAGTTACTAGTTTGAATGATCTTATGATCCCTTTGAGCACAGGTGGCGGTCCAAAGAAAAACAGGCAAGTCTGATAGAAACCGGTGCCTCAATCCACCCGGATGTGTGTTTAAGTTGCCACCTTAGATAAACCATTAAATTAACAATCTCACATCATCATGGATATCACTCACCCAATCCACGTCTACTAGCATAGCATGGCATAATAAGCAACCGTAGAAGTAACTCCCAAGGTTTCATAAGTAAAACAGGTAATAGGTACTACCTCATCTACTTCCCATCCCACAATTTAATTAGATCCTAACCATGCAAGTGTTTGAGGATTGATCTAATGCATAAAGCGGGTAGTAGAAAAGTATGATCAAGTGTTACTTGCCTGCAAAGTTGATGAAGATGATTCACACTCAAAACTCTTGATAGATCTACTCGTCACACTCCGGTCAATCTATCGTAATCAAGCAATAGTAACCACACATAAGCAATCACTCAAAAGCAACGGAAAGAACGAAGAAAACAATTGAAAGCGTCAAAACCAAATCAAATAACTCTTGCAGCATAAAACAATTTCTAACAGTACCAAAACTATGTGAATTTGGCCTTATCGAGAAAGTTTAGGTCAAGAGCTTGATTTGCAAAAAGAATCAACTAAATCGAGATTCTGAAACTCAAGTTATGATCAAACAAAGTTTGAATTCAAATCTGGTCTAATTCAAATTTTAAATTTTCAAAAACATGTTTGAGTTGGATTCTTTGGATAGAGGGGATCATAACGAAGGCGTGGCGTTGGTTCCGTTGGATTTGGATAAGCGAGTAAAAAGTTATGGTCGTTTGAAAATTGGGGACTAATCGTAAAATAAAACCACTACAACTAGGTCCTGGCGAGAAAATAAAATAAAAGAAAAGACTAAATAGCGAGCGTTACGCGAGAAACCTATAAAGGCGAAAACCGTTCGCTACAAATCCTAAACTAGCAAGCGTCCACAAATTAACCTAACTAATAAATAAAACCGGTCTTTAAAAAACCAAAGAAAATCTAAAAAAGCAATGACAGAATTGGGTTAATACCGGTTCGGGAAAAAAACAGACGGCGGCGGCGTGGTTCGTCGGCGTCAGAGAAGACGGTGGCGGGAGGCTCGGGCTCGACTGGAGCGGCGGCTCTGGTGGCTGAGGAGGCGGAGTGGGCGGGAGGCGGCGGAGGCTGCGGTGCCGTGGTGGCGTCGGCGTGATCGACAGCGAGGCGGTGGTGGCAACCGACGGCGGCGGGAGATCTGGCGGCGGCGGCTAAAACGAGGAGGAGAGTCGAGGTCCGACTTTTATAAGGAAAAGGCGTGGTGGCGTGGGAAGAAGCGGAGGAGGCGGCGGGAGGCGTGTCCCGGTCGGACACGGGCGCGGCGGCGGCGGACACCGTCTTGAGGCGGAGGCGATGCGGCTGGTTTGGGCTGGCCTAGCTAGGGCCCGGCCCGGTCAATGAAGAATTTTTTAAAACAATTTCCAAACGAAATAAAAATAATAAAACCAAATAAATAAATATATTATATAGGCATATAATATATCAAAATTTTCAGAAAAAAGATTTCCTACAACATGGACATTTCTATAGCATTAAATAAAATTCACACAAATTCAAATAAAGCAAAAGAGTGCTTACGGTCCAATAAAATCCAACAAAAATCATTTTAAAAATACCAAAATGAATTCAAATTAATTTCTCTCCAATTTTCTGAGGTAGGGAATCATGTTACCCTATTTTCCATATGTTTTATTTTTGGAGAAAAATAATTTGAATAAAACTCAAATAACTCCAAATTCAAAATAATTCAAAGGAACTTTGAATTTAATTCTTTGAAACTCACAACTCATATTTCATATGTTTTGAAGAAGTCATTTTATCTTCGCTCGTGAAAATCATTGAGTTGCATAAAGTTTCAGAATTGGAAAATATTTTCCAAATGAAATTCAAATATTTTCAACACCCCTTGTCATTTAAATAAATGGAAGAAGTCATGTCATCTTCTCTAATTTGGCCTAAAGACAAAATGAAAGCAAAATGAAAGTTTGGGAAAGTCATTTTATTCCCTCTCATTTAACTTTCAAAAGTTTCGAATTCACTCACTTTCAGTCAATCAATCAAGCAATCAATCAAATCTATCTATTTGTTTATAACATTCCAAAATTTAGAATTTTGGGATGTTACAGTTTTTCCCTGTATGTCGTACCTTTGCTTGATCGGTTTTGGTCCTGCGCATAATTGCTCATCATAATGGGCTCAAATTATCTAATTTGGCCTAAAGACATGTACGAACTTGAGTGGGCCCATTAAGTTAATGGGTCGTTACCAGGCCGAAAGTTAATGGTCGGCCCTCTTAACTCTCGAATTAGATTAACGAGGCTAACATCAAAGCGAGCAGCAGGTGGGCCCAATTGATTTCACGCAGGCGGTTACTAAGTTCGGACTACGTATGGCCCAACTATACTATGGGCCTTTAGCGAGCCGAAGAAGAGGCAATGGGCTTGTCTTTGGACCATGAAGAGCATGGGCCGCTAAGAGGCCAAAATTCAGGTCGTATTGTAAATGGCCCAACTGTGTTGTGTGCCTTTAGCAGGCCGAAAGAGAAATTGGGCTGGTATTGGACCATGAAGGGCATGGGCCGCTAAAAGGCCAAAACTCAGGTCCGACTACAAATGGCCCAACTCATTTATGGTCCGTTAACGAATTTGAAAGGTACAGTGGCTGGGAATTGGCCCAACACTTAAATGGGTCGCTAAAAGGCCAAAACTCAGGTCGACTACAAATGGCCCATTATGAGATATATGGTGTCACCAGGATAGAAAGACACACCAGTGAAAATTATTTAACACTTAAATGGGTGGCTAAAAGGCCAAAACTTAGGTCCGACTACAAATGGCCCAAGCGATTTATGGGCCGTCAGCAGTGAAAAGACACACCGGGCGGAAATTATCCCAATATTTAAATGGGCCGCTAAAAGGCGAAAGATGTACATCATGAAAATTGGCCCATCCTTTGAATGGGCATTAGCGAGCCCATATTGAGCCCAAATATATAGCGGTGTTAACGGGCTCAAGCGGCGATGGGCTGCAATGGTGTCAAATCTTTAGCGAATTAGATTGACGGGCGAATTGGCACATCTCGTATGGGCCGTGGGCTTAAATGGACTGACACAAGTAGGCCTTATATGGGCCATTGGCTATTTTTCTTGGGCGGCCTTTTTCACGGAATGGGCCCTTTGTTGGGCACAGCCGTATGTCGACCTATCATAGGCGCCTCCTATCCAATGAGTGGATGACATACATCCCCAGCGGTGAAGCAACACGTGTTTCCTCCGACCAATGATGATTTTACACATGGAAAATCCCCATTGGTCGGTACTGATAACGAGTTATCGGATCCAAAAGCTGGACCTCATAGCTTAACGGCATTCCATTACGGTGGATGCCGCGTGCCGATCACTCTTGGCGAAAGCACTTCTACGGCAGCGCGATGTATCGTCATGGAAGTGGACACTTCCGTGATGATAATTTTGGTAATGTCATGGAACACTTCTCTGACGGCCTGAGCATGACTATCTTGATTATGTCATAAATTTTTCATGGATGTACATGCATGTCAGAAAACGTGACCTACTGTGACAAACGCGTATCATCACGGAAGTGTATTTTTTTGTAGTGCTAGCGAGATGCCCGTGCGTTGCACGGAACATCAAGATGCATTTGTATGAGCAGTTTACCATGTGAGAGACTAGCAAGATGCCCATGCATTGCACGGAACATCAAGATGCATTTATATGAGTAGTTTATCTTGTGAGAGAAAAGGATGAATGAGGGAAGGCCTTATTTGCAAATTTGGAGAGGGGTGTGGGTATCTTTTTGCAAAATTGCCATAGTTCCTTCCTATCCATCAGATATAAATCGGACGGCCTATATTGCAGGATGGCAGGCACACCATCAACACCAACTATGTTTTTCATAAGAGTAGAGAAAAAGATGAACGAGGGAAGGCCTTATTTGCAAACTTGGAGAGGGGTGTGGGTATCTTTTTGCAAAATTGCCATAGTTTCCTTCCTATCTGTTAGATATAAATCCGATGGCCTATATTGCAGGATGGCATGCACACCATCATCGCAAACTCTGTTTTGTACTCCCTTTGTTCCTAAATATTTGTCTTTTTAGAGATTTCAACAAGTGACTACATACGGAGCAAAATGAGTGAATCTACACTCTAAAATATGTCTACGTACACATCCGTATGTGGTAGTCCATTTGAAATTTGAAAAAGAAAAATATTCAGGAACGGATGGAGTATAAGAGTAGACATGGAGATATATCTCTAGCATGGTCTACAACAAAAATGTGTTGGACTCGTTAGCATCAGATGCTCGCAACGCGATGACCTGAGTTCGAATTCTATATTTAGCTTTAGATCTTTATATTATATATTACTTATTGAATATATACTTCTTTAAACTCTTGTCTTGTGATTGGAACCCATAGAGTACTCGAGAATACAAGATTAAGGATGGACTTGTTTCTTTTTAACTACGAAACGAAGGTTGTAGCCACCACAAGTCGGTGCACCTTTGTACATGCAATTAAATTTTTATAGAGGAGAATCATACGCATAATTAACTCAAATGGATTGGATGTGACTCTATTATTTCCAGCATAAGAGCATCTCCAACGGCATCCAGCAAATTTCCTCCCACTTCCTTCCGCGGAGGACGACATCAAACGACAGCGGCATACATTTTCACAACACTAACCAACTAGATGAAATTCGTGCAAACACGGACTGTTTTCATATAAGCATGAAGGATTTCGTATAAAAAAGCCGGACCTTCATATAAACATGATGGATTTCATTACATTTACATGAACTAAGTGGTGCTAATCCTGCTCTCTTGGTATAATTAATACTCCCTCCATCCGGAAATACTTGTCCTAGAAATGGATGTATCTAGACTTATTTTAGTTATAGATACATCCAATTTATCCATTCTTAGAACAAATATTTCCCACCGGCCAGAGAGGGAGTACCTAATCTAAATGGCCGCCCGCGGATCCCTTTGTCTTCCTCATGTCCGGTAGACACTTGCAGGGTCGACGAAGGTCCTCGGAAGAGACGAAGTAGCAAAGAAACCACCTGAATGCGCAGTCGTCACCTCGGCGGTGGCCTTCATGGGACCCAAGTGGCGGCGGCCTCCCGTGTTCTAGTTCTCCTCGATGATGGCAGCGGACAAGGAGAAGCTGGCCACTGACTCGTCGCTCTCCACGCACCCGGCTTGTGTCTCTGCCTGCATGGCGCTGGCGCTGGCACGGGAGGCGCGCCAACAGACATGGGAGGCGCGACCACTGCAGACACTAGTGGCGCGGTATGACGCGGCAGCGACGATGCCCGTACCGGCGTGCTCGCCGTTGTGCAGGCGTGGAGCAACTCGCCACTCCTCATCGAGCTGATATGGATCAGCGAGTTATTGAACCACGCGCCCGGCTTAGGCGACAAGCAGCTCCGTCGGGCCAAGCGAGGTTGGTGAAGCACCGAGCGGCCTCGCCCGTATCCGGAGGGCTCGACGGGCCACCCAGCCGGGTAGTGTGTTGGAGAACGGCTCCTTGGAAGCCATCAGAAGAGTGGATAAAATGGTAAAGGAGGAGATGGGGGAGCGGCGGAGGGGTGCGATTCTTGCCCACTGTCTGTCTGGCCTCGTTTAAATAGAGGCGGGCCTTAGGAGCAAGTGGCTTCTTGCCTTGTTTAAGCGAGGCGGGCGGGAGGAGCTCGGCGGTGTTGCGTTTAATTTTGGCCCGCTCATGAGCAGGCGTGTGGCGGAGTAGGTTTCTCGGTTTGCATGCGGGTTCAGCGGAGGGTTTGATGGGCGAGGAGGCATGTTCAGCCAAGCGTGCATCGGGTGGCGCAGTACTATTCGATTTGACAGCGGGTGATGCAGTTCCCGATACGGCTTTAATGCAGACGAGGGAGGTGGTAGCGGTTCCCGAAATGTTGAACGGCCTATGATGCATCCTCCTTCAATTAGCATCGTGAATGCATGAGGGAAGTAATGGGAGGAGGACCGGGAAACGAGGCTGCACGATGTGAATGCAATGCAGTTTGCACTCATAAAGGCGCCCCTCCATTCCAATGCATCTACCACATCGTATGCACCTAAGCATTTGCCTAAGCACCTACACTAAGCACAAAAGTCCTCACTACAGACCCATGGCGGCGATGCGCGCGAGCGGCCAGCAGCTGTGCGAGATGGTCCACGACGCCGGCCTGTGGCATGGCGCCAAGGATCGTCTCCAGATGGTTTTGGCGACCGGCTGGTGGATAGCCGCCGTCGACGCCAACTATGATTCTCAGTTGGACCAGATGATCGTTGCCACATCCAACAAGTTCACCGTCCTCAAGAAGCTCGCGGACGACATCGCCGTACTCCTCCAGCCCGCGAGCCCGAGATCCTCATTGCCTGCCACCCTAATCGGCCTCCATGGTCGGAACCTCTTTCAAGCACTGGTGGCCCTGCGGCTGCCTACCGACGCCACAAAGAATGTCCACCTGGAAGTCGCGCTCGCCGCGAGGCGCCTTGCCCTTCAAGAATTCGTCGACCTACACATCCACGTGTACGAGCAAATCATGTACATAGGATTTACAAGGCCAGTGAGGACGCTACGATGTTGGCCTTCCTCAACTGGCTGGAAGCCTTGGATGCCTTTGTTGAGAAGCAACTTGACCTCGCCACAAAAGCCGCCCCTGCTTAGTCGCCAGTCGATGGCCCGACGCACTAAGTTGAGGAGGAGGAGGTCATACCTTGATGGATGCATCTTTCTTCTTGCCTCCTGTAATCACCACTGCGATCGCATCATCATGGCCTTAATTCTTATTATGCTATTGCATTCTCGTTCCAGTCAATACCCGACATGTGCGATCCCTTTGCTTAATTATATGCATCACTGTAACTAGTACTCCATCCATCAATTTATAAGTTGTGCTTACCTTTTCTATCAACTTCGTGCAATGCACGTGCATCTTCCAAGAAACACTAGAACATGTCGGATCGCATATGACCAAACTGACGATACGCCAACCTAGCTACTACATACCCTGCTTATCTGGTGGAAATAGCCCCGCCCTAGCGTTTCCAATCGTTATTTCTATCTATCGATCGTGCCAAGGAGAAGGACAAAATGTTACGATTTATACATGTTTCTCTACTCCAGCTCCTATAAAAGACTAAATTTGGTGATGGTAGTGTGTATACGCCATCGTCATTTACGACCATTAGATGCGCATCTAACTTGGTTTGTGAGGTAAGTTGTGGCATTTTGCAACAATAGCCCACTTCTCTGCTCCAATTCGCAGAAAACCCCTTATTATCTTGAAAGCAACCACATCCCTCCCTCACCTCATCAAAACATCCTGAGAAATATATTTTGAGTGAAAAGTAATATATTAGGAGTATATCAAAACAAGAGTGATTTCTTTCAAGTTTGTGAACAAGTACTACTATTCTACTACTTTGGTTCCGTCGCAACGCCCGGGCACAGTACTAGTAAAAGGAGAAGGCCTGCTGCGTTCTCGTCGCACCCCCACACGCCCGGGAATCGGGACTACTCCATGGCCCGTCCGGCGCGCCACATAGCTTGGGAAGGCATGTTGCCTAGCATTTTCACTTTCATGTGGGACCGTCGTTGAGCAAACCGACCATTGGCAAACCGCACCCGCCTTGGCCGGGTTGGAAAAGCAAGCGAGGGAAGATCTGGCTGTAGCACATAAGCCAAGAAATTTGGTGTCGATGGGGCTCGTTGATAGAGTAGGTGCATTCCGTACTACTACTCCTACTAGTCTGAAGTTTGTACTACAACTAGTACTACCACTATACAACTAAGGCGTGCGGCACAACATCGTAGGAACAAAAATGGGAAGATCATGTTTTGAGTGATTTATCTTTTTGATCAGCGTAGTATGAATAATATGATGTGGGGGGCACCCATGAAGCTTATGTGGCTCGGTTGCATGGCTACGAAAGTTTAGAGAAAAATAAATAGATAATGTGTTTAGAGTGCACTGCACTAAATAGATATACTTTGGATCCATTGCAAGGCACGGGCCGACACAACTATACCCCTACTAGCAAGATGCCCATGCATTGCACAGAACATCAAGATGCATTTCTATGAGTAGTTTATCTTGTGAGAGAAAAGGATGAACGAGTGAAGGCCTTATTTGCAAATGTGGAGAGGGGTGTGGGTATCTTTTTGCAAAATTGCCATTGTTTCCTTCCTATCCGTCAGATATAAATCGGACGGCCTATATTGCAGGATGGCGGGCACACCATCGTCGCCAACTCCATTTTTTATAGGAGTAGAGATGCTAGCAAGATGCCCGTACATTGCACGGAACATCAAGATGCATTTGTTTACAAAACACCTGTTGTGATTGACCCATGCAGGAGTAATCCCATGTGTAAAAACTAATGATATCTCGAGAATTTTATCGGAAAAATGGTATCTCGAGAATTTCATGAAAAATGATATCTGAGAAAGATGAGAGATAAGGTGAGGAGGAGTGGGCGTGGTGGTGGTGGTGGTCGAGATTTGGGGCGAGGCATGGGGATGGAAGGCACCGTGGTGACCACCATTCGGAGACTTCCTTTTTAATTGCTCGACAATGAGGTTGTGGGAGATAAGGATGAGCGAGGCAAGGCATTATCTGTAAATGTGGAGAGAGGTGTGGTTTTTTGTAAAATTGTCATAGTTTGCTTTCTGTCAAGTCGGATATAGATCGAACGGTATATATTACAAGATGGCAGGCACACCATCATCACCAACTCGGTTTTTTTATAAGAGTAGAGATAGTGTGTGAATAACTTTGAAAGTTGGTCGTTGGATGAAGCAAATCCGATGGTACAATGATGGGAAATCCGAGCACTACTGGTCATTGGATATCATCTACATTCCACCAGATTCTGCCACATGTACAATCTAGAAGACTCCATGGTTGAACTTAAGCATAATGCACAAACCTCAAAACACAAGCACTTCTCCTTTGTTCTAGAATCTTCCATACCTTAATTGCCCACACTTCTTTTTTCAAAATGAATTGTCACTATTTGTCTTTACTTTATGCTTTACAATGCACAATTCCATGAATCTAAAAATACATTTTTTTTATAAAACTAATTGATTTTGAACTAGATGAACTATAAGAACTAAATGGACATCTACATCATGCATATATGACTCAAAGCTTGCATGCTATAGTGTGTTATTTATTCATAATTTGGTTACCAAATCTCATGCGTGCAATGCACGTGTACCTTACTAGTTGGTAGTAGTAAGAAACAAATTCCTGGTTTGGCACGAGCTCGTCTTGGGGAGCACCACAAGGCACTGCAGGAGTTACATTTCCCTCTTGGGGCCCACGGGACCGAGCTTCGGTGGCTTAGTGCACCAGCCGATGAGTCAATGACATGTGGACCTTAAATGCGGCTGGCCCACATGTAATTCTCATGGTAGTGGCATGGTTCGCGACTCACTCGTTCGATATGAACAGGCCGGTGGTGGCGTGGCTGTGGCGAGGGTGCCACAATTTGGGCGTCGGCGTTCTGGCGTAGATGGCCACATCGGCCGGGTACTACATGTAATCTGAAGTACTCGGTGAGTATTGATGCGGGGACGAAATGTGTCCTGGTAGTTGGATGAAAATTCGATGGTGTGGGAGTACGAATCGAGCGAACAAGCGCATCAATCGGGTGTGGCTGTGGTAGAAAGTTGATGGTCGCCATAGTTCAGCTGGCCCGCATGTCATGCACACAAAGGCAGAGGAGCGGTGGGGCTAAGGGGGTGAGGCGCACGTCGGGGGACGTCGTGCCATGGGTTGGAGTGGCGTCGTGGGAATCGCGTGTCGCGTGTCGGTGTGGCAGTGGTAGAAACAAGAAACATGATGGTCGCCGTGGTTCAACTTCCATCGACAAACTGTCATGTCTGCTGACACATGCATTGCATACCGCTCACTGCAAGGAGCGGTAGTAGAGAAAACTTGTTCCGAAGATACCATTTTTCCGATAAAATTCTCGAGATATCATTAGTTTTTACACATGGGATTACTCCTGGAAGGGTCAATCACAACAGGTGTTTTGTAAAAAAAATGCATCTTGATGTTCCCTGCAATGCACAGGCATCTTGCTAGTTAAAGAAGAAGCCCACACGGACATCTTGCCGCAGTGTGTGCTACCGACCCAAACTCAATTTTTTTTCAGCACGGCGTGGCCGTAGTTTGGCACACCCCTCTCCACATTTCCAAATAAGGCCTTCCCTCGTTCATCCTTTTCTCTCACAAGATAAACTACTCATACAAATGCATCTTGATGTTCCGTGCAACGTATGATGATGTTCCTTGGGGGTCTCTCCGGTAGCGTGGCCGTGAATTGCAAGTTGGCGCCCTTGAGATGCCGATGTTGAGGGAACTTCGGTTTTTGTTCGATGAGCAGGTAAGA